>JAKSZT010021619.1:7171145-7314461 GCA_026826555.1 Tolypeutes matacus | reverse complement strand
ATCTATCTATCTATCTATCTATCTATCTATCTATCTATCTATCTATCTATATCTATCTATCATCTATCTATCCATCTGTCTCTATCATCTACCTATCTATTACCATCTATCTATAACTTATTTATCCTTTTACTTATGGACCCAAATCAAACCCCAATTCAACATAAATTTTAACAAGAGATCCCTTGAAAACTTGACCACATTTTCTTTGGAGAAATCAGGCCATGCTGGCATCTATTTTAAAACTTCACTTACTCCCAGTTTTCCCCAAGCTGAAACTTGGGCCTCATGGCTGGGAATGCAATGTCCTTCACAGTCTGGCTCTGATCTTCTCTGGCCTGATTTCCTTCTTGTCACTCTCCTGCAAGACTCCTCTCTCCTGCAGACACAGGGAGATTGCAGTCCTTCCCCAAGAATGCCGTGCCTTTTCCCACCAACTTATCCTTGCTCACCCTGCCTTTCTGACTGGAGACCCTTTCTCCCATCCTCTGTAGGAAACACCTATTCATCCTGACCCAGAATTTGCCCAGAACGGCCCATGTGGCCCACTTGGATAGTCTTCATCATATTATGCTGTAAACTTTTGTTTATGTATCTGTCTCTCTAACTAGAATAAGATCTTACTCAAGGATAATTAAATGTCATTATTTATTTAGAAAAAATATCTCTACAAGTCCTGATTGAAGAGGTAGGCATTGCTGATAAGAATGTGCATGCCCCAAAATACATGAATAGGAATTAATTTGTACAATGAGTTCCACACTGGGGAATGAAATGGGGGAGAGGAAAGTTTCAAGCAGGAGAGTGAAAGGGGCTTTGGATTTGTCCAAGGGGCATCAGATATGGTTGCCATAGTAGATGGAGAATGGGGAAAGAGAACAGGGTACATGGTGAAGCCTTGGATATGAGGATAACAAACATCTACCATTTAATTAAGAATAACAAAGGGCCGGCTACCCAATTAAGTGTTTTTCCAATATTGTCTCATTTGATGCTCACAATGATACGATGAGGCAAGAGCTACTAACCCTATTTTATGAATTAGAGGACAAAGATCCATAGAATTTACACTTAAGGCTGTGCAACTATTACGGTATCTGTGAGTCCTTGGAGTCAAACCCACATATGAAATGCCATTTTCTTCATCTCTATGTGATAATGGCTCTCTAAAGGAACCTAGGTGGCTTCAGAAACCTACCTCTTGGAAGGACCTGTGTATTAGTTATCTATTGCTGCATAACAAATTACCCCCTACCTGTAGTGCCTTAAAACAAGAAACATTTATTGCATTTTTATATCACAATTTCCATGGGGCAGGCTTCTGCCATTAAGGGCAGTAGGGAATCTCGGATGAAATGCTGGCTGGAAGTGTCAGGAATGAAAGGTGGAGGAAGAAGGACAGAAAGTTCTTAAATTGCTTTCAGAAGAAGCCTGGGGAGGGGGCAAGGCATATAAGCAGGACTGGCCTGACCCAGCTCCCTCCTCTTCTGTGCTTCTTAACTCACTAGGGATTTCTCTGCAATGTACATAGAGCCGCCTTTCTCAAGGTTTGTGTGGCTCAGGACTGAGGTCACCAGGAGCGGTGCCTGGACCCCTTCCCCAGCCCAGGTTGGCTGGACAGTCGACAGTCCATGGAGGCCTGAGGACTGAAGTAAGGGGGCATGTGGACCCACTTTCTGGAAATGGCACATGGCCAACCTTGTGGCTATCTGAAAATATTGTTCTTATGCCACCTCCATCCAACATCACCTTGGATTCCCCTTAAACGATCATTTTGGATATCCTTATCCCCATTTCTGTCATACCTGGGTCTAGAAAGTCTGTTCATTTTCTTACCAATTCGACTGAGATTCAATTTGAAATAAGAAAGGGAATGGATCATTGGGATAAATCAGATATGGGTGAACTTATCAAAGTTCAATAAACATAAAAGTGATGAATTTTGAAGTCACATAATTAACTCAGGATTACATGAACAATAACTGAGTAATTACACCTTTAATAATGCATTGAACTTGTCAGGAATACTTACTCATTCTGCTCAAATTTTTAAACAAGATAGCCTATAGCAAGTGACTGTAATTAGATAATGCCTCTGAAAACATCGACAGCTCCTAATTGATACCTTTTATTATAAAGCTAGTTGCCAAACACTGCTGCTGAATGGATTGAAGAATAATATTAGATGTGTTAGGATCAAAATACCTACTTGCAGCAATCACATGCAAGTGGAAAAAAATCTGTTTGACCCATCAATCACTGCATAAAATTGGTTCAAGTTTGCACTGGTTTGCTTTAAATTACAGCCTGACAGCAATTGCTACTGCCAGGGCTGTCAGGCAGAGGCACTGGGAGGCTGAAGTGGGGGGTGGGGACAGAGCTCCCACTCTGTTCCCTCTTTCACTTGGAAGGCCAGGACAGATGAGCCTTGGAGAACGGAGTCTCCACGTGGGGAGGGCAAGGTATGGAGATAATATATATTTGTACCTTTTGATGAAAGATTTTTTTTTTTCAACTTCAAGCCTGATCTCCAGAGTTTTTATTTTTGTTGTTTCATAGTTTCTCTATAGCTATTTGAGACAGAAGTCTAAACTCCACAAAGTAAGAGAGGCTGTGGTTTGGGGTGCCAGAGAGGTTCCCCACCCTCTGCTGCTCACCCACCCAGCTCCAGAATATCATCTCTTTATGTTTTCCCCTGGACTCGGAATTCCTATTAAAAGGGAAGCCATGAGAACCTTCTTAAGGAGGCAGATGTTTTAACTGGAATCAGAGAAGATATGAACTGTCTCCAATGAGCAAACACTTCCAAAGCCCATGGGAGGCAATTTCTAGTGGTTAAGACTCTTGTTTGGATCCAGCTCTGCCAAGGTCACCAGCTCTGGGTCTTTAGGCAAGTGATATAACTGCTCATGCCTCAATGTCCTTGTCGGTAAAATGACACTCACCGTCAGACTCCCCTTTTATCTGCAGAGCCAGGGCCCAAAAACAAGTGGAAACCCTCACCCCAGAGACTCTCTATTTAAAAGCGATACATCAAGCTAATAAGCCATTCAGTCAAATATATTTGATCCTCCCCTTTTGATATTCAAAATGAAGAAGATGTGTAAAGTTATGGTATTTATAAAACTAAAAGACATCAAAAGGTAAGAGATAACTGAATTTGATTATTATTGCATGAGTCTGGTCTGGGTGGGATAGAGATGTTGGGTAATAAAATAAATGTCCGTGTGATTCATTTTGATTAATTACATATTTAATCAATAAACTTAATTATATTCTTTTGGCTTTCCAACAAAATCATTAATATTATTACAATTAAGATTTTTACATCATTTTTGTTCTATTCACAGTAATGATCTTAAAAATTATAAAATAAAATGTAATTTATTAAAAGTGTGTATATGTTTTTTTCAAAATGCAAATTAAAGCCAATGTTTGAAATATAAACATAAATGTAAAAAGATAAGAAAACATAAATGTGAAAAAAAAATTTTACGTTTTCAGGAAATTCGGTATTCTAAAATATGGAAGAGTGCTCATTAAAAGCAAAAGGAAAAAAAAGTGTATTTAAAAAAAAAACAAAAAGCAGACACATTAAAATTATTAAATACCAACAATTTAAATATGATTATTTAAATAGAGCTGGACTTTTTAAATTTATTGAAAATTTTATTTAAAAGTTCTAGGATTCAATATTCATTGAGATGTCAGTATTAAAACGTGGTATCATGCTTTCTGCATGTTATGTCTAGAGTCACATATATTCAAATTTAAGAGTACTATGAATTGCCTAATGTTGCAAAATGTTCCTTAGCTGCTATGTGCAACTGCTGCAAATACTGTGCTGATTTGTGAATAACTCAAGACCTATAAATTGGAACATAGAAAGAAGCAAGAAAATGGATACTTGTCACCACCAGGAAATGATACTTTGTTATAGAAGAATCTACTGCCAGCCTTCATGCTGAGAGTAAAGCTTTAACAAGCTAATTAATTTAACTTCTCTCCTCTCCAATCCTCCTCACACTCCAAAACAGAGTCCATCTCTGAAGACAGCAGCAGCACAACCCATATACCTTCGTGACATTCAGACGGTCTCTCTGGGTTTCAAGGTCACCCACTGGGTATGCATTTCCCTGTGATCTCAAAAGGGGATATCATAAAAGTGGATATGTCGGCCAGCGAATCCCACAAGACAGAGGCACTGTGAAGTTGTGTTTTTTCCTCAATTTTTAAAAATAAACTTAATTTTAGAATAGTTTCAGATTTACAGAAAAATAATGGCACGGCATTACAGGGAGTTCCCTTTTACCCCACATCCGGTTTCTCCTATTATTAACATCTTATATTATTAGGGTACGTTCTTGCAATTAATGGACCAATATAGATAATACATTATTATTAACTGAAGGCCATATATTCAGATTTTCCCAGTTCTTTCTTAATATCCTTTTTCTGTTCCAACGTCCCATCCAGGATCCCACATCACACCATTATGTCTTCTTAGGTGACTCTTAGCTGTGGCAGTTTCTCAGACTTTCCCTGTTTGTGATGGCCTTGACAGTTTTGAGGAGGGCTGGCCAGGTATTTTGTAGGATGCCCCTCAAATGGAATTTGCCCAAGGTTTTGCTCATGGTTAGACCGGATCTGTGGGTTTGGGGGAGGAAGATCACAGAGGGAAAAATGCCATTCCCATCACATCATGTCAGGGCCACAGACTACCAACAAGACTTTTCATTGTGATGTTGACCTTGAGGTAGTGTTTGTCAGGCTTTTCCCCTGTAAAGGGCTCTTTTACTTGCCCTTTGCACATTGAATTCTTTGGAAGAAAGTCACTATGTGCAGCCCACATTTAAAGAGTGTGGAAGCAGGAGTTATTCTTCCCTTTGTTAAGTGGGAAGCATCTACACAAATTATTTGGTATTCTTCTACAAAAGAAATTTTTGTCTCTTCTCCCCTGTTATTTACTTATATCAGTATGGACTTGAATAATTATCTTTGCACTTTGGGTTATAATCCATCACTACCTTATTTATTCTGTTGCTCAAACTGTTCCAGCTTTGGTCATTAGGAGCTCTTCCAGTGGGCTCCACGTCCCCTTACACATATTCCCATCACACTTTGTGCATCTGTGTGTTTTTGCACTTACTTACTTTCTGGCACAACAAGATGCTCCAGGATCATCTTGCATATTTTCTGCCCCAGAAAATCAGCTATTTCTCCAAAGAGTCCTGCAGTGAGTTTTTAATCAATTTATTTTTGTGTGTATGTTTATGAAATGCAGTGTCGTAATTTCAGGGCCCAAGAGGTGGGTCTTTTTTGCCCAGGCCTAACAGCAAAACTGATCATACGCCCTATATTGCCAAGTTGAGGGGCAATGAAGGATTGATGTATACAAAGTGCTTGGAACAGTTTCTGGTACATAGTAAAAATTTAAGAGTTGGTAGATATTATTATAGCTGGAGGCCCTCTAGACGTCCCCAAGTCTTGCCAGTGAGAGCTGCTAGCAGCGACAAAAGCAGTAGAGTTGGGAACCATTATTTGAGTTGCATTCTGCAATGTAGAAACATCCAAAGATTACTATTATTTCTGTGGTTCACTCTCTGGGGCAAACCTTTCAGCCTTGATCCAGGTGGATTGACCTTTAAGCCAAGATAAATCTGTTACCCACCTCATCTGTGATGGACTGGCCCAGGACCTCCTTAATTTAGTGTCAGACACTTCTCTCCTTGCACTGTTCTTATTTTCCTTGGCTATACTCTGTACACTCCATTTCCTGGGTAACTTGTTGCTGTGCTCTCTCACAGCATTCCCCTTGAACAGTAAACCCATGCTTTGTGGCTACAATTCATAGCTTTTCCTCCTTCTGTCTAGAAACTCTAATTTACTGGCCAGAAGCACCATCCTTCCCTTAAGAAATCTCATTGTTTGGGGGGAAATTTTTACCACTGTGAGAAAACTCCTTGCTGGAAGCCAAGGCAAAAGTCTCCAGGATGTGGCAGCTCCTTGGGACTGCAGCAGAGTGATCATGTGCCCAAGGCTTGCTGAATCCACTTGAGGTCCCACCTCAGTACTTTGACATTTCACATCTTACTGCCCACCTCAGGCGTGATTTACAAAACAATTATTATGCTGCTGTCAGAAGATAAATATTTTGGAGACGGACACATTCAATTGGGTAAATAAGGCAAACACACGAAACTGTAATATAAAACATCATACGATAGCTGTCAAATTAGTATTGTGGACTAGAAATTCTGTAGCAGGTTGGTCAGAAGAGGAGGAAGTGAGAAAGACAACAAGCAGTTACTGAGTCGAGCTGCAGAGAGGTTAAGGGTGTGGATGCTGGGGCCAGATGATGTGGGCTCAACTCTCAGCTCTGCCACTTGTAAGCAGCATGGCCTTGGGAGAGTCATTTAACCTCCCTATGCTTCAGTTCCCTCAGCAGTAAAATAGAGAGAATAATATTCCTATCTCAGAGGCTTATTGTGAGGATATAATGAGCTAATATGTGCAAAGCTCTTAGAGAAGGGACTGGCACACATTCAGGTCTAAATAAAGTCATGGCTATTTTTACAAGGTGCGTGAACCATGCCAGGGAGTGTCATGGGGTATCTTGCTTTGTCTTCAATGCAACCCTGTCAGAGCTACTTAATCTATATTTTAAAGACATGTTAACTCAGACCAGAAGAGGCTGAGCATACAAGAACTGGTAGCAATGAACTTGGCATACGTAAGGCCAAGGAGTTCAATATGGGCAGCCAGAAGGATAATCAATATTAGATAGCTAGGAACTGAGTCAAGGTGAGGGTTGATGGGTATCTGGTTTATACCATGTTTCTTCAATTCTAAGGTGTAGTCATTTGTAGCATACACCATCAATTTAATAGGAGGTCTTTAGTAGCCAAAGAAATAGTACCACTTTAATGTAAATGTTAGATATAAAATAAATCCTCATTTCAGAAATGATCAAATATAAAATGAAAGTCCTTCTTAGAACAGAAAAATGGAGCAGTAGAATCTTCTTTTTTTTTATAATTAAAAAAATTTTTTTTAAAAGATACTTAGATTACATAAAGGTTACACAAAAAATATATGAATCTTCTTAAATATCTTCTCTTCTCTCCTCCTTCTGTTAAACTCTCCTTCTAAATTATAGACCTATTCCCTGAGACTTAATTCACAGCTCTGGGCTTGCCCAAACTCTGCCTGGGGTGGCCCTAAAGACAAGGTGTACAGGGCAGTGTGGGGTCTTGGAAAGTAATTCCTTGGACTTTCAGCTCAAGGACGATAGGAATTGCCCTAGGGAGTGTACAAATACCTCAGCTTTGAAGAACTTCAGATTTAAACATCATTAAGTTATTAAACAGTACACCTAAGGGGAGTTAATATGCAGAGAAGCAAAGCTAATTTGAGCTCTCATGTGACGAATTCAGAATTGCCCACTTAAACTCTGACCCTTTAATTCACGTAAATAAACTCTGGATTCCAGAGATTTTTTTTTTTTCTTCCTCACAGTCTGCCTCTCTCTGTCTCTCTGTCTGTCTCTCTCTCGGTCTCTCTCTCCCACCCCCACCCCCGAAGGTCAGGGTAGAAGAGTTGAAGTAGCCTCAACAGACAGAGTAGACTCCTCCACCCCAAAACTCTCCAGTAGAGATATGCAGAGCTAGAGGAAACCCATGCTGAGAGTGAAAATTATCAGCTGCTTTGTAGAGCTCCTCTGATTTTAATGGATTTCACATGCAGCTCTTCCCCACCAAGACAGCCTGAGACAAGATTAGACTGGTGATTCTCAACAGTGGGTGATTTTGCCCCCTCTCCCACCCCCCAGGGGCATTTAGCAAAGTCTAGAGACATTTTTGGTCTTTTCAATAGAGGGAGCTACTGGAATCTACTGGGTAGAGGCCAGGAAAGCCCCCACCACAAATACTTGTCCAGCCCAAAATATCAACCCTGGAGTAGACGTACAGAAGGAGACTCCTCATCAGCTGCTCTTCCGGAATGCAGAGACACAGTAATGTCCCAAAGCTCTTTGCTTCTAACTTCTGGTCCTGTCAGAAGGAGAAGAAAGAGCAGCTGGGTTCTGGAGTCAGAGGCTCTTGCTCAGAAACTATGTATCATTTGGGAGTTATGTGATTTTGGGAAAAACACTTCTCAGCTTTCCATCTGTAAAATGGGGATAACAATGGTCACCATTGAGTTACTGTGTGGAATTTAATCCTTGTGTATGTAGCACTCAGTAAAAGTTAACTGTTAATCCTTCCCCAGGACTGAGGCATCTTTGTTTAGGAAAAGCATATGATAATCGACATGGATTTATTTTGCAAATCAGCATAAATTTTTCACAAAGTCATGAACATGCAACTCTGAGGCTTGTTTCTCCTGATCCCAGCTGCCCTTTCTCAGACCTCATTTTCTTTCCCTATGACAGTTCAATAGACTGGATTTCCAACCTTCCTGTTTTAATCAGTTTCTCTGCCAAGGTGACCTATTGAAAGTGCCAATCTGAACAGATTACACACAAGCTAAATCTTCCCATAGCACCCCAACACTTATAGGAAAAAAAACTTATTTCTTATCTTGTCCTCAAGGCCCCTGTACGCTAAACTCTTACTATTTCTTTTGCCCTAATGTATTGGTCCATTTCTGTCCTCTAAGCCTTTATTCTTGACCTTGCCTTTGTCTGGAATGCCCTGATCCCTTTTCAACTCCCCTTTCTAGTGTTTATATTCTAAGATTCAGGGCAGGGGCCCCTTGACTGGGAAGCCATCACTGAAGCCCAAGTGGGCCAAGCTCCCTTTGCTTGTGTGCCCACCACACAAAGGGCTGTTATCCCACCAAATTCTTACAGTTTCAGACATTTTTGAGAATATCTGTTCCATCCATGGCTCTCTTCAGGAAAATATTCTCCTGGAAAGAAGCCATCAGAGCCACAGTCTTATATCCTTCTAATTTTATCAGGGACCTGCTATTGTCACAGGTCTTCCCAACCCCCTAGACTAATTGTCCTGGGTTTAAGAAGCCAAAGAAGGTGCTCTTCCTTCCCAGCACTGTGGCCCTGAGGGAGTTACTTACCCTCTCTGTGCCTCGGTTGCTTTATCTGTAAAACTAAGGTAAAAATATCTCTAGATTTCTTTGTGCAGATTAAAAGCACTTAATACTGTGCCTGGCACAGAGTGCTCCATGATAACCATTTTTCATGGCATGTGTCTTCTCGGCCTTGAAAGCAGAAGACTTCGAGGTTGTGAGCAGTAGACCAGGCAAGGCCGAGGGGCACATGTTCACCTGGGAGTGAACCAGGAGGGAGCTGGACATGGATCTGGGTTTAGCCTTTTAGAACAGCTGACACTGCGCACTCTGCATGCTGCTTCAAATTCTCTCTTCTCTGCTAGACTATGGATCCTTGAGTGCCAGAATAGTCTCTTATTTCACTGTATTTCGGTGCTCAGCACACACTGGGTGCTGCAGGCTTAGCCAGCTCCCTGCCTCCTCCTATTTGCATAGGGATGTTCATCTTTTCCAGGGGTCCTTGGGCATGTGCACTAAGATGCTTGTGGTCTTGGGGGAAAGGAAGGCTCCCTGGAGAGGGAGCTTCCTCCACCTCTCCATATCCAAGTGTGTAGGGCTCAGCTGGTCATTCCAACCCCACTCAGAGTCTGGTGGAGTGGTGGGAACATCATCCTAACAAGGCTCAGGATGGTAGGAGGGGTACTTTCACACCAGGCCTAGGGCCGAGACTGGCCCCGTGAGTCTCAGAGAAAGCTCAGGCTTGTGCTGGGCCTCAGGCTGCCGCCCACTTCTGACAACGTTTCATCCAGGCAGCTGGGGAGTTCCAGAGCTAAAGTTGTGCATTCGAGGAGTCCCTGGTTGGGCAGGAATAGCCCTGTTCTGATGGCCCCTGCTGTGCTAAGTCATTGTCTGGGAGCAGCCAGAGGAAGCGTGGCCTGTGCTCCCCGTAGCAGGTTCCTGGGAAGGGAGAACTGCATGGGGCAGCTTCTTGGATGGCCCAACAACTAAGATGACTTCTTCCCAGAAGCCTCAAGCACACAAATATCTGGGGCACTCACATATGTACACACACACATTTACTCACAATGTTTGCATCAGTATACATAGAAGCAGAAACCATACACACTCATAGACCATACATACGCTGTACATATACAAAGGCATATACATACAAACATACTGTATATGTATATGGAATAAGTACTCAACTAGGCTCTAGTCTAAAGTCTGCATGAAAAGTATATGACCTTGAAAAAAATAATTCCCTTTCCTTGGCTTCATTTTTCTTTTCAACTGGGAATTTAAAGTCACTGCTAAAATCTCTTTGACTCCAACATTTTATGAGTTTATGGATCACTCTCACAACCAAAAGCAGTAGAGAGAGACAATAATAGCAAATGGCCTTGGCAAGAAAGAACACTGGTCATACTCATTCATTTAAAACACATTTATTATCTGCCACATGCCAGAGACTATGCTGGGTGCTTCCGGTAGGTCGGTGAACAAGCGATACGGTCTTGCCCTTCCAGACCAATATTCAGGTGGGGGACACAAGGGAGAAAAAGAAGTTATGAAATAAACACTGGTAGGCATTTGTAGGGGAATGAACAAGATTCAGTGTCGGAACTGTCAGGAGTAGGACTCCAGAGAGAGATTCTGCACTGTTTATTTGTCTGATGTGAAGTGTAATTTATCTGTTCTGCACATATTTATTGGTCATTTAGAGCATGCCGGGTCTGGTACTGTCTGTTAGGTTAAGTGAGGTTTTTTTCAAGACCATGGACAAAGGTCTTCCCTTCTGGACACTTTCCTGAACATGCTCGGCTCTTTATTATAACGGTGCTTTGACACAAACTGATTATTGCATTCTCTTGTTAACTAAAGAGTTCCACAGCTCATGTTCTTTGTGTTTTATTTGCTGCTGAGAAAAAGGCAATGTGAAGTGGTCAATGAAAAGTTCTTGATAGAGAGTCAGGAGGGTTTTGCTTTTCTCTGGGTCTGCCATGGCCTAGCTCTGCAACCCTGGGTAAACCGCTCTGTAAGATGGGCTGACCACTGAGAGTGCTTCTGGCTCCCAGGCCACCGCATAGAAAGGCTGGATTTTCTGTGGAATTCAAACAAGCCTTCCTGCTTTACTTCATGAGTTTATATTTTAATAGAAAACAAGTATTTGAAGTAAGAGCAATGGCAACAAAAACTGTACTGAACCCCATGAAACAATTTTTAAACAACATTTATATTTGATTCCCAAATCTACTGATTTCTAGTCATGTGGCCTTGTCTGCTTCACCAAATTCTTCAGTGCCTCAGTTTCCTCATTGGGAAAATGGTACCCAGGGACATCCTTCCTTCTGTGCCTTATCTCCTAGGAGGTGTTTTGTATCATTTTGGCAATCTGTGGAGAGACTCTGACAAGAGCCAGCAAGCCCAGCTGTTTCTGGATGCTGATAGAACAGCGTTGCTCTGTCAGTCATCTCTCTCTTTGCTTTGGCACTTTAAGACTCTGAGGTTGCAGGAAAATGGGGTGAGTTTTGTTAAACAGCTGCAACTCGGCAGTTGTGTTGGAGGTCACAGTGCTCCGTCAGAGGCAGCCGTGATGTATTTATTTATCACTGCCTACGGACCATGCTTCTTTCCTTCCCTACAGTTTGTTCTGCCCAAGGCCGTTGGGGTCCGACAGAGATCAACAGTGTTTCTGCAGAGATGAAGCAGCTCGTCAAAACCTGAATTAGATGTTAAATCTTTTTTGAAGTGGGGAGGAGGTGAAGGGAAGGAGGAATCATATTGTGCTAAGAATTTATCCTGTGTTGTTTTCTGTGAGATAATGTCCCCGGAAAGATTTGTTACCAGGCAAGTTGCAAACTGCTGTTTCAGGCTGATAGGTGTTGCCAATTCATTATGATGAATTCTGTCAGTCGGAAAAGTATTTTTCCCTCCTTGCATTTACTGGGTTGATTGGAGATGGACAATGTTTTTAAGAGCTCGGACAGCATACCTTGGCATACCCAGGATATGTGGGATCAAAGATGCTTTGAGATGGACTTCGTGCCACAAAGAAGCCACATGAAAATGTTGAGGCTATAAAGAGTCTCCCCTCAGCCCTCAGCCCCCAGCCACTTTCCTTAGTTGCTTACTGCTTTCCCATTGAACCCCTGTGAAGATTAAGTTCAGGTGTCACCTTGTCGAGGTTATGGTGTCCAGTTGTTTGGTCAAGCAAGCACTGGCTTGATTGTAACTGTGAGGGTATTTATTTCATAATTGGATTTGCATGTGCAGTTAGTTGCATCTATGGCTAATTGCATCTATGGTTAACAAAGGAGGTTGCCCTCAGCAGTGATGGGAACCCCCTCATCCGGTCATTTGGAGGTCTTAAAGCCAGAAATGAGGACTTCTGAAGTCAAAAATAGGAATTTCTATCTCTATTTCAGCCAGCTTCTCTTGGGGAATTCATTGTCTCCATCATGAGAATTTCTAGCTTGAGGCATTCCCTATGGAATTTGGAAATGCCAATCCCCAAAGTTGTGTGAACCAATTCCTAAAATAGATATTGTATAGATGATAGAGATAGAGCTAGAGATGAGCCAGAGCTAGAGATCTGTCCATTTTGTTTCTTTGGAGAACGTTGACTAATACAACCCCACACCCACATCCTACCCCTGTTTCCAGCCCAGCTTCCAAACTGCCCTAATATCCCCATTTGGGCTAGGCTGGGAAGAAGCAAAACAAATTAGACTCTGAAGTCAGGTAAACCTGGGCACAAATTCTGACTCTGTCCCTTCCCTGCTGACCTGGACAGATTATGTTGTTTCTGTGAACACGTTTCTTTATATGTAAAATGGAGATAAAAGCAGTATACATGTACCTTGCTATTTGAATTCTCACCATCCAGATTCTTGCTATTGAAACTCAGAACCAGAACTGAATAGATTCAGATAGATTTTTGAACAAATTCCTTGCTATCGGAATTCTTGCTACTCACTCTCCAAAACTCAGAAACAAAATAGGGATGTCCCTCATTATTCCCATCCACATTCTGAACTCAAGATCCAAATAGATTTGGATTTCTGAGGCTACATCAAAAAGTTACTTGTACTTATTTCTTAAGTTTAGTGTGAAAGGAGTTAGTACAGTTCCAGGAAATAGTGAGTGCTCAAATGTTCGTGAGGTTGATGATGAGAATGAGATGACACTGAAATGGAGACCAGAGCTGCTTTGCTACTCACCATGCTCCTGAATTTCCTCAGAATGTAGCCCAGTGGCCACCCTGACCAGCATCCTATGCCCTGATTCATTCAGCTCAGCCCCTGCCTAGGTCCTGCTCATTTTCTAGGTCCTTCTTGGAGTCAGTCGCCTTGTTAGCCACCAGGCAGGTTGCAGAACTTCCCCCACCCTCAGAGCTACCACTTGGAAATGTACTGACCATTCCCAGGCCAGCAGTGCATCCTTAGCTTCATCCTCTGCCTTCCAGAGAGGTCCCATCTTCCAAACTTTGCAGCTGGGGCATCTTCTTTCAAACCTGGTCTTGGCGCTGCCCAACCTGACACCTCCTATTGGGGTATGAGCTATGTAAGTCCAAACACAGTGGTCACATCCAAGCTGGGCATTTTAGATTTAACTACAGACACTCTAGGTTTTAATATATTCCTTTTGTTCCTCACTCTCAGCCAAATCTTTCCTTTCCCTTGTCTTATCTCTGTCCTAGCTTTAGTCCATTAACACTAGAAATTCTTTCTCTCTCCGAGGTTGACACTTTTAACACTTCCCACTGACTAAAACCTACAGCCACGGGGACCCTCTAGAGAGCTGGAGCTGCTCTCATTGACCCAGGAAGTTTCTCCTGATTCGGGCTCTTCCTCTTCTTCAACCCCCCTCTTGTCTGGACTCTTCCATAATCCTCTTGCTTGTGCCCCAGCTTCTGCTTCTTGGCCTTGTGTCTTCAACTCCATACCATCTGGTGTTTGCCTCTGTTTTCCCCAGAAAGCCTCTCTCAGATTGCCTCCGTTGGCTCTACACACATTGGCCTTTGGACCCACCCTTGCCTTTGGTCACCCCTAGCAGAGAAACACTGCCACCTGGCCCTCTCTCTGCCAGGGACAGCTCAGCATTTTGTCCTCAGGTCCATGACACTCCTGTGGAAATGTTCTGTTAGATGGATCTATCTGTCTTCTCCCTGCTGCCACATCCAGTCTTTTCCATGACCAAGGCCCTTCCATTTGTAGAGACCAAGGACTCTTGGAAAATGTCCTCTAAGCTGAAGTACACCATAGAAAGAGCTCTTGGCTTTTTCCTGACATTGGCTACAAGATTCAAGCAAGTCTCTCCTCTTTGAGCCTCAGTTTCCCCCTCTATACAGGGAGAATAAAAAGTCTTCAAGATATATCTACCTTTTTTTCTGGAAGTCTGTAATCTTCTGGGTGTCCGATTTGGGGGTCTCTCCTGGAGGAGGCAAGGGAGGGAGACTGTAGGAAGGGGCTATTTCTTCTGTTGGTTATCTGAGTGAGAGAAGTTTTTAAGAACCCCAGAAGACTCTATGCCCATCAGGCATTGCCACCCCCTAATCCACTCTCTTCTTTCCTCACTCAGTCAAGGCTGTGGCAGGTACCCATACCACTATTTGGGCTCCCAGTCTCCTCTCACACCCCAAACCACCCCAGCTCTTGGAAACCACCTTTCCAAGGAGATGCTTGAGCCTAGCTCTAAAGGCTCCCTGAGCAAATCACAAGGACCAGAAACAAACATTGCCAGAGGCCATTCTGGGGATCCCCCAAGGGGAGTATAGACAAAGATCTTTTTTCGGCACAGGCCCAGGGACCAGGGAGCTGAGCGGTTACATGAGCCTGGAGCCCAGTGGATGTGAATGTGGCCTCACGTTTGCTGCTCACTACCTGGCCAGGGAAGGATGTGCCTCCTGGAGACCTTTGAGGCCAGCCCCCACTTAGTCAGGCATTCCCCAGGAGCCCTGTCCTAAAAATTAGTGCCTCCATGACAGCTCCAGGACACTTGCTAAAACAAATAGATAATCTTTGTGCCCCGATGTTTTTCTGGGCTGAAAATGCTTATCCCTGTCTCCCAGGGCGCTGCTTGGTTATGGAGCAGCTCAGGGACCAGGCTTAAGTCCTAAGTGCATGGTTTTAACCTCCTAGTTGCTAGTCAGCAGGGAACAAGAGAGGAAGGGGAGGAGGTTTGAGGGCACTTGCATCAGAATCACCTGTTCTGATTCTGATTCAGTCTGTCTGGGGAAGGTCCCAGGAATATGCATTTGAATAAGCTTCTCAAGTGATTTTTATTTATTTTTTATTTATTTATTTATTTATTTTTTTTATTATGGGTAAAAATCAAAATTCTCACAATACATACAAACATTTGCATAATGATATATAAATATATGTGCATATATGTGTATTTGCTTACAAAAATGTTATTTATATATATATATATACATATATTTTAAGAGGTGCTTAGATTACCTAAAATATTACACGGAACCCACTGGGATTCCCATGTTGCCCACCTCCCACACCTCCCACCACATCCCACACAAACATCTCCCACAAGTGTGGCCCACCAACCTCAATGAACTTACACATCCTGGAGCCTTGCCACCAACCATAGACCACAGTTCACACTGTAGACCACACTCTCTCCCACTCAGTTCTGAGTGGTGTGTGCTGATTTAAAATGGCCTACATCCATTGCCACAACAGTACTCAGGTGATTTTTAATGCAGAGATAAACATCAAGAATCAAAGGTTTGGATGCCTTTTATATTTGACATATTTGTCATTCATGAGCAGCTCTGCTAAGGAAAGACAACATAGCAGAATGGTTAAGTTCATGGACTAAGGAGCAGACAGCTTGTGCCTGAATCTCAGGTCTGCCTCTTGCTAACTGTGACCATGGGCAAGTCCCTTTACACCTGCTTCCTCCCCATCTGTTAAATGGGAATGGTGGTAATAGTGCCCAACTCATGGTTTAAATAGCTAATACGTATAAAACACAGAAAACAGAGACTGCCACATAATAAGTGTTTCTATAAGAAATTATTAACAGATACAGTACAGCAACAAGTACCTAGTCAGTCATCTTGTTGGGGTGCTTGGCAAAGGGTCCCTGGTGGGGCAGAGTGAGGGCTCCAGCTGGGCTGCCCAGGGTGGGAAATGACTGGGAGTCCTGGTTGGTCTTAAGGGGCCTGAAGCACCAGGGAGGGGGAGGAGGAGGCTGCACCAGAAGGAGGAACACATTGCCACACCCCATACCCTGCTGCTGGACTCTCACCTACTTTTCCCCTCTTGGACTCTACAGAAACTTCTGGGTTCCTGCTATACTACAGTGGCACCAAGATGGCCTGAAGCACCAAGTGAAGTTCTCATCTGGCTCACCCACACTTTTCTGTCACATTAATTCTTAACTGGCCACCTTCATGCTGTATGGGGGCAACTCTTGAGGTCTTCTCCTTCAAACATCCCAGAGAGGAAGCATGGGGTTCTCTCCTCTACATGTCCCAAACAGAAAGCAGGGTCAAAGCCCTGCCTCAGCTTTTCATCTCCACCCCCTGGACTTTGGTCCAGAGAAGAAAGAGATGAAGTCTCATCTCTCACTGCCCACCAGCCTTCTTTCTTCCATGTTACCCCAGAGTCAAGGGAAGTCATCCTCCTTCTTTACCGCTAATTCTCAGAGAAGAAGGAGCTGACTTCACCCTCCTCTTTATTCTCCTCCTTCTTCCTAAAGAGGTAGCTCACCCCTTCCCTTTCCCAGGAACTACACTGGTAGATAGAATTCAGAGAGAGAAACCAGATCATCTGTAAGGCAACCCACAGAAAGAGGTATTAACAGAAATATTATACTTGTGCACACATAATAGACGTCCAATAAATAGTTGTTGAATTGCACAATGTAGTGGAAAGAGCGCAGACTCAGAATTCAGGCTAGTCTGTTTCAAATTTTGGCTTTGTCACTTACTAACTGTATGAAGTCAAGACTGGCACTGTGGCCATGGACAGAAATGAAAAATTGTTAATGCCACACTACTGGAGTGATTAGAGCAGAGCCCACTCACTGTGCTTTGTACAGGCATGAATGTAAGATTTGTTTTACAAGCTGATGATTACATTGGCTGTCAATGGAGCTTAAATCCTGGCATCTAGGAACCCACTTAAATACTTGTTCAAAGAATATTTGGGTTAGAAATACTCCTCTTTTCCTTATTGAAATGTTAAAATTCAATAGGAAAGTGACCTGTTCAAAGATGAACTCTATTTTATAAAGATGTTTTCAGTAGGTCCTGGGTAAAAAATATTTCATAAACCAGGGGAAGCTACTAAATCAAGGAATGGAGAAAGAAATAGACTTGCTAAAGCAGTACCATTTTGGTGTGGGGAGGTGATATATTCAACATTTTTTACTATGTTTGGCTGCAAACTCCAGATAGTTGTTGCCTTGATCTATGAATGAGATTCAATGGCAGGGCACCATTTGAACTAACTCTCCTCGGGGCTTCCTACTGTAAATGATGATGGCTGGGTGAATATTTTGCAAAGGAGAGAAGGAGGCAGTTTCAACTGGAAAGTTCTCGTGGATTCATGGTGCTACTGAATATGCTAATTGGGCCATAGGGAAGTCTGTAGGTGGAACTTGGATTGTCACTGGTAAAAGGTTAGGCTGTGACTAAAGTGGGAGGAGGTGTCTCTGTTTCAATTGGTTTCCCTGAGACTCAGACTTGGAGACAGAGTTTAGCAGGTAGGATGTATATTAGGGAGTGCCTTTGGATCAGAACCTATAGAAGGGAGGGGAGAGAAGCAGGAGTGAGCAAAGGGAAAGTTCATCTGCTGTGCAGTGCCACAGGCAATGTGGATTGACCCCATGGGGAAATCTGGAGCTAGAATGGCCCTTCTGAGTTGTCCCCATAAGGGCTACGGCATCGATCAATCTTTGGAGGCGGGCAGCCCTTGCAGGGTATGACCTTGGGCAAGGCAAGTCTCTGCACCTGAGACAGTTGCTAAAGGGTGAGGGGTGCTGTCCAAGAGCTGTCTGGCAGTTGGGGCAACAAGGCCTTCAGTGAAAGGCGCTTATGGTGGCTCTTCGCACTGTCCCCTATAGCTTTCCTGGGGCTGAGTAGCCAGATCTGTGCATGCCTGGCTGGGGGGTGAAGGAGGTTATTGGGGCTTATCTGTAGGTGCCTGTAAATAAGACCCGGTTACTAGTCTGATTCAGTAACTCCTGGCTATGCCAAGGATTTGGGTGGGGAAAGTATGGCATTCCCTTTCAGTCATCCAGATGGTTATGGAATCTTTTTCCTTCCTGCAAGCCCAAGGAGTCTGTTGGGATCAGGATGTCATCATGGTTGAGTGTGGGCTCTGGAATTGGACTAACTGCTTTCCAGATTTGTCTAAGCCACTTCCCAGCTGCCCAACCATGAAACAGCTACTTGACTTCTCTGAACATGTTTCCTCACCCGAGAAATGGGAATGAAAATTGTGCATACTTCTTCTGTTTTTGTAAAAATCTTTCCTAGCTTATGCCTGGCACAATTAGCAGTCAATAAAGTTAGTGACTGTCATTTTTATTTGTATTATTGGTAGCACATGAAAGAAAGGAGAGTATCTACCCATTTTCATTGCCATCCTGACATTAGCATGACGACAGCACCAGTCCTAGCCAGGGCTTTGTCTTAAACATGGCATCAAAAGCACAATTAATAAAAGAAAAAAATCAATAAATTGGAACTCATTAAATTATAAATGTTTTCTCTGTGAAAGCTCTGTTAAGAGAATGAAAAGACAAGCTACAGACTAGGGGAAAGTACATGCAAACCACTTATCTAGGAAAGGTCCCATATGCAGGCCATTTAAAGAACTCTTGAAATGCGATAATAATGATAATAACAATACTAAAACAATCTAATTAGAACATGTGCAAAAGACACAAAGAGACATTTCACTGAAGAGTATGTACAGAAAACAACTAAGCATATGAAAGATGTCCAACATCACTAGCCTTTAGGGAAATGCAAATTAAGACCACAATGAGAAATCCTAACATATCTGTTGGAACAGCTAAAATAAAAAAGTAGTAACAACAACAAATGCTGGTGGAGATGCAGAGCAAGCAGATCTCTCACACTTTGTCGGTGGGAATGTAAATTTGTACAGCCACTTGGCAAAATAGTTTGTCAGTTTCCTAAAATACTTGCCATTTAGCCCAGGAATTGCACCCCTGTGCATTTAGACCAGAGAAATGAAAACCTATGTCCACACGTAAACCTGTATCTGATTATTCATAGCAGTTTTATTTGTAATAACCTCAAACTGGAAATGACCAAAATATCATTCTATAGATAACTGATTAAACAAACGGTGGTACATCCATACCATGGAACAGCTCTCATCAGTAAAAAAGGAATAAATGATACATGCAACAACCTGGATGGATCTCAAGGACACTAGGCTGAGTTTTTTTAAAAAAAGCCAGTCTCAAAGGACACATATTGTATGATTCTGTTTATTTAACATTCTTTAAGTGACAAAATTATAGAAATGGAGAAAAAAATCAGTGGCTGCTGAAGATAAGGGATGGTGGAGGTGGTAGGGGTGAATGTGCTCATGTAGGGCAGCATGAGGATGATCTTCTCAGGGAAGGAGCAGCTCTGTATCTTGATGGCAGTGGTGGTTACATGCATCTACACGTGACAAAATGACAAAGAACTCTACACTCACTGCGCCAATGTCAGTTTCCTAGATTTGTACTGTAGCTAGGTAAGATTTAACTATTGGTGGAAACTAAGTGAAGATATAGGAGAACTCTGTACTATCTTTGCAATTTCCTGTGAATATCATCATTTCACAATAAGACGTTAAGAAGCATGACCTCAACAATATTTCCAGTTCCACATGCTTTTTTCCAGAGCCTTGCCACACCTCCATCAAGAAATAAAGTCTATTTCCCTTTCTCTTGACACTGGGTAGACTTTTGTGACTCCCTCAACATAGAAGGTGGCAGAAGCAAAACTGGATGACTTCTGAAGCTGGGTTGTAAAGGCAACACAGTCTCTGCCTGGTCATCTATTTCTCTCATGACACTTGGGAGCTCTGAGCCTCCGTATAAGAAACCCAGTCGTACTGAATTCAGCATGCTGCTGAAACCATGTGCGGAGACCACATGGAGAGAGAGGGATGCTCCAGGAACCACAGCTCTTCCAGCTCCAGCTGTCTGAGTCTTTCTAGGTCAGACACCAGACATGGACAAAAACGCCTTCAGATGATTCCGGGCCCAGTCAACCTCTGATTGTAACCAAGAGAGAGGCCCAGAGTGAGACCCACTGAGCTGGGACAAAATTAATGCCCTCGCCATGGGAAGTGGCAGTAAAATTGTTTTAAGCCTCTAAGTTTTGGATGATTTATTATGCAGCAATAGATAACTGGAATAACACAGGCCAAGCACACCAAACAATGATCTCTCCGGAGCCCCTTTTAAGATGCATGTGTTAGATTACAAAGTTAATTCATTAAAGGCGGGTGGTAAAAGAGCCAAAAGAGACAGATACTTTAGATAAAGTGGATTGCCCAGAAACAGGCAGCGCTGTGTGTGTATGTGTGTATGTGTATATACACGCACACACATATAAATTTATATAAATGTAAATACACACACATATATGAATGTAATAGGCAATTAATGTTTTATTACGTGAGAAAGAGTAAGATATATCCCTGGTTGTTATGGGGAAACTGAATTAGTGATCTGTTAGTAAACCAAAATGAATCCTCACTTAACATCCTATCCCCCTAAATACATTCCAGTCTAATTAAACAATTATATTCTATCCTAGAATAAATAACATAAATGGATTGTAACATATTTAAGTTTGAAAACCAGTGTAGAACTAAAAATGTTGTTTCATCAGTGTTTCATCAGACTATATACTTACTGTATAAGAAACAAAATAAAAATAATACAACATATCAGAGACATATTTACTTTAGCCATAGCAGAAAGATAATTAACATCCATAATAAAAAGAATTTGTGCAAGCCAAAAAGGAAAAAAGTCCATAATTCCAAAAGTTAAATATGTAAATAATTCCAAAAAACATGGGCAAGACATAGAGTTTATAATATAGAAAACAAATATAGCTGATAAATGTACACAGTATTTCATCTCAGTTATAATCAAAGAAATTCAAACACAAAATCAATTTGATTTAGTTTGCTTAATAATTAGTAAAATTCATAAAACAACAACAACAGCAATTCTGGTGAGATAGTGATGAGGCAAAACTTCTCATTCACAGGTAATGGAGTTAGAAATCAGCATAAAATTGGGAAAAGCAACCTGGCAAAATGTATCAAGTATCTTAAACATATTCACACTCTTTGACCCAATATTTACACTTCTGGGAATTTAATGTAAGGAAAAAATCTGCATTTTAAAAAAATAAAACCTTTTTTGGGCATAAAGGCATTCATCATGTTATTTATCATTGTAAAAGATTAGAAACAATATAACTATATAACAATATGGAAATTAATTATGATGCATTAATGCAATGAAATTTCATTCAGCCATAAAAATTAGGTTGTGAGGAATTTTACAAATAATGTGGGTAATGTGGGTACTGTTTATGCTAGAATGCAAGTAAAATATACAAAATTATATTAACACTGTGATTTCAACAATATAAAATGCAAAAAGAAAAAAGATTGTATGGAAAAAGGAAATAAATTATTTGCAATGATTATAAGAATGGTAGAGTTATGGGTGACTGTTAATTTTTTATTTTAATTTTTGAATTTTTCTAAGCTTTTACATTGAGCCTATATTTCTTTAACAGAAAGGAAATTGATTCTAAAATTGCCTGTGGCACATAAAGAAATAAAGACTGGGCACTCTTCCACTCATTAGATCTCATTACCACACTTGCATGAGATTTTTCAATTTAATAAGCTAGTTTTCAGGATGGAGAAAATCTATTAGAATCCCAATATCTCCTATGTCTATCTGGATAAGGTTTACCTTACTCTTCCTTTTAATAATAATAATACCTTGGACCATGTTTTATATATAGTGTATATATTTATACATTTAGGCATATATATGAAATTGGGTCCAGATTTTTGCACCTATTATTATATTGCTCATGCAACCTCTCAGGACATCTTGAAGCAGCTAAAAGATTCTTAGTTGTCTTAATAAGGGACTATGTTAATTCCCTATTACATTTCCATTTGCATCAAGAAAAAATAAAAGAAGTTATCATTTGGCATCCTCGTTGCCTTCTAAGAAGGGTGGTTTCTCTCAAATCAAAGGTTAGTTCATGGGCTAATCATCTTGATCCACTTAGCAGTCCAGGTGTAGAAGTAGGAGTTAGAGGTTGTGGAACTCGTACCCACAGTATAGTATGAGCATGTTGAAGTCTTCTGGGAGATTGAGGAGGCAGAGGTGAGAGAGAAGACGAGAGGAGGCAGCGAGCAGGTGAGTGCCTGGACTTCAGGAGGGAGGGTCAGGGGGAGTTCCAGACGTGAGGTGGCTTTCCTCTAGCAAAAATCTAGGATTTTTAAAGTTCCTGTCATGTGATCTCTGTGAAACTCCAGCTCCGTATTAATTCTACAACATTTAAAAAGGCAGTATATGAGTGATTTCTGCCCTATTTTTTGTTTGTTAATATGTACACATTTTATTTTATTTTTAAAATTTTAAATATATATTTTTATTTTTTTAAAGATACTTAGATTACATAAATGTTACCCCAAAAATATAGGGATTCCCATATGCCCCACTCCCCACAACTCCCACACCCTTCCGCATAAACAACATCCTTCATTAGTGCGGCACATTCATTGCAATTGATAAACACATCCTGGGGCATTAACACTGAGCATGGACCATAGCTCACATTGTAGTCTACACTCTCTCCCACACAATTCTGCAGGTTATGGGAAGCTATATAATGGCTTATATCAGTCATTGCAATGTCATTCAGGACAATTCCCAAGTCCCAAAAAAGCCCCCATGTTACAACTGTTTTTCCCTCTCCCTGCCCCCAGAGCCTCCAGTGGCCACTGCCTCCACAACAATGTTGTAATTTCTTCCATTGCTAGAATCACAATAAATCTATAGTAGAATACCAGTAAGTCCACTCTAGTCCATAGTTCATTCCCCAATCCTGAGGATGCTGGGATGGTGATGTCCACTCCACCTCTATTTGAGGGGGAACTTCGATCCCAAACAGCTGATGGATGGGACTCTCTTGCTTGTGGTTGTAGGCTTTCTCATTTCCTTCATATGGTGGTTGTCAATCCTCACCTCCTTGTTAATTGCCCTGGGTGAGTCCAATGAACTGGAGAGCAAGTGTTGCAACTCTGCTGAGGCTCAGGGCCCAGCTGGCACACGGACAGCCCAAAGATTCAAGTCTTCTGGATGTACACCTACCAACTCCAGCACCAAGTATAGGTTCAAATAGAAGGGACAGATGAGCCATGTGTAGGGAAGCCATAACTGAGTCCAACTCTTTCACTCTCAGGAACACAAACTCCAAAGTAGGGCCCACTGGCAAAGCACCACACTCTGGAGCTATCTGCCCTGACCATAGGACCTGGGTGTCTCCAGAGCCCTCAGGAGCCTTGCTATTTGGGATAGTATTCACTTTGGCAGTCTGTGAGATCCAGCTGAGATGTTCATAAGCATTACCTCTGGGATGACATCCCGACTCACTTTGAAATCTCTTAGCCATATAAACTCATTTGTTTTTACCTTTTCCCCCTTTTATTCGAGGTCTTTTTCCAGTTGCATTGCTAGTTGGTGCTTGGTAGTAATCCCTCAGTGCCAGGGAGGCTCATCCCGGGGAGTTATGTCCCAAACTGGGGGGAAGGTAATGCATTTATATGCTGAGTTTGGCTTAGAGAGAGGCCACATTTGAGCAACAAGGAGGCTCTCAGGAGGCAACTCTTAGGTACCCCACAACACTAGGCTAAGTTTCAATTTCAAGAGCAAAGGTTCACAAGCATAGTCATCAATATCAAGGGCCCATCAATGGACCAGCCTCCTTCACCAGTCATTGCCTCTACACTTGGAAGACTGTTGCTGCACTATTAGAGAACATGGCAGAGCTCTCCAGGATGTGAATTCAATATTCTCTTGGTTATTGTGTGAATCTCCACTGTGACAATGGAAGTGTTCTACATGATCTTGCAATGATGGACACAGGTCATGTTAAATATCATCAAAATTTATAAAAGTGTATTGTCTAAAATGTAAACCATAATGTAAACCATTGACCATGGTTAGTAGCTATATTTCACTATTTGTATATCAGTTGTAACAAATGTACCATCTACATATAAAAAGGTATTAATAATACGGGAAAGGGAAAAAAGAGGAGGATGTTATATGGGAGGAGGATTTTATTCTGTATGTGACTTTACTGTGGCCTAAAACTTCTTTGAAAACAAAACGAAAAAAAGTAAGACACTGGGGAGTAAATGGAAGAAAATGTCACGGGTACATACAAGACAACAGATATTACAGAGATGAAAGGCAAAATGTCAAAAATATTTTTTAAAATATTTTTCTTTATTTTTAATATCCCAAATAAAAAATTTTATTTTTAGTTTTTAAAAATTGTTATGTATATTATTTCTTATATTTAAACCTATCATTATTATTTCATTTTCCTATTAAATGTATTTGGCTATTTTATTAGCTTCATTTTTGAAGAAGCTTTAGATCACAGCATGGTTACAATTGGGGCAGGGGAGGATCATTGATGTGGGGTGTCAGTAATGGGGGAGACATGGGAGGAAGTTCACCTGAACATACATATACGGTATGTAAATATTTATGCATTTTTAATGGATGAAAAGCCTGAAATTCATTCCACATTAAGGCAAGTAGAGGAGGCCAAGAAATTATAAGGATTATAAGCTCCCTGGAAGTTGGAGAGATCTTGGGGAGGTCTTTCCATAAACACTGGCCAGAGAGTTGGAGGATTCGAAAACTTTGGGCCTGTGTCTCAAGAGTTTAGGAGGCCCCAGCTCATCTCCCTCTGGTAAGAGTAGGACCCTGGAACGCCTCTCCCCCCATCCACCTTTCCTCTTGGCTGCTAATGCCTTACCAGCTGTCCCAAAGGCCTCTTTAAGGAGGGAGGAAGCAAAGCCTCCAACCCATGCATAATAAAGGACTTATTGTCCTTTTTAATTGAGGAAAGCCTGCACAATACAAATGAACAAGGGGCCTCATTTCCAGCCTCCCCAGAAAAGAGCTGTTCCTTGACTGACTCAGGAAGGTAAAGGAGGCTAGCCTTTTGAGAGACCAGTGCTCGAATGAGGAGACCAGCTTGAGACACTTTGCATGAGAGGGAAGCCAAAACTGTTTTCCAAGCACTGATCCAAGGCTTTCTCTTCAAGCACTTGTGGGTTTTAGCATTTTAGGGGATGAAGGAGGCAGCCTTGAGATGACCCATGGAAGCATGAACCATCTAAGCATTAAAGTCACTGGACCAGCCTTAAAATGAAGGGAGAGGGAAAACGGATGTGGCTCAAGAGGTTCAGCGTCCGTCTACCATATGGAGGGACCGGGGTTCGATACCCGGGACCTCCTGGAAAAAAAAAAAATGAAGGGAGAGGCAGAAGCAAGTATTAGGGACTCTGTGGGAGGCTCTGTGCTTGGCACTTCACAAGCACGTTCTCATTTAATAATGTCCATATAAAGCAAGTGTTTTTATCCTACTTACAGATGATGGGTTGGAGGCTCAGTAAGGCATCTATCCAATGCCATGTAGCTAGGGTGTGAGTCACACATGATTGTTTTGTGAAGTTCATTGGGCTGGTGGCAACTGTATTGGATAGTGCAGGTACAAAACATTTCCATAATGGTGGGAAGTCCTACTGAGCAGTGCTGTTCTAGAAAGAATAAAACACATCAAAACAGAATCCCAGGCAACAGGATATTTATAAAAACAAGGGATTTGATAGGACAGAAACAGGTGATTGAGGCTCTAGAAATTAGGCAGATATCCCTAATTTAGGATCCCTAAAGAACAGATCTAGAGGGATCAAACAAGGCAGCAGAGCAGATAGCCTCTCTGCAAGACTCAAGGTCAGACACGTTGGTGGACATTAGAAGGTAATGCAGCTCAGTGGGCAGGGCTGCAGTCAGACTTTCATCAGAAACATGACATGTAGTCAGCTCTGTCCCCAGTTGGATCAGGGACTAGTATGGTTGAGCCAGTGTTGACATAACTGGACACAACTGTGGCAAGGAGAGGCTGTCAACAAAAGTTTTCAGCCCATTTTATGCTGACATGCAGGATGTGTGCATGTATGTAGGAGTGTGCATGTGTGTGTGTCTGTGAGTGTGTGTGTCAGGAGAGCATTCAAGTATGCTTACACCTTGACTAAGCACACCTCATGTTTTATACTCACTACTTTTAATTCTCAAATCAACCTTTCAAGGCAATGTAAGTATCCACATTTATCATGAAGGCAGGTGAGTCTCCTTTGCCCAAGATCATGCATTTGGTAAATGACAGAACTGAGAATAAAACCCTGTGCATCACCTGGCTTCAGTTTTCCACCATTCAGTAGACAGCTGCCTGGGGATTAGAATGGAGACCAAGAAGGTCTATTAGATTCTTGGTCAGGAAAGTGGATTCAGGAATAACAGATTTGCATAGTTAAGGGTGGCATGATTAACTATTAAGAATATACAGGGGAAAGAAGAACATTTTGCAAAATACCACAAGGGTGCAAACAACAAAATCCAGACAAATGACCCCATTTCTTTAACTAATATATTTCAAGAAAAAGATAGACAGAAAGAGAAGGAGGAGAGAAAGACAGAGAGACAGAGAGGATGAAAATGAAGATATATCAACAACTGCAATGTTGTATCTTATGCGAATTCTACTTTTTACTGAAAACCTGTAAAAACAAATTAAAAGAAAGATCAGGGAAAATCTGAATACTGATTGTCGATTTGGTAAAATTAATAAATTGTTTTTATTTTTAGGCACGTAATGTGATTGTGGTTATATTTATAAAAGAAATGCTTATGATAAATTATGGCATTTTGGATTTGCTTTAAAATGAGCTGGGGTAAGGTCAAATGGGTAGGAGTCCAGATAAAACTAGATTGCCTATAAGTTGATCATTTTTGGATCTGGGTGATGGGTCTTTGGGATTCATTTTACTATTCTGTCTAAATTCAGAGTTGCTCATTATAAAACATTAAGAATAATTGATTAGCAAGATATACCTATTTTGTGAACAGAAGGATTGATAGATGTTTTGAATGTT
This sequence comes from Tolypeutes matacus, assembly GCA_026826555.1. Lineage (NCBI taxonomy): Eukaryota > Metazoa > Chordata > Mammalia > Cingulata > Chlamyphoridae > Tolypeutes > Tolypeutes matacus. The sequence continues at coordinate 7,287,165 of JAKSZT010021619.1, read as the reverse complement.
TTGTTGTCAATAAATTAAAATATTAAACCAGAAAACATGCCTTCCAGCCAGATTCTTTGTCCCAGTAGCCAGATTTTTGTTTTGCCATTCAGGAAGAGTTTCCTAGTACTGTTCATTTGGACATAAATTGCCAAGGGGAAAAAATCAGTCATTTCTCCTTGTACTCTTTGTTACTTGTTGCCATGGCAGCTTGTATTTTGAAAATGAGTTTTGATTTACCCTTTGATTTATTAAAATGTGAATTTTTTTGCCTAAGAACAATTTTACTTTTTTCAATCAGATGATCAGTATAAAAGATTCCAAGAGAGAACCCATGTTTGCTAATGTGTTGTTGGCACAATAAAATTAAGAGTTTCCATAGTAACTCCTCCCACTCTCAGGCTGGTTGGCCACAGTTGAAGGCATGTTGGGGTTTCCCAACAAGAACATCATGAATTGGGAACTGGTCTTGCTTCAGGGAATGGACAGTCAGTTTACCAACCTCCAGGACTAAAGCAAAGTCAAGTTATATCTTGGTCAGGGTTGATATGTAAGGAGGCTGATTGCAGGGTTTGGAGACAATGACAGGGGCAATTGGATCTTAGCAGAGTTCGCTTCACCCTGGCAATGTCAGGCTCACTTAACAAACAGGTGTCTTAAGCATGTTGTAGGGATGCTCAATCAGGTACAAGGCCTTATGGAAGTAGGACCTGGGCTGGGTGGCCAAGAGTGAAAACCAGAAACAGGTACAGGAGCTTGGTTGGGTAATCAGGCCACAGATGATAGTAGAGTTTTGGATGAAAGGGTCTGTATGGACATCTGGGTATGTGTTCTCTCTCACTCCAGGTATGATGATCACCATATACAAAGGGGGTCACTATTTCTGAAACTCTTTTTCCTGGTAGGCAGGAAGGTGCCGACATCCTGCTAAACTGGGATCTCAATCTACCCTGGGACTGGACAGGATCGAGGATGCTGGTGGACAGTAGTCAGTGCCCATAGCTCTGCTGGAAGGGCTGGGCAAGTGCAATGAGGGATTTTTTCTGGTTGCTCCTTCTCTGGCTCATAAGCAAAGGCAGTGCAGCAGAGCCTAGAAGATGAGGTATGGCCTCTTTGCCAGCTCAGTTTAGAGCTGAGTCTGAAGCTAATGTGTTAGGCCAAGAGCCAATGACCTTTACGGCCAAGGCTTCTCTGAGCCAGGCATCCTCAAATTCTAAAATCTACACTCCACACTCTACATTGTTTACTTATCTGATGGAGCTGTTCCCTTGGAAAGCTGTGTTATTCCTGTAATGCAAAGTGACAGAGAAAATAAAAACACCCAGTTGAGAAAAAGCCACAAAGCTAATGTGAAACACAAACTTTCTGTTCATTGAATCTTGGTGTATTTTGAAACAGAACCATAATGGCTCAGATTCTGGAGAAGGGAGGGGCTGTTGCCACAGCTGCCCAACTCTCAGATCCTTCCCTGATTTGCCTTCTGGTCTGAATCGTTTGCACTTTTCCCAGGAGTCGAGGTGGTATGATGTGAGTTTGCCCTCCCTGAACATGACTCAGAGACCAAGGAGAGAGCAAATTCCTGAATTTGCAGTAGATCAGCCTGAAATTGATGTCACCAATGTTTTCTTGCTACGCCGGAAGTCCCTCTGAATGAATCAAAACTTGGACCAAGTTTCACGAAGAAGCTTTGTTCTGGCTCCATCTGGCTTTTCTGTCCCATCTGAACCAAGTTTGGTGCCTGACCCCAAACTCTGAAAGCTGGCATTGAGCAACATCTGGTTGGTATTTTCTCTGTCCTGTTTCCTGGTAGTTGGGGTGCCTGTACCTTTTGGGATTAACTCAGTTTTCTTAACTTTTTTCCTAAAAATTTTTTGGAGCAGGAATATCCATGTAAGAATTTTAGTCATATGAAGCCTTGGGGAGAATACTACCATATAAACTGCTTCCTGTCCTCATCCCACAGCAGAAGTGGAAAAACAGGAGCCCATGGTGGAAAATGAAGACAAGCAGTCCAACTATGAGAAGAAAAGCAGGAAATTATCCCAGAGGAGAGGGTTTCATGAAGCCAGGGAGGCAAACAGTGTCAAATTACATCTCTCTAAGTAGAGAGTTCAGAAAAATACTCGCTAGGTTAAGAATTGGTGACCTTAACTAGAATAGGGTGGTGACAGTCAAAAACAGAAAGCAGTAAATTAAGAAGTGCTTGGTAGTGAATAAAAAGAAAATACTGCCTTTTCAAGGGATTTGCTATTGAACACCAGTTTTCACCTTGGGCTGCACATTAGAATACCCTGGAGAGCATTAAAAATACTGACGCTTGGGATCCTCCCAGGAATCCTGGCTTAATTGGTCTTTTGAGGGGCCATATTTTGTTTGTTTCATTTTATGCTTACGATGGAAACCACTTGAACTGTTTGTAACCTGAATGTAAATAGTCAGTGGAGAGGAAAGGTTGAAAGTATAAAGTGGGTGTTGGGGTAATGATGTTGTGAGACTGCTGACGAGGTAATGGCTGAGCTCTAGAGCTCAGGTGGATGATCATAGACCTGGACAGGTGAACCAAGGGCACACGGTGGTTTCCTTTGGCCATGCATGCTTTGGAGGCAAGGCTATCTTCTGAGAATCTTATGACCCAAAGCAGGCTGTCTAATAAGGCTTTTGTCTTGGTTTACCAACAGCATCTTCTAGGAGTGCAATAAATGACATGGAAAAATCTTTACCTGAACTTACTTATGATCACCAGTGTGTTGGTGATGGAGGTGGAAATGATGGCAGCGGGGATAGGGAAAGGGCAGACAATAGAGAATTAGTAAGAATAAACAACAGCTTGGGAGGGGAAGAGTGGGCCTAGTTAAGCACAGATCTGTACCCTTCTTTGAAGACTTCTAAAACCTCAGTGACAAGCCACCTGGCTTTCTCTGGATGTATTTTTATCAGAGAAGCACCAAGGTCAAGATAGTAGTAGGTCACCCTGAGTCAGTCTTAATGTGTTGTGCTAGAAGGAAGAGAAAAGTCCAGATTAGAGCACAAGCCAGTGAGCCAGGGAAACTGAGACACAAGCCTGTGGCAAGTCAAGTCTAGGAGAGGGGTGATGAGGAGAAAGCACCTGGTGAAGAAGGTGGGTGGGTCCTAGAAAACTCTCGTGGGCTCTGGGTCTTTTCTGTGGTCCTGTCACTTCCGTTGCAGCCTGCCAATTTCAGGGGTGTGTGGCCTGGGTCTTGAAGGAGCAGATCCCTCTCGAATACTTATCACAAGGTTTTATATTTATTAGTTCACATCTATCACACCCAGTAGACTCCAGGTGTGGTTTTTTTTTTTTTTTTAGTTTGATTTCTTACCATTTATTTGGTGGCTCTGTGACTTGGGATTCTTTTTGTTGTTGTTGTTGGTTTTTTTTTTTTTTTTTTTTTTGTGAATCAAACAATATATTTGGTTCATAGTAATGCATTCATACAGTATTTGTCCTTTTGTGTCTGGCTTGCTTCACTCAACATAATGTCCTCCAGGTTCATCCATGTTGCCATATGCTTTATGACTTCATTTCTTCTTACAGCTGCATAATATTCCATCATGTGAATAGACCACAGTTTGTTTATCCATTCATCTGTTGATGGACTCCAGGTGTTTTTTAATTGGTTTGTCTTGATATAAAGATCAGAAGTCCAAGATTTTAAAAAAATCAAATGCCATAGTAGTATAAAATAAAAAGGAAGAGAATTTCTCCATCTCTCCTACACTGTGAATCTTGCTTCCCACCTGCATGGCAAGCCAATGATTTGCCTTTGCATACCCACACATGGAAGAATGCATGAATATTTTGTGAGTACGCATTCTTCCATGTGTGAGTATGCAAAGGCAAATGAACATTTTGCAATACTAATTTTTAAGGATAAAAACTCAATAAATGCATATTTTTGTGATAAATATGTAAGAATGAGGTGTTGTGAATGTCCAAGATGGCTACACAGGGAACCCTCTGGCAAGCTCAATTTTTTGAAGGATGCGTACAAATGGTGGGGAAAATGGGCTAAATTGATATGGGTAGTTTTTGAGGAATAATGAATAACAAGGAAGGACTGTAGGCAAACAAAGGTAGTCACATTTTGTAAAGGTGAATAAAGAGGGATTATCAAATATCACAGCAGTGATTTTATTTGCTCTGAGGCACCATTCGAGAATGAATCGCTGAAGTGATAGCTGTTGAGTGTTTAGACTGGATTGTTGTACTGACCAGGAGCCAGCATGCACTCACCAAAATAAATCAGGAATTAGGTTAGCCACTATTTTTTCTTTTAAAAGTAGTGTCTATGGATTGGTAGTTCAAGGAGAAGGAATAAAAATAGTGTACCTAAAGTTAACTCAGGGGTTTGAAATGTGATATCGTGATATTCTTGTGGACAAGATGGAGGGTTATGTTCTGGATAGAGGTGAAGCAGGAAGGACTTTTAAGCAAAGGATGCTGGTAAATGAAGCACCCTCAAGCTGAACGTGGGAGAAGCTCTATCCTAAGTCCTTTCTCATTATAGGTTTTATTTTCTCTCTCTTTAGTGAAAACCTGTATCCAGTGCCTGCTATATAGTAGGTATTCAAAAAATATCTGCTGAATGATAAAATGCAAGAATGAATGCATGAAAAAATTGAACAAATGAACAGAAATAAAAAACAAGAATAAAAAGAAAAAAAAAAGAAAATAACAAAATGAATGAATGAATGTTGGCACGAATCTGGAAGGGACAAACAGCTAATAATCTGGGTGACAGAATTAGGAAACAAAAGCCTCCAAATCAATGGACCAGATAGATCATTGGCCTGCCATGCAGGTGGGAATTCAAGGACTGTGTTCTTTCGTGTAAATCTCAGCTTTTAAAAAGCACAGAGAGGAGGCTAGGTGGCTGCAAGTAAAATTTGTGTGCTTCCTGAGTGCCTCCTTGTTCCCTGGCTTTATGCTATTGTGGCTTTGCAAAAAATTTGAGGGGACACTTGTACAACCCCCCACCCCCAGATTCCACTGTCTTCTCAGGTGTTCCCATGGCCCATGAGAAGCCCGTGGCCAGCTACCAAGGCTTTGTGGGTTTCCTAACAGTCTGCTGCAGGAACTCTCAGGCTTCTTATGGTACCCAGTCTGATGAGTGTCAGGAGGAACTCCCAGGCCTTGGGCCTCTGGGGGAATTCTTGGGATGTCATTAGCTCCCTACTTTGCCCTCCTCTCAATTTATTGCCAAGCCTTGCAAATAAATTTCCCTTAATTTTTTTTTTTTTTTTTTTTGGCGGTCTTAAAACTGAAGCCTGCTCTGCAACGGTTTGTCCAGCTTGTGTATAAAAGTGTCATCAGTATTGTGAGGCTCACCTGCCTGGGCTCACCACCTGGACCTTCACTTCCATGGCCAGGAAAGATCAGACCCCCTTCCTCAACCCCACACTCACCCCTCACACAGTCCTCCCTTTCATGAAGAAGAGGTACTTGTTCAGGGCCAGGCAACCCTGGTGGACAGTGAGGGGGACTTCCTGTCAGGGAGGTGAAGGAGGGACTGGCCCCAGACCTTCTTCACCTTGTTGAGAACAGTCTTTGCTTGAGCCATCCCTTCAGCCTTTATATTCTTGCTACTTGAAGTGGGATCTGTATCACCCGTGAGCTTGTCAGAAAGGGAGATTCTTGGACTCAATTCTAGACGAACTGAATTAGACTCTGCATTTTAACAAGATACCTAGGTGATTCCTGTGTACCTTAGGGTTTAGGAACAATGGTCTATCACCTAACACAGGGCTATGAAGAAGGGAAAAGTCAGTAACACTTGTGTGAGTAAGTAGGGAGAGAAACAGCAGGGAGGGGAGAGGGAAGGGGTGGGGAGAAGGGGAGGGGGAGGGGAGGGGAGAGAAGGGAAAGCAAGGGAAGGGAGTCAAATTTAAATTGTATGAACTGATATGGGTGAAAGCAGAGTGAATTTGTGACAGGTCTGACATAAAATTGTGCCTAAGTGAATACTGCCCCACAAACCAATTGCTACAAGTTTTTCCCACTTTAAGGAAATATAAATGCCATGCACCTTAGGAGGAATCACTTGTACATTCACATTTTAATTCTTGTCCTGAAAACATATTTTTAAATATGTTAAATATGTCCCGCACTTCCTTGAATCAATATTTTAGAAAACTATTCATAGAGATGGTCAAAGTGAATTTCTTCCTAATTCAAGACATTTTATTAAAAAAAAAAAAAATTCCAAACTGGGGAGACCAACGGGTCTCTTCATACAATAAGCATGTTTTGAACAATGCAGTTTCTCTCACGGAGCTCACAGTTCAGTGAGGGAGGCAAACCTGTAAATACCCAGGTACAGACAGCACTTCACACATACTCTATCACATGCTACTAACCGGGTACTCAGAGCTCCACGGGAGCTCACGGAAAGAAAACTTGGCTTTGCTGAGAGTGGGGAAGGGGTCAGAGGAGCTATCACAGAAGAAACAAGGGTTGACTGGGCCTTGAGGGCTAGGTTGGAATTGGTTGGATGTTCCAGAACGAGACAGAAGAAGAGGAAGGCATGTGGGACTGGGGGTAGTTCGGTGAAGCTCAAACTCAAGGTATTGGGAAGTGGGAGGAGAGTGGACAGGAGGCTGGGGCAGGGGGCAGATCAGAAGGGCCTGGAATGCCCGCCTGGGCAGATGGAGCTCCTCCTGGAGGAAGGATGAGAATCAGTGTGCTCCTTTGAAAAAGATAGTAGAAGGCAGCGTAGGTGATGGTCAGACCAGGTGGGGCTGGGAGGAGGACGCGGAAGGGCGATGGGGAAGGTGGATGGCAGTGCTGGAGTAAGGAAAACCATGAATGGGGCATGAGAGCATGATGTCAGGCAGCAAGTGTGGAGGTGGAAAGAAACAGAAATGTTGCAGAGAAATTCAAGAAAGATTCTGGCTTCACCATCCCTGTGACTGCTTTATTCATTGGCAAATATTCAACAACCACCACAAACCCCATTGCTGAGAATTTGAGTGCTGGCTGTAGGGAGAACAAGAATACTTGTAAGCCTAGAAGCTATTTTCTCTCATGTTTTGTTTTGCTTTTCAGGTAAATCTTGCCATTCTGTGAAACTCTACAGAAAACCCCTGTGTGTCTTTTATGACCAGGATATACTTCTCCCCACAGCCCAAATTAGGAACTGTCAGTTGTTAAGACATCCAAAGGCTGGATTCTGCCTCAGCATTTTCATTGTGAATTCGTGTGGCTCCTTTAAAGGCACATTGTGGATGGTGCAGGAAATGGAGGGAGAAATATGTGTAGGGGTTTGGGGAGGGAGGTTTATCAAATATTTTATAGAGTTGACAGCAGCCCAGAAGTCTATTCTGCAAAACCTGATCATTTAATCTCCAAAGCAAATGGCACTTAACTTCCTGGGAGTCTGGATTGGGACACCATTGAATTTTTTCCCAGGTTTTCACCCTTCAAGCTTATTGCATCCAGGATTCCAACCTGCCCACTTTTCATCCTCGCTGCATGCCAGGGTTTCTTAACTGGACCTCCATGGTCCCCTAAGGAGTCTTTGAATATTCTGAAATTGAATATAGATTTATGTGTATGGGCATACAGACATACATTTTTTTTATATTTTCTTGACAAACTCCCTAATATTACATTAGATTTTCAAAGGGATCCATGGCCTAGAAAAGGTGAACCCTTGTTCTACATATTGCTCCCCAACCCCCAAGATCTGAGCAAGCACATCACCTCCATCTCCATCAGGATGAACTCTCCAAACCCTCGCCAGTTAAGCCTGCTCCCCCGAGCTCAAGGGATCATCTCTATTACTGCCTGGCTGCTGAGGAGACATGCAGAGATGAACACACACCAAACCTCAGCTTATTATCTTCTTTCTCAAACCTGTGTTCCCTCTTTTGGGCCTGATGAAATGTATCTTACTCCTTTCTTACCTTCACAGCTGCCCTGCCACTAACTTCTGTTATTGCTACCTGTTTTTGAAATTTACTCTGATTTTCTGATATTTGAAGAACAAAATTTAAACTCATAAGCAGGGTGTAAGGAGGCCTTTACTAAGTGGTCCCAGCCGTAGCTCCCGCCAGCACTCCAACTCATGCTCCATCCACACACCTCTCTGCCCCTCAGCCGGAAGGATCCTTTCACTTATTGTGTGCCTAACGATCTCTCCGCAAGACTCAACTGTTATGTTCTTCTATTTGACTACTTCCCTCCTGATGTGTGTATGATGTCTTTGGCATGAACCATGATTCATTGGGTTGATTTCTTTGTTTCTGTGCCCATATTTCTAGCTGGGTCCTGTGTTTATGGAAGGAAGAGATGTTGGTTTGTCTGTTGTTGAATATGTAGTGCCTAGAGCAAGAGGGATTGGTACTCCCTGAATATCAAATAAGATGTGCTTTGAATTGCATGAGTCTCAATATTACTCTCCATAAGCATCCTTTAGACCAGGGGTTCTTAACCTTTTTTGTTTCATGGACCCCTTTGCCAGTCAGGGGAAAACCCCAGACCCCTTACTAAGTCTACACTAGACTGTGTATTATTTAATAAATATATCACACCCCACACCAACACATCCCCATAAGAATAATGTTATTTTGAATTTCAATTCAAGTTCATGGACCCCTGGTTAAGAACCCATTGGACTGACAAAATTAAGGCTTTTGAGTTAAATACCTGACAAGATCTTAGTTTGGAAAGTGGCGTTTACCTGAGTAGAATATTTTGCAACATGATTTCCTCTTGGCATCCATATTGATTTATTTGTTGAGTATCCCTTATCAGAAGCTAACAGTTCTTTAGCACATCCACCAAATATTTATTAAACTCCTACTGGATGCCATCCTCTATGTTATAGGTATAGTGATAAACAGAGCAGTTATGGACCCTGCCCTCATAAGCTTGCATTCTAGGTGTGGCTCTTGTATCTTTATTTTACCATTTCCTTCCTATTTTAATCATGTGAGCATTTCTGCCTTAATAAAAATATCTAAACTAGGTTGTTGTATGTGGGAGAAGAGGGCATCTCTTCTCAGGTAGTTGAATTATAGTTAAAATAAGAGTGGATTTAAGTTATGTCTATGGTAACAATTATGATTATTGTACGAGATACTGCATATAACACTGATTGCACACTTGCTATATACCTATCACTGAGCTAGGCACTTTACATGCATTTTTTTCTATAATCTTCTTAACAAGCCTGTGAAATAGGTACTGATATCATTATTATTACACATATTCTACAGATGAGGAAACTGAGAACAGAGGGGTAAAGTTACCTGTATAAAAATTAAGGTCAATGTGATTGCAGAACCAGTGTTATTAACCCCTTTCTCTTTCATTGGGAAACTAGAATTGGGGAAATTGCTTAGAATAACCAAACCATACCATCTATAACTGGTGTTCAGATCTACGATCAATGAAAATGTACGAGAGGAGTAGTTGGAGGCATTCCATCACAGGAGCCATTCTGGATTTAGTTTCAATTTCTCTTCATCCCAGGATAGTTTCATAGGACAAAACCCCTGTTGTTAATTTCTTCAGTATTCTCTCACAATAACTAAAACATGTGCAATAAGTGCTCAAGGAAACAAATTCATTTGTGTAAGTGAGTTTTCCCAAGTACAGCTGTGGGAGGAGAAAGAATATAAGCTTTATTATCTCTGTGGAACAGTGAAGTTGAAGCTGTGGAAGGTGAGATGGGAGCCATCAGAATGTGAACCCACCAACCATGATTGTGTTTCACTCATCACCTCTTGTTCTTGGCACAGTATGTGCTCATTGAATGCATCCTCAATGGAAGAGTCGAGAGTGAAAATTGTAATCACGGCTCTATCAGCAGCTAAATGTTTATTAAATATGTCCTAAGCACTTCCATGTGATCTCAAATCCTTTCAACAGCCCCAGGAAATAAATTCTATTATTAACCCATTTTATTTTTTTTAAAAAGTGAGGCTCAGGATTAATTATTCACTCAAGGTAACATAGCTGTGATTTGAACTCAGTCTATATTCAGGCTCTTAACCACAGAGCTGAATGATCTCCCTTCCCAGAGACTCTTTGGAGCCTGCATTTACATGACATAAAAGTAAATATACAGCCCATGATGAGGTAGGGTCACTCGGGGGAAGGTAATTTGCAGGAGGCAGGAGAGTAGGTGCTGAAGAAAGAAGGTCCTTGAATCAGGCTGGTTGGCGACTATCGACTATTCAGTAGGACATTTCTCATCATCTCTAAGGCTCAGTCTTATTCCACAGAATAAGGATTAAATGAAATAATGCATGTAGAACCCTCAGTGGAACATGGCAGGCACTTAATTAATGTAAATGACTATTACTATCTTTATTATTCCTCTGTGTTTGAACATAGTTCCTTCTACTCTGAACCAGGTTGCACTCGAGAATGCCATTAAAATGACGCAAAATCGAGAGTTGCTCAGGGTCATGGGTAACAATGCCTGGTCCAAAAAAACAGCTAATTAAAGTGGTCATAAATCCCAGAGTACCTTCTATGCCTTCTATTGCTCTGCTACGTTAATGAGTTATAATAATCCTTTAAAAGAAATCCTTTTAACATATATTCTGTTTATTTCAAATATTTCCTTCCTTTGTCCTCAATGTTGGGCAGTAATTGGAAAAAAAAAATCTATTTTCCCTTCTTTCTCTGATCCCACTCAAGTTGAGCAGGCCTTGGCTCCCTGCCCACCCACCTTTATTCCAGATGTTACCCTGGAGAACCTATCTGGTTGTAGCCAGGCAACCATTGGGAAGAGGGCCCTTCTGGCTCTGGGCCTAGAAACAAAAGAAAAACAAATAGGAGGATGTCTTGAATCTCCTACTTACTTTGGTTTTCCAATCTCATTTCCTCCGACATTTAATTATTTTTGTAATGGAAACTGGGGGTTGGTATCTGGGTTGTCTGTTCTCACACCAAATGTCCGGTCTGTTCCGGACCAGGGCTAGATCTGGGCTCTGACTGGATTTGATCCTACTGATCCTGGTCAGAGACTGATGGCCAAGGAAAACATTCTTACGCCCCCTTCACCATGCTGGAAAGGAAGGCATTGGCCATGTGGTCATGCAGCGAAGAGGCTCTGAACCATGCTGAGCTATGTGTAGACAAGAGTAGCCATCCAAGTGGAGCTCTCTGGTCTGTTCTCCATCCTAAGAGCTCTTCAGTGCTCACCCTTCTTGCCTTCTTTGTCACTTGCCTGGACTATTGGTTAGTCTCTTCTGTGGTTTACTGTACGGCTTAGAAATCCAGGTCTCCCTTCCTGATTCTGTTGCAGAAATCATTTTAGACACAAAGGTGTTAATATTATGGCCCCATTCAAGTCTCTGCAGTGACTCTCCATTGCCTACGGCACCATGTCCTCCTGACTGAAATGAAGATGCTGATAACTGGAGCCCCAGCAGCCATTTTGAGACTAGAGGCCTCATACTAAGGATAGTAGAGCTGAAAGATAAAAGAAGCCTGGGGTCCTTAATGAATTTATGATAGAATTATACCTGTCCTAGATTTCTTACCTTTGGTCTTCATCTACCCAAAAGGAATACGCTTCAATCTTGTGTGTGACTTTTATTTCCCTATCTTTGCTACTAGCAGTGAAAAAATTCTCCTAATTGATATATTCTCTTATTCTCCTTACTGTTAAATGCCTTATCTGGAGAAGGCATCCAATACACATTGCATTCTCTTTCTTTCACCCATCCCCTACCTTTATAGGATAACTCTTAATTTGAGTACAACAAAAACTTAGGGAGAATGGTTAAACTGACAAAAGGTAAGAGAGAGGGCATTTGAAAGAGAACCCTTGGGAAAATAATTACTCTTTTGTGAAACATTTGTTTTAAGTGAAAGCTAAGTATGGAGTGAGATCTGGAGAAGTTTAGAGGAGATATGAAACAATTTGTGTTGCTCCTTCATTGCTAAGTCACCTGTGGTGCCACTGAGGTCACTTGGGAAGTTTTTGTAATGGTACAAATCAGCCCATTTCATTGACTTTAGTAAGTCTTGGGCATTGGATAATGGAGATAGGCTGATTTGGGGATGACGCGTGGGAAGCTAGATAGATGGTTAGTAGATGATAGAGTTGTTCAGATGGTCAGCCTCAGATTTAGGCTGCTTAGAAAGTCACTTAGACCACAGAGGTCTGATACGCTGGAAGAGCAAGACAGCATTGCAACACTAAAAATCAAGGAGGTCTGCAGTAAGCTCCATCAAAGGATGGCCAGAGAATGGTCGCTGGGTTCAAGTGTTGGGAAGTAACCCAGTTAAAAACGACATCCATATCCAAAGGGAGGACTTGCATTCAGATGGTTGAAATTTTATGAAGGAAGACCCTTATGTTCCCAGCTGAGGATAGCCAAGGTTTAAATAAAGTGTGTGTGCAAAGGATTTGAGGGAGACCACTAGGAACTGGCCCCTTGTTCAGCCAGCCACAGTCATAAGCTGTGGAGGCTGAGGATGGATGGCTTTTAAATGTCCCATTAAATGAGGGACTCATTTTCATCCGCTGCTGAAGCTACAATGCAGGGAGTCCATGGCTGAGAACCCAAAAGGGAGCTGTGCTGCTGCTGGAGCTCGTGAAGGTGCCGAAGCAGACAGCCCAACCCGGAAGGAAAGCCTCAAGTCAGCTTCAGAAAGTGAGATCTGTGGGTCCAGAAAAACACTTGTACACAAATATTCCTAATAGCCTAACTCCTAATAGCCCAGATGTCCGTCAGTAGGAGCCTTGACAAGCAGACTATGGCATAGCCATAAAATGGAATACTACTCTGCACTAATGAAAATAAAACTAGTGTTACATGTACCAACAAGGGTGAATCTCAATAACTGCTCAGTGAAAGAAGGCTGGGCCATGGTTTTCCCCAGTCAGTCCTCATCTCCACACCCCCCAGAGGAAACCACTGCTCTGATTTCTTTCCCATCATAGATTAGTTTTGCCTTTCTAGAATTTCATGTAAATGGAATATACCATATGTACTTTTTTGGAGTAAGGCTTCTTTCACTCAGCATAATGTTTTGAGATTCATCCAAAACATTGCACGTTATCTGTAATTCATGTTTTAAAAATTCCTGCATGGTATTCCACTGTATGAATAATCCACAGCTTGTTTATCTGTTCCTGTGGCTGGACACCTGTGCTGTTTTCAATTTTTTACTATTATGAATAAAACTTCAATGAACATTCTTGTATAATCTTTCTGTGTATGTATATTTTTTCATTTTGCTACGGGGGAGACTATTGGGCACAGGGTAGGTGAAGCTTAATTTTATAAGAAACCTCTAGATCTTTTGCCAAATGATTGTACCATCTTATACTTTCATCAACTATGTGTGAGAGACCCAATTGAACTACGTACTTTTCACATTTGATGTCAGTCTTTTTAGTCTTAGCCATTTTGGTGTATATGTAATTGTATCTCATTGTGGAAAATACTGTTCTTAATTAGTTGAAATAACATACACAGATTTACAAAGTAAGCCACTTACATTGAAAAAATGTAAAAATATTTAAAATATTTCAAAATATTTTGAAGTTCTTTTATGAGTTCCAAAAGGAAAACTAATCCATTCCTGTGGTGTGAGACCCTTTTGACTGGACTCCCCCAGTGAGGCATGACTCAGGTTAAGTTTCCGTCCTCTTGTTGGTCTAATAAAAACAGAGACACAGACAGGCACACAGGAAAAGGGAGCTAACATATTGATCCTGCAATGTGAAAGAAAGAACTCCACTTTTGCTCACAGCTGAGCTACAAGGAAAGAAGGCCCCTGAGAGGCTCAAAGAGCTGAGGCCCAAGGAGAGATGAGCCATATGCCTGATAGCTTGCAGCTGAACTTGGGAAGAAAGTGGAGCCCTGACACTGACAGAGGAGGCCTAGAAAGAGACAAGTTCTATACCTGGTTGCCCTGAGCTGGGCTCCAGGAGAGGAGAGATTCTGGAGGGGAAGGCAGAGACTTCCGCAGAGATCGGCGGCCCTCTTGCTTCACTACATGGCAGCTGACTTTGGTGAGAAAACATCTCTGTTAATGCCTTAATTTGGGCATTTCACGGCCTTGGAACTGTAAACTTTTACCCCAAAGAAATCATTATTATAAAAGCCAACACATTTCTGGTACTTCGTATCGGCAGCCTTTTGGCAAACTAAACCAATGTGTTTCTTTGTTAACATTCAATAGCCAAACCTAGCCCACAAGCTTAATAACAATGTAATTTTGAAGTCGTAACGAGCACACATAAAATTTAAAGACAGGTACAATAATTGCTTCAAGAAACAATTTGTGATTTCTATTGGTGACCAAATTAATGGTACGACCTATATGTCTGTCTTCATGACAACTGTAGTTTGTTGCCTATATTTATAAGACGAGGAAATGCTAAATTTCAGATAGGAGTTAATGAAAATGAAGATGCATTTTTTTTCCTACTCACTTTTCCAGACCGCTGGTTAAGAAACTCTGATGCAGAGGATGTATAAACATTTGGTGGAGAAGATGGTAAGATTAGGCCATCTCTCAGCTCCCGGGACTGGAGCAATTACCAGGAGGAGGTTTGGTGCTCAGAACAGTGGGTGAATGGCAGGGTGGGGGAAGGCAGAGCAGAGGGAAGGAGGCTGACACAGTCATGGAGACTACACTAAAGGGAGACAAATTTTATTAAAATAAAATAAATAAAATGTCTTGGCTCCACCTGGGGCCTTGAAATCAGTTTTTAAAATATCCATTGGTGAGTTGAACAACAAGGTTTGAGAACAATTTGTCTCAACTGGATATTTGTGATAGGAGGCAACTAGCCTATTGGGGGATATGAACAGAATGGGGTAGATGATACTGCAAGCCAGAGGGATCAAGGCTAGGAAGAAACCAGGGAAGCAGCTAGATGACAGGGGTGGAGCAGGTAAGCTGCTGGAATATAGGCTGAAAGGATAAGGGCGGATTGTGGGTCTCTGATAGGCTTGAACAGGCATTCATGTTGAAATGAGATGGTAGCTGATGGAGATTTAAAAATAGACAGTGCTTTCATTTCCCACTTACCTCATTTAGACCCAGCCCCCAGGGCTAAAATAAATATACATTTTAAAAATCCAGGGCTCAAAATCAACCGCACCCGATCACTGAGCTGATAGATTTAAGTGTAGATAAATTTAAGAAGCCACCCACTTACCGTAATGACATCTACATTTTTTTTGTCTTTGTGTTCTTAGACTCTCGTGTTTTATTTTGGTTTTCTTGAATGTTTGGTGGAAATCAAGCCATCTGTGTCAAATGAACTCAATAGAACACACCCTAATGATACCATATTGGCCTCTGAACATTGAAACAAACATTTCACCACACCCTTTTTTGTTATTGTAGTAGCATATTTACAATACAGAATTTCCCATTTTAATCACTTTGAAGTATACAATTCAGCAGTAGTAATTACATTCACAGTGTTTTGCTATCATCACCACCATCCATTATCCAAACTTTTTCATCAGCCCAAAGAGAAACTCTGCACCCATTAAGCAATAACTCCCCATTCCTTTTCAACCCACCCACACTGCATGGCCCTTGGTAATCTGTAATTTATTTTCTGTATCTATGAATTTGCTTATTTTAGGTATTTCATATAAGTGAGATAGTACAATATCTGTCCTTTTGTGCCTGGCTTTTTTCATCAACATGACATCTTTAAGGTTCTTCCATGTTATAACATGTATCAGAACTTCATTCTTTTTTATGGCTGAATAATATTCCATTGTATGTATACGCTACATTTTGCTTATCCATTCATCCGTTGCAACTATTTTCTCCCATTTGGTATGTGGTCTTTTCACTTTTTTGATAATGTCCTTTGATGTACACATTTTAAAAAAAATTTATGAAGTCCATTTTATCTGCTTTTTCTTTTCTTGTGGTTTTTGAATCCCTGCCAAATTCAAGGTCATGAAGGCTTTACCTTATGTTTCCTTTTAAGAGTTTTAAGGTTTAAACTATTAAGCTTAGATTCTTGATCCATCCTGAGTTCATTTTTATAATAGTATGAGGGAAGGGCCCAGCTTCATTCTTTTGCATGTGAATATTCAGTTTTCCCAGGACCATTTATTGAAGAGACCATTCTTTTTTCATTTAATATACATGGCACCCTTGTTAAAAATCAGTTGACCATAGTGTGTGAGTATATTTCTAGACTCTCAGCTCTCTTCCATTGACCTATATGTCTGTCTTCATGACAATACCACATTGTCTTAACCTCTTTAAGGTCAATGGCACATGTATAGGTCCAGCTGATTCTATCTTCTGTAATTTTTAACACATTTCAATAAAGTTGGTTTGTGTGAAGAAGCTTTGGTGCTAGGTTAAGAAACTGTACAACAATGACAGAATTGTTTATAAGAAATAGAGCAGAAATTGTCTGTCTATAAGAACATTATCCTCAAAACAGTCACCTTGAGAGACCACTTGCATAAGACTGCCACTACTCAACAAATGCCTGTGGCTCCTTTCCAGGAACTGTCTGCACAGACATTTGTATTCTCACAGTTGTCATCAGTACACATATGAGACCCAATACATGTGCTTTCCTAGATTCACTTGGCCAAGCCTGACTCCTGAGCCCTGAGCTACTTGCTCAATGGAAAGTTCCAGGTGCTAATGCCATTGTCTCTTCTCCTGGGACAGTCATCAGCCTCAGATTCCCTGGCGCGAGGGCTGGGCTTTGACATGCCCCCCCCGAGCCTTCCACAGGGGCAGTACAGGGCCAGTGGAGCCAGCCATAGAGGCTATGGTTCCTCCCTCCACTTCTAAGCTGAGACGCAGGCTTCTATCATTGAGCACAGAAGTCCACGTTCTCCGTGGACACAGCTCTGAAGTGTGGGGATGTTAATGACCGTGGGGAAAATGTGACTAAAGAAATCTAAGAGACAGGAGGGTCCAAGAGATAAATTCCACTTCCCATCTTTCTCAGATAGGCTGTTCTAAGGTTTGGTTGGTTCTTTATGGCCTGTCCAGAAACACTGCATAAGAACAAGAAACAAGATGTCTTTTTTCATGATGCTGTTGCCAGTTTATTAAAGTACCACTTTGTATTTGCTTTTCTCCTCCCCTTCTTAACTTTGCTTTCTTCTCCACTCTCCATATCCTGGGGTGGGACTTCCCAAGAAAGCCTTAGGACCTAAGATTTATGTCAGAGTCTCTTTTCTAGGGGTCTGGTCTAAGAGGAGGCTACTGGAATGTCTTATTCATAAGGCTCATTCGAACTCAAGGAGCAAAATCTTCTTGACATTTAAGAGAGTAAAAAAACTATGCCAAATTTGCTGAAAGTTTCACAATGGCAACTGTACCAAAAGCAAGGCTTGGCTTTCTCATGGGAGTACTAGCAAGACCAAGTATTTTTAGAGTTACACGCTCTGTCTGATATGTTTGTTTAAAACCAACAAACACCATACAAATAACCTGAAAAGTTTTCATCTGAAAAAGTCTCCATCCTTTTATTCTGTTTGCTCTATTTTTCTTCATATCCTTGAAGACTCCTTGAAAGTGTATTCTCTTTCTCGCTTATTAGCTTACTTGAATGAAAAACTCCATAGAGTTAGGGGTCTGATCTGACCCCTTAGCTCTGTCACCTTGAACAGAAGTAGAATCCTTATATTGCAGGATTAGAAGAAATTTAAATATTGATCATAAACATTGATTCATGTAATGCTTTAATAAGTATTTATTGAATATTTATGCAAGGAGGCCTATTTCTTCACATTCCCTCTATAGCAACTTTCCAAAGTATCTGGATATTATGGTGAATTTTGTGCCCAGTTGTTTGATCAAGCAAGCAGTGGCCTGATTTTTACTATAAGGGTATTTTGTGGTTTTAAATCATTAGTCTGTTGCATCTATGGCTGATTATGTCTGCAATCAACAGGAGATTATCATCAGCAATGAGAGAAGTCTCATTAAATCAGTTGAAGGTCTTAAAAGGAGAACTGATGATTTCAACAGTCAGAAAGAAGAATTTCTATCTTTACTTCAGCTAGTCAGCCTCTCTCGGGTAATTCATGGAAAACTTTATCAAAGTTCCCAACTTTGGCCTGCCCTGTGGAATTTGGACTTGCCAATCCCCACAGTTCTGTGAGCGAACTCCTATAATAAATCTCATAATACTTATACACACACACACACACACACACACACACCCATGCATCATGTTGTTTCTGTTTCTCTGGAGAACCCCAATTAATACACTGGATATTTTCTTTGTGACTATTTCCTGTTACTGAAAACTCACTAATATGAGAGGTATGTGTTGGGTTCAAACAGAGAGGATATTCAGTTGATATGCACCGATATAAATGAACTACCTGGTAAAATAGTGAAATATTTCCATTTCATTGATAAGTGGTATAAGAGAAACTGAGATAAACTATGATCATTTTGTAATATGATATCTAATATATACACATTAGTTCAATAAATTGTCAAAGTGTGTTGCAGTGATCATAGTTAAATAAGTTTTCAGACATTGAGTGACTTGAAAATAGAGTAAGAAGATAATAAAGACATGGAATAAAATGATATCTCAGGCAGTATAAGGTTAGGGCATTTTTTAATGTAATTGTTGTTAGTTCAGCAGAAGCTGAAAGAAGCTTCTGTACTAAAAGAACATAATTTTGGTCAAAGACAAATCTCTTTTTAGTGATTCTAAAAGTTTCTAATAAAACCATGACAGCAATGGCCCTGAAAGCAGGTGTCAATTGCAGTGCAGATTTTGGTGACCCCATACAGCAGCTGAATGGGCCACAGTAGCAGCAGGGTAGGGGTCTATGCTCTCTGTCCAGTTCTCCAGACTGGCCCAGAGTTGACAATTCCTTGTGAGTTGGGGTGGAGGGACAGGCACTCCATGTGTGGCCCATGTGGAAAATGCTGGCATCCAGGGATAGATTGGCTGTGCCAAGAATTTGGCCCTCACATGTCCTCTGGGTGCATCAATAAACTAGTAACTCTCAATTATGTTGGGAAGTCAGTGGACGCGTTTACACAGTCTCTTATGTCAAATCATGGCTCAGTCAGGGTCCTCATTCAGCTAGAGACCTACATCAAAACAAAGTCCACACCAGCAATTTAGAAAGATCAATGTATGATTTAGAAACTATTGTAATGATTTGATCAATGTTTTGTACCATAATGTCTATGAATGATTATGATTCCCTAGTTAGCAGAGTATTTAAAAACTTATCTTTATTTTTGTTGTCATTGTAATTATAGAAGTTTTATTATACCGTTCCTCATTTGTGGCAATACTTTTTAAAAAATAATTGGAGGGGGGCAAGATGATATCAGTTTAGGAGGGCACTCTCTGACTCGCTCTCTGAGGATGGCTGATTGGGGACAGGGTCCTGCCTGGGGGGTCTGTGCTGGGGGAGCACAGAGCGAGAATCTTGGGGACATCGATCTGGAGGGAGCTGGAGGCCAGGTGGATTGCTCGGGAAGGATTCGTGAGTTTTTCCCCTGCCTGTGGTGGCTGATACATACGGCTGAGCCCCAGCCTCAGGGAAAAAGCCTGGTTTGAGCCGTGACTCCCACCGGCAACCTGGTGAGAGGGAGCATTCTCCGAGAGAGGGTGGGTTCTGACAGAGGGTGGAGAGGGGTTTCCTTTCAGTGAATTTGGCTGTCTGGACCCCCTCATAGCTTTGGGGAATAGATAAGCTGGCTTGACGCAGCGCCAGGCTGAGGGGAGGGGCAAATCTGCTGAGGAAGCCTGATTTACCCAACAGCCAGGTCATACTGAGGCATGGCTCCAGAGGGGGCGGAGTCAGCCAGTTTTATCATTCTGCACTGACAAGCCTCAGAGCTTCAGCTCCCCTGGGGAGGCCAGGAAGTGGGAAGTGCTTGATTAGTTTCCACAAACCTATTTAGGGTCCCATCAGTGAAGGGGGTGGTCTAGAAGAGGACTTCTTTTGGGTCCCTTATTTTGCCAAAAAAAAAAAAAAAGTAAACAGTCACTTTAAAAAATAAAAAAAGAAAAAAAATTTAACTTAGTTTAATTGTTAAAATCTGCCTCAAAATCTGCAGATAGAACCTTGCAGGGCAATTGATTGATGAACACAAGCAGGCTGAGAGGTTTCACAAGGGCCAAAGAAGGAACACTCTTCTTCCTTAGCCTTGATTGTCTGTTTGCTTGTGTGGTTGTTTGGTTTTTCTTTGTTTATTAGTTGTCTATTGCTTTTCTTTCCTCTTTCCTCCCCCCTTCCTTTCCTTTTTTTTTTTTTCTTTTTAAATTAGGTGCTGCTAGCTTGTCTCTTCTTTGCTGTGCCTCTTCTTCCATGATTTCCCATTCTCTGTCTATATTGATTTTGTCTCCCAACGCTATCTCTTTTCCTTCCTTCATCTTTCTGCCTTCTGCTTTCTGTTGTGGTTCTTACATACCACCTTTTTTCATTAGCCCACAACTTAAGGATGTCAATTTCTATTCTATCTATTCTGTTTTCTTCTTTTCTATTATTATTAACTTTTCCTTTCAGCCCTTTCTTTACTCTTCCTCTCTCTCCTCATCATTCTAGCCTTCTAAATAATTATATATATTTTCCTCTCTTTGGGTTCCCAGTCCATTGTAGGTACTCCACTTTTTTTCCTATTACTCTACACTGCCTACGTGAGTTAAATATTCGTTTTACTAAGTCTTATATGGCCCCTCTTCTAACTTTTAACAATATTACTATTATCCTTCTTCCTTTCTCACATCTTTCAATTTCTCTGGCCTTAATCTTTTGCCTTCAAGGGAACATAGAAAGAAGCAAGGAAATAAAATAAGAAGAACAAAGTCTCAAAGAGAAAACTCAAAACACATGCAGAACCACCAGCTAAATAAAACTCTAGAGCATAGAGAAAAGCTAATGAATTGAATAAACCCATCAAGATAAAATGATGACTAGAGGGCAACAAAAAACTACAAACCACACTGAGAAACAGAAAAACATGGACCAGTCCAATGAACAAACTAAAAACCAGGAATATACGCAGAACATCGAACAACTAATCAAAGCTTTCCAAACAAATATCATGGCCTAACTTAATGAAGTGAAGGAAGAGATTAAGGATATAAAGAAGACACTAGGAGAACATACATAAGAAATTGTAAACATACATAAAAAGATAACGGATATGATGGTGATCAATGGCACAATCCAAGAAATCAAAAAGATGTTGTATTCACATAACAGCAGATTTGAACAGGCAGAAGAAAGAATTAGTGAGGTGGAAGACAAGACATCTGAAGTCAAACAGATAATAGAACAGATAGATAAAAAGATAGAAAAAAATCCAGAAGGGACTCAGGGATTTAACTGACAACACAAAGCGCACAAATATATGCATTTTAGGCATCCCAGAAGGAGAAGAGAAGGGAAAAGGAACAGAAGGAGCATTGAAGGAAATAATGGCTGAAAACTTCCCAACCCTATTGAAAGAGATGGAGGTACAAGTCCAGGAAGCACAGCGCACCCCAAACAGTATAAATCCCAACAGGCCAACTCCAAGACATATACTTGTCAAAATGTCCAATGCTCAAGACAAAGAGAAAATATTCAAGGCAGCAAGAGAAAAGAGAACCATCACATACAAGGGAAGCACAATAAGATTAAATGCTGATTTCACATCTGAAACCATGGAGGCAAGACAACAGTGGTATGACATAGTCAAAGTACTAAAAGAAAAAAACTTCCAGCCATGAATTCTCTATCCAGCAAAACTGGCATTCAAAAATGATGCAGAGTTCAAAATATTCACAGATTAACAGAAATTAGAGAGTATGCCAATAAGAAACCCGTACTTCAAGAAATACTAAAGGAAGTTCAACAAGTTCAAAGGAAAAAACAAGGGAGAGAGAGTTGGAGGAGAGTGTAAAAACAACTAAAAAGACAAAAAGAGAAATAAAAACAACATATGACATACATTAACCCAAAGAAAATATGGCTGAAGTAATAAATTTGCTGCAAGTAATAACACTGATTGTTAATGTATTAAATTCACCACTCAAGAGACACAGATTGGCAGAATGGATAAGGAAATATGATCCATCTATATGCTGTCTACAAGAAACCTACTTTTGACCCAGGGATTCAGGGAGGCTGAAAGTGAATGGCTAGAAAACAATTTTACAAGCAAACAATAGCCAGAAAAGGGCAGGAGTAGCTATCCTAATATCAGACAAAATAGACTTTAAATGCAAAACTATTGTAAGAGACAAAGATGGACACTATATATTAGTAAAAGGGGTAATCTCTCAAGAAGAGAGAACAATCATAAACATAAACATTTATGCACCTAATCAGGGTGCCTCAAAATATGTGAGGGAAACTCTGGAAAAATGATGTGGAGAAATAAATGCCTCTACAATTATAGGGACTTTAATACAGCATTATCACCATTAGACAGAGCATCTAGACATAAAATCAATAAAGAAACAAAGACTCTGAACAATACATTAGAGGACATGGACTTAATAGACATTTACAGAACATTACACACAAATACAACATGATTTACATTCTTCTCGAGTGCACATGGATCATACTCCAAGATAGACCACATGCTAGGCCACAGAACAACTGTCAATGAATTCAGAAAGACTGAGATTATACAAAGTCAATTCTCTGACCACAATGGAATGAAATTGGAAATCACTAAGGGCCAGAGAAACAGATTAGGCACAAAGATACGGAAGTTAAACAACACCATCTTAGAAAAACAGAGGGTCAAGAAGGAAATATCAAAAGAAATCAGTAACTACCTTGAAACTAATGAAAATGACAACACAACATACCAAAACCTTTGGGATGCAGCCAAAGCTGTCCTGAGAGGGAAGTTCATAGCCATAAATACATAGATTAAAAAAGAAGAAAGAGCTAAAATTGAAGACCTAACTGCACACTTGGAGGAAGTGGAAAAACAACAACAAACTAAACCTAAAGGAAGTATAAAGAAGGAAATAAAGATTAGAGCAGAGCTAAATGAAATAGAGAATAAGAAAGCACTAGAAAAAATAAACGAAACCAAAAGCTGGTTCTTCCAGAAGATCGATAAAATTGACAAACCCTTAGCCAGACTAACAAAGAAAAAGAGAGAACAGATGCAAATTCACAAAATAAGGAATGAGCAAGGGGATATCACTACTGACCCCACAGAAATAAAGAGTATCATAAGAGGATACTTTGAAAAATTATATGTCAACAAGAATGATAATTTAGAGGAAATGGACAAATTTCTAGAAACTCACAAACAGCCTACATTGATGAAAGAAGAAATTGATCAACTCAACAGTCCAATTACAAGTAAAGAGTTTGACTCAGTCATCAAAAACCTCCTAACTAAGAAGAGCCCAGGACCAGATGGCTTCACAGCTGAATTCTACCAAACATTCCGGAAAGAGATAACACCAATCCAGCTTAAGCTCTTCCAAAAAATAGAAGTAGAAGGAATACTGCCTAACTCATTCTGTGATGCCAACATTTCCCTAATACCAAAGCCAAACAAAGATACCACAAGAAAGGAAAATTACAGGCCAGTTTCTCTAATGAACCTAGATGCTAAAATCCTTAACAAAATACTTGCTAATTGCATTCAACAACATATCAAAAGAATTATACTCCATGACCAAGTGGGTTTCTTCCCGGGTATGAAAGGATGGTTCAATATAAGAAAATCAATCAATGTAATACACCACATAAACATATTGAAAGAAAAAAAATTACATGATCGTCTCTATAGATGCAGAAAAAGCATTCGACAAAATACAGCACTCTTTCCTGAAAAAAAAAAACAAAACACTGCAAAAAATAGGAATAGAAGGAAACTTTCTGAATATGATAAAAGGTATATATGAAAAACCCAAAGCTAACATCATCTTCAATGGTGAAATTCTAAAAGCCTTCCCTCTGAGATCAGGACCAAGACAAGGATGCCCACTATCACCACTCCTATTTAGCATTGTCTTAGAAGTACTTGCTCAAGCACTGAAGCAAGAAAAAGACATAAAAGGCATCCAAATTTGAAAATAAGAAGTAAAAATTTCATTATTTGCAGACAACATGATCCTATACATAGAAAGCCCTGAGAAATCTACAACAAAGCTTCTAGAACTTATAAAGAAGTTCAGTAATGTCGTAGGCTATAAGATCAATGCTCAAAAATCAGTAGCATTTCTGTACACCAATAACGAGCAATCTGAGGAGGAAATCAAGAAAAAATACCATTTACAATAGTAACTAAAAGAATAAAATACCTAGGAATAAATTTAACTAAAGATGCAAAGGCCTTATATACAGAAAATTACACAACACTGTTAAAGGAAATCAAAGAAGACTTAAATAAGTGGAAGAATATTCCCTGTTCATGGATAGAAAGATTAAACATCATCAAGATGTCTATTCTACCCAAACTAATCTACAGATTTAATGCAATCCCAATAAAAATCAACACTGTATTTTTTAAGGAACTGGAAAAACTAATGACAAAATATATTTGGAAAGGTAAGAGGCCCCAAATTGCCAAAGACATAATGAAAAAGAAAAATGAAGTTGAAGGTATCATATTACCTGACTTTAAAACATACTACAAAGCTACAGTGCTCAAAACTTCATGATATCGGCACAAGGATAGACATACTGACCAATGAAACCGAATTGAGAGTTCTGATATAGATCCTCGCATATACAGTCATCTGATATTTGACAAGGCCACGAAGCCCACTCAGTTGGGAGAGAATGGCCTCTTTAACAAGTGGTTCTTGGAGAACTGGATATCCATATCCAAAAGAATGAGAGAAGAATACCATCTCACACCTTATACAAAAATCAACTCAAGATGGATCAAAGATCCAAATATAAGAGCCAAAACCATAAAGACCTTGGAAGATAATGTAGGGAAGCATCTACAGGACCTTGTAATAGGAAATGGTTTCATGAACTTCACACCCAAAGCACGAGCAGCAAAAGAAAAAATAGATAAATGGGATCTCCTCAAAATTTAAAACTTCTGCACCTCAAAAGATGTTATTAAGAAAAATTAAAAGGCAGCCTACCCAATGGAAGAAAATATTTGGCAACCATATATCTGATAGGAGCCTAATATCCTGCATGTATAAAGAAATCCTACACCTCAAAAATAAAAAGACAAACAATGCATTTAAAAAATGGGCAAGTGACCTGAAAAGACACTTCTCCAAGGAGGAAATACAAATGGCTAAAAAGCATGTGAAAAAGTGCTCGACATCACTGGCTATTAGGGAGATGCAAATGAAAACTACAATGAGATACCATCTTACACCCATCAGAATGGCAGCTATTCTAAAACAGCAGACTGGAGAGGATGTAGAGGAACAGGAACCCTCATCCACTGCTGGTGCCATTGTGGAATGGTCCAGCCACTGTGGAGGACAGTTTGGCAGTTCCTTAGAAAACTAACAATGATCTTCCATATGATCCAGTGATTCCACTGCTGAGTATATACCCAGAAGAACTGAAAGCAAAGACACAAACAGATATATGCACACCAATATTCATAGCAGCATTGTTCACAATTGCCAAAAGTTGGAATAAACCCCAGTGCCCATCAACAGAGGAATGGATAAACAAAATGTGGTACATACATACAATGGAATATTACTCAGCTGTAAGAAGGAATAAAGTGCTAACACATGGAATAACATGCATGAATCTTGAAGACCTTATGTTGAGTGAAGCAAGCTAGGCATTGAAGGATGAATAGTACATGACCTCACTGATTTGAATTGAGGAAAGTGAGCAGTCTCTGAGAACCATTGTCTGAAAGATAGGTTAACAAGAAAGAGAAAGGGAAGAGAAAGTTGTGAGTTATCACTCATACAGACACAATCTATGATAAAGTGATAGAGTATAGTTGCATATTGAAGGATAGGACAGGTGGGTAGTGATATTACTGAGTTTGGTGGTACAGGGTTGACAGGTGGGTAGATTAGGAAGGGTGGGTTAGAATACCCAGGATAAAGCGGGGAGAGACAGGAGAGGGACGAGGTGGATATGAGGTTGAAAGTGCAGGAGTGGGAATGCTCTTATGGCAATATGACAAGGTAGTGTCACTGGTTTAGGGTGTAGGTTGGGGGGCATTCAGGATGGGGCACATCTGGAGTAGGCTTCTGGGGTCTGTGTGAGTGTTCACCTTG
The DNA here is from genome assembly GCA_026826555.1 of Tolypeutes matacus. Lineage (NCBI taxonomy): Eukaryota > Metazoa > Chordata > Mammalia > Cingulata > Chlamyphoridae > Tolypeutes > Tolypeutes matacus. Next base: position 7,261,021 of record JAKSZT010021619.1, on the reverse strand, counting down.
TCATAATGTGTTGTGTCAGGGAGTGGAAACCCACATGGTGAGTGGGAAGGAGATGTACCCCCATCTTTGGGAGAACCGATTCACCCAGAAACAGACAGGTGGCTGTCTCTTAGGAGCAAGGGTGGATCCTAATACGGAAGAACAATCAGCGTGTCAAGACCTCTTGTTGCATGTAACTATGAATCTTGTCATCCAATGAGTCAAGACAGGGGGGTGACATGTGCCCCAGGGGGATGGGGAGGAAGGAACAGAAAAGATCAAACAAGGGGTATTTAGTGATCAGGGGAAATGTTTTTCATTACCTTACAGTGATGGACATAGGATATGGTAAATATCATTAAAAATTATTAAACTGTACCATCTAAATTGTAAACTATACTGTAAACCATTGACAATGTTTAGTAGCTAAGCTTTACTATCTGTGTAACAGTTATAACAATGCTACCATCCACATAAAAAAGGTTCTAATATGGGGTGAGGAAAGGGGAAGGAGGTTGGGTATATGAGACTCTCTAGTATTCTGTGTGTGACTTTGCTGTGACCTAAAACTTCTTTGAAAATTAAATGAAAATTTGGGAGACACTACGGAATGAGAGGGGCCAGGTGCCACAGTACAGACTGGACACACGATAATGCAATGATAAAAGGAAAAAGGTTTAAAAAATTTTTTTTTAATTTTTTTTGTTTTTTCCCATTTTTTGAATATCCCAATCCTCTAATTTTATTTTATTTTCAGTGTTTTTTAAAGTTTCCATGTATTTTATCTCTTATATTTAAACTTATCTTTATTATTTCATTTTCCTATTAATTGTATTTGGCTATTATATGGGCTTCATCTTCAAGGAAGGTTTGGATCACAGAAGGGTTACAATGGGGGCAGGAGAGGATCATTGGTGGGATGTGTCTGGGATGGGGGTTTCATAGGAGGAAGTTCACCTGAATATACATGAAAGATATATAAATTTGTTCAAATGATCAAGGGGTGGGGCATGGTCACAGTGGGTGGAGAATCACTCAATAAATGAGAGAATACTGAATTCCCAGCCTGGAGAGCTCTGCCACATTCTCCAAGGGAGCAGCAATGGTCCCCCAAGTGCAGGGGCAGTGTCTGGCAAAGGAGGATGGTCCACTAGTGGGTTCTTGTTATTGATGACTAGTCTTATGAGTCTTTGCTCTTGTTATTGAAACTTAGCCTACTGTTATGGGGTGCCTAAGGGTTGCCACCTGAGAGACTCCTTGTTGCTCAAATGTGGCCTCTCTCTAAGCCAAACTCAGCATATGAATGCATTACCTTCCCCCCAGCGTTGGACATGACTCCCGGGGATGAGCCTCCCTGGCAACAAGGGATTAATTACAAGTGCCAACTGGCAATACAACTGGAAAAAGACCTTGAAAAAAGAGGGAAAGGGTAAAGACAAATGAGTTCATAAGGCTAAGAGACTTCAAAGTGAGTCAGGAGGTCATCCCAGAGGTAACGATTATGCACACCTCAGTAGGATCTCATAGATCACCAAAGTGGATATCACCCCACGCAGAGGGGCTTCTGAGGTCGTATATAAGGGGGAATAGCTCCAGAGATTGATGCCTTATCAGTGGGCTCTACTTTGGAATCTGTGCTCCTGAGAGTGACAGAGTTGGACTCAAATAAGTCCTCCCTGCACATGGTCCATCAGTTCCTTCTATTCAAATCTATATGTGAGGCTGGAGTTTGTAGGTATACTTCCAGAGACTGGAGCCTTTGGCCTGCCCATGTGCCAGCTGTGCCTGGAATCTCGGTGGAGCTGCATCTCCTACTCTATAGCTCAATGGACCCAAGTCACCTGGTGAGATGACGATGGACAACGGCTATCCCAGGGAATGGAGAGAGTCTGCAGCTGCAGGCAGGATAGTCCCATCCATCGAACCCATGGGATATAAGCCCCTTCTCACTTGGAGGTGGAGTGGACATCAGTATCCTAAACTCCTCCGGATTGGGGGAAGAGCTATGGACTAGAGTGGACTCACTGGTATTCTGTTGTAGACGTATTGTGATTCAAGTAATGGAAGAAATTACAACAGTGAGGTAGAGCCAGTGGCCACGGGACACTTTTGGGGCAGGAAAGGGAAAAGCAGTTGTAATACAGGGGCTTTTTCAGGACTTGGGAATTATCCTGAGTGACATTACAACGACAGATAGAGGCCATTTTACATCAGCATATACCATGCAGAACTGTGTGGGAGAGAGTGTGGTCTACAATGTGAACTATGGTCTATGCTTAGTGGCAAAGCCCCAGGATATATATATCCATTGCAGGTGATGAGCCACACTAATGAAGGATGTTTATGTGGGAGGTTGTTGGAGGTGTGGGAGGTGGGGAACATGGGAATCCCTGTAATTTTTGTGTAACATTTATGTAATCTAAGCATCTTTTAAAATGTAAAATAAGTAAGTAAATAAATAAAAATAATTGGATTTACAAGATATTGCAAAATTCATAATTCTTTTATACCCTTCACCCAGCTTCCCCCTGAAATAATATCACATATAACCAAAGAACTATGTCAAACCAGGAAATCGACATGATATGATACTATTAACTTAAATATGGAGCTTATTTGAATTTCACCAGGTTTTTAATGTACTTATGTGTGTGTGTGTGTGGTTTACCTCTATTTTTAAGACTGTCTTTCCTTATAATCGCTGTGCTGTAGTCATGGAGCTTAAGCCTTTGCTAGGCAAATGCAAAACTACACAGGAGTGCACCCCCACGTAGACACATTCCTTTCACTTAAGAATATTCATCCCATATGGAGAAATAGGCCATGTTTATTAATCACTCCAGAAAGTATGTAATTTCATTAGATTGAGCTCTGTCTCTGGGCATTGACTCATAGGAGGGAACGGCTCCCCAGCGACCCAGAGCCCCTACGACACGCTCTGTGGAGACCACACTTTGGGGCCAGCTGCTGGACTGCACCGCTGGAATCCCAGGCAGAAATGTGTAATGGCACGCCGAGGGCTGCGGAGCTGTCAGAGCCCAAGCAGGGTTATTTGTGGCTTCCAAAGAGGGGCTGTAACCTTTTATGCTATCCACAAATCTCAGCCTTCAAGGAGTCAGGAGAAATTGCAGCCAAGCTGTTTGACCTAGCCAGTTCTTTCCCCACCTTGACCCCCTCCCCCTTCCCCATCCCACTGCAGCTCTGAGCATTCTGCATAGCTGTCCCAGAACAAAGGACTTTGCACAGGAAGCTACCTTTAGCATTGTCCTGGAGCCACCTGGAATGGCCAAGCATCCGCTCTGATTAGATGAGGGGGAAGTCCAAGAAAGTTGTTGACAAAGCTCTTGTGGAGCTTTCTCATTTGAGACTTTGGACATCCTGTGTTCCTTATCAGCCAGACAGAAAAGTCTGGCTTCTGGGTTGAGGCAATTTGAATGGCCAGGGGCTGTCATGTCTCTGCCTACACTTTCCTCTTCCCCACCACCCATCAGGCCAGTCAGAATGCCAGGGCTGAGGAGGAGCTCTCTTAGGTTGCAGGGCACACGAAAGGATTTCTGAAGTCATTGGACATAAAAACAGAGCACAAATTCCCTTTCGTATAGCAAGTTATTCAGTCTACTTGTATATTTACCACTTACTCCACGGGAGTCAAATGAGTGAAATGCTTACAAGCATGGGCTCTGGGACCTACCTGACTGACTTGGGTTTCAATCCTAACTTTCCCATCCCTAAAATGGAAAGGATGGTAACTTTAGCAGTAGTTCTCAAGGTGTGGTCCTGGAGGAGCACCACCTGGGAACTTGTCAGAAGTGCCAGTTCTCAGACCCCACCCCAGACCTACGGAATCTTAAATCCTGGGGGGTGGGGCTTAGAAGTCTGTGCTTTAACCAGCCCACCAGGAGATTCTGATGCCTGCTCTAGTGTGAGGACTTAAACATTGTAGAAAGGATTATATTAGATGACATAAGTAAACTTCTTAGCATAGGCCTTAAATATATAGTAAATATCTAATATACGTTAAGCCACAATAAGATATTTGCAAACATGCATAGAACATTTAAGGCTTCTGTTACCAGAGGTACAGAGATGTATAAAATGTGGTTGTTCTATAAACTTGTGGAATTCACAATGATAGGAAAGTCAAAACCACCATTAATGCTCTCAGGTGTTATAATATGGTTTAAAATGTGCTCTGGGAACATTAAGGCCGTGGAAGGTCAAGGCAGGGATTTAGATAGATAGATATAGAAATAGACGATAGATAAAGCTATAGATATAGATTTAGATATAGATTTAGATTTAGATTTAGATTTAGATGATATGGATATGGATACAGATATGTGATCACATATAGGAGATAGCATCTTCAGACTAATTTATTTGTATTAAAAGTATTATTTGGGCTCTCTCTGCCTAGAGGAGCCCGCATCAAATCTCAGTGTGTATTTCCGTCCTTCTCTCCCATTTCTCAGCATTCTCTGTTCTTTCCCCCAATTTCCCAATAAATTCTTTTAACTAGCCTAAAAAAAAAAAGTATTATTTATTTGGTAATTAATTCTGTCCTTTAACTTACATTATTTAAATTAAATCTCACAACAAATATGTGGGGTAATATTTAGGGGAACAAGTTTTTTTACTGTTGAGAAGATTAAATGATATCATGATGTGCTTAGAGCAGGGCTAGGCACAGTTAGCACTCATTCAATGTTGGCTGCTGTAACTATCATAATTTTTATTATGCTGCTTACATTGGTCAGTTATAGAACTGAGATTCAGAAAGGCAGTAGGCACATAGCAGGTCAAGCAAAGAGCCTTGTTTCAAGCCCTGGTCAGGTGTTCCTGATCTTTGGCTCTTTCCACTGTGTTGTGCTGCCTCTGGTATGAGATGGCGTAAGTTTCTCTCAGCCCCTGGCACAGTTCCTATGACTGCCCCAGCAGAATGGATGCTCCTGCCAGGTGGTCCCATTTAACTGACTATACGCGCTCATGGGGCCAGGTGTTCTGATGGAAAGTTTTTGAGAGAACAGAAAGTCAAGCCCCAGAATGATGCTTTTGGGGTATTAGTCAGGAGGTGACCATTTGGAACAAAGGGGTTTGTGTTGGGTTGTAAGAATGTTCAGATTTAATAACTCATTTTGTGTTTCCCGTTCAGTTTGGGGCTGATCATCAAGCCAGGCCAGCCGCATAGGTGTGGGTTTCCATTTTAGTCCCTGGGATCTCCATAGGAGGGGCAGAGATCTTTCTGGCCATATCAGATGTAGAAGGAACGAACTCTGAAATGAGACACAGTGTGCCTAGAGAACACTGGCCTTGTGAAGTGTGAAAGCTTTGTCCTTCATGACCCTTGAAAATGAAATAATTTGCCCTTACACTCAAGGCCATCTGAACCCTGCCCCAACCTCCCACTCCAGCTTTATCTCCCGCCATTCCTTTCTACACACCCACAGTTCCATTCAGACCACAATCGTTACCCACCCAAGTCCCTGAGCTCTAGAACCCCAGGTGTCAGGTCTAGCTGGGGGAGGTGTGCTTCACAGAGAAGAGGCCTCTTCAGCTGTTGTTGAAACCATACCTCTGGTAGCCTCTGCATCTTGCTGTAGACTGTACTGAAGGAGCTTGTGGGGAAGTTTAGACTTGATGAAATCTTTCTATTTTCATTTTTTCCTTTCTCTCTTCTCTCCACTCCTCCAACTTCTTTTTGCAACTTTCTGATCCCCATTCCTTAAATTCCATCTGATGCCTGCCCACCTCTATCCCGCTGATCTTGGTGTTGCTCTTGACCTCTGTGATAGGTGCTCTGGGAGATAATGGGCATTTATTAGTGTCCCACCCTCCCTGCAGTGTGTAGTCTGTGGCAGGGCTTGGAGACATGTTGCAAGCACTCCAGAATGGGAATAAAGGAGTAAAAGCTGGTGTCCCTTTGTGCTTTAAGAGTGGACACCAATATTCTCCCAGCCACAGAAGGCTAAGACCCTACCAAAAAGAGCCAACTGCCATACCTACAGCCACATATGCACACAAATATTTTATGCAACACGTATTTTTTGAGCACCTAGATGGTTGCTACATTCAGCCAAATCCTTGTGGATACAGCAGTGAGCAAAACAGATAGAACTCCTGTCCTATTGGTGCTGACCTTGGGGAATTCCATCCTAGAACCCTGTATTAGTCAGGATTCTCTCGGGAAACAGAATCAACAGAAGATATCTGTCAATAATATGAGATTTTAAAAGAGTCTCTCACACGACCTTGGGGATGCACAAGTCCAGGTTCCGCAGGCAGGCTGCAAACCAGGGGCTCCTATGAAAGTCCGATGATAGGTCCTTGATGAGTTTCTGGGAGAAGTTGCCTGTCCAACGATGAGCTGGGAAATTCTCTCTGAATGTTGAAATCACTTTCCCTTTTAAGGCATTCAACTGATTGGATAAAAGTGTCACCCATTGATGATGTAATCTCCCTGATTGATGCAGATGTAATCAGCCATCTACGCAGTAAACTCACTGGTGATCGAAGTCCATAAATGCTCTTGTATTACAATTAGCCCAGTGCTTGCTGGGACAAACACCTGGAAACAATTACCTGGCCAAGATGACACATTAACCTAACCATCACAAACCCCAAATCCCTTAAGATAAAAATAACTCTCTTTGTTAACTAAGAATCCCTCTTGCTGATATACCTGTCCATTCCCATGGCCAGAAGCTCTACTTCTGGTTTCCCATTGACATAAAAGAAGAAGTAAGTACAATGGAAAGAGTATAGGGATCACCCAAACCAATTGGGTGATCTTGGCTCATTGTAGTCCTGTAGCTGTGGGGTTAATGACTAGAGCAAGGGATTATTTGGGGAAAACTTGTTGTGGTTCTATGGCTCTGAAGGGGACAGGAACCTGGCATTCATTCTTACCGCTTTTAGGTCTTTGACTCTATATAGTTAAGGCAATGCTGGCTACTGTAATCAATAAACTCTCAGTGGTCTATCATAAAATATGTGTATTTTTGTCCATATCAAGTTCAATTGGTGAAGTGGTCTGTATCTATTATTCAGCATCTCATGCTTCTGTGGGCTTTTCAGTCTTTAAGATACAATTGTAAGGGTACTCAGAATGTAGACATCCAGCCAGCATATGAGTGAAGAGGAAGAATGGAGGACCACATGGGAATTTTTATAGGTATGGCAGTTTGATATTATTTTTGAATTCCAAAAAGATATATTGATTATGTTTATAAACTGGTCTGTTCCTCTGGGTGTGATATCCCTTTGATTGTATTAAATTCAGAGTATTCACTTTTACTTTATTAAATCAAAATTAGGGCTTTAAGTCAACCACATCACTAGGGCATGCAGGGTTGAGCCCCCACCCCTTGTGGGCTGCTAAAACAGACTCTCACATGGAAGTAGACACACAGAGAAGAAGAACACGGAGGAAGGGAGCAAGCTCACTAGACATGGCAGAGGCCCCAGGAAGAGAGATGAGCCTGATAGTCTACAGCTGACCTTGTGAAGAGAACAGAGCAGCTAAGCCCAGAAAGAAATGAACCCCAGGGAAAGAGATGAAGCTTATGTCAGCCTATGGCTGAGATCAGAAGAAGCTGGGACCATGGAGCCTTAAGAGGAAGAAGGAAGGCTGAACCCTTGCAGACATCACCTGCTATCTTACTTCAACACATGGCAAATGACTTTGGGTGAGCAAGTATCTCTTATGGTACCTTGAGTTGGACTTTTTAGCACCTTGTGACTGTAAGCTTCTACACTAAATAAATACCCTTTATAAAAGCCAACAGAGTTCTAGTGCTTTGCATCAGCATCTCTTTGGCTGACTAATACAATAGGCTAGGCTTAAAGGGTTGTACATCACTTTGCCCACATTTCATTGCCCAGATCCCAATCTCATAGTTCCACCTAACTATAAGAAAGACTGGGGGTGTAAGTCTTCCTGTGTGTCTAAGAAGAAATAGATTTGCTAAATGTACAGCAGTCTCTCCTATAGTCATCTTGAGAAATAAAGAAAAAAATTGGATTCTACATCCTGAAAAATATACAAATACCCAGACACATGAAAAAAAGTGGTAATCATTTTTGGAGTTTAACATTTTCTCTGAAGCCATAGTCCCTCAGATAAAAACCACTTATACCCTAGCTTCTTATAGAAAGCATCAGCTAATAAGTAATGGGATCACACCAATGTTCTTTGGGGGCCTTCTTAACAGAACTTGGTCAAAAACTTTGGGAGGTCATCGTTTGGAAGAGAAGGGAGAGAATTGTTATTCATTTCATCCACATATGGCTCTTGCCTCTTGACTTCTCCAGGTTTGGCCCAGGGATGTCATTTTCCAGAAACTTTTGGCAAATTTACTTTACAACCCAATCAACAGAACAACCTGTGTATGGAGGAAGGAAATAGAAATGGACAAGAGCATGAGAGGAAGTATTTCATTTCCTCTATCCCATTTTATGTCTCCCTGTCCTAGTGCTGACTCAGTGGGTGGAGACCTGGGATTCATACAAAGAATCACAGAACATCTACTCTCAACGTTCCACCTGTAGCTGCTCATCAAGCTTCCATCTCTCATCCCCATCCACTTACTGGGTCAAGAGAGGCTGGGAATGAGACCCACCAATGGAGAGGTTAGGAATACGGGGTTTAGTCAAGGCCTTGCCAATAAAAACTTCTGTACAGTGAACTCTTTAAAGCAGACCTGAAGTCTTAGACAAAAGAAGAGTGTGGTGTAGCATACAGAGCATGAAATTTGCAGTAAGAGAAATTAAAATTGAATTCTAACTCTGTCACTTCAACTTTCAGAGTCTCTGTTTAGCATCTGCTGGATTGGGAGAAGAGACATTTAACTTCAGAATTGCTGTGGGGATTAAATGAGATAACTTCTCTAATACATACAACACAATGTCTAAGCCACCTTGAGCATGGTAAATATTAAAGATAAAGACCTGCCTTCAGAGAGAAAAAATACACAAACTCTCCCTGCAGTGAGGACATTTGCAAAATCATAGAAGCTTAAGGGCAATGAATGGTAACCAGTAGAAATTTTTGGGCAATCCTGTGATAATATTTCTAGAATCCATTGTCATGAATGGGCTGTGTTTGATTTTAGGCAGGAATAGTCTATATTTATATACAGATTTAAATGGTCAAAAACCAAGATCACTCTCCTTTAACCCTCCAAATCTAGGGGTGAGAAGGCTGAAGCTGGGAGTTGTTGTAGCCTCAAAAAGCATCAGCTACCCACTATGAATCCCAAGAACTTCCCAGCCTTTGTGGAGGAAGACAGGTTCCTTTTGGAGGAAAAAAATATCAGGACAAGAATTGAAACCTAAGGGCCCAGTGCTACCTGGTCCAGGAGGATTCTTGATTCCCCATATAAAATGTGATGCATAGGAAATTTCACGGGCCTCTTAGCAGATATATACTGGAAACATTCAAGTTGTACCTCAGCACAGTCCCCTCATCCTGGGAGCAAAATGAAAGAGCAACGTACTATAACCTCGGGTTCTTCATTCTCAATTCTGTCATTCAGTGTAAAACACATGCTCATATACATTTCAGTGGTCCAGGCCAAGGAGAATAACTAAGGGGCTCTATTGTAGGATTTCTTCTTCTTATTTTACAATGGGGAGAGAGAGCGCTATCTACACGGACTGCTAGAGAGATTGAAGTAATCAAAAGCATATTTAATTGGGGATAAGAGGAAAGGAGAGCTTCTTATGTAAAAAAGAGTTGTTGAATATTCTGATTATCAACAAACTGCCCACTTCCACACCTACCGGATGAGGAATTTGTAGTAGGAATTTGTAGGTCTCAACAGGCAGCCTTATAGAGAATTATTAAATATTTTGGAATGGACTTCTTGGATGCTGTATTAGTCAGCCAAAGGGGTGTTGATGCAAAGTATCAGAAATCTGCTGGCTTTTATAAAGTGTATTTATTTGGGATAAAAGCTTACAGTTACCAGGCCATAAAGTGTAAGTTACTCCCCTCACTGATGCCACGTGTTGGAGCAAGATGTCTGCTGATGTCTGCAAGGGTGCAGCCTTCCTCTTCCTCTTAAGGCTCCATGGTCCCAGCTTCTTCCAATATCAGCTGTTGGCTGGGATAAGTCTCGCCTCTCTCCCAGGGCTTGTTCCTCTCCAGGCTCAGCTGCTGTTGTCTCTCCACAAGGTCAGCTGTAGACTATCATGTTCTCTCTCTTCTCTGGGCCTCTGCCATGTCTATGGAGCTGTCTCTATTCCTCTGTGTTCTTCTCTTATGTGTTTACTTCCTGGGGTTCCAGTGTCCAAAACTCCAACTAACTCCTCTGCTGTTTAGTTTTCTCTGTGAGTTCCCACTCACCAAGGGGGCAGGGACTTGATGTCCCACTGAAGTGGCCCAATCAAAGCCCTAATCACAACTCAGTCAAGAAAAGTGAAACCTCTGAATCCAATACAGTCTAATATTCCCAGAGGAACAGACCAGTTCACAAACATAATCCAATATCTATTTTTGGAATTCATAAACAATATCAAACTGCTACAGATACCATACAGTAGAGGGTGCCGATCTGGAATTCTACTGGAAAGGTGAACAGACCAAGTACAAAAATTCCTTCTCTGCAGCCACCCAGAGGAGTCCCAAAGAATAGATAGGGCACAGATGCATGTGTTAGTTTAAGTTGCTTCAAGACCCTGGGACATAAACATGGATGCAAAGAGTTTATTTGGAAAGTGATTCTAGAATGCACAGATGTGGAAATGGGTAAAAGTGAGACATAAAATGTAGAAAAGTCAATAAATGATCTCAAGTTGGAGATGCTCTGTAAACCTGCATGGAACACATCTCATAATTGTCCACTAGACACCTTTTACTACTTGTCTCCCATCTTCTCAGACTGAGAGTTGCTTTGAGCTCTTAATCCCCCTTCCCCCACCCATATACACACTTCTGAACTGATCCTGAGCATTGCAGAACAAATGCTAACTCTAGAGAAAGACCTCAAAAAGAGAAGATGAAAGATTTGGACACTTTAGGTGTGAAGCTGGGAACTCTGGTGGCCTGCGACAGTAAATTGGTAAAAGGTAGTTCTCTTTTTAGTGATTCTGAAAGTCTCTTATGATGTAATCAATAGCATCTACTACAAGGGAATCAAAATGCAAAGAGTTTACCTTACCCAAATCTTCACAGGTAGTAAGAAACAAAATTAACATTCGAACTTAGGTCCTTGGGATTCCAAATTATTAGGAGCTCAAAAGAAACCATGTGTGCTAGTTTGGGGCCATGTACCCCAGAAAAACATGTTCTTGATCTCCCATGACTCCTGTGGATGTGAGCCCATTGTATGGACCTTTTGATGAGGTTACTTCAGTTAAGGTGTGGCCCAACTGAATCAGGAAAGAACTTAATCTTTTTACTGGAGTCCTTTATAAATGGAATGAATACAGTGAGTGGGAGAGAAGGCCACGGAAGCAAGAAGCCTTATAGGGAAGATCGCAGAGAGAAAAGCCAGAGGAAACAGTCAGAAGCTGGATGTCAACAGAACCAAGAGAAGCCAGGAGAGGCCACCATGTGCATTGACATGTAACAGAAAAGCCAAGGACTAAGGATTGCCAGCTGCCATCCTCAGAAAGCCACAGTTTTCTGCAAGAAAGCATCACCTTGATAAGGCCTTGATTTTGGACTTCTCTTAGCCTCAAAACCATGAGGCAAAAAAATTCCTGCTGTTTAAACTAACCCACTGCATGGTATTTGCTTTATCAACCAGGAAACTAAAACACTATACCTTGGAAGAAATTTTAAAATCAATATATGACATTCTGGATTATAAAAGTATGCGGTTTCCTAATATAGGAATTATCACTTCTATTAAGTAAGAAGAGATTGGGGAAAATAGAGTAGAATAGAATTAAAATTGTACAGAACAATTAAAATAATGAGTGGAAGCATTAGCAAGTAGAATTGATAATGTGGAATGTTGAATTAGCTAAGCAGTAGCCAAACTCAAGAAATAAATCAAGAACATAGAGATTAATTATAAATTGAGAAATGAAAGGAATGTTAGAAAATCTGACATTGAGCACAGAGTGTCAATATTCATATAATAGAAGCTCTTATAGATGATATGGGAAAGTGGAAGATCAATAATACAACAATAGAGAGCCATAATCATGTCTCCAAATAATAACCATGTTTATAATGATAGCATATATCAACTCACTAAGAGCCAAGTTACTAAAGAGCTGTTTGAGGGATTTGCAGCAGAAAAGAACTATAAGGAAATCTGAAAACCATCTTTGATGTCAGTAAATAAGAACACTAATTATGAGCTATTAATATAGTTACAAAGCTTTTCTGTAGAACACATAGCCATACACATAAAAAGATATGCTTACTTCTTTTTTGACTACCATCTACTACAGAATTTACAGTTCTGGTAACTCAAAAGCCTGTGGAAATTCAGATATTTAATTGCCCTTATAATCAAATCCATTATGAAACCATTCCCTCCACATGCATATTAATGACTTGCTCCCTATTCCTTTCAGAGTTTTATGTATAAGAACTGCCCTTACTGAGGGTAAGTGACAGGTTTGTGGGAGGTCATTGAACATACTTCCCACTAAGCCCTGCTTTAGCTCCATCACACAAATTTTATGTTGTGCAGACAGTTTTACTTAATTCAGAGTATTTTCCTAATTTCACTTGTGATTTCCTCTTTGACCCAATGGTTATTTAGAAGCATGTGATTTAATTTCCACATATTTGGTAATTTTCTAGATATATTTCAGTTATTGATGTCTAATTTATCTCTATTATGGTAAACTAACATATTCTGTATGGTTTCATTTTTTTCATTAATTTTTTAAGGTTTCTTTTAGAGCCCAGGGTATGGTCTATCTTTGTAAATATCTCATGTGCACTTGAAAAGAATGTGCATTTTGATGTTGTTGGATGGAAAGTTCTGTAAATGTCAATTAGGTCAAGTTAACTTACTGAATTCCTGTCTCCTTGTTCTCTCAATTACTGAGTGGTATGTTGGAATATCCAGTTAAAACTGTGGCTTTATCTGTTTCTGCTTTTAGGTCTCTCACTTTTTGCTTCATCCATTTTTAAACTCTTTTTAGTTGCAACACTTATTTAGAATAACTTTGTCCTCTTGGTGTTTTTACTTCTTTGTAATTTATATAATGCTCCTCTTTAGTTCTGGTTATATTCCTTGATCTGAAGTCTACTTTGTCTGATAACAATATAGGCACTTCAGATTTCTTGTGATTAGTAATTTCAAGGTATATCATTTCCATCCTTTTATTTTTAATTTATATAATTATTAATTTTTTCCCTAGGTAGTGTGTTGTTGGGGCATGCTTTTTTATCCCACCTCTCAAATTCTGTCTTTATTTTTATTTTTTTAAAGATACTTAGATTACATAAATGTTACATAAAAAAATTTAGGTGATTCCTGCATGCCCCGCTCCCCACATCTCCCACACTTTCCCACATTAGCAACATCCCTCATTAGTGTGGTATATTCATTGCAATTGATGAACACATATTTGAGCATTGCCACTAAGCATGGATTGCAGTTTACATTGTAGTTTATACTCTCTCCTGCACAATTTTTCAAGTTATGACAAGATATATAATGTCCTGTATTTGTCATTGCAATGTCATTCAGGACAATTCCCAAATCTCAAAAATGCGCCTGTATTACACCTGCTTTTCCCTCTCACTGCCCTCAGAATCTCCAGTGGCCACTGCCTCTACATAGATGGTATAGTTTTTTCCATTGCTAGAATTAAAAAGAGTCTATAGTAGAATTCCATAGTTCACTCCCCAATCCTGAGAATTCTGGGATGGTGATGTCCACTCCACCTCTAATTGAGAGGGGGCTGCAATCCATTAGGGCCGATGGTTGGGACTCTCTTGCTTGCAGTTGTAGACTCCCTGAGTTCCTTGGTATGGTAGTTGTCCATCATCAGCTCCTTGTTAGTTGTCTTGGTTGAAACAAATGAACTGAGAGTAGGTGTTGCACCTCTGTTGAGATTCAAGGCCCAGCTGGCACATGGACAGCCCAAAGATTTAAGTCTCTTGGATGTACACCTACCAACTCTAGTACTAATTATAGGTTCAAATAGAAGAACAGAAGAGCCATGTGCAGGGAAACCACAACTGAGTCCAACTCTGTCACCCTAGAGAGCATAAATTCCAAAGTAGAGCTGACTGGCAAGGCACTAAACTCCTGAGCTATCTGCCCTGACTATAGTGTCTGCATGTCTCCAGAGCCCTCAAGAGGCCCACTTTTGAGGTAGTATCTACTTTGGCAGTCAATGAGATCCTGCTGAGATGTGCATAAGCAGAACCTCTGAAACAACCTCCTGGCTCACTTTGAGGTCCCTTAGCCATATAAACTCATTTGTCTTTACCTTTTTCCACTTTTGGCCAAAGTCTTTTTCCAGTTCAATTGCTAGTTGGTGCTTGGTAGTAATCCCTTGGTGCCAGGGAGGCTCATCCCTGGGAGTCATGTCCCATGCTGGGGGGAGGTTATTGCATTCATATGCCAAGTTTGGCTTATAGAGAGGCCACATTTGAGCAACAAGGAGGCTCTCAGGAGGTAATGTAATATTTGTCCTTCAGTGCCTGGCTTGCTTCACTCAACAACAGGTCCTCAAGATTCACCCATGTTATCCCATGTGTTAATACTGTATTCCTTCTTACAGCTGAGAAATATTCCATTGTATGTATATACTACAATTCATTTATCCATTCATTTGTTGAAGGGTATTTGGGTTGATTCCAACTTTTGGCAATAGTGAACAATGCTGCTATGAACATTGTAGTGCTAATACCTGTTCATGTCCTTGCTTTCAGTTCTTCTGGGTATATGCCCAGCAGTGGAATTGCTGGATCATAAGGCAGTTCTATATTAGTTTTCTGAGGAACCACCATACTGTTCTTCACAATGGTTGCACCATTCTACATTCCCACCAACAGTGGATGAGGGGTCCCATTCCTCCTTGTCCTCCCCAACACTTGTAGTCCTCTTTTTTAAATAGCTGCCAGTCTAATGGGTATAAGATGATATCTCATTGTAGTTTTGATTTGCATTTCCCTAATAGCTAGTGGTGTTGAGCATTTTTTCATGTGGTTTTTAGCCATTTGCATTTCTTCTTTGGAGAAGTATTCAAATCACTTGAAATTTTTTAAATGGGTTGTTTTTCTTTTTCTTTTTGAGGTGTAGGATTTCTTTTTATATGCTGGATATTAGGCCCCTATCAGATATATGGTTACCAAATATTTTCTCCCATTGCATAGGCTGCCTTTTCACTTTCTTGACAAACTCCTTTGAGGTGCAAACATTTTTAATTTGGGGAAGTCCCATTTATCTATTTTTTCTTTTGTTGTTAGTGCTTTGAGTGTAAAGTTCATGAAACCATTTCCTAATAGAAGATCCTGTAGATGCTTACCTACTTTATCATCCAAGGTCTTTGTGGTCTTGTCTCTTATATTTAGATCTTTGATCCATCTTGAGTTAATTTTTGTATAAGGTGTGAGATGGTGTTCTTCTCTTGTTCTTTTGGATATGGTTATGCAGTTCTCCAAGCACCATTTGTTGAAGAGGCCGTTCTCTCCCAGTTGACTGGGCTTGGTGGCCTTGTCGAATATCAGTTGACTGCATATGTGAGGATCTATATCAGAACTCTCAATTCAGTTCCATTGGTCGGTATGTCTGTCCTTGTGCCAATACCATGCAGTTTTAAGCACTGTAGCTTTGTAGTATGTTTTAAAGTCAGGTAGTGTAGTTCCTCCAATTTCAATATGTCTTTGACTATTCAAGGCCTCTTGCTCTTTCAAATAAATTTCATAGTTAGGTTTTCCAATTCAGTAAAAAATGCTGTGGTGATTTTTATTGGGATTGCATTAAATCTGTAGATCCGTTTGGGTAGGATAGACATTTTAATGATGTTTAGCCTTCCTATCCATGAATGGGAATATTCTTCCATTTATTTAAGTCTTCTATGATTTCCTTTAACAGTGTTGTGTAGTTTTCTGCATATAAGTCATTTATATCTTTAGTTAAATTTATTCCTAGGCATTTGATTCTTTTAGTTGCTTTTGTAAATGGGACTTTTTTCTTGATTTCCTCCTCAGATTGCTCATTATTGGTGTACAGAAATTTACTGATTTTTGCACATTGAACTTACAATCTGTGACTTTACTGAATTATTTATAAACTCTAGAAACTTTGTTGTAGATTTCTCAGAGCTTTCTATGTATAGGATCATCTCGTCTGTAAATTGTGAAAGTTTTACAACTTCCTTTCCAATTGGATGCCTTTTATATTTTTTTCTTCCCTCAGTGCTCAAGCAAGTACCTCTAACACAATGTTAACTAGGAGTGGTGAAAGTGGGCATCCTCGTCTTGATCCCGATCTAAGAGGAAAGCTTTCAATGGTGATTCATAATCACCATTGAATATGATGTTAGCTGTGGGTTTTGCATATATACCCTTTATCATGTTGAGGAAGTTTCCTTCTATTCTTATCTTTTGTGGTGTTTTTATCAGGAAAAGGTGCTGTATTTTGTTGAATGCTTTTTCTGCATCTATGGAGATGATCATGTCGGTTTTTTTTCTTTCGATCTGTTTATTTGGTGAATTACATTGATTGATTTTTCTTATGTTGAACCATCCTTGCATATCAGGGATGAAACCCACTTGATCATGGTGTATAATTCATTTGATGGGTTGTTGAATATGATCAGGAAGGTTTTTTTTTGAGGATTTTAGCATCTAGATTCAGTAGAGATTGGTCTATAGTTTTCCTTTCTTGTGGCATCTTTGTTTGGCTTCAGTATTGGGAGGATAATGTTAGTATCATAGAATGAGTCAGGCAATGTCCCCTCCACTTCTATTTTTTTAAGAGTTTAAGCAGGAATGTTTGGTAGAATTCACATGTGAAGCCTTGTGGTCTTGGGCTCTTCTTATTACTTGGGAGGTTTTTGATGACTAATTATATCTCATTACTTGTGATTGGTCTGTTGATTTCATCAATTTCTTCTTGCGACAGTATAGGCTGCTTGTGGGTTTCTAGGAGTTTGTCCATTTCCTCTAAATTATCCATCTTGTTGGCATACAATTTTTCAAAGTATCCTCTTATGATATTCTTTATTTCTGTGGGGTCAGTGGTGATGTCCCCTTCCTCATTTCTTATTTTATGTATTTGCATCTTCTCTCTCTCTTTCTTTGTTAGTCTAGCTAAAGGTTTGTCAATTGTATTAATCTTCTCAAAGAACCAGCTTTTGGTTTCGTTGATTTTTTCTAGTCCTTTATTATTTTCAATCTCATTTAGTTCTGCTCTAATATTTGTTATTTCCTTCTTTCTACTTCCTTTGGAATTAGTTTGTTGTTCTTTTTATAATTCCTCCAGGTGTGCTGTTAGGTCTTTGATTTTAGCTCTGTCTTCTTTTTTAATATAGGTATTTATGGCTATGAATTTCCCTCTCAGTACAGCTTTTGCTGCATCCTATATGTTTTGATATCTTGTGTTATCATTTTCATTCATTTCAAGGTAGTTACTGATTTCTTTTGTGATTTTCTCATTGACCCACTGATTGTCTAAGAGTTTGTTGTTTAACATCCATATCTTTGTGCCTGATCTGGTTCTCTGCTTCTTACTGATTTCTAGCTTCATTCCATATACAAAGAGAAATTACTTTGTATAATCTCAATCTCTCTGAATTCATTGAGTGTTGTTCTGTGGCCTAGCATATGATCTATCTTTGAAAATGATCCATGTGCACTCGAGAGTAATGTATATCCTGCTGTATTTGGGTGTAATGTTCTGTATATGTCTATTAGGTCCAGAGTCTGTAATGTATTACTCAAAGTCTTTGTTTCTTTATTGATTCTCTGTTGAATTGTTCTAATGATGATAATGGCGTATTAAAATCCCCCAGTATACTCATAGAGGCTCTATTTCTCTGCTTAGTTTTTCCATGTTTGCTTCATGTATTTTGAGGCACTCTGGTTAGGTGCATAAATGTTTGTGTTTGTTCTTTCTTCTTGATAGATTAACCCTTTTATTAATATTTAGTGTCCTAATTTATCTCTTACAATAGTTTTCCATTTAATGTCTATTTTGTCCAATTGTAGTATAGCTACTCCTGCCCTTTTTTGGTTATTGTTTGCTTGTAAAATTGTTTTTCAATCATTCACTTTCAGCCTCCTTGAATCCCTGGGTTTAAAGTGGGTTTCTTGTAACAATTGACAGGGAAGAAGATGTCTGTTTCCATCTCAGTTAACTATAGTGAGCCAGGGGTGTTACCCCAGCTTAATATCTTGGGAGGAGAGGTAGGATAGCCCCTTTTCTGGCTGTCAAGGGGGTTTGGTAACTCACATTTGTTGTTTCAAGTTCTTCGTCTCTCCGTCCCTCACTCTCCTGGGAGCTGTGAAGCAGTGTCCCGGTCCACTGTGTCCCAAAGCATGTCCCCAAGGCAGCCTCTGGCTCCCTCTCCATTGTTTGTTTTAGTGAGACAAGAGCTGTGCTCTATCTGCTTAACCTGTCTGTCATGTTCCCCCAATCTCAATCTCTGTCTTTTAATTGATATATTTTAACCAGATGTTAGCAAAAGTTTTCTATAAGAAAAACCTAATAGTAAATAGTTTAAGTTTTGTAGGCCATAGAGTTTCCGTTGCAACTAGTCAAGTCTAATACTATGAACATAGCCTCAGAGAATATCTAAACAAATGGATATAGCAGTGTGCTTATAAAACTTCATTTTCAAGAACAGGTAGCAGGACTTCTTTTGATTTCAACTCTGATTGCCAACAAGAAAAATCTGAACAAACTGAAAAACAATGACTTCTCTAGAGCCTGTTAGGGAATTGAGATTAAGTGGCAAACTGCTACCCCCAAATCTAGAAAGACAGTTGAATACAGATAACTTTCCAGGGCGAAAGTCACTAGAGCCATAGACTAATAGGAAACTTAAATAATATTTTGACAAACTGATGGAGGCTGGTGTAGAGCAGCTTGAGACCAAGAAACTTCTTGGGGTTGCAGTCTTAGGAGGACCCCACACCTTTGTGGATTCTACCTCCAGGAAACCTACCAGATTCTCATGGTGAAAAGCCAAGAAAAACCCTCATGCTTTTGGTGGGGGGAAAGGAAAATTAATTATTTTGAAATATTCCTAGTATTTCATCCATAACAAACGTCTCTTTAGCAAGGGAAATGTCTTTAATAGGTGTGACAGCTTTTTGTGGATTCCAGAAAAAATCGTATTTTTAGAATTAATCCATTCCTGCATTTGTGGAACCTTTTGATTGGACTGGATTCTGTTGGGGGGCTTTGATTGGACTGCTCAGTAAGGCATGTCCCAGGGTGGGTCTTGATCCTCTTGCTGGAGTCCTTTTTAAATGGAGTACTGTAATCAGAGATATAGTGAAAAATTGGCAGAGACAGAGAAACCCCAAAAGGCTGGAATCAGTAGAGCCAGGGGTCCCCCAAGAGGCTGAAAAAGATAAGACTGAGAGGACAGAGAAAAGCCATATGCCTGATTGCCCACAGCTGAGCTCAGGGAGAAAGTGAGCCTGGAGAGGAAGGCAGATACCAGCTGCCATTGTGCCTTGCCAAGTGTCCGGAGCCCAGGATAGCCAGCAGCCAACTTTGGTTAGATAGCATCTCTGTAGATGCCTTAATTTGGACATTTTCACAGCCTTAGAACTATAAGATTTTAATACATTCCCATTATAAAATCCAGCCCATTTCTGGTATTTTTGCATTGGCAACCTTGCAAATTAAAACCAAGGTCCTTATCCAACTGCAACCCTCTTTAATCTTTCTGTCTCTTTAAAGAGGAAAAACAAAGCTGATATACACTTGTGAAGGTCACACTCCAGGAGG
Organism: Tolypeutes matacus; assembly: GCA_026826555.1. Lineage (NCBI taxonomy): Eukaryota > Metazoa > Chordata > Mammalia > Cingulata > Chlamyphoridae > Tolypeutes > Tolypeutes matacus. The sequence continues at coordinate 7,241,153 of JAKSZT010021619.1, read as the reverse complement.
AAAGACCCACCGAAAGACTAAGACTTAATATTAGGATTACAGAATGCTTCCCTACATCATCACAACTTACGAGCACATCAACATGATTCCAGTATAATAACAGTAGATTACAGCTGAAAGGGCTGCAAATTTCAGAGTCTATTTAAGAAGGAATTTCTAGGAAAACCAAAAGATAACAAGGGAGACAAAAATCAAGGACAGTAGAGAAAATTGAAGTCTCTGACATCTTCAACTATAGTGAGCAGAAAACACAGCCTAACTCCAAACCTAATTAACACAAAATTTCACACTAAAGGCCTGTTTACCTCAGTTCTTAATACCTAATACATCATGTATGGCTTTCACCAAAAAACTGTCAAAGCATGATAAAAAGACAAGAACAAACACTCTGAAGAGGCAAAGCAAGCATTAGAACCAGGATTGCAATGGAAAAAGTAGAAAACATGCAAGAATAAATGGGCGATGTAAGCAGAGAGATGGAAACTCTAAGAAAGATTCAAAGGAAATAAAAATCAAAAACACTTTAACAGAAATGAATAATGTCTTTGATGGGATCATCATTAGATGACATAATTAAGGACAGAATCCATGAACTGGAGGATACATCAATAGAAACTTCCTAAAATGAGATGTAAAAGGGAAAAAAAGCAGAATAGAATATCCAAAGATCAAGAACTGTGGGACATTTTCAAAAGGTAACATGTGTTATTGGAATATAATAAGGAGAAGAAAGAGAGAATGAAAAGAAGAAATATTTGAAGTAATCATGGCTAGGAATCTTCTACAATTGCAGAAGACCCAGGAAGCTCAAAGAACTCTGAGGACAATATTTGTTGGTATTTATCCCTCCAAATCTATACCTATGTTTGGTCATATTCAAACTGCAGGAAACTAAAGAACAAAGAGAAAATCTTGAAAATGAGCAGGAGGGTAAAAAATCCACCTTACCTAGAGAGGTACAAGGGTAAGATTTATATTAGCATTCTCATCAGAAACAATGCAAGCATGGAGAGTGGATTGAAATATTGACAGAGTTGAAAGAAAAGCATACACACTGACCTAGAACTCTATAGCCAAGGAAATTATCTTTCAAAAGTGAGGAAGAAATAAAGACATTCTCAAACAAAAAACAAGGAACTTCATAGCCAGTAGACTTGCCCTGCAAAAAATGTTAAAAGAAGTCCTTTGGGGAAAAGGAAAATGATATAGATCAGAAATTCGGATCTACATAAATACAGGGAGAGTTTCAGAGACAGAATAAATGAAGGTAAAATAAATTATTTATTTTTCTTATTCCTAAATGATTTAATAGATAACTGTTCAAACAAATACTAGTAACAAGGTGTTGGGTGATTATAGTTTATAGATAAGTGAAAGGAATGATAGCAATATAATAAGGGAGAGGGGGAAGGAATTGGGAATCCTCTATTATAAAGTACCTGTGCTACTCATGATATTTGACAGTGGACTTAGATTAGGTAAATATATATGTAAACTCTAGGACAACATTTAACATTCTTAAAAAGAAATATAATTAATATGCTAAGATGGGAGATAAAGTAGAATCATATAAAATGTTTAATTAAAACCAAGAAGGCAGAAAAAGTAGGGAAGAAGACAAAGAAAAAAAGAACAATTATAACGAATTGAACATAGTTACAAACATGTAGATATTAAATCAGCTATATCAATAATCACTTTAAATATGAATGGTCTAAGTGCACCAATAAAATAGAGATTTTCAGAGTGGATTAAAATACATAACCCTACTCTATGTTGTCTACAAGAAAAATAAATGTAAATATAAAGACGTAGATAGATTAAAAGTAAAAAAATGGAAAAATATATACTGTTACCAGGCTAACACTAATCAAAAGATAGTTGAAACAGCTACATTAATTTCAGAGAAAGTAGACTTTAGAAAAAGGAAAATTATCAAAGATAAAGAGGGGTGTTACATAATGATAAAGGTGCCAATTATCCAATAGATATAACAATCCTTAACATGAATAGCAGGCCAAAATAGGTAAAGCAAAAACTGATAGAACTGCAAGGAGAAACAAACAAATCAAGACTTCAGCTTGCCTCTCTCAGTAGTTGATAGATCAAGCACCATAAAATCTGTAAGGATGTTGTAGGCCTGAGCAACACCACCAATCAACTGGATCTATTGACATTTATAGAATACTTCATTCAACAAAGCAGAATATACATTCTTCTCAAGCTCACATGAAACATTCACCAAGATATACCAAATCCTGTCCCATAAAACAACCTGAACAAATTTAAAAGAATATAAATCTTAGAAAGTATGCTCTCAGATCATAATGGAATTAAACTAGGAATCAATAACATAAGTACAGTAGGAAAATCCCAAAATAGTTGGAGATTAAACAATGCACTTTTAAGTAACCCATAGATCAAAGAAGTCTCAAGAATATTCAAATATAATTTGCACTAAATGAAAATGAAAATAAAACTTACCAAAATTTGTGGGATGCAGAAAAAGCAATGCTTAGAGAGAAATTTATAGCATTAAATATATATATTAGGGAAAAAAAAGTACAATCAATAATCTTACTTTCCCTTAGGAAACTAAAGAAAGAAGTGCAATTTAAGATAAAACTAGCAGATGAATAGAAATAATAAAAAATAGAACAAAAATCAATGAAATTGAAAACTGGAAAACAATAGAGGAAATCAACAAAACCAAAAGCTGTTTTTAAAAAAGATCAATACAATTGATAAACTTCTAGCCAGGCTAACCAAGAAAAGAGACAATCTACATAATTTACCAATATTATGAATGAAAGAAGAGTTATCATTACGGCTCCCATGGACAGCAAAAGGATATAAGGGAATATTATGTACAAGTCTATGTCCACAAATTTGAAAATATAAATGACATGAACAAATTTCTTGAAAGATACAAAGTACCAAACTCACACAAAGAGTAGATAATCTGAATAGGCCTGTATTTATTAAAGAAATTGGATAAAAAATTAAAAACCCTCCTCAAAAGAAAGAATCAGACTCAGACTCAGATGGTTTCACTGGTGAATTCTATCAAATATTTAAAGAAGAAATGATACCAATTCTCTATAATCTCTTCCAGAACATAGAAGTAGCAGTACCACTTCCTGACTTATATTATGAAGCCAGGAATACCCTACCAGATAAGAGACTTACAAGAAAATAAAACTATAGACCAGTATCTCTCGTGGACATGGATGCAAAAATCCTTAACCAAATGTTAGCAAAGCTCATGTTGAGTGAAATAAACCATACAAAAAAAGACAAATATTGCATGAGTTCACTGACATGAAATAATTAGAATAAGCAAACTCAATCTAGAATCTAGAATATAAGTTACCACGGGATGGTGTAGGGGTAGAAAATGAGTTAATGCTTAAACTATATGGAGTTTCTATTTGGGTTGACTGTAAAATTTTGACAATAGTGGTGATTGTGGCACAACATTGTGAATATAATTAACATCACTGAATTGTGTATTTGATTGTGGTTAAGAGTGGAAAGTTTAGGTTGTACCTAGAAAAAAACAACAACAACAACAAGACATACAGTGTACCCTATTGTAAACAATGGACTATAGTTAATATTACAGTTATAAAAATGTTCTTTCCCAAATTGTAACAAATGTACCACACTAATACAAGGTTTTAGTGATAGGATAGTATATGGGAACTCTGTACTTTCTGCATGATTTTTTGTCTGTAAACCTACAACCTCACTAAAAATAAAATGGAAAGAAGTTGGCAAACGTAATCCAACAATGTATAAAAATAATAATACACCACAACCAAGAAGGATTCATTCCACATGTACAAAGCTGGATCAACATTAAAAACTCAGTTAATATAATCTATCATATCAACAGGAAAAAGAAGAAAATTATATGATATCAATTGATGCAGAAAAGCATTTGACAAAATCCGCCACCTAATAGTGACAGAAAAAACAACAACAACAACAACAACAACAAACAAACCTAAACAACTCAGCAAACTAGGAATGCAGTGGAACTATCTCAACTTAATAAAGGACATCTTCAGTAAACTTACAACTAACATCATACTTAATGGTGAAAAATTGAACATTTTACTTTAAGATTGGAAATAAGGAAAATATATCCCCTTTCACCACTACTATCCAACAATGTACTTAGAATCCTAGCTAGTGCAATAAGACAAGAAAAGTAAATAAATGTTATACAGAGGATAGGGAAGAAATAAAGCTATCTTTGTTTACAGATTATGCTGTTGTCTATATAGAAAATCCCAAAGAATCAATCAAGAAAATTCCTGAAATTAATAAGTGATTATAGAAAATTTGCAGAATACAAGGTTAATATACAAAAGTCATTTGCTTTCTTATATATCAGCAATGAACTATTGGAATTTGAAATTAAGAACACAATATCATTTACAATAGCACCAAAAAATGAAATCCTTATTTATAAATCTAACAATATATGCACAGTATCTGTACACTAAAAACTATAAAACTCTGATGCAAGAAATCAAAGAAGATCTAAATAAATGGAGAAATACTCCATGTTCATGTATTGGAAAAGTCAATATTTGTGTAGATGTCAATTCTTCCTAATTTGACCTATAGAATCAATGCAATGCCAATCAAAATAGCAGCAATGTATACTGTAGATACCAACAAATGGAATGTAATGTTTATATGGAGAACCAAAAGATTAAGAATAACCAATACGTTACTGAAGACAAACAAAGTAAACAAACACTACCCAACTTCAAGACTTACTGTAAAGCTACAGTAATAAAAAAACAAACAAACAGCATGGTATTGGAGAAAGAACAGACATTTAGATCATTGGAAAATATTAGGGAGCCCAGAAATAGACCAACAAAAATATAAGCAACTGTTCTTTTCCAAAGGACCACAGGCAGTTCCATGGAGATAAGACAGTCTTTTCAACAAATGGTGCTGGGACAACTGGATGACTACAGAAAAAAAAATAAATGCAGACACAGACCTTACACTTTTTACAAAAATTATCTCAAAATGGTTCATATGTTATATGATAAATATATTATATGTATACTATGAATCTTCTAGAAGATAACATAGGGCTTAATCTATGTGACTTTCGGTTTGGTGATGAGTTTTAGATACAACACAAAAACACAATCCATGAAAGAAAAAAAATGATACATTTGATTTATTAAATGTAAAAATCTTCTGCTCTGTGAAAGGCACTGTAAAAACACAAGACAAAGACTAGGATAAAATATTTACAATATGCATATCTGTTCAAGGAGTTGTATAAAAAATATACAAAGAACTTTTAAAACTCAACAAGAAAACAAAACCCAATTAAGAAATGGACAAAAGATCTTAGATAACTCACAAAGAAAATATACAGAAGGCAAGTAAGTATATTAAAAAGTGCTCATCATCAATTATCAGTAGGGAATTATAAAATAAACAATAGTAAGGCACTGCTTATTAGAATGGCTAAAATCCAAAATACTGACAATACCAAATATTGAAGAGTATGCAGATCAATAGTAATTCCCATTCATTGTTAGTGGGAATGCAAAATGGTTTAGCTACTTTGGAAGACAGTTTGGCAGTTTCATATAAAGCTAAGCATAGTCTTATCACATAATTCAGCAATCATCCCAATTGATTTGAAAATTTATGTCCACACAAAAGCCTGTATGTGAATGTTTATAGCAGCTTTATTCCTAATGATTAAAAACAGGAAGTAATCAAGATGTCCTTCAATAGGTGACAGATAAGCAAATAGTGGTACTTCTCTACAATGGACTGCTATTCATAATGAAAAAATGTGAACTATCAAGCCTTGCTAAAACATAGAGGAAACTTAAATGCATATAGCTAAGTGAAAGAAGGCAGAATGAAAAGACCTCATATTGGATCATTCCAATTATATGACATTATGGAAAGAGCAAACTGTAGAGAATAAAATGATCAGCAGTTGTCATGGGTTTTGGGACATAGGGATGAATAGGTAAATCACAGGAGATTTTTAGGGTAGTAAAATTATTCTGTGTGATATTATGGTGGATACAAGACTTCATGCATTTGTCAAAACCCATAGAACTTACAACACAGAGTGAATCTTAGTGTATGCAATTAGAAAAAGAATTTAGGAAATCAGGGGATCAGAAGAAAGAATGTAGACTGTGAAGAGAGAATCTAACAGTTACAAATATATGTTAACTCAAGCAACTTAGGAAATGAGTGGAGTCTGTAAAACTATAGGGCAAAACAAACTGCACATAAACCTGTATACTCTAGTTGATATAGCTGTTTCCCATGGGAGTACAGTTTAACAATTCTGATATTGAAATACACATATAGTGAAATGAGCCTATTAAATAATGGATGACAGATGGTTGGAGCCAGGTTTCTTGCTGTCAGAGTGGAAATTTACAGATAAGCAAGAGAGGAAGCTAGTATGACCCATGTGGTGATGGATTAGAGTTGAAGACATCAGTATGAATTCACGTTAAGTTTAAGATAGTTACAACTAGTTGCATATAGAAATATTAATAGATATGTGTATAGACATAGGTTAATATGAATGCATATTTTTTTGCTCTATCAGATGACAGGGTCCAAAGAAATGAAAACTCTGGTAACAATAATCATACCTAGTGCCCACATCTTGGTTTCTAATACCATTCAGCAATAAAAGGAACCAGGGATCCTTGGAGAAATGGATAATTCTAGGAATTGGGCAGGAAATATACAAGAAGAGCCTGGAATATCTTATAGAGACAGAAAATAAGAAAATACAACAACAACAATCATAACACACACATATATAGGAGTATGTCAAGGGAGCACAGGAGCCAACTGGAAGAGTGTCCAAAGGCCAAACTTGGAACAATTTGAGCAAACAAAATAAAGTAGTATTGGATTATAGCCCAAAGCATAAAATAAATATGAGTCCACACTTTTGTGAATAAATGACTGAATAAATTAATAAATGGGGGTGAAAAGGCAAATCTCTATGCAGAACTGCAAATACTTTTATACAGTTACTTCACTCTCATAAAGGGGAAAATAAAATCTGTACTCCCTAAGTGTTGACTGCACATAGTGTCTCCCTTCCAAAGTATACAATATGGAAGGGGGCAGGGAGTAAAGATTAACCTGCCAAACATTACCACTACCTCAACCAGGTGATGAAGCCGAACACTAACAGTCATATATCATGTTGATAGTGGGTACTCTTGATGTGATGTTATGACAATGGAACTTTACCTCTGTGCTGCTTGTCCTAATAACCCACAACCCTGGTACTATCATGAGAAAAACATCCAACAAATTTCAACAGTATAGCATCCTACAAAATATCTGACCAATAGTCTTCAAAACTGTCAAAGTCATCAAATCAAGGAAAGTCTGGGGATCTGCCACAGCCAAGTGGAGCCCAAAGAGACATGGTAACTAAAGTGATGTGGTGTTATATATGGGATCTTAGAACAGATATATCATACTAATGTAAGGTGCTAATAATAGGGAAAACAAGGTGTGGGGTATATGGGAACTCTGCACTATCTTCTCAAGTTTTCTGCAAACATAAAAGGGTTCTCAAAAATAAATCTATTAAAACTAAAACAAAAACCACAGGTGGCAGGATGGATTTGGTCCACAGACTATAGTTTACCAACTCCTGATTTAGGCCATTTATATTTAATATAAACATTTATATGGTTAGATTTATAGTTTTCTTAGAGAGAGTCTTCTTCATGTTTTTGCTGCTCTACCAACAGTGAGTTGCTTTTCCTTGTTTTTTGGTGCTTGTTAGCCTTTTGTTAGATGTGGGTGTTCCTGCTTGTCTGGTTCAGCCTCAATCTTAAGCATTCCCTTAGGTTGTTGTTTTCTCAGTGATTCTGCCATACTCAAGCAGTAGGTGATATCTACTTATCTGGGCCCAGGACTGTTTTGTGCCATTAATGGGCAACTGAGATGTATTTTGCTTTCTTCTTCCACCCACAATAGGAGTAACTGAGTTTCTGCCCTTCCCCCAGTGGTTTAAGTCTTTTGATTCCTAGAGGAGAAAGATCTGGGTGGGGTTTCTTTTCTTTCCAAGAGCAGTGGCTCCTTTTTTCTCCAAGGCAGGTACTAAAAAGGATGCTTTCTCTAGTTTCCTGCCTAACGCTATTCTTTTTTGTGAACATCCAGTGAAGTCTGGAAAGGATCCTGTGAATGGGAAGGCATATTCCTAGCATTTCTTTACTCCAATGCTAGACCTCACTCAGCCTTGAACAAGTCATTAAAATTTTATTTTATTTTCCCCCATGCTCTTTCCCAGGCAAACCAGGGCTTGTGTTTCATCTTTTCTTGGAGGCATCTATCTTTCCTTAAATTCCAGATTTGTTGGCTGTTCTGTGATCACAGCTCTTTGATGGATTCAAGAAAAATTGTGAGTTTTCCGACCATCCAGCATTTTCTGGTTTGTAAAGTGGAAGCAATCCTCTTTTCAGCTTTTTACATCCCATGCAGAAGCCAAAAGTCTCTCTCTGCAATTCAAAGTCCTATATGCATTTTGTTCTTCCAAGAATACCTTTCTCCAGTTTCTTTCTTGAGAAACCCCAACTCATCTTTCAAAACTCATATTGCTCATCAATTCTTCCAGGAACTCTTCTCTTACTTACTTGAATAGAGTCATTTGATAAAGTCTGTGTATTCCCATAGCACACTGTATATAACTCTATTATTATATCTCATATCACAAGGATTTCTTAATATATCTCTCCCATTAGGCTATGAAGCCCATGAGGGCAGACTGTGTGTCTTTCTGGTTTATCATGCCTCAGCCTTTAGCTAAGTAGGATAAGATGAGGTCATACTGGATTACAGTTGGCTGTAAATCCAATGGCTGGTCACCATATGGTGAGTGCTCAGAACATGCCTGATTTGATAAAAGGTCCCTTGCAGAAAAGTGTTGAATGGATGGGCCTCCATTCTAATAGGTCAAGATGATATTTGAGAATTCCACATGGAGGAGAAGAGACTGCTTGGCCTCTTGCTTTTGAGATAATCCAGTTGTATCTTTCTGATAATATTCACCTACCAGACACATCACCTGATACATTAAACCATAATAGGCAGTAAGACATAGTGGTTAAGAGCACAGGTTCAAGTCAGACTGTCTTAGCATTTGAATCTTGGCTTCTAGACTCACCAGCTGTTTAATTTTCTCCAGCTCAACATCACAAATCTGTTTCCTCATCTGTATAATAATATCCATCTCAGAGAGTTGATTGTAAAGCTCAAATAGGAAAATCCTTTTTAAAGTACCCAGAACCTTCTAAGTGTTCAATTAACAGTTCACAATATAAGCATTCTTATGTTTACTACCCATATCTTTTTCCATCAAGCCTGGTGATAGGCCACAAATTCCATTAGTACAGTCATTTATCTCCAGACCCATGGCATAATCTCCGGGAATAAGCACTACAGTCTTCAAAGGTTATAGCCATGAAGTTCACTCAGATAGAGCCCTGGGAAAGACATATTCACTGGTCATATTTCAAGAGAAAACAAGAGCATTGTGTATTACTGTTGTAGGTGCCAAGTATCCAAATCTATTGTAAAGGTAGGAAGTGATGCTTTGAAGCACAAGCTACGATATTGGACAGAATTGGTTGGTTTTGAGCTCTAGCTCTGCTACTTCCTAATTATGTGACCCTAGATAAACCATGGAACAACACCTTGTGATAAGTAGAATTGTGTCTCTCCCCCACCAAAAAAGGATAGGTTCAATTCCTAACTCCTAGCTCCCTTAGAATGTTACTTTATTTGGAAAGAGAGCATTTGAAGATATACTCTTCATGTTAAGATGGGGTTATATTGATTTATGGTTGGCCATAAAACCCATGGCTGTTCTCCTGAATAAGAAGAGGACAATTTGGACATAGAGAGAGAAGAAGGCCTCTTGTTGATTCAGGCAGAGATTGGGGTGACGCAGCCACATGCCAAGGGATGCCATGGTTTGCCGGCAATGACGAGAAGGTCAGAAGAGGCAAGGATAGAGTCTTCCCTCCAACTTTCAGAGGGAATGTGGCCCTGCCAATACCTTGATTTTGGACTTCTAGCCTCCAGAATTGTGAGAGAATAAGTTTCTTTTTTAAGAAACCCAGTGTATGGTAATTGATTACGACAGTCCTAGGAAACTAAGATACACCCTCTATGCTTAGTTTCTCCATTTATAAAATTGCACCGATAGTCGTTGTATCTAACTCTTATGGCTACAGTGATAGTATCTAACTCCTATGCCTGGCTCATGGTGCATGCTTCGTAATTGTTAGCTATCGCGTGTACAGTTTATCCTAAGAGGCTGGCCCTTTGCTGCCTAGTTGGCGATTCCTCCAGCATGTGGATAGCCAGGCTCCAGCCTAGCCCTCTCACCTTCTGCCATGACTGAGGGAGCTGATTTTCCTCACACAGTCCACAGGGAAACTTGAGAAAGGAACAAAGACTGAGAACAAAACTTTTCCCACTTTAAAAAGTATCTCTGTCAAGAGGTTGGTTAGAGGAGGTGTTTGCAGCCATTGGCTAAAGTGAGAGGCTTCTTTCTGGTCTGTAGACATCCATGAGTCGTGCCTTCCCTACAGCTCTCTGGCCTGTTGGACCAGAAGGTCAGACCTTCTCTCCCGTGGTCTGTCCTCTGTGTCAGCGCCGCACTCGCTCACCGAGCTTCCACAGCTCTAGGGAAGAGCTGTGAGGCTGGCACTGGACAAAGCCCCCAGGTAGCACACAGGTGGCAGATTGGTGCCCCGGCACACGGAGGGGAGTCTGCAGTTGCCACTGCCGAGTTCTTGGGCTTGACAGGCCAGATGAAGCCCTTTGTCCCTGCAAATGGGCCTTTCCTGGCATTGATGGAGCTAGTCCCAGTCCAGCCACTCCTGCTCTTGAGCTGCAGCCATTATCCTAAAGTGGTTTTATTGATCTGCTGACTCCCTGTCTCCTGCCTGCTCACCCTCTCCTCTCCTCCTCCCCTCTGTACCCCACGGTTGAGCTTCTAAATGCTCTTCGGCTAGCTTCATACATGCGAGGTTTTTTCTTCAGGGGTGAACGATGATTCTGAAGTCAGATTAGACAACTGCATTGGTCTTGTGTGAAAGTGGATATTCCCTTAGGGAAAGCATATTCGGACTGGCAAAGGCTATGTCTCCATTTACCAACCATACCTTCCCCTGAATTTTTATTTGTTTTTTTGCTTCAAGTTTTTGTATGATCTAGGAAATAGGAATGATCCCAAAATTTGATTTCAAAGTTTGCATTTTGTCAAAGTATAGTATATTCTGCAATGTCATGATAATGCCCCTGCTGAAGTAAGTACCAACCTTACTACTTTCCATATAGTTTATATGTAATCGAAATAATTGAAAGTTATTTAGCATTTTTGCATAAGGTATAGTTATACGTTCTTAAAATTCATGTAGCTTATGTTATTCCTACCAACCTGTGTGATGAATTATTCTCCCTATTTACAGGTAAGGGGAAAAAATGATTTGAAAGACATAAATCTAGCAAATATCTTACTCAGGACTCAAATCTAGGTACATGTGATGCAAAAAATAACCTGTCTTTCTCAGTATGAGAGGCTACCTTTATGACAATGCTTGAGATTTTAGGCCTACACCCACCTAAGCTGTGCTGCTTTATAGATATGTTTTATCTGGTACTACTGAAGAAACCCCAGCAGCCTTCCTCTTTCAGGGGCAGATGGCCCCGCTACGAGTCTCCTGAATGGTGGCCCACCTTAGTGAGACATATGCTCAGGAGGAGTTTTAACTGAAAGTCCCTCATTTAGTTCTATTTTGACTTTTATAGTTTATTTCAATATTTTGAGAAAATTTGGAATTGTGAAAATAAGAAACGTGGAATGTGATTTAAGCCTCTGTCCAAAGTCCACACACAAGAAAAGCCTTTTGGGAATCTTTCTTCCTGCTGAGACATGGGACAAGTGCTTGGTGGCCTGTGGGCTTTTGTCCCTGGGTGTGCCTGGCACCTCATGTCAGCACAGATCAGGAGGAATGACACAGAGCCAAGAGGCATAGGAGGCCAGGACTCTGTCACGACCTTTAATTAAACGTATAATCACTTTCTGCGCCTATGTGGAAGGCACATTCAGGGGAATTGCCGGACCTTCCCTGGGCCTGGAATGAATTACTGCCTTGTTAGAATAAGAGGGAAGGGAGGTCTCTGGAAGAACCGGATTCTGATTATTAGTGAAGGCAGGAAAATGGAGCTTCACTGAGACAATCCCGGTACATAATTATTATTTATTACTATTGAACAATAGTATCTGCTGTGCACCAATCCAGTTAGCCGCCATATATAACATTGACATGCTCTTGGCTCTGCCAAATCAATACCTTCTATTACAGACTATAGAGATGACTTTTGTCCTTTATCTGCCCCCACTCCCCATTTTCAAAGTAGGAGATGTTTACAGTGGGATATAATTTTCAGTTTCTCCATTTTAGTTTTAGAGCCTGCAGATTTCTTTCTTTATAGCAAATTTGGCTATAAAGTAACTTTTTTTCAGTTGACTTACATTATAAAATCAGTGATGTGTGTTCATTAGAAAAAAATAGATTTAGTAGATAATTTTTGATAAGGAAAGATGACTGGAGAGTACTAGAAAGGGTATAGGACTGGAATCCAACTGTAAACCTGTTATTAAATTACAAGTGATTGGATACTTGTCCTAATTTGGCTACTGAGTGCTTCATTGCGTTATTTAGCAATCTGTGAGCCTCAGTTTACTTACCTGTATGATGAGAGGCTTGGACTCTGTTAGAGATGTCAAGTGTATAGCCTGCTTACTGTCACTCATGATTTCTGTGCCTATGGCACAAGATCTCTCTTCTTCCTCCCGGCCTTGAACTGTTTTTGCATTCTCTTTCCACCCTGTAATTTTCTGAATTGATTCTCCATAAAAATTAATAATTGTGTAATCTTCCATGTTCGTATCACTTTTGGACTGATTTTCTGTGGGTTTTGTATGAATAATCTTCATCACTTATTGCTTCATAAAAGGAGATCTCATACACATGTGGACACATAAATGCAAAGTAGAAAAAGAGCTCAGTAAGTGATGGTGAACATTAATCCTAATGCTGTAATATGCTGGAAGTGGATGCTGAATTACTGAGTGTGTCATGTCCAATGAATGTTTAAACATGGATTTACTTCTTCTTTGTTATTGTGTAAAATATTTTCTAATTGTTAGGGATACATGAAGAAATAATTCTTTTATGTTGTCATCTTGAAAGAATGTATATTTGAAATGAAATAACCCTGTTATTTCTAATGTGATCACAAGTAGTCCAGGCTGAAAGTTGTATCAGCATTTGATTTTAAGGAGCATCTGGATTTCACATTACATCTCTTCAGTTACTTAAAAAGAGAAATGCCTGTATTCTAATCAAAGACTGAGTTTTGAGTAAGAATTGAGCAGAGAGTAACTGAAAACATTAAGTTTTCCTTTTATAAAACACTTGCAGCACCCATCACAAGATAAGAGTTTGATCTTATATCAAGTTAACCTAGCTTAAACATAACATATAAAAGACCCATTGGGAAAAAAAATGGCACCAAGGTGGGTAGGCAGAGCCTGATCCTCTTACAACAAAGGAGTGGAGAGAGGGCAGAGACCTATCTGAAGGAGCTGCTTTGGATATATCTAGAATGGGAAGATGCTCTGAGTAGTCTAGGATGACAATGGAAAGATAAAGAAGCCAAATGAACCCCTTGAGTTGCTAGCTCCTGTGGCTGGAAGTGGCACATATACTCTACCCTCAGGGGGGTGGATCTCCTCAGGCAGGCTGTCACACCCAGTCACCCAAGTAGAGAGAGGAATTAGATTAGAGAGGGGGTGGGGACAGACAGGCACCTAATCAGCAGGACTCAGATAAACTGCTAAGAATTTAACCTTCCCGAGGGAAAGGGGGTAAGGGGCTTTCTGAAAGGCTAACTAACCTAAGGAGGCAGTTTAGCTCAGTGGAGGAATTCCTGCCTTACATATACCAGGTCCCCGGTTCCATTCCTGACTCTTCTTTGAGAGATGATCCACTAGGTTTTCAGGCACCTAGCTGATGCTTTCTGACAGGAAACATATAGACATTCTTTTTGTATTAGCTTTTCTTGGATCTCTTATTTAAAAAAAAAAAAAAGGTTCCTTTTTTCTTGTTTTTTTTTTCCCTTATTTCACTTGGTAAAACTGGATTCAAAGCCTGTATAGGGCCTAAGAGGGAAGATTGTTTTTCCTTTTGTTTGTTTGTTTGTTTGTTTTCCTTCTCCTTTTCAAAGAATTAGTTGCTGTTGTCATGTTTACTATTTGTTGTGTTTCCCCTTTCTTTGTTTCCCTTTTTTTCTTTTACTGATTTTTTTCTACCTACACAATTCCTTTTCTTTCCTTCATTTTTCTATCTCCTGTTTTCTGTTGTTTTTCTTTCATCCCACCTCTTTTTGTTTGGTCTTCAATTTTTCTTGTTTTTACTTCTCTCTCCTTCTCTTTTTCTCTGTTTTCTTTCTTTTCTTTTCCTCTCTTCTCATCAATCTGGCCTTTTAATTCATTCTATATATATTTTTTTCTATTTTGTTTCTCATTTCATTGTTTCTATTACACTTTTTAATTCTTATTCTTCTGTACTTCTTACTCATGTTAATTATTCATTTTCCTAGGTCTTGTATGGTGTCTCTTCTACCTTTTACTATTATTATTGCTATTATTCTTTTTCTCTTCCTATCTCTTTCCTTTTCTTTGGTCCTAATTTTTTTTTCAAGGGGACGTAGACAATAGTAAGGAAATATCATAGAGGAATGAAATGTCAAAGTGAAACCTTACTACACACACAAAAACAACATCAAAATAAAACCCTAGGGGGCAGATGTGGCTCAAATGGTTGGGCATCCATCTGCCTTATGGAGGGACCTGGGTTCGATCCCCGGGACCTCCCAGTAAAATTTAAAAAAATATATATAGAAGGAGCATGGGCTGCCAGGCTCTGTGTCCCAGTGAACCGCCAGGCCCTGGGAGCCATGCAGCAAGATGATGACATAACCGGAGAGAGACGCAGGGGAGAGACAAGATGAGATGCTCCGAAAGCTCTGAAAACCAGGAACTGAGGTGGTGCAGGTGGCAGAACACCTCTCTCCTACATTGGAGTTCTCCAGGATCGAATCCTGGTGAAGACTAGAGGAGGAGGATGAGAAGAGATGGCAGGATACAGACACAGAGAACTGCCCAGCAAATGGACACAAAACAGCAAATGGGGGAGGGGGGATTTAAAATGGATAAAGTAAATAAATCTTTAAAAATAAAATAAAATAAAATAAAATAAAACCCTAGAGTCAAAATAGAAGTTAATCAGCTGAATAAATCCATCAAGATAAACAGATGCCTAGACACCAACAAAAAATTACAAGCCATACTAAGAAACAGGAAGACCTGGTCCAGTCCAATGAACAAACTAAAAAACAAGAAGAGATGCAGAACATGGAATAACTAATCAGAGATGTCTAAACAAATATCATGAATCAACTTAATGAAGTGAAGGAAGAGTTTAAGAATATTAAGAAGACACTGGGAGAACATACTGAAGAAATTGTAAACATACATAAAAAGATAATGGATATGATTGTGATGAATGGCACAATCCAAGAAATCAAAATTATACTGGAAGCATATAACAGCAGATTTGAACAGGCAGAAGAAAGAATCAGTGATGTGGAAGACAGTACAGATTAAATCAGACAGATAGTAGAACAGATAGATAAAAAGGAAAATCCAGCAGGAACTTAGGTTTGAAGAACAACACAAAATGCACAAACATATGCATTATAGGCATCCCAGAGAGGGAAGAGAGAGGAAAGGGGACAGAAGGTAGGTTGGAGGAAATAATTGCTAAAAATTCCCAACCCTATTGAGGAACATGGATGTACATGCCCAGGAAACACAGTGCACCCAGAACAGTAAAAACCCTAACAGGCCTATTTTAAGACATATACTTGTCAAATTGTACAATGCTCAAGACAAAGAGAGAATACTGAAAGCAGTAAGAGAAAAGAGATCCATCACATACAAGGGAAGCTCGATAAGATTAAGTGCTGATTTCTCATCTGAAACCATGGAGGCAAGAAGGCAGTGGTATGACATAGTAAAGGTGCTAAAAGAAAAAAAAAACTTCCTGCCAAGAATTCTCTATCCAGCAAATCTGGCATTAAAAAATGAGGGAGAGCTCAAAATATTTACAGATAAACAGATATTAAGAGAGTTTGTCAATAAGAAACTTGCCCTTAAAGAAATGCTAAAGGGAATTCTGCAGGTCAAAAGGAAAAAACAGAAGAGAGTTGAAGGAGAGTGTAAGAACAACTAAAAAGATAAAAAGAGAAATGAAAACAACATATGGCATACATAAACCTAAAGAAAATATGGCTAATGTAAGTAATTCCTTGATAGTAATAACATCGAATGTTAATGGATTAAACTCTCCACTCAAGAGACACAGATTGGCAGATGAATAAGGCAATATGACCCATCTTTATGCTGCCTACAAGAAACCCACCCTAGACCTAGGGACACAAGGAGGCTGAAAGTGAATGGTTGGAAAACAATTTTACATGCAAACAATAACCAAAAAAAAGGGTGGGAGTAGCTAAACTATTAGACAAAATAGACTTAAAATGCAAAACTATGGTAAGAGACAAAGAAGGCCACTGTATATTAATAAAAGAGATAATCTCTCAAGGAGAAAGAACACTAATAATCACTTATGCCCCTAATCAAGATGCCTCAAAATACATGAGGCAAACATTAGAAAAACTAAGTGGAGAAGTGATGCCTTAATTTTAATGGGGGACTTTAATATACCATTATCACCATTAAAAAGAACATCTCAACAGAGAATCAATAAAGAAGCAAAGACCTTGAATAATACATCAGAGGATCTGGACCTAATAGACATTGTAGCAGTTTGGCAGTTTGATGTAATTATGAATTCCAAAAATAGATATTGGATTATGCTTGTAAACTGGTCTGCTAATCTGGGCATGATTAAGTTCTGATTAGGGCATTAACTGGGCCATGTCGGTAGGGTGTTGACATGGGTGAGGAACCAAATATAAAAGGCATGGCAAAGAACAGAGTTGGAGCAGTTTTGACGTTGGAGACTTGAGCTGGAGCCCCAGGAAGTAAGAGAGCTTGGTTGTAAGGAAAGGAGAGAAGGCCCCAGGAAAAGACATGAGCTGTTCCCCTGAGAGTCTATAGCTGGCCTTGTGGAGAGAGGCAAAGCCTAGAAAGCCTCATAGTCTACAGCTGACCTTGTGGAGGAAACAAAGGAGTTGAGCCTGGAGAGAAATGCAGCCCTGGGAAGAGAGGAACCCAAGAAGCCTGAACCCTAGCAAACGTCGGCAGCTGTCTTGCTCCAACACGTGGCAATGGACTTTGGTGAGAGAAGAAACTTATACTTTATGGCCTGGTAATTGTGGACTTCTACCCCAAATAACACCCTTTATAAAGACCAACAGATTTCTGGTATTTTGCATCAGCACCCCTATGGCTGACTAATACAGACATATACAGAACATTAAACCCAAATACAGTGGAATATACATTCTTCTTGAGTGCACATGGATCATTCTCAAAGATAGACCATATGCTAGGCCACAGAACAACACTCAATGAATTCAGAAATATTGAAATTATACAAAGTAATTTCTCTGAGCACAATGGAATGAAGCTGGAAATCAGTAAGGGGCAGAGAACCAGACTAGGCACAAAGATATGCAAGTTGAACAAAAGCACTCTTTAACAAACAGTGGGTCAATGAGAAAATCACAAAAGAAATCAGTAACTACCTTGAAATAAATGAAAATGATAAAACAACGTGGTAAAACATATGGGATGCAGCAAAAACTGTACTGAGAGGGAAATTCATGGCCATAAATGCCTATATTAAAAAAGAAGAAAGAGCTAAAATCAAATATCTAACAGCAAACCTGGAGGAATTGGAAAAAAACAAAACAAAAACAAAAACAAAAAAACTAAACCCCAAACAAGTAGAAAGAAGGAAATAACAAAGATTAGAGCAGAGGTAAAGGGCATTGAAAATAAGAAAGCATGAAAAAAAAAATAAAACCAAAAGCTGGTTCTTTGAGAAGATTAATAAAATTGACAAACTCTAAGCTAGACTAACAACAAAAAAAGAGAAGATGCAAATACATAAAATAAGAAATGAGTAATGGGATATCACCAATGACCCCACAGAAATAAAGAGTATTGTAAGAGGATACTTTGAAAAATTGTATGCCAACAAGACGGATAATTTAGAGGAAATGGACAAATTCCTAGAAACACACAGGCAGCCTACATTGAAGAAAGAAGAAACTGATGAACTCAAAAGACTAATCACAAGTAATGAAATGGAATTAGTCATCAAAAACCTCCCAACTAAGAAGAGCCCAGGACCACAAGTCTTCACAGGTGAATTCTACCAAACATTCCAGAAAGAATTAACACTAATCCTGCTTAAACTCTTCCAAAATATAGAAGTGGAGGGAACATTGCCTGACTCATTCTATAATGCCAACATCATCCTAATACCAAAGCCAAACAAAAATGCCACAAGAAAGGAAAGCTATAGGCCAATCTCTCTACTGATGCTAGATGCTAAAATCCTCAACAAAATACTTGCTGATCATATTCAACAACACATCAAATGAATTATACACCATGATCAAGTGGGTTTCATCCTTGGTAAGCAAGGATGGTTCAACATAAGAAAATCAATCAATGTAATACATCACAAAAAGAGATTGAGAGAAAAAAGTCACATGATCATCTCTATAGATACAGAAAAAGCATTTGACAAAATACAGCACTCTTTCCTGATAAAAAAAACACCACAAAAGATAGGAATAGAAGGAAACTTCCTCAACATGATAAAGGGTATGTATGAAAAACCCACACCTAACATCATATTCAATGGTGAAATCCTCAAATCTTTCCCTCTAAGATCTGAAACAAGACGAGGATGCCCACTTTCTCTGTTCTTAATTAATATTGTGTTAGAAGTACTTGCTAAAGCACTTAGGCAAGAAAAAGATATAAAAGCTATCCAAATTGGAAAGTAAGAAATCAAAATTTCACTATTTTAAGATGACTTGATCCTATACATAGAAAGCCCTAAGAAATCTACAACAAAGCTTCTAGAATCCAGTAAACTCATAGGTTATAAGAGCAATATGCAAAATCAGTAGTATTTCTGTATACCAATATGAGCAATCTGAGGAGGAAAGCAATAAAAAAAAATCCCATTTACAATAGCAACTAAAAGAATTAAATACCTAGGAACAAATTTAACTAAATGTAAACTTTTACACAGAAATCTACACAACACTGTTAAAGGAAACCAAAGAAAACCTAAACAAATGGAAGAATATTACCTGTCATGGGTAGGAAGACTAAACATCATAAAGATGTCTATCCTACCCAACCTGATTTTCAGATGTAATGCAATCCCAATAAAAATTACCACAGCACTTTTTACTGAAATAGAAAAGCTAAATATGAAATTTATTTGGAAGGGTAAGGGGCCCTGAATAGCCAAAGACATATTGAGAAAGAAAAATGAAATTGGAGGAACCACACTACCTGACTTTAAAACATACTACAAAGCTACAGTGGTCAAAACTGCATGGTATTGGTACAAGGATATACATACTGACCAATGAAACCGAACTGAGCGTGCTGATATAGATCCTGACATATACAGTCAACTGATATTCAACAAGGCCACCAAGCCCATTCACCTGGGAGAGAATGGCCTCTTCAACAAATGGTGCTTGGAAAACTGGATATCCATATCCAAAAGAATGAGAGAGGAACACCATCTCACACACAAACAAAAACTAACTCAAGATGGATCAAAGATCTAAATATAAGAGCGAAGACCATAAAAATCTTGGAAGATAATATAGGGAAGCATGTACAGGGTCTTGTAGTAGGAAACGGTTTTGTGAACTTTATATCCAAAGCACGAAAAATGAAAGAAAAAATAGATAAATGGGACCTCCTCAAAATTAAAAGCTTTTGCACCTCAAAGAAGTTTTACAAGAAAGTGAAAAGCCAGCCTACTTAATGGGAGAAAATATTTGGTAACCATATATCTGATAGGGGTCTAATATCCAGCATATATAAAGAAATCCTACACTTCGAAAATAAAAGGACAAACAACCCAT
Organism: Tolypeutes matacus; assembly: GCA_026826555.1. Lineage (NCBI taxonomy): Eukaryota > Metazoa > Chordata > Mammalia > Cingulata > Chlamyphoridae > Tolypeutes > Tolypeutes matacus. Next base: position 7,220,867 of record JAKSZT010021619.1, on the reverse strand, counting down.
TTAAAAAATGGTCAAGTGATTTGAACAGACACTTCTCCAAAGAAGAAATACAAAAATAGCTAAAAGCACATGGAAAGATGCTCAACATCACTAGCTATTAGGGAAATGCAAATCAAAACTACAATGAGATATCTTCTTACACCCATTAGACTGGTGGCTATTAAAAAACAAAAGAATACAAGTGTTGGAGAGGATGTGGATGAATGGGAACACTTATCCACTGCTGGTGGGAATTTAAATGGTTCAGTCATTGTGGAGGACAGTTTGGCTGTTCCTCAGACAGCTAACTATAGAACTGTCATATGATTCAGCAATCCCACTGCTGGGTATATACCCAGAAGAATTGAAAGCAGGGATATGAACAGATGTATGCACACCAATGTTCATAGAGGCATTATTCACTATTGCCAGAACTTGGAAACAACCCAAATGCTCATTAACAGATGAATGGATAAACAAATTGTGGTATATACATACAGTGGAATATTATACAGCTGTAAGTAGGAATGCAGTATTAACACACAGGATAACATCGATGAGTCTTGAAGACCTTATGTTGAGTGAAGCAAGCCAGGAACTGAAGAACAAATATTACATGGCCTCATTGATATGAATTAAGTAAACTGAGCAGACTCACAGAACTAGAGTCTGGAAGATAGGTTTACAGGAGACAGAAAGGGAGAAGGTTGTGAGTCAATGCCCATATGGGCAAAATCTGTGATAAGGTGGAAGGGTGTAGTTGTGCAGTGGACAGGCATGACAGTGGTACAGTGACACTATCAGGCTGAGCAGAGCTGGTCTGTGAGTATGGTAGGTTGGGGAGTGTGGGTCGGACTGTCCATGGAACTGGGGGAGGGTTGGGGGAGTGAACAGGTGAACTATGGGGATTTGTGGGTATATGGTTGAAACTACAATGTTGGAAATATTCTTTTGGCAAATATGGCAGGGGAGGGTTTCTAGTTTAAGGTGTTGGTTGTGAGGGGCATGGGGGACAGGGCACACCTGAGGCAGGCTTCTAGGGAGTGTGCAGTGTTCATCTTGTCATGTTTTTTGGTTATTTGTTTTTGTTTTTAAAATATATTTATTTTTTAAAAGATATTTAGATTACATAAATGTTACACAAAAAATATAGGGATTCCCATATTCCCCTCTCCTCACACCTCCCACACCCTCCCACATAAACAACATCCTTCATTAGTGTGGCAAATTCATTGCAATTGATAATTGCATCCTGGGGCATTACCACTGAGCAGGGACCATAGCTCATATTGTAGTTTACACTCTCTCCCACACAATTTTGCAGGTTATGGGAAGATATATAATGGCTTATATCTGTCATTGCAATGTTATTAGGATGATTCCCAAGTCCCCCAAAAGCCCCTGTATTACATCTGTTTTTCCCCTCTCCCTGCTCCCAGAACCTCCAGTGCCCTCCACATCAAACTCAGCATATAAATAGAAAACTTCTCCCTAGCGTGGGGCATAACTCCCAGGGATGAGCCCCCCTAGCACAGAGGGATTACTACCAAGCACCAACTAGCAATGCATTTGGAAAAAGACCTCGAATAAAAGGGGGAAAAGGTAAAGACAAATGCGTACATAGGGTTAAGAGACTTCAAACTGAGTCAGGAGGCCATCCCAGAGGTAATGCTTATGCGCATCTCAGCAGGTTCTCATAGACTGCCAAAGTGGATACTACCCCAAATAGTGGGGCTCCTGAGGGCTCTGGAGACACCCAGGTCCTATGGTCAGGGCAGATAGCTCCAGAGTTTGGTGCCTTGCCAGTGGGCCCTACTTTGGAATTTGTGCTCCCAAGAGTGACAGGTCTTCCCTACACATGGCTCATCTGTCCTTTCTATTTGAACTTCTACTTGGTGCTGGAGTTGGTAGGTGTATGTCCAAGAGAATTGAATCTTTGGGCAGTCCATGTGCTAGCTGGGCCCTGAGCCTCAGCGGACTTGCAACACCTACTCTCCAGTCCATTGACTCACCCAGGACAACTAACAAGGAGGTGAGGATTGACAACCACCATACCAAGGAAACAAGAGAGCCTACAACTGCAAGCAAGAGAGTCCCATCCATTGGCTGTATGGGATCAAAGCCCCTTCTCAATTAGTGGTGGAGTGGACATCACCATCCCAGAATCCTCAAGATTGGGGAATGAACTATGGACTAGAGTAGACTTACTGGTATTCTACTGTAGGGTTATTGTCATAGTGTGTTGTATCATTGGGTGGAGACTCACATAATGAGTTTTTCCATTGCTAGAATCACAATAAGTCTATAGTAGAATAACAGTAAGTCTACTCTAGTCCATCATTCATTCTGCAATCCTGAGGATTCTGGGATGGTGATGCCCATTCTGCCTCTAATTGAGAGGGGACTTAGATCCCAAGGGGCAGCTGGATGGGACTATCTTGCTTGCAGTTGCAGATTCTCTCTGTCCTTGAGATGGTTGTTATCCATCATCATATCCTTGTTAGTTGTCCTGAGTGAGTCCAATGAACTGGAGAGTAGGTATTGCAAATCTGTTGAGATTCAGGGACAGACTGGTACACGGACAGCCCAAAGGTTTAAGTCTCTTGAACATATACCTATGAACTCTAGTACTAACTATAGGTTCAAATAAAAGGGGCAGAAGAGTCATGTGTAGGGAAACCACAACTGAGTCCAACTCTGTCACACTGGGAAGCATAAATTCCAAAGTAGTGCCCACTGTCAGGGTGCCAAAGTCCTGAGCTGTCTGCCCTGCTTTTAGTGTCTGGATGTCTCCAGAGTCCCCAGGAGCCCTGCTATTTGAGGCAACATTTATTTTGGCAATCAATGAGATCCTGCTGAGACATACATAAGTGTAAACTCTGGAATGACCTCCTGACTCACTTTGAAGTCTCTTAGCCATGTAAACTCATTTGTCTTTACCCTTTCTCCCTTTTGGTCACGGTCTTTTTCCAATTGCATTGCTAGTTGGTGCTTGGTAGTAATCCTTCAGTGCCAGGAAGGCTCATCCCTGGGAGTCATGTCCCACACTAGGGGAAGGTAATAATGTATTTATATGCTGAGTTTGGCTTAGAGAGAGGCCACATTTGAGCAACAAGGAGGCTCTCAGGAGGTAACTCTTAGGCACCCTAAAATACTAGGCTAAGTTTCAATTTCAAAAGTAAAAGTTCATAAGTACAGTCATCACTATTAAGGGCCTGTCAATGGTCCATCCTCCTTCAGTAGTCACTGTCCCTGTACTCAGGGGATCCTTGCTGTCCCATTAGAGAATGTAGCAGAGTTCCTGAGGATGGGAATTCAATATTCTTTTGGTTATTGTGTGCATCTCCTCCCAAAGTGACAATGCCCCATGAACAATTGAACACATTCGTATGCCTTATAGGTATGTAATCTAAGTATCTTTTAAAAAAATAAAATAGTATATATAACAAAAAAAGATCCATTGCTTTTTAGGAAAAGTGAAGCTTCTGAAGCATAAATGTTCATTCCCAATGGAAGGATGAATGAATGAACAAATGAACTCCTTGATTGTGAATAATAGGCAGTGTGATATACCACAAAGAGTCCAAAATTTGAGCTAACACAAGCCTGAATCACAATTTCAACTTTGCCACTTACTAGCTATGCGACCTTGAATAACTTCTCAGACTCTCACACTTCTTATGTCTAAAATTGTTCCAGAAAACCATATGGATGACTAGAGTCTATGTAGGATCGACCTTCCTAGGCAAGGAAGAAAGGCATATGACATAAAAGAAGGCATTGAGAAATTTGATCATATATTAGAATACTTAAACATATTTTCATGTTAAAACAATCATTCATAAAATTAAAATATGCAAATACTTGTGTCATATACCAGCTTTATCTTATTAGGAAACAGATCTACTCTTGATAGGAAAGGATGAGCACTGTTTTTTTTTTAGTAAATATCCTAGCAATGTTTGAAGACACAGAGGGGGATTTTCAGCCTCTTCTCCTGGCATCACATCCCTAATGATAAAAGAGAGGGAATGTATCTTTTCCCCTTATCTACATCCTTACACTCTCCAATAGGATTGAGCCAGCAATTTGATTCCTGAGACCACATTTTATGAGTGGGGAAGTTGACACTAGTTATAGATTGGAACCCATAGAAGCCCTTCTTTTTCCACATTCTGGTTCTTGGGTGGTAAGCAGAGCCACGGAGGTGTTCTGCCCTTCCATCTCTCTATTGGTTCCAGGTCTTCCCTCAGGGCTGCCACATGATGATAATGAAGGCCCTGTGGGGGCTAATTGGCTCAGGGGACTTTTAGTTTTGCAAAGAGATGAAGAAAGCCTTATTTTGACCTTCTGGCCAGCAAGTCAGATTTTACCAGGGAAGCTTGCATTTTGTGTGTCTGTGAGAGAAGGGTGGGTACTCCTCAGACACTGCTCTGATGGCCTGCCTCAGGCGAGAACAACCCATGTTCCACGGGTGCAAGAGAAGACATGAAGCCATGAAGCTCAAAGACCAGGACAAAGGCCTCTAAGGGATGGCCTCTGACTTTCTAACCCCATTCCCATGCCTCCAGAAACATTCCTCTAACTTTGGGAGATATTTATGGGACTCAGAATTTCTTGCACTTATTTCCTGAAATACATTGCCAAGGTTTTTTTTTTTTTTTCCCTTCAGGTTTTTAGAAGACATTTAATAAGTAACTCAAGGAAAACATAATTTCCTTAGAAAAGAATGGGAAAATGAAAAAAAACTTTTGGTATATTAAGAAAAGAGAAAAACTATGTAAATGTATGATAAAAGGAAAAAGAAAGGAAATGCAACCACTGATGTGTTTTAATTCAACTCTATCAAAATAAGCTTTAGAAAATTAACAGTAATATTTCTAATAACTTGAAGGTATAAATTCTCAATTTGTAATGCTATAAATTGAATTATATTCTAAGAAAATATGGTCTATAAGATATGACACAAGATCTAGAATATAACAGAACAATTATTGGAAGAATTCAACAAAAGGAAAAGTATAAACCACAATTTTTCTAGATCATTATTCATCATGAAAACATACTTTTTATAAACTTTATTTTATATTTTGTTTTAATTTATGGGATTGTTGGAACACAATAAAAAGAAATGCTTAATATCACAGACTATAGATTTATCTCTGGATACAAATTTTGTGGACTATTTCAAAGAATGCCTAAATCCTCATTTTATTTCATTCATAAACATTGCTAAGTTAAAATTCTGTCTGTTGTTTGTCTAGTGAAACAAGGCCAAGAAGACATTTTTGCTCTGGCTTCATCCTGTTATTTTTTTTAAACAAATCAATTTTTAAAATATATATTAAAGCATAAATCCATCAAAAGTGTACAATCAATGGTATTCGGTATAATTACATAGTTGTGCAATCATCACTTCAATCAATTTTATAACATTTTCATTTTTCCAATAATAATAATAAACAACAAACAAACAAAACTCATGACTTCTCAGTCTCTCTATGCTTCCCATACTGGACAAAGCTGCTAATTTGTTTCCTTCTTTCTACTATATTTGTATTTATATTTTGTAAAAATTGTCTTATACATGCAATATCACCCATATTCCTATTTTACATGAGATTTCACTATGTTATACAGTCCCATGTTACATTTTTAAGCTTTTATTCTAGTATATATGACCTTAGACTTACCCTTTCAACCATTGTGATACTGCTATTACAAACACTATGATATGGTTTCACCATTTCTATTCATTTCCAAAGATTTACAAACAACCTTTTTACAGGTTGATTGCACAGATTAATCCTCAGCTTCCATTCTCTACCCTCATTCTATTTTCTGTTGACCTATATTCCAATTATTAACTCCATGAGTTTACATAATATATTTAGTTCATAATAACACAATCATACAGTGTTTGTTCTTTTGTGTCTGGCTTGCTTCACTCAATATAATGTCCTCCAAGTTCATCCATGTTGTCATATGCTTCATGACTTCATTTCTTCTTACCACTACATGATATTCCATTGTATATATATACGCAATTTGTTTATTCATCTATCACTTGATGGACACCTGGGTTGTTTCCAACTTTTGGCAATTGTGAATAACACCGCTATGAACATGGATCTGCAGATGTCTGTTCGTGTCACTGTTCTCCAGTCTTCTGGAGTATATACCTAGTAATGGTATTGCTGGGTTACATGGGAAGTCTATATTCAACTTCCTTAGAAATTGCCAAAGAGTCCTACACAGTGGCTGTACCAATCTACATTCTCACCAACAGTGAACAAATATTCCTATCTCTCCACATCCTCTCCAACATTTACAGTTTTCTGACTTTTTAATAGTGGCCAGTCTAATAGATGTGAAATGTCTCATTGTAGTTTTGATTTGTATTTCCCTAATCACTAGTGATGTTGAACATTTTTTCATGTGTTTCTTTGTCATTTGTGTTTCTTCTTTGGACAATTGCCTTTTCAAGTCTTTTGCCCATTTTTAAATCAGGTAGTTTATCTTTTTATTGTTGAGTTGTATGATCTTTTTATATACCATGGATATTAAACCCTTATTGGACATGTGATTACCAAATATTTTCTCCAATTGAGTTGACTGTCTTTTCACCCTTTTGACAAAGTCCTTTGAGGTGCAAAAGTGTTTAATTTTGAGGAGGTCCCATTTATCTATTTTTTTCTTTTGTTGCTCGTGCTGTGTGTGTAAGGTTTAAGAAACTACTGCCTACCACAAGATCTTGAAGATGTTTTCCTACATTATCTTCTAGGAGTTTTAAGGCTGTTGCTTTCATATTTAGGTTCTTGATCCATTTTGAGTTAATTTTTGTATAAGATGTGAGATAAGGGTCCTCTTTCTTTCTTTGGATATGGCTATCCAGTTCTCCCAGCACCATTTGTTGAATAGACTGTTCTGGCCCAGCTGGGAGGACTTGATGGCCTTGTCAAAAATCACTTGACTGTAGATGTGAGGGTCGATTTCTGAGTTCTCAATTCAGTTCCATTGGTCAATCTGTCGTTATGCCAGCACCATGCTGTTTTTTTTTTTTTGTTTGTTTGTTTGTTTTTAACCTCTGTAGCTAAGTAATATGTTTTAAAGTCAGGAAGTGAGAGTCCTCTTAGTTCTTTTTTAAAGACATTTTTGGCTATTTGGGGCCCTTTACCCTTCCAAATAAATTTGATATTTGGCTTTTCCATTTCTGCAAAAAAAGGCTGTTGGGATTTTTATTGGGATTGTGTTGAATCTGTAAATCACTTTGGGTAGAACTGACATCTTAACGATATTTAGTCTTCCAGTTACTGAACACAGAATGTCCTTCCACTTATTTAAGTCTCTTCAGTTTCTTTAAGCAATGTTTTGTCGTTTACTGAATATAGGTCCTTTGTATCCTTGGTTATTTGTTTCTAAATATGTGATTCTTTTAGTCACTATTATAAATGGAATTTTTTTTTCTTATTTCCTCCTCAGATTGCATATCAATAGTGTATAGAAAGGCTATTGATTTTTGCATATTAACCCATTAGTCTATTAGTTCTAGTAGCTTTGTTGTGGATTTTTCAGGATATTCTAGATATAAGATCATATCAATCAGTGAATAGTGCAAGTTTTAATTCTTCCTTTCCTATTTGGGTGCCTTTTATTTCTTCATCTAGTCTAGTTGCTCTAGCTAGAACTTCTAGCACAGTATTGAATAACAGTAGTGACAGTGGGCATCCTTGTCATGTTCCTAATCTCAGTGGGAAAGCTTTCATCCTTTCACCATTGAGTACAATGCTAGCTGTAGAGTTTTCATATATGCACTTTACTGTATTGAGAAATCTCCCTTCTATTTCTATCTTTTGAAGTATTTTTATCAAGAAAGGGTGCTGTATTTTGTCAAACACCTTTTCTGCATCAATTGAGAGGCATGTGATTTTTCTTCTTCAATTTATCAATGTGATTTATTATACTAATTGATTTTCTTGTGTTGAACCACCCTTGCATAGCTGGGACAAAACCTATTTAATTGTTATGTAAAATTCTTTTCATGTGTTTTTGAATTCAGTTTATAAGTATTTTGTTGAGGATTTTTGTATCTCTATTCATTAGAGATATTGTTCTGTAATTTTCTTTTATCATAGTATCTTTATCTGTTTTTGGTATTAGGGTAATGTTGGCTTCATAGAATGAGTTTGGTAGTATTCTTTCCTGTTCAATTTTTTGGAAGAGCTTGAGGAAGATTGGTACTAGATTGTCTTTGAATGATGGGTAGAATTCACCTGTGAGGCCATCTGGTCCAAGGCTTTTCATCTTTGGGAGGTTTTTGATGACTATTTCAATCTCTTCATCTATGATTGGTTTGTTGAGGTTTTCTGTTTCTCCTAGGGTCAGTACAGGTGGTTCGTGTGTTTCTCGTTTACATTGTCTAGATTTTGGCATACAGTTAGCTGTTCATAGCATCCTCTTATGATCTCTACTATTTCTGTGGGGTCAGTGATAATGTCCCCCTTTCATTTTTGATTTTATTTATTTGCATCTTCTCTCTCTTTGTCTTTGTCAGTGTAGCTAATGATTTGTCGATTTTGTTGATCTCAAAGAACAAACTTTTGGTTTTGTTGATTCTTTCTATTGTTTTTTTGTTCTTGGTTTCATTTATTTCTGCTCTGATCTTAACCATTTCTTTCCTTTGGCTTGATTTGGGTTTAGTTTCCTGTTCTTTTTCTAGTTCCTCCAGGTATGCAGTTAGATCTTTAATTTTAGTTCTTCCTTCTTTTTTAAAGTAAGCATTGAGGGCAATAAATTTCCCTTAAACTGCCTTAGCGGTGTCCCATAGGTTTTCATTTCATTCTTCTCAAAATATTTGCTGAATTCTCTTGCAATTTCTTCTTTGGTCCACTGATTATTTAACAGTGCATTGTTTAATCTCCACATACTTATGAATTTTCCCCTTTTCCATCTATTATTGATTTCCAGCTTCATTCTATAATCAGAGAAAGTGTTTTGTATAATCTCAATTAAAAAAAAAATTTTGACTCTTGTCTTGTGACCCAACAAATGGTCTATCCTGGAGAAGGATTCATGAGCTCTTGAAAAGAATGTGTATCCTGCTGTTATGGGGTGTAATGCTCTATGGATGTCTCTTAGGTCTAGTTCATTTATCATATTATTCAAGCTTTCTGTTTCTTTATTTATCTTTTGTCCAGATGTGCAATCCAATACTGAGAGTGGTGTATTGATGTCTCCAACTATTATAATTATTATTATTATTTCAACCTTCAGTTTTGCTAGAGTGTGCCTCATGTATCTTGGGGCACCCAGGTTAGATGCATAAATATGTAGTATAGTGATATCTTCTTGATAAATTTCCCCTTTTATTAATATATAATGACCTTCTTCCTCCCTTATAACAGTTTTGCATTTAAATATATTTTGTTCAGTATTAGTGTCTCTACTCTAGCTCTTTTTTGGTTACTATTGCATGGAATATCTTTTTCCAACATTTCACTTTTATCTTGGTGGTGTCCTTATGTCTGAGGTGAGTCTCTGGTAGACAGCATATAGAATGCTCATATATATATATTTTTAAATCTGTTCTATCTGTCTCTAGCTTTTGATTGGGGAGTTCAAGCCATTAACATTCATACTTCATTCATTTTGTCCTTTAGCTTTCTGTTGTCATATCGTACTATTGTCTATCTTTTTACCCCTTAATTTACCCTTCTTAATAATCTTCATTTCTATACTCTTCTCCAAGTCTCTCACCCTTGTTTTTTCCTTTCATGCTCCAGCATTCCCTTTAGTATCTCTTGTAATTCCAGTCTTTTGGTAACATATTCTATCAGTTTTTGTTTGTCTGTGAAGACTTTGAACTCACCCTCATTTTTTGAAGGACAGTTTTGCCAGATACAGAATTCTTGGCTGGCAGTTTTTCTCTTTCAGTACCTTAAATATACCATACCACTTTCTTCTCTCCTCCATGGTTTCTGTTAGCAGGTCAGCACTTAAGCTTATCAAGGTTCCCTTGCATGTGATGCTTTGCTTTTCTCTTGCTGCTTCCAGAATCCTCTCTTTATCTCTGATATTTGTCATTCTCAATAGTAGGTATCTCAGGGTAAGTCTATTCAGATTTATTCCGTTTGAGGTACATTGTCCATCTTGGATATTGATATTTATGTCTTTCATAAGGGTTGCGAAGTTTTCAGTCATTATTTCCTCAAATATTCTTTCTACCCCTTTTCTCCTTCTGGAACACCAATAATGCATATGTTTATGCATTTCACATTGTCATTCAGTTCCCTGAGACCTTGTTCCCCTTCTCTGTTCTCTTCTCTTTCTGTTCTCCTGTCTTTTCCAGTTCAGATGTTCTGTCTTCAAAATCATTAATTCTGTCTTCAAGCAATTCAAATCTGCTCTTATATGACTTGAATTTTTTTTTTTAAATCTCATCTATCGTGTTTTTCATTCCCATAGGTCTGTTACTTTTCTTTGCATGCTTTCAAATGGTTCTTTATGCTCACTTCACCCAGTGTCTTCTTAATATACTTTCTCTCTTTACTTATATATATTTTTCAATTCTTTGAAAAGATTTAGGAGAGTTGTATGATTATCATCGATTAATTGTCTTAAATCTTGTATCTCTTCAGGATATTTGGTTCTTTGGCTGGGCCATCTCTTGCTGTTTCCTAGTATGGCTTGTAATTTTTTGCTGATGTCTAGGCATCTGAATATGTTGGTAAATTTACTTTGATGACCAATTTCTCTCTCTTGGTTATTTTTCCCCCACATCTCTTCTTTGATATTTGGTTTAACTTATTGTAAGTCTTTTAAATTGCCCAGTTTAAATTATCAAAATCGGGCCAGGGACTTACTAATGGTGCACAGATTTTCTCCCAGGAGTTCGAGTTAAGAGAGTCCTAAAAGCAGTTTTTCTCCATGCAATTTCCAGACTGGCCAGCAGATGGAACTCATTGGTAGAACTTTCCAGGGAGGCATTTCTTTAAATCTCCACTTTCCTGTATTTTGGTCTGGCCAGAGTCAAGATTCAAAGTGGACTCTGTTGGCTGAATTCACTGAAGAGAAGCCCCCGACTGCCCCTCCCTTTTCTCTTATAACAGCTGACAGGGAGGGAGATGTCTGTTCCCCTCTCACTCAGCTGCAGTGAATCAGGGTTTTTACACCAGCTTAATATCTTGGGGGTAGAAGAGGGGAGCCCCATCCCAGTTGATGCAGGGGTTTGGTCACTCACCTTTGCTGTTTTGGGTCCTTTGTCTTTCTGTCCGTCACCGTCCTGGGAGTTGTGTAGACTGTCCTGGTCTGCTGACCCTCAAAGCACGTCCCTCAGACAGCTTTTGGCACTTTCTCTGTTGTTTTTGTGAGAGAGTTGAGCCCTGCCTGCTTACTCTGATGCCATTTTCCCAGATCTATCCATTTCCAAGTTTTTGAGTAAGGGGTTGTTTAAAAGTCACTAACCTCTTTCAATCTTGCCAAAATATACTATGTTTGGCAGATAGTCTTTGGAGTTTGCAGTGTAAGTTGTGGGGCTTTATCTCTGGTTAGGGTTTTATAAATGTGCACTCATGCCATCATATATCCAAGATTTTTTTTTTTAATTTAAGTTTTTGAGAACAAACATGAGTTCTCAAATATATATACGTATATATATGTCTTCTATTGTGCTTTTGAGGCTTGGATTTTATACACATCCCAAAAGTCACATGGGAAAGTGAATAAGTTATCCATATAATCCTTGGTTAGATTTGATCACCTTTAACAACATTTCCCAATGCTAACAGGGACAACTGAATGGCATGTTTAACAAGATATATGTCCTGAAGTGGTTGTTGGTTTGCTTAGTCTTTGCTCTATTAATCACCATCAATAAGAAGTGACAAAGTACAAGGATTGGAAAAAAAAAAAAAAAAAATAAATAAATAAATAAAACCCCTTATTTGAGGAAAGAATAAACTGAAGGCAATGAGCATTCCAAGTACTTGCCACTAAAGCCACAGTAAGCCTGAAGGATTTGGGGTCAGCAAGAGCTATCCCTAGATCATGCAAAGTGGTGTGACTTACATGAACCTGAATGTGCCACCGCCAGCCTAGGCAGTGATGCTGGCGGTGTTTGTCGTTCCATTTACTGCCAAGAAAAGGGCTGAGAGGGAATGGAAAGCCCCACCACTGTGAAGACTTGTATTTTTATAGTCACTGCTCTGCATACACTCAAACTAAAGCATGTAATTTCTCATGTTGTGCCCCTATGGTAAAAACCAAGACATACTTAACTGCAAATCAGCTACTGGGTATAATGACTTCTCGATTAGCATTTAAAAGCCAGAGATGCCAGAATCCACCAGGCTCCATTCAGCAGTCTTTTTGATCATAGGGATTTGAACTGTCCCCAGGACAGGAAATTCTCACTGCTATATTTGTGCTTTCCTGTTGGACCTGGTGGATTTTGTTTTCACATTATCATTTAATTTACAGACAGGAAAATCATTTGGATCTGGAGCTGTCTTGATAACACTGCTGATGTGATTGCCAGAACTTCCCTGGGACACTGAATGTGGCACACCAGTGGCCACTATTTCAGGGCTCCACTTCTAAGTCCAGGTGTTGGCCTCAAGGGTGATCACATGACATCGCATAATCACAGTTATGAAAGGGCTAAATAAAAATACAGATGTCTTCAATTCACAATACCCAGACACCTGAAATACTAATTAGTGGTTTTTTTTTTTTCAGTTTCTTCTTTAACTTTTTTTTTTTTTTAAGCTTTTTACCCCATATCCGCCATATCCACACTTCTCTCCAACAGAAAAACTAATAATATACAGCAAAACACAGACAGGGAGAGCTTTGTTTATAGAGAAAACTCCAAATAATCCTATAAATTGATATTTTACAACAATGCCTTTTTAGATCACTTTGTTTTCCTTTTCAGAATAGCTCAGACATAATATTGTTTATCTGACACAGAAAGGGTTTAAAAAGGTTTGTAGCTCAACTCTTCTAATCCAGAGCTGATGGCCATATAAAGGATCATCTCTGCCCAAGTACAGATGACCATTTAATATCATTCAGCCTTAAGAAGACTCTTTGTAATGGAAATGTCAAGTTTTCTCTAACTGCTGGGACACAGAGTAAACAGAACAACGATCATATTAAAAAATGTCTTGGAGAGGTGTGGATCTAAGAACATTGCTGGGATGAATGAAAAACCTTTTATAGACATGTTGGTTTAACATATGCTGACCAGAGCACACGGGTTCTCCCAGTTCTGGCAGAGAAATACTTTATATTTGGATTTGTAGTTGAAAATAATGTCAAAATACCATTTTTATTCTACCAAAATAATGCCTAATTACACTACTCAGACATTTTGAAAATGCTGATGTGACTGTTTCATAATTTTCTTTCTTTCTTCATCATACATACAACATATACAATCACTGTTTTTGGAGGGCCTGTAGGTAAAAGACTCTGTGCTAGACCCTGGATGTGGGCTCACGGAGACTCACAAAACTCGATTCTTGTCCTAGAGAGGGTCACACATTGTCAAGAAACATGCTTGAGGTCAATTTAGAGAATGGAATGGAGAGAGTGAATCTAGGTATCAGAAGGTTGATAGGAGGTTTGGGGAAATAATCCAGATTATTTATAACCCTTTACTTCAGCTCCAGATTAAATGAAATATCTTTGGGCAGGAAAGCTATAAGTGATTTAGTTGTCTCCGTGCCTTGGAATGAGAGTGAAGACAAGGCACAGCTGGAGAGAGATGTCACTAACCCTTCCCTCATGTAGGTTCTCTTTTTTGGTTTTACATCTCTGTATTCAGTTTTCAGGAAAACTGAAAATTGCGTGGACTTGTCCTGTCTACCCTGTCCTTTCTTGTTTTAGTCACTCTACAAATATTTTTGAGCATCTGATATGAGACAGGCAGTTTCCTACGCTTTAAGGATTCAGCAATGGGTACTAGAGGTCTGTCTCCTGCCCTCATACTGTTTTTAAATCCCGTGAAGCCAAAGAGGAACTTCTACTTCTGAGGCTATTTTCCAGTTTTTATATTCTCCAGAAACTTTTACGTCATCACTTTTCAAGTGTTAAATTATCCCCAGTCTGTTTAGTAGAAGCCACCATGGTGACTTGACTCTGTCCTAACCCATTTTGTGTGTGAGTGAGTGTGTGCGTGTATGTGTTTGGTTGCTCATGTTCAGCATGAACTTATGTATTAACAGTGGCAGGTAAACTAGGTGTTCTCAGAATATTCAGTAACTGTGAGTAGACAATAATTTCTGGTTCAGTACCCATTTACAAATTGAGGTATTTACCCCATGCCCCCCAATTTTTGCACTGTACTCTGGGAGTCACTTGACAAGAGTTGCCTAATAAGGCAGCCACTACTGTGCCCACTGAGCCCTTGAATTCGGCCCATCCAAAGTGAGGGGTGTTGTAAGTGTAAAATACACACCAGATTTCAAGGATTTACCATGAAAAACTGAATGTAAAGTATCGTAGTACTATATTTTATGGATCACATGTTGAAAAGATAATATTTTGATGTATTTTGTTAAGTTTATTGTTAAAATTACTTTCACCTTCTATTTTTTACTTTTTAAAATGTGGCTAATAGGAAATTTAAAACTGTACCAAGTCTCTCATTATGGAGGACACCATGGCCCTTCTTTTTTGCTATGCCCCATGTTCATGAACACATGAGGTGTCATTGTCAACTCTTTTGGCTGGTAATTCACCTCCAGCAACATTCAGCACATATTACTGAAAAATTTCCAGGTCCTATGTGTGGTGATGGGTGCTGAGAATATAATAGTGAAGAAAACAAACACGTTCTCTGCCTTCACATGGCTTCTAGTTTCTAGGAAACACTGATAAAATTAGGGTGTCACCCTACTTGCACACTTAGCTTCTGCAGACCATGAACTGAAGCATTTGAAGAAAACACAATGTATTAAAATTGGAATCATCCTATTAATAGTCTACAGATATAAAATATGTCTTGTGGTCTTCGTGTCTATGGCCTCGCCAGCACAATGCTTCTTAAAGTTTTGCCGAAAATTTGTTCCTTTAGAATTTAATAGGTGTTCAGAAAACAAACAAAAAACCTATCTATGGTCAAAGAATTTTGGGAAACTCTGGGTAAAGGGAAACATAACATGTTTCTCTACTGCAGGACTTGTTACAGCTTGGGGTCTTCAGATGCATCACTAAGGGTCCCCAATAGTGGGATACCATGAAGATTTCCTAAACATATTTGACCAGGATTCTTGTTTTTGGTAGAAATTTTTTCAGGGAATAAAATTGCACACAATAAATTTTGGAGATGGTGTTCGGTTCATTTCTTCATCCTCCTTCTTCATTTTGATACATACTCCCTATGCTGGTAATTAAGCTACCGTTTCTCAAGCGTTCAGACACGCTCCTTGCATGGGGCTGTGTTGCTGGAGCTGGTATTCTACAAGCCACATTTCTGCTTTAATTTGCGGCTTCGTATTAGGTTCTGCCAGTAGGGGGTGCTAGAGGGAGACTGGAAGACAGGAAGAAGAAGAGACTTGCTCCTTCTTATATCCTCTGCTTACAGTCACGGCTACATCCTGATAGCTGTAATTCCTTCCCATCACAGAAGCTAAATCCAGTTGGCAATATTTTTTTAAATATATTTTTTCCAAAACATACTTAGATTACATAAAATGTTACATTAAAAAAAAAAAAAATGTAAGGGGTTCCCATATGCCCCACTACCCACACCTCCTACTTTCCCCCACATTAACAACTTCTTTCATTAGTGTGGTACATTCATTGCAATTGATGAACACATTTTGGAGCATTGCCACTAAGCATGGATTATAGTTTACATTGTGGTTTACACTCTCTCCCACTCAACTTTGTAGATTAAGGCAGGATATCTAATGGCCTGTATCTGTCGTTGTAATGTTATTCAGGACAATTCGAAGACCAGAAAATGCCCCATATTAAACCTCTTTTCCCCTCTCCCTACCTTCAGCACCTCCAGTAGCCACTGTCTCCACATCAATGTTATAATTTCTTTCATTGATATAATCACAATGTCTTTAGTAGAATACCAGTAAGTCCACTCTAGTCCATATTTTATTCCCCAATCCTGAGGATTCTAGGATGGTGATGCCCACTCCACCTGTAATTGAAAGGGGTCTTTGATGCCATATGGCTGATGGATGGAACTCTTGCTTGCAGTTGTAGACTCTCTCGGTTCCTTGGTATGTGGTTGTCCATCATCACCTCCTTGTTAGTTGTCCTGGGTGAGCCCACTTAACTGGAGAGTAGGTGTTGCAGAAGTAAAATAAGCATCATTACCGCGGTCCTCCTTCTCTAAATAGCAAAAGCCAGCTGTGATCCCTCCTCAGTTGTTTGAGCTGTCTGAGTTTCTGCTCTAGGGTGTCCCTTCACTGCTGAAGTCGTGATAATTCAAATCTCTTCCCTTTGTTCCCACAGCCCTAGGCATGGTAGCATTTCCTGCAGTTGTTACTTTTGGATACCACAGAGTGCTCTCTTTATATTTTCAGTTCTTCAACACATAGTTTACTTTTTTTTTTTTAATTTATTTTGTACATTTAATAATTGAAAATATAAACAATTAAAAGCTAAAAAGTAAACACAGATGAATAAATATATACATTTCTCAATTAAATGTAATGGATACATATAAATTTTTTTTTGAATCAAACAATATGATACACAATATATTTGGTTCATAGTAACGCATCCATAAAGTATTCGTCCTTTTGTGTCTGGCTTGCTTCAGTCAACATAATGTCCTCCAGGTTCATCCATGTTGTCATATGCTTTACGACTTCATTTCTTCTTACAGCTGCATAATATTCCATTGTGTGAATAGACCACAGTTTGTTTATCCATTCATCTGTTGATGGACACCTGGGTTGTTTCCAACTTTTGACAATGGTGAATAATGTTGCCATGAACATCGGCGTGCAGATGTCTGTTTGTGTCACTGCTCTCAGTTCTTCTGGGTATATACCCAGGAGTGTTATTGCAGGGTCACGTGGCAAGTCTATATTCAAATTCTTTAGGAACTGCCAAACAGTCCTCCATAGTGGCTGTACCATTCTGCATTCCCACCAACAGTGAAGAAGTGTTCCTATCTCTCCACATCCTCTCCAACACTTGTAATTCACTATCTTTTTAATAGTGGCCATTCTGATGGGTGTGAAATGATATTTCATTGTAGTTTTGATTTGCATTTCCCTAGTCATGAGTGATGGTGAACATTTCTTCATGTGTTATTTTGCCATTTGTATTTCTTCTTTGGAGAAATGTCTATTCAAGTTTTTTGCCCATTTAAATTGGGTCGTTTGTCTTTTTATTGTTGAGTTTGTAATATCTCTTTATATATCCTGGATATTAAACCCTTACCAGATATGTGATTTCCAAATATTTTTTCCCATTGAGTTGGCTGCCTTTTCACCCTTCTGACAAAGTCCTGTGAGGTGCAAAAGTGTTTAATTTTGAGGAGGTCCCATTTATCTATTTTTTCTTTTGTTTCAAGTGCTTTGGATGTAAGGTCCAAGAAACCACCACATACTACAAGGTCTTGAAGAGGTTTCCCTACATTTTCTTCTAGTAGTTTTATGGTCCTGGGTTTTATATTTAGATCTTTGATCAGTTTGAGCTGATTCTTGTATAGGGGGTGAGATAGGGGTCCTCTTTCATTCTTTTGGTTATAGATATCCAGTTCTCCCAACACCATTTGTTGAAGAGACTGTTTTTTCCCATTAGCGTGGGCTTGGTAGGTTTGTCAAAAACCAGTTGACTGTATAGGTGAGGATGTATTTCTGGATTCTCAATTCTATTCCACTGATCGATGTGTCTATCTTTATGCCATTAGCATGCTGTTTTGACCACTGTAGCTTTGTAATATGTTTCAAAGTCAGGCAGTGAAATTCCTCCCACATAGCTCTTCTTTTTAAAAATGCTTTTGGCTGTTCGGGTGCACTTACCCTTCCAGATGAATTTGGTAATTGCCTTCTCTAATTCTGTAAAGTAAGCTGTTGGGATTTTGATTGGTATTGCATTGAATCTATAAATCGGTTTGGGCAAGATTGACATATTCACGATATTTATTCTTCCAATCCATGAACACGGAATGTCTTTCCATTTGTTTAGGTCTTTTTAAATTTCTTTTAGCATTGTTTTGTAGTTTTCTGCATATAGGTCTTGTACTTCTTTGGTTAAATTAACTCCTAGGTATTTGAGTCTTTTTGTTGCTATTGAAAATGGAATTTTCCCCCTGATTTCCTCCTCAGGTTGTTCAGTACTAGTGTACAAAAACATTACTGATTTTTGCGTGTTGATCTTGTATCCTGCCACTTTGCTGAACTCATTTATTAGTTCAAGTAGCTTTGTTGTGGATACTTCAGGATTTTCTAAGTACAGGATCATGTCATCTGCAAACAGTGAGAGTTTTACTTCCTCTTTTCCTATTTGGACGCCTTTAATTTTTTTTTTTTCTTGTCTAATTGCCCTTGCTAGAACTTCTAGTACAATGTTGAATAACAATGGTGACAGTGGGCATCCTTGTGCTGTTCCTGATCTTAGAGGGAAAGCTTTCAACCTTTCCTCATTGAGTATGATGTTGACTGTGGGTTTTTCATATATGCCTTTTATCATATTGAGGAATTTTCCTTTTATTCCTATCTTTTGAAGTGTTTTTATCGAAAAAGGATGTTGGATTTTTTTGAATGCCTTTCCTGCATCTATTGAGATGATCATGAGGTTTTTTTCCTTCAATTTGTTAATGTGGTGTATTACATTGATTGATTTTCTTATGTTGAACCAGCCTTGCATACCAGGACTAAATCCCACTTGGTCATGATATATAAGTCTTTTGATATGCTGTTGGATTCGTTTTGCAAGTATTTTGTTGAGAATTTTTGCACCTATGTTCATTAGAGAGATTGGTCTGTAATTTCCTTTCCTTGTGGAATCCTTACCTGGCTTTGGTATTATGGTGATGTTGGCTTCATAAAATGTGTTGGGTAATTTTCCCTCCTCTTCAATTTTTTGGAAGAATTTAAATAAGACAGGTGTTAATTCTTTTTGAAATGCTTGGTAGAATTCACCTGTGAAGCCATCTGGTCCTGGACTTTTCTTTGCTGAAGATTTTTGATGACGGATTCAATTTCCTTAATTGTGACTGGTTTATTAAGTTCTTGTATTTTTTGTAGCATCAGTGTAGGATGGTTGTGAGTTTCTAGAAATTTGTCCATTTCATCTAGGTTGTCTAGTTTGTTGGCATATAGTTTCTCATAATATCCTCTTATGATTCTTTTTATTTCTGTAAGGTCATTTGTAACTTCCCCCCTTTCAATTCTGATTGTATTTATTTGCAACTTCTCTTTTTTTCTTTGTTAGTCTAGTGAGGGTTTTGTCAATTTTATTGATCTTCTCAAAGAACCAGCTTTTGGTTTTATTTTCTCTATTGCTTTTCTGTTCTCATTTTCATTTATTTCTGCTCTAATCTTTATTATTTCTTTCCTTCTGCTTGCTTTGGGATTGGCTTGCTGTTCTTTTTCTAGTTTCTCTAGTTGTTCAGTAAAATCTTTGAGTTTAGCTCTTTTTTGTATTTTAATATAGGCGTTTAGGGCTATAAATTTCCCTCTCAAAACTGCCTTCGTTGTGTCCCATAAGTTCTGATACGCTGTGTTTTCATTTTCATTTGTCTCAATATATTTACTGATTTCACTTGCAATTTCTTCTTTAACCCACCAAATATTTAGGGGTGTATTTTACAGACTCCACACGTTTGCGAATTTACTTTTTTCCTGTCTATTATTGATTTCTAGTTTCATTTCATTATGATCTGAGAAGGTGCTTTGTATAATTTCAATCTTTTTATATTTATTGAGAGCTTCATTGTGACCTAACATGTGGTCTATACTGGAGAAAGATCCATGGGCACTTGAGAAGAATGTATAACCTGCTGAGTTTGGATGCAGTGCTCTGTATATGTCTATTAGGTCTAAGTTGTTTATCATATTGTTCAAGTTCACTGTTTCCTTGTTGATCTTCTGTCTAGTTGTTCTATCTAGTGATGTGAGTGGGGTGTTGAAGTCACCAACGATTATTGTAGAAATGTCCATTTCTACCGTAAGTTTTGCCAGAGTTTGTCTCATACATTTTGGGGGCACCCTGGTTAGGTGCATAGATATTTATGACTGTTATATCTTCCTGGTGGATCGTCCCTTTTATTAATATATAATGGCCTTCCATACCTCTTATAACTTTTTTGCATTTAAAGTCTGTTTTGTCTAATATTAGAATAGCTACCCTTGCTCTTTTCTGGTTACTATTTGCGTGGAGTATCTTTTTCCAACCTTTCACTTTCAGCCGGTTTGTATCCCTATGTCTAAGGTGAGTTTCTTCTAAGCAGCATATGGATGGCCCATGTTTTTTTATCTACTCTATCCTCCTGTATCTTTTGATTGGTGAGTTTAATCCATTCACATTCAATGATATTCCTGTAAATGCACTATTTACTTCCTCCATTTTATTCTTTGGTTTTCATATGTCATCTTGTTTTTGTCTCTCTTTTTACTCTTTTGGTTATCCTTTCTGCTATTCTTTCTTCTATACTCTCCTCCAAGCCTCTCTCTCCTGTCTTTTTCTTTCAGGTTCTAAGGCTTCCTTTAATATTTCTTGTAAAGGTGGATTCTTTTTTGCAAACTCTCTTACTTTCTGTTTGTTTGTGAATATTTTAAACTCACCTTCATTTTTGAAGGACAGTTTTGCTGGATAAAGAATTCTTGGCTGGCAGTTTTTCTCTTTCAGTTTCCTAATTGTATCACACCACTGTCTTCTCGCCTCCATGGTTTCTGAAGAGAAGTCTGCACTAAGTCTTACTGGACGTTCCTTGCATGTGATCGTTTGCTTCTCTCTTGCTGCTCTGAGAATTTTCTCTTTATCTTTTACATTTGACATTTTGAGTTGTACGTGTCTTGGCATAGGTCTATTTGGATTTATTCTGATTGGGGTACGGTGTGCTTCTTGGACATATAAGCTCATTTCTTTCGTGAGAGTTGGGAAATTTTCAGCTATTATTTCCTCAAATAGTCTTTCTGCCCATTTTCCCTTCTCTTCTCCTTCTGGTACTCCCATGACAAGTATGTTGTTGTATTTTGTGTTGTCATGCAACTCTCTGAGACCCTGCTCAATTTTTTCATTCTTTTCTCTCTTTGTTCTTTTCTCTCTTCAATTTTAGCTGCTCTGTCTTCGGTATCACTTATTCTTTTTTTGTCATTTCTAGTCTTCTGTTGTATGCCTCAAATGTGTTTTTGACCTTACCTATTGTGTCTTTCATTCTCATGAACTCCGTTACTTTTCTGTTCAGGATTTCAAATTCTTCTTTGCATTCGCTCAATGTCTTCTTGATGTCATTTATCTCTTTAACTATACTGTCTTTCATCTCATTAATTTGATTTTGGAAATTTGTGCTCATCTTGCTGATTAGTTCTCTCAAATTCTGCATCTCTTCTGGGACTTTGATGTATTCCTTTTCTTGGGCCATGTCTTCTATTTTCTTAGTATGGTTTGTAATTTTTTTCTGGTGCTTAGGCATCTGGTTAAGATGTAGTTTACTCAGATGCTCAATCTCTTTCTCATTTTTAGGGATTTAGTGGCAGGAGGCTGTGAGTTACCACAGCTCTTTGATTTTTGGTTCAACCTGGATTGTTAGGATTGCCTTGCTGGTTGCTCAAAACTTGGCACTGGACCCAGTAATTGGTTGTAGAGTCACTTCCTAGGGCCTTGGGTAGGGCGAATATAGAGGTAAGGAAAAGCCTCTCCTACTTATTTTTAATTTTCTTATGTGCACTTCCCCGGTCAGTCAGGAGATGGTGCTCTTTGGCAGCTCTCAATTCAATGCCTGTCAGGATGTATTTGTTGTGACACAGACCAGATCAATGTGATAGAGCTTCCTGTCTGGGGGCTAAGACAGGAATTCAAACTTTCTGAGACAGTTCTCCAGTCTTGTCTGGCAGCCCCCTCCCTTTTCCCAGCTAGGAAATATTTCCACTCCCCTCTGAGTCCTCAACAATCAGTCCCTGTTAGTAGAGAAGGAGATTGGGAGGTTTGTATATCTTTAGCCTCTTGCAGGCTCCAAGGCAAACAATGGCACAGCCCCACTCGTCCTGGAAGGGCTCTCGGGACATGACAGACCAAACCTGAGTGTCAAAAGCCATATCAGCCCCAGGTTCTCTCTCCCCTTTCCTGTGGAGTCCTCTACAATTAGTCCAGGCTAGAAGAGAGGGAGATTGTGAGGGTCGGATTTCTCCAGTCCTTCACCGGGTCCCAGGGCAAACCACCATGTTGTCCACCTGGGCTGGAAGGGCCCGTGGGGCATCGCAGCCCAAATTTGTGGGTCAGAATCTGAGTCAGCCTTAGGCTGTGTCCCTCTCTCTCCCCTTTGCTAGGATGGTAGATCCCTGGAGCCCCCTTTGTCTGTAGTCACAGGCACAGAGGCCTGAGAATTCTAAAGAGTGTGGGTGAGCCACTGCTGGTTCCAACTCACGGTTCTGTCTTCGTGATTTCCCTCTTTTGTCCCTCTCTCCTCTGGGTGGTGTGCAGCCTTCACCTGCTGTCCTAAACCCTATAAGATCTTTCTTGGGGCTGTTTCAGCCTGTCCTCTAGCTATTTTTCTGGAGAAGAGATTCCCGTGTCTTTGTTGGAATTTTTTTTTGGATTGCATTGAAATTGTATATCAATTTGGATAGAATTGACATCTAATTGATATTTAGTCTTCCCATCCATGAACACGGAATGTTCTTCCATTTATTTAGGTCTTCTTTGATTTCTTTTAGCAATGCATTGTTGTTTTCTCAATGCAAGTGCCTGATGTCCTTGGTTAAGATTATTCCTAAATATTTGATTCTCTTTGTCGCTATTGTGAATGGAATTTTTTTCCTGACTTCCTCCTCAGATTGCTCATTACTAGTGTATGGAAAACTACTGATTTTTGCATATTAATCTTGTATCCTGCCACTCTGCTGAATTCGTTTATTAGCTCTAGTAGATTTATTGTAGATTTTTTGGGGATATTCTAGGTATTAGATAATATCATCTGAGAATTTAAAGAATTTTACTTCTTCCTTTCCAATTTGGATGCCTTTTATTTCTTTTTCATGCCTGATTCCTCTAGCTAGAACCTCTATCACTATATTGAATAACAGTGGTGACAGTGGGCATCCTTGTCTAGTTCCCAATCTCAACAAGAAAGCTTTCAATCTTTCACCATTGAGTACAATGTTAGCTTTGGGTTTTTTATATATGCCATTTACTATGTTGAGAAGGTTTCCTTAGATTACTATCTTTTGGAATGTTTTTATCAAGAAAAGATGCTAGATTTTGTCAAATGCCTTTTCTGCATCAATCAAGATAATCATATGATTTGTTTTGATTCATTAATGTGGTGTATTGCGCAGATTGATTTTCTTATGTTGAACCACCCTTGCATACCTGGGATAAAACCCACTTGATCATGATGAAAAGTTATTTTAATGTGTTGTTGGAGTCTATTAGTGAGTGTTTCATTGAGGATTTTTGCATCTCTATTCATTAGGGAAATTGGTCTGTAATTTCCTTTTTTGTAATATCTTTATCAGGCTTTGGTATTAGGGTGATATTTGCTCCATAGAATGAGTTTGGTGGTATTCTTTCCTGTTCAATTTTTTTTGTAAGAGTTTGAGTACAATTGGTGTTAAATCTTTGAAGGCATGGTAGAATTTACCTGTGAAGCCATCTGGTTCTGGGTTTTTCATTTTGAGGAGTTGTTTGATGACTGTTTTACTCTCTTTACTTGTGATTGGTTTGTTGAGGTCTTTCATTACTTCTAGGGTCATTGTAGGTTGTTCATATGTTTCTAGGAAATTTTCTATTTTATCTACATTGTCTAGTTTGTTGGCATACAGTTGTTCATAGTATCCTCTTATGATTTCTTTTGTTTATGTGGTGTAAGTAGTAATGTCCCCATGTTCATTTCTGATTTTATTTATTTGTATCTTCTCTCTTTTTTTCTTTGTCAGTCTAGCTACAGGTTTGTCAATTTTGTTGATCTTCTCGAAGAACCAACTTTGGTTTTGTTAAATCTCTATTGTTGGGAAGCGGATGTGACTCAAGCAACTGAGCTTCTTCCTACCATGTGGGAGGTCCGTGGTTCAGTTCCCAGTGTCTCCTAAAGAAGACAGTGAGCTGGCATGATGGACAGGCGTGGCAAGGTGACACAACAAGATGATGCAACAAGAGACACAAGAAGAAAAAAACATAATGAGAGACACAACAAAAAAAGCAGGGAGCAGAGGTTTCCAGTGCCTCCTGAAAGAAGACGAGCAAGACTGTGAGCTGACATGGCAGGCAGACACGGCAAGCTGATGCAACAAGATGACACAACAAGAAACACAAGAAGAAGAAAAACATACTGAGAGACACAACAAAGCAGGGAACGGAGGTGGCTTAAGCTATTAGGCACCTCCCTCCCACATCAGAGGTCCCAGGTTCAGTTCCTGGTGCCTCCTAAAGAAACAAACAAACGAAAAGAAGATGAACAGACACAGCATGTGTAAACAATGAGAGGGTGGGAAGAAATAAGTAATTAAATCTTTAAGAAATATATATTTTTTTGTTCTTAGTTTCATTTCTTTCTTTTTTTTGGTATATTAAATAACTGCAGTTTATTTAAAGATTGTATATATGAATACATATTCAAGGCAATTGCAAAATTAAAGTAACACAATCAAATTAGAATCAGGATAAATGTTAATCAGTTGTGAAAGCTCTGATACTTCATATAATATTAAAAACAAAGCATTAAATTTACAACGAATGAATGAAAATCTCTGGTAGATAAAGGAATGAATAAAATATAATCAGTTTAAGAAGTCTCAACCAAAATGAGGAATAATTTTCAGGGCCAACATTCATAATTGTATACTGTGATTTAAAGTAAAAAAACATATATAAACTAAATAATAGCAAATAGTATAACTATAATAACATTCTTTCCTCTCTTGCAGCAAATGACCTCACAGATGTATGGTTTTGGTAATAGGGGTTGTATGGGAACTTTGTATTTTTCTGCATGAGTAAGTAGGTAGGCAGTAGCTTAAATATATCACACACAAAAAATGCAGTATTACATTTAATATTGCAGTGATGGTTACAGGTCATTATACATTTTGTCATAACCTATAAAATTTTGTGGGGCAGAGTGTAAACTATAATCCACAGTTAGTAGTAATGCTTCAACATGTGCTCATCGATTGTAACAAATGTACCACACTACTGAAAAATGCTGTTAACATGAGAAAGTGTGGGAGGGGAATGGGGTGGGGAACATGGGAATCCCCTATAACTTCTATATAACATCCACGCAATCCAAAGCCTCCTTAAAAATTAAAAAATTAAAAAAAATTAATATGTGGTTCTCTATGTTATAACATTTTTTAATACAAAGCATTCCATTGTCAAATGCAATTTTCAGGGGTCAGAACCCATGAGATAGGTAAGAAAGAAAGGAAAAATGCAAACTCACACATATATATGTAAACATACATTCACATACAGAGACATCATCACATGAACTAATATCACTCACTCTGCTCTCAAGACTGAAGACTTATGTCTTTTTTTTTTTTAATATTTTAAAAGATGCTTAGATTACATAAATGTTACACAAAAACTACAGGGATTCCCATGTTCCCCACCTCCCACATCTCCCACAACCTCCCACATAAACATCTTCCATCAGTGTGGCTTATCACCTCCAATGGATATACACATCCTGGGGCTCTGCCACCTAGCATGGACCACAGTTCACATCATAGACCACACTCTCTCCCACACAGTTCTGCATGTTATATGCTGATGTAAAATGGCCTATATCTGTCATTGTAGTGTCACTCAGGATAATTCCCAAGTCCTGAAAAAGCCCCTGTATTACAACTGCTTTTCCCTTCCCTGCCTTGCCCCGAAAGCATCCAGTGGCCACTGGCTCCACCTCACTGTTATAATTTCTTCCGTTGCTTGAATCACAATAGGTCTACAACAGAATACCAGTAAGTCCACTCTAGTCCATAGCTCTTCCCCCAGTCCTGAGGAGTCTGGGATGGTGATGTACACTCCACCTCCAAGTGAGAGTGGGCTTATATCCCATGGAAACGGTAGATGGGATTATCCTGCCTGCAGCTGCAGGCTCTCTCCATTCCCTGGGATGGCTGTTGTCCAACCTTGTCTCCTCACCAGCCGACTTGGTGAGTCCATTGAGCGGTAGAGTAGGAGTTGCAGCTCCACCGAGATTCCAGGCACAACTGGAACATGGGCAGGCCAAAGGCTCCAGTCTCTGGAAGTACACCAACAAACTCCAGCATCACATATAGGTTTGAATAGAAGGGACTGATGGACCATGTGCAGGGAGGACTTATTTGAGTCCAACTCTGTCACTCTCAGGAGCACAGATTCCAAAGTAGAGCCCACTGATAAGGCATCAATCTCTGGAGCTATCCCCCTCATATAGGACCTGGGTGTCTCCAGAGCTCTCAGGAGCCCCTCTGTTTGGGGTGATATCCACTTTGGTGTTCTATGGGATCCTACTGAGGTGTGCGTAAGTGTTACCTCTGGGATGACCTCCTGACTCACTTTGAAGTCTCTTAGCCATATGAACTCATTTGTCTTTACCTTTTCCCCCTTTTATTCAAGGTCTTTTTCCAGTCGTATTGCCAGTTGTCACTTGGTAGTAATCCCTTGTTGCCAGGGAAGTTTCATTTATTTCTGCTCTGATCTTTGTTATTTCATTCCTTCTGGTTGCCTTGGGCATAGTTTGCTGTTGTTTTTCTAGTTCCTCCAGCTGTGCAGATAGGTCATTGATTTTAGCTCTTTCTTCTTTTAAATGTAAGCATTGAGGGCTATAAATTTCCTTATCAGCACTGCCTTCACTGCATCTCATAGGTTCTGATATCTTGTGTTCTTGTTTTCATTTGCCTCAAGATATTTGTTTATTTCTCTTGCAGTTTCTTTTTGACCCACTGATTATTTAATAGTGCATTGTTTAATTTCCATATATTTGTAAATTTCCCCTTTTTCTGCCTGTTGTTGATTTCCAGCTTTATTCCATTATGGCCAGAGTAAGTGCTTCGTATAATTTTGATCTTTTAAAATTTCTTGAGATCTGCTTTGTGACCCACCATATGGTCTATCCTGGAGAAAGATCCATGAGCACTTGAGAAGAGTGTGTATCCTGCTGTTTGGGGGTACAATGTCCTGCATATATCTATTAGGTTTCGTTTGTTTATCATATTATTCAAGCTCTCTGTTTCTTTATTGATCCTCTACCCAGATGATCTATCCAATGATGAGAGTGGTATATTGAAGTCTTTATTATTGTAGAGACATCTATTTCTCCCTTCAGTTTTGCCTCATACAGTTTGGGGCATCCTGGTTAGGTGCGTATACATTTATGATTGTTATTTCCTCCTGGTAAATTGCCCCTTTTGTTAGTATATAATAACCTTCCTTGTCTCTAATAACAACCTTGCTTTTAATGTCTATTTCATCCAATATAAGTATAGCTACTCCAGTTTTTTTTTTTTTTTAATTATTGTATGCAGGGACTATCTTTTCTAGCCTTTCACTACCAGGCCATTTGTATCCTTGGGTCTAAGGTGAGTCTCTTGTAGGCAGCATATAGATGGCCTATATTATCTTATCTATTTTTCCAGTCTGTGTCTTTTGAATGGGGAGTTTGACTCATTAACATTCAATGTTATTACTGTAAAGGTAGTTCTTACTTCACCCATTTTGATCTTTGGTTTTATCTCTCGTATCTTGTTTTCACCACTTTTTTTTACACTTTTAGTTATGTTTACTGAAATAATCTTCATTTCTAGACTCTCTTCCAAGCCTCTTTCTCCTGTATTTTCTTTTCAGGCTGTAGCACTCCCTTTAATATTTCCTACAAAGATAGTCTCTTGTTTACAGACTATCTCAGTTTCTGTTTATCTGTGGATACTCTAAACTCACCCTCATATCTGAAAGATAATCTTGCCAGATATAAGATTCTTGGCTGGCAGTTTTTCTCTTGCAGTATCTGAAATATATCATACCACTGCCTTCTTGCTTCCATGGTTTCTGATGAGAAATTAGTAATTAATCCTATTGGGCATCCCTTGTACATGATGACTCTCTTTTCTCTTGCTTCTACCAGGATTCTCTTTTTATCTTTGGCATTTAACGTTATGATTAGTAGGTCTATTCAGATATATTTGGATGGGAGTACATGTGCTTCTTGGACATGGATATCTATGTCCTTCTGTAGGGTTGGGAAACTTTCTACTACTATTTCCTCAAATATCCCTTCTGCTCCTTTTCTCTTCTCTTCTCCTTATGGGACACCTATGATATGTATGCTTGCACATCTCTTGCATCATTTAGTTCCCTGAGACCCTGTTCAATTTTTTTCCATTCTTTTCTTTATCTGTTATTTTGTATGCTTGCTTTCAGAGGCTCTGTCTTCAAGCTCACCGATCCTTTCTTCTGTCTCTTCAAATCTGCTGTTATATGCCCCCAATGTATTTTTAATTTCATTTATTGTGTCTTTCATTTCCATAAGATCTGCTATTTTTCTATGTATGTCTTCAAATTCTTCTTTGTGCTCACCCAGTGTCTTCTTGATGTCCTTAGTCTCTTTAGCCATCTCATTGAATTTATTAAGGTGATTTGTTTGAACATTTATGATTAGTTGTCTCAACTCCTTTATGTCATCTGGAGGCTTAGTTTATTCCTTTGACTGGGCCATATCTTCCTGTTTCTTGGTATGGACTGTAATTTTTTGTTGGTGTCTTGGCATCTGATTTACTAGATGTATTTATTCTTGGCCTCTTTTCTGTCTTTAATCTAGGGCTTTCTATTTGATTGGCTTTGTGCTACAGCCCATCTTTGATACTTGGTTTAACTTAATTTGGAATGTTATAGTGGCTCACATTTAGCCAATCTAAATTTTTTCAGCTCTTTTTCATATGTTTCTTGCCCTTTATTCCTTGCTGGTTGCAGAATAGGAGCCAAGGATATGGTTGGTACAGTAAGCTGTGGAGGCTGAAGCTGCTCACATTGCCCAGGAATGATGAAGCTTCTCCCACCTTTCTTCCTTGCCAAGGATAGGGATGGAGCCGCAGCCATGTGCAGTAATCCAAGCCATGCAGGCCAAGACTGTCTGTAGTTACCCAGAGAGATTGATGAAACTCCTCACCCTTTCCTCCCCTGCCAGGGACTTGAATGGAGCTTCCAGTGTACTCAAAAATCTAGTCCATGCGGGCCCAAAGTGACTGCAGTTGACTGGAGAGAGTAAGGGAGCACTGTCCCTCCTCCTGCTCTGTCAGGGTTGGGAGGGAGCCACAGATGTGTCCAAATATCTAGTTTGTGCAGGCCAAAAGCAGCTGCAGTTGCCCTGAGAGGCTGAGGGAGCCCTGTCCCTTCTGCCCTGTCAGGGGCAGGGATGGATCCACAGGAGCGTCCAGCACTCTAGTCCATGTGGACCAAAAGTGCCTGCAGTTACGTGGAAAGGTTGATGAAACACTGGCCCCCATATATCCAGTTGGCGGAGGGATGTATACACAGGTTTGCAGATTCAATGTCCCACTCAATTCAGAATGTGGTTTGACTGCTTTAACTAAACCAGGAACACTGATGTCTGAGTGGCCAGTCAAGGTGTCTTTAGCTATGTTTCTCATCAGTCTGAAATATAATAAAAGCGCTGGAAAGATCAGCAGATGTGATTTAGTTCTTTGTCATGCCTTTCTGCTCCCAGGAGCAGGCTGGGTTCTACAAGTTTCTGTCTAATGACTTCTTTTGTCTTCATTCCAGAAATGGAGAGGACCAAGTTGCCCAGATGGAAAGCAGAAATGCCGACAGGACTGTGGAAAAGGAAACTTAAAATAACTGAACAACTTAAAAAAAAAAAGTGAGAATTTATTGGAAACAACTGTCACAAAAGAGGCAAAAAACACTTGCATTAAGAAGAAAGAAGATGAGAGAACACAAAAGCAAGCCAGATGAGAATCACTGCAAGGAAAACAAGAAAGAAAGAAGGAAAGGCACATTTCTTCAGAAAATTGGTCAAAAGAACAAAAGTCCAGGGTGCTCTAGCCTGTTTTCCCTTCCCCCAACTAATGGGTACATCCAAAGAATATGTCTCAAAAAATCTGCTTTTGTACCAAACAAATCATAGCATATTTGTAGGAGAATAGGAGGGAAGATTATGACCCTCTCTTTACTGGTGTGAAATGGCAAGAAAATCAGGCCAAGACCTCCATGGGTTGTGATGCTTTCTGGTGGAAACCCACAAGACTAGCCCATAGTGTCCTCACTTCCAGGACCAGCCTGGGAAAATGGATCAGGAGATTTTGTCACATTTCTTCTTCTGACACTTACTAGCTATAAGATTGGAGAAGATTCCCAATCTCTTTGTTCCCATTTCTTTGTATGAAAAAATGTCAGGCAACTCATAGGTTGTTGTGAGGATAAAAGAAAGAAATATAAAAAGTTTCTCATTGTTATCTGGTATGAAATTGGAACTCAAACAAATGTTAGTTTCCTTCTCTCCATTTCATTCTTCCTTTTCATTTCTTCCTCTTTCTTTCTTATCCCTGCTTTCCTTTCTCTTGGGTCTGGTGTTAAAGTTCCATCCAGATACTTGGCATTATTGTCATTTTTATTGTTAATGAATATTGTCATTGTTGCCCTTATGCAGTATACACCACTCTACTTTAAAAAAAATAAACAAAAACTGCTGTCCTGCACTCCAAGAACCACAGTATTCCTTCCTCCCCCAAGGAATATTCCCCCATCAGAAGCTCTGCCCTTCATCCTATATCCATATCCTGCATTGGTAGGCATGATCAGGGCAGAGCTTTGCCAAGACATCTTATTGATACAACCCTAGTCCTTGCTGGGAGGAACCCACAATTAAGAGGGGCCACTCCACTCTTCTGGAAGACCTGGATCAGGCTTTCAGGTTTTAAAGCACTGTTTACCCTACTTTTATACGCCATATCCATTAGAGTTAGTCCACAAAGAAGAAAAAGAAATCAAAGGTAATATAGCCAAACGATAAGGTTGAATTTAGTTTTGTCTTTGTTGGTTGTGGGTGTTCTTGCTAATCAGTCTGCCCCATGTCTAGTGCTCAGATTGAATGTCATTGCCAATCTGGTTATTGATACCAAAGCCCATCTTTTCAGAGCAGCTGAATCTGAGATGGCATTTCCCCTTCTAACTGTTCAGACAAAGGACTCTGGAAAGGCCTTCTCCTGCCAACTGGGCCATACTTTTTTTTTTTTCTAACCAGCTGAACTGCCTCCTCTCTCGCCTCTAATGATAAGCCCTGTTAAGGCTCTGGTCTTTCATCTGCCTGGGTGGTATCTGGATTTTTGGGAGTTGTAGCCTCAGTCCCTGTGTTTGGGGTCCATGTGGCTCTGAGGCTGTGCTGATGTACACATGTTTTATAGAAGAGCCAGCAATGATGATCAAGATAATAATATAAAAGCAAACCACATAGAGAATCTATTTGGCTCTGCATGGTGCTAGAGACTCTGGAGAGAGGTCTAATTCTCATAATAGCTGTGGTCGTTTGCAACTGTTATCCAATTTTTATGATAACAAAACAGGCTCAGAGGGCTGAAAATCTTACCCAAATATTTTATACCTTACAGCGAGTGAGAAGCAGAGCCAAGTTTTCTTTAGGTTCTCTCTCTCTTGATTAAAATATTTGCGGGGTTATTTTTCTCCTTACCACACATAAAGTATCTGTCAGGCTCCCATGGAATCAGTAAAAAGAGGAAAATACAAAGATTACTAGGGGTGGCAATAGGGAAAATCCTAACTAGTCTTGCTGGGACTTTCTTCTCCAAAAGAAATGAAAGGAAATCTGCAAGAGATAGTGCTCAGCTCAGCCATCTTCTACGACATCTTCCTGCCACCCAACTAGCAGGCATGGGATCCATAGCTCTGAACACTGTGACTTTGTAGAGATAATCTGCAGCCTTCCTCATGAAGCATTTTTCTGTCCTTTCCAGATCTTTCCTGATGAGATCCACAAATTAGGAGGGGAGGAAAGAAGATGGAGATTTCTGACTCCTCTTCTTCTTCCCACTATTTCTGTTTTAAAAAGTGAGATATCCTCAATTAGCTGTCATTACTGCTAAGTCCTCCACCCCACCCCTTAGTTCAGTGGTTATACCAAATCCTGTCTAATTCTGGTCAAGACTAGAAAGATCCATAGCTTCCACCTTACTCTCTATTGGGCTTTAGAATAATTTCACAATTCCAAACATGAGACCGAGGACCCCGTATTATCATTGAGCACTGCTCTGAATCTACCTGCCAAAATTGTTTATCCATCCATTCATTCATGGATTCATTCAACACATGCTCATTGAATGATTAAGCAATTAAAATGCAGGGTCTTGAATCAGAGTGGTTGAGTTTATATTCTAGCACTGCCACTTTATAAACTATGTAAACCTTGACTGAGGTACTGAAGCTCTTTAAGCTTTCTTTCCCTCCTCTGCAAAACGGAGTTTACAATAGGTGAATGTTGGGATTAAATACATGTCAAGCACTGGGGACAATTGTTTAGCACATATTCAGCTATTAATGAAGTTTTCCATCTTAGCTAGTATTGCTATGCAAGGTGTGTGGTGCTAGGTACAAGGGAGTCATCAGTGAATAAGACACACGTGGTCCCTGGATTCATGGAGCTCACAGACTAACAACAAAGGCAAAACCCCAGGTTCCAGCTCATATTCCTTATCTCCTTTGCCTCAGAATCTTCACACTTTCAGGTCATTGTACTAATTCCCCACCCTCTACAGAAGCTACATGGTCCAGTATCCAAGTCACACTTGGGCAGATTTCCTGCACCACCCTTACCTCCACCTGTCTCCATAGACCCCAATGGTGACCAAAGTGGACCTGATGTAACTGATACCACCTGGGTCTTGGCTGAGCTGCACTACTCTTGCCAGCCCAGTATGTATGTGAGGAAAGCAGGGAGAAGCTGGGATTTCTCTGTGGCTCCTCATATCTATTTATGTGGCCTTGGTCAGGTCCCCTCACTTCTCTGAGTTCCCTTATCCTATGGGATGATGTTTCAATAAGTAGATAAAACTTTCAAAAGCATCTTTGGATCAGTGTAATTTCTCATTGAAATGCTCTCTGTGTCTCTTAACTCACACATCAAAGCTGTGAGTCCAGATGCCTCTGAGTTTTCAAGAAGCCCCTACATCTTCTCTCAATTTCAGTCAGGGAGAATGTCCAAGCCTGTATTAGGGCAGAGTTGTAAGATATTCATTGACTTTTCTGAGAAAAATGAGCTCAGGAAAACCAAAATGTTAGCTGCCACTTTTCCCTTCTAACACCTCATCCTTCTCTAGGATTAAGGGAAGTTGGTGACCAGGCTCTGGCTGGGGCAGGCCCCGCCCTTACTACCTCAACACGAGAGAAATGAGAACCAGCCAGGGTAAGGAAGTGGAGGTGGCTTCACCCATGCAGGGCATGCAACTCAGTCCCTCCATCCCCTCCAGTTGTTTCCCAGGAATCTAAAAATCAAAGACATTACTTTGGGTTGAAATGAGTCCATTGTGAAGAGTTCTCCAAATAGTCAAAGGCCAAAGGGATCTATTTAAAAAAAAAATAAACTCTTGATTTTAGAATAGGTTTAGATTTAAAGAAAGGTCTCAAAGATAGTTCAGAGAGTTCCCATAAACTTTTCATCCAGCTTCCCCTAATGTTAACATTTTATTTAACCATGGTATAAGTGTCAAAACTAAGAAACCAGCATGGCTACATTACTACTAACTAAATTCTGGAAAGATTTATCCAACTAATGCCCCTTTTCTATGCTAGGATCCATTCCAGAATACCACACTGCATTTAGTCTATTTGATTTTTAATGTGCCAGTATTTAACTTTTGATCTGGAGAGTTCAGTGTCTGCTAAAAGAATCAGGAGTTTGAGTTCTGACTTCAGCACCTTCCCTTCTAAATCAGGCTGTTCCTAGCACTTCCATCTCAGTCAACACCCCAAGGATGTTGTCAGGAGGCTGAGATTATATTTGAAAACTTTATGAGATCTTGTTTTGACTTTTAACTCTTCAACTCAGTGGGTAACTAGTAAATGCACTTGCCTGAGGGATGCATTAATTATGAACCAGGTGGCATGCAAGATGCTTATACAGATTATCAAATTTTATGCTCACAACATCTCTTTGAAGTTGGTACTGTTATTCTTTCTCTTTTCCAGTGAGAAGACTGGGTTTCCAAGAGGTTTATAACGTGCCTGAGATAAAGATATTTGGTAAGTGGAGGGGACAGGATTTAAAACCAGTCTCTCTGAAGCCAGATTTCTGGCTCTAATGTTTCTACCTTAAGGGCTCTGCTTTGTAGCACTCTGTCCTTGGGCTCCTGTGGTTTCAGCTATAGTTTGTGAAGAGATGGTGTTCCTAGTGCACCTAGTGCAACAGTTAATGTGGCTGATATATGGGACCCCTGTCCTGGTAGGATTAGCTCAGGATTAAATATGGCAGAACTTTTATAAGGGCAGATCCCACTGATGGATCTAAAATAGTGAGTGAATCCTGGAGTGGTCCAGAATGCTGATTAAAAGATCTTATCTGCATGAGCCCCCAGCCCCCAGCACAAACCCACAAAAGGCTGGCATTTTACCTCCTGAATGCTCAGGCTGTTACGCACACGTTTCCCCCAGTGCTGGTAGATGTATCTTTGGAAGGCAGGAATCTCAAATGGTTTGCCAAGGGAAGATCAAAATCAAGGTGTGAAAATTTTGAGTTGTACACCAAGGGTTCAGATTCAGTGTAGGACAGGAATTTGAGGAAGGACCAGAGAGATTATGCAATCAGCTCTGAGACTCATCTCATCAACTTCAAATAAAGGGTAGATGCCTGTGTAGCTGTGCATGAACTCAGTTCAAAGAGACAGAGGCAAGACAGACACAATCATGGATTTCAGACACTTGCAGGAACAAATTCCTTCTTTCCTTCCCTCCCTCCCTCCCTCCCTCCCTCCCTCCCTTCCTTCCTTCCTTCCTTCCTTCCTTCCTTCCTTCCTTCCTTCCTTCCTTCCTTCCTTCCTTCCTTCCTTCCTTCCTTCCTTCCTTCCTTCGTAGAACAAGTCTTTATTGAGTATTTTTGATGTGCCAGGCCCCATGAGAGCAGAGATTTCTGCTCTTGGACAGCTTTTCAGAGTTTTCATTAAACCCTCCTTGGGTAGAGCTGCATGTGGGGTTCAGGAAAGCTGAAGTCTTTAGCTGGAAAATATATCTATTTGTCATTTCCCTCAAAGGAAAGGGGAGGCTTGTTTCTAAGGGACACAAACGATTAGAGAAATCAGTTCCAAGCACTTTGCAGGGAAATCCTGTTCCTAAGAGCAGGAGGAAAATGGGGACTTTTATACTTCAAATATCTTTTCTTCTCCATTACCTCTTTCTTCTCCTTCTGGTATTTCAATAACTCATATGTTGTACCTTTTGAAATTGTCCCATAGTTCTTGGATATTGTCTTTGTTATTATTATTATTATTCCTTTTCTATTTGCATTTCATTTGGGAAGTTACTATTGGCATCATTGGCATATCTTTGAGTCCTGTCCAATCTACTGATAAGCTCATCAAAGGCATTACCTTTACCTACCAGTAATGTGACGATATTATCTTGACTCTTCACTGTGGGAACCTGGTAAGGTTCCTAGAGGTAAATCACATGAAAATGTGGGGCCATCCTAAGGCTGCAGCCCCAAGAACTTTCTCTCTAGTTAGTCCACACCAAGACTCCAGCAATTTTTCAAAATTGTCATTTAAATATTCCTATAAGTTGAGAGCCCCAGAAGCTTCTGCTCCAGGTACACTGATCTTGTTGGTGATTCTCTGTATTCACCTCTTTCTCCAGATATTGGGGTGGCAATTTGCCATCTGATCTCAATTCCCTGATCGGTTCAAGAAAAGTCTTTGCTTTACAGTTTGTTTGGTTTCTTTCTTGTAAGTATGGGAGTGATGATCTCCAAGCTGAAAGCCAGATTTCTTTTGACTAGCATTAGCTTGATATTATCATTCTCTATCACGTAAATTTTAATCTATGTATGTCTTTATATTTAAAGTGGGTTTCTTGTAGGCAGCATTTAGTTAGGTCTTGCATTTTTATCCAACCTGGCAATGTCAAGCTTTTAATTGGGCATTTAAATCATTGAATTTTAATGCATTTATTAATATGACTTTGTTTAAATATACCATCTTGTTCTCTGTTTTCTATCTTATCTCTTCCTTGTTCAATTTTTCTTTTCTTTTTTTTTTTTTCTGGCTTCTTTGGAATTGGGTGTTTTTTATGATTCCATTTTATTGCCTTTGGTCAATATCTATAATTTGTTTTTTATTATTTCACTTTTAGTAGTCATTTTAGAAATTATAATATATATCCTTAACAACCATCAAGTAATATTATACACTTCATGTATAGTATAAGAACATTGAAATAATATATTCCAATTCATTCCCTGAGTCCCTTGCGCTATTGTTGTCATGCATTTTAATTTTACGAATTTTATAAATCATGTACTACATGGTTATTTTGTTTAAATAATCAATTATAGCTTAAGTGATTTAATAAAAAAATCTTATACATTTACCCATGTAGTTGCTGTATCTATTTCCATTCATTTCTTTGTTTAAATCCTGTGTGGTAGGCAGAAGAATGGGCACCAATAGATGCCCACCTCTTACTCCCTAGAACATGTGAATGTATTTTCATACATAGCAAAGGGACTTTGCAGATGTGACTAAAGTTAAGGAATCAGAGATGGGAAGATTATCCTGGAGTTTCCAGATGGATCAAATCCAACTACATCATTCTCTAAAAGTGAAGACTATTTCCTCGCTGAAGCCAGGGACTTAGGTCAAAGGAGATGTGACTGCAGAAGAATGGTCAAAGAGATTCAACCTTGTTGGCTTTGACTGGGAGGAAGGGCAACATTGGCCAAGGAATGTGGGTGGCCTTTATAAGCCAGAAATGGCAATGGAACAGATTCTTCTCTACAGACTCCAGAAAGAATCACAGCCCTGCCAACCCCTTAATCCTAGGCCAGGGAGACCCAGGTGAGACTTCTGACCTAAAGAGCTGTAAGATAATTAACATATATGTGTCAAGCTACTGGATTTGTGGTAACTTATTCCAGCAGCAATAGAAAACTATTACATTACATATTATCAGTGGGATTGATATCACACATATGTGGGTGAAAATTGGTTTGGGGGAGGGCAGTCTTACTCCTTTTTATGTATAAAGCATGAATTGACATGCAGTATATTAACAGATACATGGTACATTTACGGTATTAAATTTTATGAGGTGGTATTTAGGGAAAATAGTCCAAAAAGATTCCTTAGGGGGATGATAATGAAAAATCAATTGAGAAACACTGGTTTCGATGCATATTTCCAACTGATATCATGTTCCTTCTGCCTGAAATACTTCTTTTATCATTTCTTATAATATAACTTCACCTTCTGCAGGTGATGAATTCTTTCAGAGTTTATATGTCTGAAAATTTCTTTATTTTATCTTTGTGTTTGAAAGATATTTTTGCTGGGTGCAGAATTCTAGGTTAAGAATTATTTTTTTCTTCTTCAGTACCTTAAAATGTTGTTTCACTGTCTTTTGTTTTTCTTGTTTCTGACATGAAAATTGTTGTCATTCCTTATGTTTGCTCCTCCATGTTGAACACATTGTTTTACTTTGGCCACTTTAAAATTTTCTCTTAATCACTGGCTTTGAAAATTTTGAGTATGCTGTGTTTTTGGTGTCAATTTCTTTGTGCTCCCTGCATTTAATTCACAGAGCTTCTAGACCTGTTTATTTATAGTTAACAATCTTGGAATATTTTTAGCAATCATTTCCTCAGATATATTTTCTGTACGGTCATCTCTCTTCTCTTTCAGGTATTCCCATTTAAGGCCTATTAGGCCACTTGAAATTGTCCTACAATTCTCTAATTTTCTTTTCACTTTTAAGACTCTTTTTCCTCTGTATTTTTTTTCACATCATTTCTGTTATTATGTCTTCAAGTTTATTCATCTTTTTTCCAATAATGCCTAATTTGCAGACATTGTAGATTTTTTTTCCCAAACATTTTATATTTCATCACTAGAAATTTGATTTGGTTTATATTTATATCTTCCCTGTCTCTGCTTAACTTTTGAACATAACTTTTGAACTTTTGAAATAGAGTTATAATGTCTTTTCATGTCCTTGTCTGCTAATTCTAACATCTGTGTCAATTCTGGGTTAGTCTTGAATGATGGATTTTTCTCCTGATTATTTAAAATTTGTTGCATGCCTTATAATTCTTGATTGTATGCCAGACTTTTTGGAGTTCACTTTGTTGGGTGCTTGATATGTGTGTGTGTGTGTGCGTGTGCGCACGTGTGCATGGTGCATAGAATATGTATGTACACATATATTTTGTATATATATATAGTGTATGTGTATGTATACATAGGCTTTTTTCCTTGAAATTTTATCTGAATTAAGTTACTTTAAAATAGCTTGATCATTTTGGATCCTGCTTTTATGATTTGCTAGGAAGGACCAGGCCAGTATTTTTTTGAGGGCTTCTTTCTCCCCAATATTTAGACAAGATCCTCTATTAAGAAGAATGATGAGGACCTCTGAGTTCAGTAGTAAAGAGTGTTGTAATTGATCAGCTGTGTCTGTTATGGGTAGCAGCTGCCAGTAGAGGCACATGCACCCATTATTTGTACCCCACATTAGGGAAAATAGTGTGATAAAGAACAAAAAATGAAGATAAAGAACAAAAAAACGAATCTTTCCAAGAATCTGGGATACTCCAATTAGGAAGGAAACAGAGAAGATAGATTAGATTATTATTTACATGCTAAGGAAAGTAAGGTCCAGAGAGGTTAAACAACATCTTTAAGGTCAATCAGATTTAAGTGGAAGAACCAAGATTTGAATCCTGTTTAGGCTGATGCTAACTAACCACATTTTTAAAGTGGACAATTTAGTAGGAAAGATGGCAGCAAAATGTTGACAGACCATTAATGAATATTTGGAACCTTGCAGAAATTTTCATTGCCCTCCACCCCAACTACATCAAGTAGGTTGCTGCCTCATCTTCCCATTCCTAGGGTTGGATTAGTCCTTGAAAAGGGAAGCTAAAAAGGTAAGGTACTGGAACTGTGTGGGTCTCATGGATGCCCAGGGACTTAAAGAAGGTAAATAGCCAGAGCAGCAGAGGAGATGGCTAAGAACTGTTGGGAATATATCTGAAGGCCCACTTGGACTCAACAGCAAGGAGAGTCCTGAATGATTAGCAGTATTTGTTTTGAGCATGGCCCAAGGGGGCTAGAGAGTGTAAATGGAGAGCATTATGCTAACAACTTAATCCTCTTTTTAAAAAATCATAACTAAGACCTTAGTGGGATGGAATCCCACTGGGCATGTTATTCTTTTGTTGTTTGTTTTTATTCTGGGATCCCATTAGTGAATCATTCTTCTCCTATCCAAGTGTTTTTAGTGGAACGTGGCTATCAGGCTTCCACCCTCTTACCATGATGATTAGTCCAAGTGAAAGACAAATAGTCACGGGCCCAAACAGAGCCCTTCCCTGCAACTGATATACACATGCAGAGAGACAGAAATACTTGATTTGGTTTTCTGAATAGAATACTTTGTTAGAAGCCAATAGTGAGCATCTTTTCTAGTCTCTGGACTTAGCCAGGTTTGAAAGATGACAACTATATTTGAGAGTCTCATTTGAGCCATTGCTGAAACTAACATGCACCCCTTAGTTTCATGGACCAAACGATTCCATTATTCCTAGAGAAATGTCTTAGCCTGAGTCTTTTGGAAGCCGGTGTGGACACCTCATTAATATTTGTAGATTTTTTTTCCTTTCTCTGAATTAATTCATTCATTCTACAAGTATTTATTGAGCTTCTAATACATGCCAGTCACTAAACAAGATGCTGGTTAAACACCAATGAACAGGGGCAGACACAGACATTACAGTCCCGTGGAGGCTAGAAAAAATACAATATATAGACAAATAAATTTAAAAGCTTCAAGGGACTTAGATGAGACAAATAGAAGGGGAATCGATTTAGATAGTTAGCTATGGGAAGTTCCTCAAAGGAGGTTCTGAATGGACCTCAAGGCCTTGCCACTGGTAAAGGATGGGGCTATGCAAGCAGTTTAGAGGCAAAGCTTGTTCCACATATAAAGTCATGAGTCTAATCATAACATCACTAAGATTTCTGAGTGCTTACTCAGCCAGGCTCTAGCTTAGGGACCTCACTTGAGTCAGTTCAATTAGTCCCTATGACAATCTTATGGGATATTGAATGAGGCTCAGTGAGATTAAGTAACTTGTCAAAGTCATTCAGCTAGTATGTGGTTGAGCTGCAATTTGAACTCCATAAAGTGCCTGCCAATGAGGACAGTAGCAGTCCAACACAACAGGAGCTGTTCCTGATGGT
Organism: Tolypeutes matacus; assembly: GCA_026826555.1. Lineage (NCBI taxonomy): Eukaryota > Metazoa > Chordata > Mammalia > Cingulata > Chlamyphoridae > Tolypeutes > Tolypeutes matacus. Next base: position 7,180,287 of record JAKSZT010021619.1, on the reverse strand, counting down.
TTTTGAAATGTGACGCCTTCTCTGTTTGCTGTAGAAACTGCTGGCACCAACTGGGCTCTCTCTTGCCTCCAGCTTTTACTTTTTCCTCATTCTTCTGTTATAAGCTCTCTCATTCTGGGAAGGTCCAAAGGAAAGTAAAATCCTTGGAAATCTGCACCCAGAATTTCCTCCTCCCCAAGCCCTGCCATCAGCCTTCCCTAATCAATCTAGACTTATATATTTCTAAACTATCTCTTCCTTCACTATGTATCTTTTCCAGAAGGCTACTGGACTCTTCTCCATCAGACTTTTGATATGACTGGGTCAGGAAATTTCAAATTATATTCAAGTTGGGACTTGAAGAGAAAGACCCTGAGTGATTGAAGTACCAGACTGGTCAGTTTTGATGGAGACAATAGGTTTGAGGTAAGTCTGTGGTGTGGACTGTCCATTAATGGGCCAAACATGTGTCAGGGAACTCAGTAGAATTCTGGGTGAGATGTGAGGACCTGGATGAACACTTGACAGATAATAATTTCAGGATCTGCCTGAAATATATAAAAGTGAATATATCTTTTAGATCATTTCAATGTTCCCTTGCCAAATACTTGATGGAAAAGCTCAAATCAGAGGCTACTGTGTAGCCTCATTCATTCATTCATTTGAAGTCTGTTTGCTAAGCTAGAACCTAAAACATGTCAGGTTATGTTGGGTTGTTGGGATTACAACTAGAAACAAAACATACCAACTCTCAGGAACTTAGTATCTGAGAAGAGGGAGGAAAAATAAATAAGAGAGAAAGTAATTAAAAATTTTAATAAATTATTTGAGGGGAACAAAAGGATACCATGATAGAGAATCAAGGGCCAGTCTAGTCTGGGTGGTCAGGGAAGGCCTCTGTAAGGACATATCTTTTCTGTTGAAATTTATAAAATGAGAAGGAGCCAATTATACCAAGATCCTGAGTTAGAGGTTCCAGGCAGAAGGACCAGCATGTGCAAACTCCCTGAGTCAGAATGGAGCTAGACGTATTTGAGGAATGGAAAGGGGGCCGGTATGGCTGCGTCATTTTGAGAAAGGAGGATAGGAGACCATGGTATGGGAAGAGGCTGAGGAGGAGGTAGGAGCTGAATCAGGCAGGGCCTTGTAGAAGGGATGAAAGGGCTAAAGATTTATTCCAAATCTAATGAGAAGGCATTGGAGAATTTACAAAAGGGAGTATCCTGACTTGAGTACATGTTTCCAAAGATCAAAGTGCTGATATTAAAGATGAGAACTAACCGAGCATTGAGATGGGCAACTGTTTGGCATGATAAAAAGAAAGAAAGAGAGAAACAGAGAGAGGAAAGGAGAGAGGGAAGCAGGGTGGGAGGGAAGGGAGAGAGAGGAGGAACAGAGAAATGAAAAGAATGAAGTTCAGTTTGAGTGGAATGTGGCTAATAAGAGAGAGAGTGGCAGAAGGTGATGCTGGAGGGTAGGCTTGGACTATCTTCTGCTAGGAATAAAGTTAAGACAGGACATGGAGTCCTCCAGAAAGGATGGGGCATTCCCACATGCAAACTGAGAGCACCAGCATCCCACTCTTTAGAGGGGTCCTTATTAAGAGCTCCTCAATTTGTGAGTCAACTGGGGAAATGTGCTTGAAGACCACATCATCTCCCCTGCCCTCTCTTGCCCCAGTCCTTGTCTCTATCAGAGCATGCGGAATTAGAGAGACAATTTAATGTAGCTACTAAGAGTTGGGGCACATGGTTTAAAAGTTCTTTGATCTTTGGTAAACTTGCTCTTCAGGTGTTTTACACACCTGTAATAAAGTGATGAGCAGGACAGACAGTCCCAGCCCTCGTGGATCTTCTATCCTGGTTAAACAGGTAGAAGACAAACACATAACAAATAAGTTAATTCAACAGCTATGTAACATCTCAGTGCCTTAGTTTCTCCCTCATCTATGAAATGGAGTCAATGACAACACCCACCTCGTGTTAGACAATGTAAGGTGGCATCGACAGAAGAGATCCCGGCTCAGTTAGCATTGTTCCCCTGTATCTTCTTCTAAGGAGAGACCTGATTCTAGAGGTTCAGCTCTGTCAGGTTCTGAATTTCAGATGCTGGAATGGAATCGAGCATCTTTCCTGTGCTCTGGACACAGATCCCCGGCCAGGTGTTCCTGATAGTGGCCTTGCAGGATGCACAGGGAGTCCTCCTTCATTTCTGACTTGCACGTGGGAGAAAGCGAGGTAGCTCGCAGGTCTCAGGCCTGCCCTTCAGCCCAGCTCCCTTGCTGGCACTGCCGTCTTGTGCTCCTTACCTTGAGAGCCTGGGAGCACTCTCTGCGGTGTCCAGTGGTGTCTGGATGAGCTCCTGGTTCAGACATTACTATCCCTGCTTTCTCTGGTTTTCATTTCCTATTCTTGTCTGCTAGGCTTTTGAAATACATATTGGAGCCACTTGTTGCCCTGTTTTCTAAGCTGCCTTGAACTGCTGCCAGGCGCTGATGCTAGAGGAGCTAATGACTAAGTCACTCTCCTTTTGGTCTCCAGCAAGAGTGGGAACTCATTTGGGGATGGGGGCGGGTAGCAAAGGCTCAGCCATCCTGAACCAATCAGGAAACCACAATAGAAGTTCCGACCAGGGAGTCAGTCCCTCACCCTCAAAGCTCAGAGCTGAGCTCAGCTTGAAGGTGACACCCAGGCCAGGAGGCTCTGGTTTGCTCTTGCAGAACCACATCAGAGGCAGAGACTGCCCCCCTCCCAGAGCAGACTTGGGGAGATGTCAGGGTCAGCAGGCAAGAGAGACTCACTATGTTTCTGAGCCAGGAAAGGCCAGAGAAACAGCAGAGAAATATCAGGAGGTGAGTCAGAGCAGGCAAACCCAGGTGAAGTCAATTATAAATGATTATAATGATAGTCACTACCTACAGAGAACTTACTATGTGCCAGGAGTTATCCTAAGCACTTTTAAAGTGCTATCTCATTCAGTCCTCCCAATAATCCCATGGGGTAGGTTTTACTATTACCTCCACTTTCAGAAAAGGAAACTGAGGCACAGAGTGATGTAGTTGGCAGTGACCTAATTCTGCTTCAACTGTCTTCTCTTACTTGGACAATTACAACATCCTTCTCATTGGTCATCCTGCTTTGTAAATGGTTTCCCAGCGGATTCATTTGTTCACATGGATTGAGCACTTGTACTGGGATCTCAAGATAGAGCAGAGAATAAAACAGTTTTGGTCCTCGTCAGGTTGGTTCCAAGGACCACAATATCTTTGGCCACCAACTTTGCTCTGTTCTTGTTTTCACCTTTGCTCTCCAGAGAGAAGTTCTTATTTTCTGCTCATCTTTATACGTCTTTTCTCTCAGATTTGCTATCACCTAGAATGTTCCTCTCCCATCCGCCACTTTTGCTCATTTGGGTCCTATCTCTCTTTAGTTTCAAATGGTGCCTCCTTCATCAAGTTTCCTATGAGCATCCTACCCAGGCATCTTCCCTCCCTCCTCTGAACTCAGGGAATGAACACTTTGCAGCAAGTCTAGAGCTTTTAGCTCATACTACCTTGTGTTGTCTGTTCCTGTAAAACTGGAGGGCAGGGAACATACCTTATACATCTCTCAGTCTCTCACACACATTACTATGGAGTAGCTGAAAATAGTTTATGGGTTAAGGAAGCAATTCAGTGAAAAGAGTATGGCAGACAGCTCCAGAGATGGCTCCAGTGACCCCAGCTTCCTGGTATTCACACCCTTGTCTCCTCCCCTTGGGTGTAGGTGGGGCCAGAGCAAGTCAGCAGAGGTTAAGGTGATGCCCCTTCTGTGATTAGTTTACACACGATTGTGAATTCCATCTTTTACCAGACTCTCTCTCTCACTGGCTTTGATGAAACATGCTGCTGCACTGGGGAGACCTATGTGCAAGGAACTAAGTCCAGCTCCCAGCCACTGAGGAGCCAAAGCTATCACCTCCACAGCCCTCAAGGAACTGGATTTTACGGTCAACCATATGGGGTCAGAAGTGGATTCGTCCTCACTTCAGATGAGACTTCAACCCTGACTGACATTTTTTATTACACTTTGAAAGACCCAGAAGTAGAGGATCCACATAAGCTGTGCTCAGAAACTGTGAGGTAATACGAGTGCTTTGTTTTAAGCCACCAAGTTTGCGGTAATTTGTTACACAGCAGGAGATCATAAATATGGGGGGAGGGGTCAGCAGGCAGTCTTTTTTGGAAGAATTGGAATTGATTGAAAGGTAGAACTAAAGGAAGAAAGGGAGTAGAAAGCGGTGTTGCAGGGTAGGGAAATGAGCGAGCAATGGCTATAGCGGAAGTTTCTCACCGGGGTTTTAGATAAACCTGGAGAGCTAGACAGTTAACTGTTTGAGGAAGGCCCCAAAGGAGTTTGTTTTTCAGCTTCCAAGGCAAGAAAAAAGGACAAATAGTGGAGGGTGCAGAGGAATTATGAAATAGTGAGAAGAATGTGCCTCTATCAATATTTAGAAGGTGATAAGAAGATGCTGCATTTATATCTGGTGACCTTGATCTCCTAGGAAAGCAGGGGCTCAGTTTATCTGCTGAGAGTGAGAAGGGAAGAGGGCTTCCAAGAGTAGCAATAGTATTGGTAAGTCACCGCTTTGCACGGATTGTCTCACTCTTTATGAAAGCTGTAATTTCCATCTACATTTTGCAGGTAAGGATTCAAATGTTCAGGCAGATTAAGTTATTTGCTTCTTATCACCCAGTTGGGAAGTGGCAGAATTGGGAAAGAAGCCCAGGCCTCAGTATCATGGCGTAGTGTTGATGTTCTGGAAGATCTTTGCAGCAGGGCCAGGGGGTAGCATGTGTTCTCTACCAGCATTGTTTCTGCTGCTCCGTACCAAGGGTGCTTTAGGGCCTGCGACAGAGGGCACGGTATGTCCAGGTTCAGGGGAGGAGGCCAGGAGGGTGGGGGCTAGGAGTAAGCAGGAGAAGAAAGGCTCTTTTGTTGAAAGGAAAGTAAATAAACTAGTGGAACCCAAGGAAATCCTTCTCAGGATGGAAGACAACCAATGGACAAATGTCATAGCTATTGAGGCATCTGCCACAGGAAACCATGGGCTGCCCAGGCACTTCAAACTAGACAGCCCATCAATGGCAAGAGAAGAGAGAATGGAGATGATGGGGATGGAGGACTGTCTCCTAATAGAGGACAGGTCCTCAGGTAAGATGGTGAGTGGGAATCTGTATGAATAGGGCCCAGGGAACCTGTCCAGTTCACTCCAAAAAGCATCATGCAAGCGTTCATCGAGTTGATTGTGACTTCTAGACAAGATATTGCTAACATTGAAATAAGATAACTCCATTTCATATTTCCATCTTTGGGAGCAATGTGGATGATGCTGAGTATTCAGGAAGAATTCAGTCTTTGTATTTATAGTTACTCCTGCTAGTTCAATTCAAATAGCAACACCAGGCCAAAAAGCTCTGGTGGCATAATGGTTCAGCAATTTCTAACTTTCTAACTTTCAGCAAGAGAGGGTGGTATGCTCACCTTGCCTCACCAGGCCTGGGTAGGTAAGACATCATTCTGGGGAATAAGAACAACTCACTGCATGATGCCAAGAGACCCCTAACAGGGCAGCACCCATGCACCTTTCAGTTTTCCTTCTTGACGCCTAGATTTGTGTGTGGTGCCTAGTGAGCGCTTTATGAAAGTGCATTGAAAGAATGAATGAGTGTGGGCATAATTACATATGTTCCTTGGCTCATTCTCCTTGCAGTCTATTTCAGAAAAACAAATACTGTAAATATTACCTGGAATTAGACAGCACACCGCCCTGCAGAGCCTGAGGGTCTGAGAAGTCCAAACTTCACACTTACTCCCTCCTCTGTCCCAGCTTCTCTTCTCACTCACAGAGGAAACCAACCTCCTCTCCCTCTCCCCTCCTTCCAGAACAGGGAGGCCAGCTCTAACGGCCTTGGCCCCAGTTTGCTAGTATAATTAATGTGGGATTTTTCCTCCTCTAGTAAAAAATTACCTTGTCAAGCCAGAGACGACAAGATCTTGGTTATGGAGCAATTGTGGGCTCCCTGCTGGGATGGCATCCCGGGCCTTGCAAAGAAAAATCTAATAAAATCGATGTCAGGGACTCCCTGGGTGCCAGGTCCCCTGCTGCCTGACCCCACGATCCCAATTTATTAGCCAAACCCAAGAAAGCAGACAAACCTCACTGACTCCAGACAGGAGACTTCCAAGAGGGAGCCAATGTGGGGGCTGGGGCTGGGTTTCAGCGAAAATGACAAGGGAAATGACAGGAGGTGCCAGCCCGAGCAGGGAGCCTGGGGAAGCCCTATTCAGGGCATCTCACTCCTTGACAGAGGCGATTTTCACTTTGTGGAGGAATGTGTTAGAGTGGCCCGTTGGGAAAGGAAGCTGTTTTTTCTCTTTACACTGTTATTAGCAGGGCCATGGACCACATGCCTTGCATTAGCCATGTTCCTGGGAGTCAGCAGGCGTCAGTAGAGGAATAGCCAGGAATAATATTTGCATGGGGGCTTCTCATTTTGTAAATGGAGCACTTCTGCATGTGCAAGAGCATTTTAAATGTACAGTCACTATGTACAATTTCCCACAGCCATAACTCTTCTGTGATGGGAAGTATGGTTTGTAGACGATCTTCACGCCTGGTTAGCCGAGTGATCATGGGCCCATTTCTTCACCTCTTCACCTGTAAATTGGGTTAACAGTATCACTCCCTAGTTGAACACTAGTCCAGAAGTTGCTGTGAAGCATTTTGTAGATCTGGTGACACATTTACAATCAGTAGAGGAGCTCACTCTTGATAATATGGCTGGGTGTCATCCAATTTCTTAAAGACCTTAAGGGAAAAACCCGAGGCTTCCCAGAGAAGAAGAAAGCCTGCCTCAAGAATATAACATCAACTCCTGTCTGGGTTTCCAGCTTACCAGCCTGCCCTACAGACTTTGGGTACCCCCATCCCCTCACGACTGTGTAAGCCAATACCTTAAAATAAAAATCTTTATAACACGCACACATGCTACTGCTTCTGTTTCTCCTGAGAACTCTGGCTGATACACCTTCTTTAGAGCAACACTCTTTAGAGGTCAGAAGGAATCCATTTTATGGCCAAAATTAATGAATTGGTGGGGGGAAGGGAACAAGGGCTTGTTGACTATAGTAGTCATTTCTGCTCACCAAATGTTCCTCACTCTTTACCTCAAGGTTGCACATCCTGGTCCTCCTTCTGGCTGGTTGGAACCCTGTGATGAGTTCTGGCTGCTGAGTTGTTAGTGTAAGTGACGTGTGCTGCCTTTGCGCCAGCACCTTAAATTGCTTTCTAGACCCTCCAGAGCTTTCTTTCTCTCTGGCACAGTGGCCAGATGCAGTTGAGATGGCGGTCACTCTACAGTCCCTGTGGGACTGCCATAATCAGGGTCCCCCCACAGTCCCATAATGGAGCTGTTGATTGGAGCCACTGAGATATTGGGGGTTGTTGATTATTCCAGCATAGTTCATTTTAACTGATATACCTTCCCAGCCCTCAACTATTGTGCAGAGGCACTCTCAAAGGCATGGACTCTTAGAACTGAAAGACCCTTTGAAGCTAAGCAATCAAATCCCCCTGTCATGGGCAGAGTGGGTGGGTGTCTAGAGCAAGGAGGACAGTGGTGAAGAGCCCATATCTCCCATAACAGCTCCTACCATCTTCTTAGGATTGTTAAAATTCTTCCATTTAGAGCAAAATTCCATCTCCTTGCCACTTCCACCCATTTGTATTAATTCTGCCATCACCTCTCATTCACACAATAGCCCTCCAGATGGAGGAGATTAGTTACCATAGTTCTTTGCATTTTGTTTCCAAACTAACTGCTTAGTTGCTACACCTGGTTTCCTTGTACCATTGTGTCCCGAAACTTTAAAAAACTTGGTTGGTCATCTCTGGTCAGTCTCCAGCTTGTAAAAATGTGATTGCTAGAGCTTTGACCTCTTTTTTACCCTGGTCGTGGCCTTACAAAAGAAATGTATAACTAAATTCGCCCTGCCCATAGCTAGTTACTACACAGGCCAAATCAACATGGACTCTGTAACAGTTCATTGAACTTGCTGCCCACCCAGACCCCAAATCCTTTTCATAGTTAAAGTTGCTGTGCTTAAGACTACTTGACTCCCTAGCTTTTCAACTGATTTTTTTTTTTTTTTTTTTTTTTGGAATTAAATGCAGATTTTGCCAATTCCTTCAGATTACTCTTAGTAGCTACACTAAATAACTCATGTGAGTTATTTAACCCATGAGTTGTTTAATTTGGTTTAAAATAACTGTATTTAAGATTATATTGTGGCTATTAAGGAGAAGGCAAGGGTTTAACAAAACTCATCAGATTTGAAGGTCCCTGCCTTTCAGAGTCGATAGCCAAATACATTAATAACGAATATTTTTTTGCTAATTGATATTTTCCAGGCCCTATATTAAGAACCAGTCAGTTATTGCCTTATTTACTTCTTAAAACAGTCATGTGAAGAAGGGAGTATGATTACTGCTGTTTTATAGTTGAGGAAATGGCACTAAAGGATGGTTAAGTAACTTGCCCAGTTTTCACAGCTGTGAATGAGGAAACATAAAGCCAGGCAGTCTGACTCCACAGAATGTGCCTTAAGTCTGTGCTAAGGTATCACTCGTGAAGAGATCTGGCCTCTGGTTTGGATTTATCTGGTTCCAGGTCCAGAGGCAGCTTGGAGCATGTGGACATGTCCTTGGAAGTGAAAGGACTTGTCAGCTCATTTTTGATGGATCACATTTCTTAGAATAAGCAAAAAAAAAATTCCATTTGCTGAGTGATATTATCTGCATCTCTGGGCTGGGCTCTGGAAGGGAGAGAGGAAACAGGTTTCAGGGTGAAAGCCTGAGAAATACCTCGTAGGCAGTTATGGGTGAGTGGTTAGTAATGGGTGACTTCGGCCCCCTATTCAGGCTCATCTGGCACAGGCAGCCCTGGGTGGTTTGGCCCAAACTCTTAACACTGAGCTCCTCATTTGCCCTCCTGAGTTGATGGTCTGCTGGAGAATTTGTCAGAGGGAATTTGTTTAAGGAAAGGTCCAGCTGCATCTGACAGGAAAGGGAGAAAGGAGAGAGAGAGAGAGAGAGAGAGAGAGAGAGAGAGAGAGAGAGAGAG
>JAKSZT010021619.1:6844170-7171135 GCA_026826555.1 Tolypeutes matacus | reverse complement strand
AGAGAGAGAGAGAGAGAGAGAGAGAGAGAGAGAGAGAGAGAGAGAGAAATCTCTGATGTTCTACCTCTTGCTTGGGAATCTGTTCCCTCTGGTCTGGAAGTGTGGAAATGAGTAACTGGTGAGTCTCAAAGCTTGGCTGAATGTCAGACCACTGGGCAGACATGTGGGCCCCCTGAGGAGAGAAATTTCCCTTTACATGGAAACTCTCTAAGGTAATATTAAAAAAAAAAAAAAATATATATATATATATATATATATGTTAGCCAATAAGCAAAGAGATGCTCAATGTCATTAGTCATTAGGGAAATGCAAATCAAAAGCACAAAGAGATACCTCTATCCATAATATGCCAATCCACAGAGACAGAGTATTGATTAGTGGTTCCCAGGGGCTGGGACAAAGGGTAAATGGGGAGTGATTGCTAATGGGTATGGAGTTTCTTTTAGGGGTGAAGAAAAGTTCTAAAATTATAAGTCGTGATGGTTCCACAACCCTCTGAAAATATAAAAAAAACACTTAAAAGGGTGAATTTTAAGATATGTGAATTATATCTCAGCAAAGCTGTTATAAAATAACTTACATTATTAACAATGGAATGTATATCAGTCACTATGTTAAGTGCTGTACATGACTTATCTTCATATCAGCCCTATGAGATAATGTTATAATACATTTTCAGATTGTGAAATTAAGATCAGGAATGTTAAGTACCTTTCCAGAGGTCACACAGCCAGGATTCGAACGTAGATTCTACAACCTGTGGCCTAACCTCTGCACCCCTAGTCACATGCAGTATATTCTCACACTGGGCCTCTGCAAATGCAGGGACCTTTTCCCTATAGAGGAGTTTATTTGGGTGTTAAGTAAATCATTTTGTGTTAGAGACAGCCCTGGGTAGGTCAGTCTATCTGGAAGAGAGAATGTAGCCCATGAATGAGTTTGATTTGGTTCCCATAGTTTTGCAAAAACATTACATTAGTTGCCAGTATTTAAAAATCATGAGACTTCACATAAAGTTCTAATCTCCACATTCTCTTGAGAAGGGATGTGTGTGGCTATTAAATAACACGTTTCCTTACGAGGAGAGTCTGCCAGTCGCCCCCTCTCTCTCCCACTCAGCTTGCCTCAGCCAGTTAGGCTGCTGGCTTGGTCCCAGTAGGCATTTGAGTTTGAGGAGGACTCCTTCAAGTAGAGAGAAGCAATGCTGGAGTCATCACCAAGGAAAATGCAAACACTGACTAACGCAAGCACACCTGTAATCGGCAGCGATCAGAGAAGTGATGTGGGCTTCAAGGAAGAGCCAGAGCCATGGGGGTAGAAATGACAGATAAGTGGTTGTGAGCGAGATTTCAGGGAATAGTAGTGGAGGGCAAAAGGAAAACAAACCTCTCCAGCATGGAAGAGGGAAGAGTCAAGGCCTATGGACACAGCCTTGGTGGGAAAGTCAGGAGTTCGGGGAACAGCACAGTATGACCTTGAGTCTTGGTACTGGTCCCCGGGGCTTCTGATGGCTTTTTGCTTCCTTGGAGACCCTTAGGAGAAGCAGCTACACTCTTTGAAGGGTTTTCTCTCTGTAATTACTACCTTCAAGGGGAATGTTTGCAGGCAGCCAAGAGCAGGTTCCAAGCAATCCATCAAACATGTCTGTAGAGGTCTGAAATTTATTTAAATGCAGAACTAAAATTCTGTCCCAACTCGAAACTTGAAAGTATGGCATAAGAGCTGGTGGGTGTCCTCTAATTCCACACGCTCTTGTATTGGGTTGGTAGGATTCCTTCTAAGTTGTTTTATTCCTCTTTTATCAATCCCATCTCAAAATCAAAGGCAACTAGAAATCTCCAATTGTTGTTTAGCTCCTACCTGACCATTTAAAACTATTTTTAAGTTTTACTACATATGTGTATATCCATAAACAATATTTGTATTGTTTATATTATGGATGTTTTTACTTCTATCAATGTTTTCCTTCTCATTAATGGTTTTGAATCTATTTGTTCTATGTTTTCTATTTATCATGTATTATTTTCTTTGTCCTGCCCATCCTTTCCCATTGTCTGTTGAGATGACCTAGCTTGTTTTATGTGTTTTTTCCTCCTTCTCTACTAGTTTGGGAGTTATATATTGCCTATTATTTTACCCTTAAAGTTTTTGACATGCTTAATTAATAAAGTCTCAAATTAGGCAATCTGCCTCCTTTCTTAACACCAAAAGGACATTAAAATTATTTTACCTGGATCTTTCCACCCTCCAATTTCATGATGTTGGTGTCCAGTATTTTAATTTTCCCTATTTACCAGCTATTCCCTGAACCAGGCATTATTATGAAGATGATTACATTTTAAAGTAATTTTTAAAAGATTTATCATTATGTTTACCAATTTCTCTCTTAACCTTGCTTCTTGTGTACTATTCCTTTTTGGATCAATTTCCATGTTACTGAAGTATATCCTGCCAGAAGAAAGAAATAAGCTATGTTCTGTGCTAAACATATTATATTTATCATCTCCTGTAATTACCACAGCAATTCTGCAGAATATAGATTATTATCCCCATTTTACAGATGAGGAAAGGATGTCACAGAGAGGAAAGTGACATACCTAAGAAAAATCACAGGATGGATGCATTTCAGATGCAGCCAGATGTTCTGGTCGAATACATCTTTGGGTGACCAAAGAAGCAACATATTTAAAATCAAATAGAAGTATTTGGGCTAATCAAGAAACAATTAGTAGATTATGGAGTGTTAGGAATGGTTTGTTGAATAGTATCAAATGGACCAGCTTGGCCTTAATCATACAGTTAAGAAAATGCTTGGGAATATTCGTTTAAAATTGTTAGCTGCACAGGTTTTTATTTTACGTTTTCCAAAGTCTGGGTAAAACATGTGACGCCCAAACCCCTTCTGGACTGATACATGTTGGCTGATGATGGTTGTAAGGATGACATTATGAAATTAGTAAAGAAGAGGAAGGAGGTTTTAATAAATCATCATGGTCTTCGTCTTTGCCTTTAGTTGTGTCTGCTTGTGATGTGAAGCCCTCTGAGTTAAAAATAATAATAATTTGAAAAATCTACCCAATTCAATGCTAAACAAGCAATTAACAAACACAACAACGCTGTGAGACATGCAACCTCAATTTAATTCACTCAATCTGTCGATTGGTTTCCACACATCTCACAAGCACGAAATTCACTTTCACAATTAAGATTTGATCATTAAAACTGCAGTCTGTTGGCAGTGACACATTTTGCAGCTCAAATCCACTTTCAAACAAAACTTCAGTCAAGGCACAGTGGCAATGTGCTGAAGACACCCACATCCATCCCCCACCCCATACCACCCCCCAGACAGCCTACTCTTTCTGGTTTCCACTTCCACAGAAATTGAACATGCAAATGCACTGGCTGATGTGGTTCAGTCTGCCACTAGACACCCTCTTGAGAGGGCAATGTTAGTAGACTCTCAATTCTGGCTACCTCCCATTCTCAGGTGAGCGCAGGCAGAGATTCTCTTACCCCAACTGAAACATGTCTTACCTAATTCAAACGATGGTTGTGCTAAGGATGCAGGGCCCATGGGGGCTTGCTGTCCAGAGGGAATACCAAAAGCAGAGAAGTTTTCTATCACTGAGGTGCCAAACCACATTCTGGTGCTAATGCTGGCTAGCTGTGTGATCTCAGTCCTGTGACTTGATCTTTTTGTGTCTTGGTTTATTGCTCTGTAAAATGGAATCATAAGAAAAGTTTAGTGAATGCAAGTGAAGCTCTTACTGAATGATCAGTAAATGTTAGTCACTGTTTCCATTATTTTTAATTATCACTAGTTCATAGTAGCTGAATGAGTTGGAGATCTAGATCAGAGTAAGATGTGGGTCAAGGCCAGGGAAAATGAGTAGAGGTTTTCAATACTAGAGATCCTGTCCCTGGAACTCATTTTGAACCCAACTGATGTGCTTTAATAGTACTGCTATTACTTCTCCTGCCACTGTTAGTAACAGTGATTGATAATGTCAATAACATTACAATCACACATGCAAAATAACTAAACCTTTGCATTAAAAATTTATGCTAAGTAAGAAGTAAATGTGTCCATCTCTTCATCCAATTTTACTCCTCCCTAGTACGACTCTTAACAAGTTGATGTGCCTAATCTTTCTTCATCCTGCATCTAAATCCATATCTATCTATCTCATCTAAATTTTCAAACACATTTTTTACAAAAGGATCATGCAATCTATGATGACCTATAATTTACTGATCTTGTGACATCATGAACATCTTACTCCATTAGTGCACATAGATCTTCCACAATCTTGTGAATAGTTGCACATTAATTTTACCTTAGTAGTCTGAGCTTTTACCTGGCAATTTCTTTTTTGTTTTCTGTGGTTTAGATAACTTTTATACAGTGGTCAATAAAAAATGTTGCAAATGGAATCAGCACCCCACCCCACCCCCCGTGCGGCCAAGTCCATTTCTTGAATTGAATGTACGCACCAGCGTCACTGAGAGGAGAAAACTAAGCTATTTTGTGCTGTTGGCTTTCTTGGTGCCCATGTATCTATTTCCTTCCTGATTGATTAGTGCTTTGAGCTAATGGGCCAAAGTGGACAACTCTACTGAGCTTGGGAATGGTCTCTGTGAGTGTAGACCCTCAAGAGAAAGCCCACCAAGGCTAAAATATCAGGCTGTGCATGTTCAAAGATTTGTGCTTGGGAACCTGGTGTGCCACCCAAAGGCCCTGGAATAGTTGGCTACATGTTCTAGAGTTTCCAGGAGTTGCTCAAGTTTAAAAACACAGTCTTATTTTCACTTGAATTTGACAGACCACGACCACTCACTTGGGGGTTGGAAAATATGACCCTAATAATACTCACAATAGCTAATTTCCATGGAGGATTCTAGAAAAAGAAGGGCATGCATGAACAATAGCAACAAAAACGATCTATAACACTGATCACTCCAAGCAGTAAAGAGAAGGAGGGACAGGAGGATGAAGAAGGGGAAAGAGAAGAAACTTTCTGGAGCTGTGCTGTCCAATATGGTACTCACAAGTCACATGTGGCTATTAAGCACATGACGTATGGCTAGCGCAAATTGAGGTGTGCTTTAAGTGTAAAATATGAAAAAAGTGTAAAAGTATGAGAAAGAGAATGTAAAATATCTCATCGATAATTTTGACATTATTTCATGGTAGTATGATAATATTTGGAATGTGTTGGGTCAAATGAAATATATTAAAATTAATTTCACCTATTTCTTTTCACTTGTTAGCAGTGGCTACTAGCATATTTAAAGTTACATATGTGGCTTGCATTGTATTTCTATTGGGTGGTGCTGTTCTACAGCTTTCTTTAATGAATACATAAGGATAACTTCTGATTGGTTGTATCTTCAGCAGAGTGAAAAAACCATTTACACACTGCTTCTTTAAAAACACTGGCTAAATATCGATTTCCCAAAAAGCTTTGCTCACATAGCCCAGAGGTAAGCTTCAGACCTGTCCCTATGGCACAGATTATGAATTCATGGATTCTAAATGAAAGCAGGCTAAGCACATTGAGCATGTGAGATGAAGAAAAAAAAATAATAATGTGACTCATCTGGAAACTTGAGTTTGATTTAGAAAACCAGTGAGACATGTGACAGCCCCCTCCCTAAATGGACAAAATGGAAAATAAGAAACAAAATAAACAAAGTGGATTTAACACACTATTCAGAGAGGTCTCAGGTTTTGAAAGATGTGACCCCTGGCACTCTTCTGGCACCTGTAACTGCCTGCAGGCGTTAGAGTTTCCTACTGCAGATGCCTCCTTCACACCAGGAGCTGTTTCACAGGACAAGGGCCAGCAGAGCTCTCCCCTCTGACAGCCGCAGAGACTGATGTGTGGATCTTGTGGTGATATGAGGGTAACTTAGGTCAGTCCTGATTAATTGGCTGCCTTTGGTGTCCCCATCTCCCCATCCATTGAGAGCCTCTGTCAGAAGACACTGTCTTCCCCTGCCCGGTGGCATCCGGAGCTTACTCTGTGCTCTCTTTATGCTCACACCTTCGTGCCAGTGCCAGCGACCAAGACACGTGGCTGTGCAGTGCTTGGGGAGGAAAGCACTTGACTCGATGACATTGGCAGCCTGCTGCCGCCTGCGAAATTACAGTGCTGCGGGCCAAGGCTGAGGATGCCTATTACAGCAATACATACCTCTCAACAAAAGAAGATGCTCTTTGTCAGAAACTATCACCAGAGGTAAAGCAATAGTGGTGGTAGAGGGAGATTCCAGACCTCAAAGAGAGGGTATTCTTGTACAGCAGTATTATTAAATGCTCAGGAAACTAATATGAAATGAGCCAGAAGACTTAAATATTATGGCCCTAGAGAAAGGGTAGAAGAGCATGAGTTCTGGGGAAGCCAGTCTTGGGTGGGGCAGGAGAAGGGAGGGGGAGGCGGCAAGCAGTAATATCAGCAAGGAGGTTGACAGTAGCCCCTGTCTACTGTTTATTGAGGACTCACTGTGCATCAGATACTGTACTAAGTGCTCCACATGCATTGGCTCATGTACTTTCTTAACCACCCCGTTGTTGTTCTCCCCATTTTACAGAAAAGGGAACTATGGCTTTGAATGGTTGAGTAAGTTGCCCAGTATTACAGCCAGGATGTGGGTAGACCCAAGAGGCTAACCAAAGCCAGTCTAATTCCGAAGCCTCTGACTTTTCCGCCATGCCAGGAGTCTAAGCTGTGAATGCAGGCTCTCCACTTATTTTTCACAAAGCTGAGTGTTATGTGAGCATTGCTATTTGACCACGGTACATCACAATTGGCTGAGCCATAGCTCATGGAAAGTTGATTTGTACTTTGTCTATATCTCTAGAGAAGTGGTTTTCAACTGGGGGCAAGTTTGCCCCCCCTACCCTGGGACGTTTGGCAATGTCTGGAGACATCTTTGGTTGCCACGACTGAGGAGGGGGAGTGTTACTGGCATCGAGTAGGTAGAAGCTAGGGGTGCTGCTAAACACCCTGTAATGCACAGGACAGCTCCCCACAACAGAGAACAGTTCAGCCCCAAATATCAGTAGTGCCAAAGCCGAGAAACCATGCCCTAGAGATAAGGCACGAGTATCGGTGTGGCAGCCCTGCCTCCTCCTATCCCATCCAGGCTACTCCACAGCTTGGTAGATCATTCATTCGTTCAACATATACTTTAAGTGCCAGCTAAGTGGCCGACACCATGCGAGGCTCTGAGGACATACATTATTAAGAAACCCAAGGATTTGATTCAATATTTCTCAAAAGTGTAGATAAAACCCATAAGCTACAGGTTTGAGTGTTGTATAATGGAGGAACTTTCAGTAAAGAAGTTTTTGCTACACAAATATTTTTGAAAATGCAACACACTGGGTTAGGCTTTACATGCTTTTAGAAAGATAAGAAAAAAATGTTTGTATGTCAGCTACCAAATTTTTACTTAAATACCTACTTATTCTGTATCCTGACACCATAATGTTTAGTTTTTGCCTAATCGCATTTACTAAAAAGTACAAAAAGCCTTTGTATAACATTCAGAAATTTCTATTAAATATATCTCCAAGGAATTTCAGCTTGTAACTTTATATGTTAGTTATTGAGAATTATATTTGTTTGAGTGTCTGTTGTGGAGAATTACATTTTTCCGCTTACAATTAAACGATGTTTGTCATAAAAGGTGAAGTGTGCTCATCTAATATTCATTAGCCCGTTGACTAAGACATCGGTGAACTTGTGCTTCATCAAGCCCATTCAGGAGAACAGTGATATAAAGCTAGCGCCACTTCCGAAGGTCTTCCTCCTTGCACAGATTTATACAAGCCGAAATTCAAAAGTTACTGGAAGAGACTAATTTGGTAGGACAGCTCAGAAATCTTCTACACATGAGGAGTTCAATGGTTAGAAAGAAATCAGAGTCAGTTGCTGACCTTGGGAGCTAACTCTCTGACAAGGGAGGCAAAAAGCAAAGACAATCACCTGAAAAACTAAACTTACAGCTGTCACAGCTGCAAAGACAGAGAGCTCCAGAGTGCAGCAAGTAAACATAGGGGGACGTGACCTAATCTGGGGGTCAGGGGTGGCTCTTCTGAGGAAGCGGCACCTGAGCTGAGAACTTACCTAAAGTGGGGAGTGCTGCTCCAGGCAGAGGGAAGAGCGCGTTTAGAGGCCGGGGGTCAGGAGGGCTTGGTGGGCTGCGAGGCTTCAGCTAAGGCTGTGTGGACAAGTGAGCTGTGCGTGGGAGCCGGGAGGACCGCGGGAGCTGCACGGCACGGGGTGCGTCCAGCCAGGGAGTGTATGTTGTCGTCTTGTGGTCAGTGTGGAAAAATTAAAATGTCAAAATCAAGAGGGTGAAGTGAGTAGATATGCATTTCAAAAGGCTCCCTCTGGCTGCTGCGTGGTGAATGAATCATTTTGGGAGCAGAGTGAGGGCGAGGAGATCAGCTAGGGGCTAACTGGTTCAACCAGAATAGAGAGGATGGGTAGGGAATAGGATGGTGGCAATGGACATGGAGAAGAATCGGTGGATTTAAGGAAGGTTTAGGTGGCCAAATCCACAGGCATTTGTTTATAATGGATTGGCTGGGATGGGGGCAGGGGAGGGATATGGAGGTAGTGAGGACTTGCACCTGGGTTGCAGGGTTTATGCCTCATATATTTTATCACAACAAAGACTATTCGATTTGAAAGCTATGACCAATGATATAGTAGAAGTTTCTGTCTCCTCTGAGCAGAAGCGGAAAGGCCTCTCTATTTCCCTGTGATGGGGCACCTTATTGCCAGCTGCCAGATACTGCTTTTAATCCGGAGGAAAACAGCCATCGGCTTTGAAATGGGAGGGGAAGTCTTGGGAAATCTGAATATTTAACTCAAGGAATTCAAACCCTGCCAAATCTCAATCATAGCACAAACCTTTATACTCCCATTTCCTTCTGTGGCAATAATGACATTTGGAACAGGAAGGAGAAAGCTTCTGAAAAGCAAGACTCCCCTCCGTGAGCACACTGGTCAATCCTTGCCATGCTGTCTGCTTCAGCTGCTAATTTGCCAGGAAACAGCTTCAGAACTGATCCTGTGATGGATCTGATGCCAAGAACAGCCATTTCAAGCTACTTGTATTTCTGCTTTCTGGTCATGACCTCTCACAGGGCCAAGAAACAGTGGATAGGTGCAGACTCTATAGCCTGAAGAGGAAGGAAATAGGAGGGTTGCCCAAAGACAAAGGAGGGGAGCGGCAGTAATTGGAGGTGAGGTGAGGAGCGGAAGTCTTGTTTGATGCAGGCAAGGTCTCCACTTACACCCATGCAGAGGAGCCGCTCTCCACAAAGGCATGGGACTCTCAAAGAACTTTGCAGTCTGATCTGGGTTCAAATCCTAGCTCTATTGTTGCAAGCCTTATGGCAAGTCACTTCACGTCTCTGAACCTCAGTCTCTTTTGAAAAACAGAAAACTTTACTGCTAGGAATGGCTC
This sequence comes from Tolypeutes matacus, assembly GCA_026826555.1. NCBI lineage: Eukaryota > Metazoa > Chordata > Mammalia > Cingulata > Chlamyphoridae > Tolypeutes > Tolypeutes matacus. The sequence continues at coordinate 7,161,646 of JAKSZT010021619.1, read as the reverse complement.
TGAGGATGAAGTGATGTTGCCACAAAAGCTGGGAAGCCCTTGGCTTGGTTCCAGGTCTATTTGGCAAACCTAGTTTTAAGGAGTGAATGGGTGCAGATGGGAGCTTACCTCCAGGCTCCTTCTCATCCTCCACTCTTCTGGGCCACAACTCCCTGGGCTCCTCGAAGTCCTTGATCTTGGGTTCTGTGCATTAGCTGATGTAGGAAGTTTCTCTCCTGAGCAAAGGCAACAAGGCTCAAATAAACATTTGGATGGGCTTTCCATGCAGCACACACTCATCTCTCTGACTCAGCTGAGTGAGGTAATGGCGTGTTGGTCACATGCACACTGAGTTGTTAGGGGATTTTGAGCTACATCACTCTGATTGTTATTATTTCATCTTTTAAAATTAGATTTTTTGTCTGAAATTGTTTAGTGATAATACTCCAGGACTTTCTTCCAAAAGCCATAAAGATGGCCTCTCAAATTTAGAAAATGCTGAATTTGTTGGAAAGTTTTATTAAGCTGTTTAGAATTTAAAACAGCAGCTAACAGCAAAGCAGTTAAGAAATAAACAGCATTTCAGGATGTTTTCCAGTTCCTTCATGAAGCAATAACTCAAAATCTTGTCACATTTGGAAAAGGAGACAGATCAAGTGCCTAAACATCCCAACTGTCTTTAAGGAAAACACTCCTTCATCTGGAACAGTGAGTTCAATATTTAATAACATGGGTGCTTGATGAGTTCTATCATAAAATCTAGACCTGAGAAATAGCTCACAAGTCAACCCTCAGCCTTTTCCCCAAGTCAAATGGAAAATTCCTCTATTTTATAAGGAAGGGATATTTCACAGCTCTCCTTAAAAATGTTTAGAGGCTAATTGCATCTGCTTGCAAACACTTTAGTCTGTATTTTATTTCCATCCCTCACTTCTGCCTGTCTCTGCCCAGGTCACCTGAAGGTACAGCCCCTCCTTAATCTGAGAAGGTCTTCCCTTCTCTCTAACACAATCAGGCTCTTCACTCTCCCGTAGTTTATCTTTATTCTAACCTCTTCTCTGTGACTCTGTCCCCTCCTTTTGGGAAACCACACTCCAACCTATACTGAATAATCTTGCTGCCATGTCCATCCTCTCTCTCCCCTTGTTTGAATTTTCTCCTCGAATGAGTTTTTCAGTCTGAAGTTCGAGCCTCTGTGGCTTCTGGTGGACAATCAGTGCTGGTCATTGATATCACACTGCTGGAAGGTATGTAGGAAATTGTTAAAACATCCTTATTTTACAGGTGAGATAACTAGGGTTCAGGGAGAAGAAGCCATTTACCCAAGGGCCTGTAGGTACACAGCAGCAAAACTGGAGCCCAAACCAGATCTTCTGCCTTTCAGTCCTTTTCCTTGATTATCATGCCTGCCAACAAGTCTGAAATTAACCACTTCTAGTAGAAAAGCATGTTCTATAGCTTACGGTAGGTATTCAGCAAATTCTTATGGAGTAAATGAATAAATATTGAACGAGTAAACAATAACATTTTCTTGGGAATTTAGTTTTAAGTAAAACATGCATTCCCTGTCACACGCCAGCACTCATGGCCACCAGCCATTGGTCATACATGAATATTTGTGGACAGTACCTGTGGGAAGTGATGGCAAGAGTCTCATAATGGGACTGACTAGTTATTTAAGGGAGAAGCAGGAAGCATCTGATTCTGTTTTGATTCCAAATATTGTTTGCTGGTCATCTTGGTTGCGAACTCAGAAGCTAATTAAATTACAAACTCAGTCAAAACCAGTGATTCTGGAAAAAGTAGAATAGTATTATTGGAGTTGAAGGTAAGGAGATTCATCCTATACTCTGCTGCCTTCAATGGCTCAAGCTTGTTAAGAATTTCCGTTTCTGCCCAGCTGCCTCGGAAAGCCCTCAGTGTCAAGCTACCAATATGTCTTTCCTCTTTTGGCTTCTGAATAACCATCCCTCTCCCTCATAGTCATGTGTACAATTATCCTCTTACCTTAGTGCACTCAGTGCCCTGTCTTGGAAACACTTTCCTTTACTTCCATAGACACCTGCTTCAATACCTAGCAGGCACCTAGTTCTCCCTTCCTAGAGAGCAGTGGGTGTATTTCTGGAGTTGTCAGAACAAAGTTAAATGAGGCTGAGGACACGTCCATGGAGACCCATTCCTACGGTGAACCTCAAACACTATTAGTAGACTATTACAAAAACTTGAGTCTTCATTAGTAAAGCAAGAGATGCTCAGTGTCATTGTAACATGGTTTAAGAAGTAAAATGGCTTAGTTTGTGTTGATAGTTTGGTGGAGCTATGGATGGAGAGATGGGCATGTTACTGGATGGACAAATGGAGAGATAGGTAGTTGGAGAGACTGATCTGTGAGCTAAGGCCTTTCTTAGATCAACAAGGAGAAATAGACTTGACCTTTCAGAATGATTAGCCTAAATATTATCCTTAAAGGCTAGAAGACAATGAGTTTGCTGAACTCAAACTTAGTCTTTTCTAGAAAATGACTGATTTCTTTCATGACTAGAATTATATCCTATTCATTGTGCCCTCGTGACAACATGTAGTTCACTGAGCTACATTTATCTTTCTATATTGGCTTGCTCATCTGTTCCCATGAAGCCGTGAGGTCTACTTGACAGCAGAGCCCGTGTCGTCTTCATTTAACTTTTAAAAATTATTTTTAACTTATAATTTTTAAATAGCTTTAAACTTAGAAAAAAGTTACAAAACTTGTACAAAGAATTTCTGTACAAGATTCTCTTCAGATATTAAAATTTTATCACATTTGTTTAATCATTTTATCTATCTCTAGCTATCTCTCATCTATCTGTATCTATTTATCTACACACACATACACACACTTGTACTTTTTCCTGAAATATCTGAGTGAACGTTGCATACATGAGACCACTTTATCTCTAAATACTTAAGTGTAAATTTTCTAAAATTATGGACTTTTTTACATAACCACATCTCAATTATTAAAATAAATAATTACCATAGATTCAATTCTAATATTTTATCTACAGGTGTTATTCAAAGTTCGCTAACTCTGTCACTATAATCCAGGGACTGTTCCAGCCTCTAATCCTTGTCCCTTTAATTTGTCATATCCCTTCTTTCTTTAATCTGGAATAGTTCCTCAGCCTTTCTCTGTCCTTCACAATCTTGACACTTTTGAGGAGTACAGACTAGTTATTTTGTAGAAGGCCCTCAATTTGGGCTTGTCTGAGGTTTTCTCATAATTAGATTCAGGCTATGCAATTTTGGCAGGAAAACCACGAAAGTGATGTTGTATTCTTCTCAGTGCATCATATCATGAGGCACATGATGTTGATTTGTCCTGTTTTTTGTGATTGTTAACATTATTTGCTTGGTGAGAGTGGTATCTGACAGGCTTCTCCACTCTAAAGTTACTATATTTTTCTTTTTGTAATTAATTAGTCTCTTGCAGAGAGATATTCTGAGACTATGTGAATATCCTGTTACTGATGGTACTTTTACCCACTAATTTTGGCATCCATTGATGATCCTTGCTTGAAACAATTATTACTGTGGTGGTTGCCAAGGGGTGATTATCTAATTCCATCCTTCCTTCTACATTTATTAGTTGGAATTCTGACCTGTCTTTTCCATCTCTGTCCTTATTGTTCAGTCTGCTCCAAAGAAGGCATTATGTGTGAGTTGTTTTGGTTTGTTACTTACTTAGTGTTAAAGAAAGAACATTGTTTTAAAGGAAACATGCCAACATAATAGGATGAGCCATTCAATAAACTTTAAATAGGTTGCAATTTAAATGGGTCTATTTTTTTAATTACCATAGGCAAAGGCATTTTGTCAAGTTGTCAGAATAAATAAACTATGGCCAACATCCCTTTCATAAGCTACAAGGGAGCTTCTGTATAAAGTCTTCCATCTTCTCCTCTTTCAGGTGGGGAGAGCACCAGCTCTCACACAGGCAGAGGCCTTAGCCACACCTGGTACCATCCTTTGCCTGTGCATCAGCAGACTGTCCCGCTGTACCATAACATTGTCATGGTACAGCTGGGCAGGAGGCTGAGGAGGCATAGGTGATCTTCACAGACAGCTCCTTCCCAGTCCCTCGGCTCCTGCTTTCCCCTGCTTTTTAAAAAAATTTTATCTCCCTAACCCATCTAATGAAATTGATCTATCTTCTGGGCCCTACTACCCCTGGACTTTCAGAAGATGGACATGATGTCACATTTATACATTGCAGGGCCACAAGAAGGGTTAATTAAGACTATAGGTCCCCTCTTCCCTCTCTGCCCTTTCCTTTCTCAAGCTTCTTGGGAAGTGTTACTTTGTCCTAACCTTAACCCTGGCTGCTGACCAGTTTCTCCCATGACTCAGCCCAAACACTGCCCAGCCTTTACCTTTACTCCTCTGGGCTTTGGCATCTGGGCAAGTGGCTCTCTTTCCTGGCCAGCTTCTGATCTTTGTTTCTGGAATCCTCCACTGCCACATCTGTTGGTTTGAGGTCTCTGACCCCATCTGGTGTTTCTCCTGGGCTACTGGCTGTCTCCCAAGGACAGCCAGCTCCCCCGAGTTAATGATCTAGGGTCACATTGCATCCCTGTCTGTCCTGACCTAATAGGGGAAAAATCCATTTCCCTTTTGGTTCTCCAAAAGAGGTTAAAACTCCTCAAAAAGAATTTCCACTAAGAAACAAGGAGAAAACAGAGATCCAAAGGTTAAAAAAGTAAATAGTTTAAAGAGACCCAGGTTTCACACTGAATTTAATTTTGTGCACAGTTTATATTAACAGGTACAAGTTAGAACACAGAAACACACAGCACAGTATTAGCGACAAGCCATCTCCATTAATTTTAACTTGTCAGGGAAATCTCTCGGAGGGCGACATCTTCTTGTGTTATTGAGTGTTTCTTGGTCCCTTCTTACAGGAAAGGAATCAAAGTGCAGCACAACAATTGCATGGAGCTCATAACTCAAGGAGAGCCAAGGCTGTGCCTGTGTTGTTCATGGGAAAAGCTCCCATGGCTCATGCAGTTTGGAACACAGCTGGTGACCCATTGAATATGTGCCTGAGTTTTCTCAGAACATTCTCACCCAGTACTTTCGGTAATCCCTGGATTTACTCATTTAAACACCACAACTAAATCTTCTGGAATTAGAAAATGGGTCTTTGTCAGGCCACATATCTTAGCTGGGGGATTAGAAAATATAGTCATATGCAGATGGGAAACTCCCAACCAGTTTTAGAAAGTTACACTTTCCACAGCTACTCGGGTCCACAGAAGCCAGGGTGAACAGGCTGGTGTCTTCCCAGTGTATTCCTTCCTACGTGGCTGGAAGGACTCAGGGAACTTAATAGCCCAATGTGCATAAAATCCTAAGACCTGAGATGAGCACAGTGTTGAAAGTAGATAAATGGAAATATCTTATACTATATGGTACTGGAATATAATTTAAAAAATGTCTATAGAACTGTACTAAATTAAACCACGTACAGTTATAAAAATGTGCTTTTGTCAGTTGTAACAACTGTATCACACTGATGCATAGTGTTAATAATAGGGTGGAATTTGGAAATCTTGTACTTTATGCATGATTTTATGTAAACCCACAACTTCTCTAATAAAAAAATATATGTATTTTAAAAAGCAGTAGAATCTCTTGGTACCTTGGCTGGCCTTTACCTCACCCCTCACTGGCTCAGTACAGAGCAGGCCTATGCTTCCAGTATGAATCCCTGGTCCCAGCTCTGGAGGGAGCAGAGTAATACTCATGCACATACTGGGAACATGTATGTCTGGCTGAATCTGTCTGGTGGTGGCTTGAGAGACTTGCTGTCCCAGAGCTTGCCCTACATGTAGAAGATGGCTCACAGATCTCTCCTACAGAATGAGGTGGGAGAGCAATCAAGTCATGGCTGCCTGGGGCAAGGGATTGCTGGCTGTAGGACATATGGAACAGTGCCCGGGACCAAAAGGAAACTGTTTCCTAGAGAAGAGAGGACATTTGGAGCTGTGTAAAAGGGGGAACTCCTAGGTAGGGCCACCTGCACATGCCTGGGACAAGATGCATGTGCAGAACGATCAGGGAGACCCCTAAGAGCTATTCTCTAAACGTACCGTAGGGGTAAGCCCTGAGGAAGAACACTTGCACAGGTCAATCTGTAGAGATTGGGAAAGGTGTTTTCCTCCTCTTTTTTTCCTGTTAGTTCCTGGCAATGATGGAAAGCTCTGTCAAAGCACTAGCTGGATACAAGCTTAAGAAACACAAGCCTCAAAGTCTAAATTCCAGCAACAACACATCATAAAAAATATCAAAATGCACTGGTTTCAACAAAAGATTACAAAAACATACAAAGAAACAAGAAGTGATGGCCCAGGCAGAGGAGAAAATTAAAGCATTAGACAGCATCAATGAGGAGGATCAGACCTGGGACATAACAGAGACATAAAAGAAATGGTGCTAAATATGCTCAAAGGGCTAAAGGAAAACATGGACAGAAAACTAAAGGAAACCAGGAACAAAGTAGAAGAAAACTAAGAGAATATTAATAGAGAGATGGAAATTATGAAAAGGAACCAGACAGAGCTGAAGACCATAGTAACAGAAATTAAAAATCACCTAGAGTGGTTCAAAAGTAGATTGGAGTTAGCAGAAGAAAGGATCAGACTACTTGAAGATAAGACAAGTGAAATCAGCCAGTCTGAGCAGCAGAAGGAAGAAAGAGTGAAGAAACTGAACAGAGCCTTGGAACCTGTGGGACACCATCAAGTGTGCCAATATCAATATTGTGGGAATCCCAGAAGAGAAGAAAGAGAATATTTTTTAAAATTGCTGAAAACTTTCCAAATTTGACAAAAAAACATGAACATACACATCCAAGATGAGTAACAAACTCCAAACAAGACAAACACAAATAAACCCACAATGCAGCAAAGGACAATAGATCAAACTGTTGAGTGCTGAAGATAGAGAATTCTGAAGCCACAAGGGAAAAGCAACATGTCATGTACAAAGGAGGTTTAATGAGATTAAGCACCAATTTCTTATCAGAAATCATGGAGGCAAAAAGGCAGTAGGAGGATATATTTAAGGTGCTGAAAGCAAAACCCTGACAGCTAAGAATTCTATATCCAGCAAAACTGTCTTTCAAATATGAGGAGGAGATTAAGAAATTCCCAGGTAAACAAAAGCTGAGAGAGGTCAACACCACAAGGCAGGCCCTACAAGAGATGCTAAAGTGACTTCTGCAGGTTGAAAGAAAAGGACAATAGATAATAGATCAAAGCCACACTTGAAGAAACAAAGATCTCCAGTGAGGGTAATGACCCGGTAATGGGTAAATGTAAAGTCCAGTGTTATTATATTTTTTGTTTGTAACTTCACTTTTTACTTCCTACAGGATCTAAAAGGCAAATACATGAAGTGAAATGTTAAATCAGTAGTTTTTGGATTCATGATGTAAAACATGTAATTTTTGACAAGAACTAGAGAAAGATGGAGGTGAGAGAGGGGTATAGGAAAATAGTTTGTGCATACTATGACGTCAAGCGGGTATCAAAGCAAACAATATTGTTATAGATTTACGATGTTAAATTTAAGCCCCATGGTAACTACAAAGATAACATAGGAGAATATGCAAGCTTGTAGAGACATACATTAGAATACAGATTATCAGAGATGGGGAGCAGGGGAAATGGGGTGTGCATGTAGGGTTTCTGTTTGGGGTGATAGGAAAATTTTAGTAATGAGAGGTGATTGAGGGCACTACATTATTGTGAATGGAATCAATCCACTGAATGGTATCTTGGGAGTGGTTGAGATGGGAAAATACATGTTGTGTATATGTTCCCACAGTTAAAAAGAAAACAGAAAGAGCACTTGAAGAGACAGAGACAGTTAAATACAATATACCATCCTGAATGGGATCTAATGAGGAGAAAGTTTCAGAGGGATACCATTTGGATGTATGGAAAAGCTGGAATATAGGCAGTAAGCTTTATAACAATGTTAAATGTCCTGAATTTCATAACTGCACCTCAGGCGACTAAGTGAATATCCTTGTTTTTAGGAAATGCACACGGCAGTATTAAGTGTTCAAGGAGTATGATATATACCAACTACACTCAAGTGTTCAGGAAGTGAATTGATAATAGAGAGATGATAGATCGATCGATCGATAGAGCAAATGTGCAAAATGTTAAAACGTGTGCATCTGGATATCTAGGGGTGGGGTGGGGGTATGTTAGAGTTCTCTGTATGGGGTTCGTATTATTTTGTAACTTCCTATAAATTTGAAAGTACTTCAAAATGAAGTTTGGAATATAAAAATCTAGATACAACAATAAAAAATATTTGCAAAAACAGTAAGTTTTAATGCCTCCATTTTCACCAGGATGAGCACAGGAGAACAGAATTTGGGGATTTGTCTGGACTCAAATCCTTCTGCAGCACTATCTCAACTCCAATTTCCTGTCTTCCCCACAGACTGTAGGTGGTGGTTGGGGCAGAAGGCACTGCAGGGAAGGGCAGAGTGAGGAACCTTCCTCCCGGGATTGCCGTGGAAGCCAACATCATGGGTTGTGACACCCTATTGGCAAGAACACGATTGGGTGTTGCAGTAGCACATGCAGATTTCTGAAAAACGTTGATCAGTGTCCAGTTGCGCCTCTCCCTCTTTCCTCGCAATTCCTTAGTGCTGTACTTGGAACAGTCAGTCAGAAGTCCTAGTTCTGCATCGGAGTACCTGTGAAGGGGTCCTGACTGCAAAGATATCAGCTAACATTTAATAAAACGCTTACCCTGTGCCAAACAATAATGCAATAAATCTTCACAGCTACCCTCTGCCTTCCCCTGAGTATTGTCATGCCGAGCTTCGTTGGAGCCCAACTCATAAGGGAAAATGTACACCCCAGCTTTAATGTGTGCACACCCACCAAAAATATTTTCAAAATCTAATTCATTGCTTATCTCGTTTTCACTGAAAGAATTGTCATGTTGACAATTCTCGTAACCAACTGACAAACTTAAATAAGTGTTAATTAACTTATACTGAAGAAGAACGATAAATTCTATTTTCATATAAACAAAATACTTAAATTTCAAATAATACTGTTAGTTTTAATACACATATGTTTCAATTTTTCAATACTCATCCCAATACTTTAATGTTCTCGAAAGAAATTAACCACTAACAAAATACATTGAAAGCATGAGTATAGGGCCACACGTTTTTCCTTTTTCTCCAGGCTCAATATGGCTCAACAGGGCAAAGGTCTTTATTTTAAATTTTTATATTTTGTTCATCATGAGTTTTTTTAGCATTCATTTGTGCTCTAAAAAATTCTTACTTATGTTGATTACTGAAGTTTTTTGTGTCCGCCTTAAATTATGCTCCTGAGGCAGGTGCCTCTCCCGTTTCACCCTAGTCCTGGCCCTGGCTCAGGGCAAACGTCCAGCTTCTTCCAAGAGGCATAACATCTCTAGACTTTTCTACACATTGAAGAAGATCCTAATACTGGCTGCCTTCTTCTCCAGGCATATTTTGGCAGATCTAGACATTTCAAAAATCTCAAAGTATCTAATTTTCTCTCTGTAATGTTAGCCTAAACGAGGTTATATTAGAAAAGCTTTGATTTGAAAAGAGAATCTTGCAAAGACCATGTTCGTACAAGTGTAATGGGAGTTGTAACTACTCTGAGAAGTGCTCACCTTAACATTTAGGGGTGCCTAGAAGACTCCTGGGGCTAATTTATATGCAGAGCAAAAGAGCCTCCAGGGAAAGAGAGAAGGCAGGTGTACCATTTTCCACAACGAGAAAGTGTTAATTATCTGACCAACAGTGTCTTTATTGTTTTGATAATAATAGAAAAAAACAGTAATACAAATATATTCGGGGTCACAGAGATGACTACTCTATAACTAGATACTGGGCCACGTGCTTCATTTCCCTAAGCTTGCATTTGTGTTTTTACCAAAAATGATTGGGAGGAAACCTTACCGCATAAATGAGGTGTCCATTCCAAGTGAAGGTTAATTAATAACCCAAATCCATTTCTATGAACAAAGGTTTTATAGCAGCTCAAACAAGGAAATGATGTGAGGGGGTGGAGATGGGTGTTGAATCATCACACAGTTCATTGTAGCATCAGCTTGCCAGTCTGAAAAGATACTGTGGAAACATAGCAATCAGTGTCATGTTCAGATTTCAAACGACAATTTAGTTTCAGGAACACAATGCAAGATGCCACATGGAATCAATACTATTAATTCAAATGTAATGGGTTTTGTTGTTTTGTTTCTGTTCAGGTTGTAGGTGTGTTTTGTTACAGTTGTATATGAGCTATGAGGAGCAGCAGTTAATATGGAGCTTTGGTTTTGTATACATTGAAGTTATATTATGATAGAAATAATTTATATCAATCCTGGACATTCATGAGTTTTTTTTTTTCCCCATCAGTAAGGGCCCTTAGGTTACCCACGTTTAAAAGCCTAGGACTCAAGGGATTGTCCCTCCTCTGTAGAGAATATTTGGGAAAGAGAAGGAGCAGCTAATAGCTTTGGCACTCTGTCTCTTATTTTTGATGGTGGAGATATATGGGAGCCCTGAGCCTCCTATACCTCCTTCAACCATAACTGCGGCCTCTGCTTAATGCTGAAGCCTTTCTGATCAGCTCCGTAGTTTGCTCGCGAAGCATTAGAGCAAGGTTAGAACTGCTCTTGCTCCCTCCTCATAACCAAACCTCCTAATGAGATTGCTGGCGACATTGGGAGAGCCTGTTATTGCTACATCTCAGCAAGAAGGTGTGTATGTGTGGGTGTGCATGCCCATGTGTGGACAAGGTGTGGAATTGTCACTTCTGTTACACTTCCAAATTTCGGGAGCTGTGAATTTGGCTGGGCAGGGTCTGGGCTTCCAGCCAGCAATTCAGCTGTCCAGGTAGATGGCAAACTAATTAGGGGAACTGCAAACCTTTTAGCACTCAGGCTGGATTGCCTCTGGGGTGGCTTAGAGACTTCTTCACTTCTTGCGATAAGAAACAAGCCAATGCCTTCCCTCTCTAGATGGGTCACCCAATCTGCCCCACAAAGCGGGTGCTTCAGCCTAGTGACATTATTATTTTTCCACAGGAGGTTTCAATCCTCAGATGTCACCCTTCCGTTAGAAGATGACAGTTCTTTCCTTAGAGATGACCCTCATGCTCTGGGGCAGGTGGTCTAAGCCCCACAGGAAAGACAGGCCCAAAAGAAGCAAGTTTGCCTAGAGAACTGGGCATAGGCAGGCCCCTGACAAGAGCATTGATCCATACAGATCATCGTTGCCTCTCATGCAGATTCCAGGGTTGGGTTTCTTTTCTTTTCTTCTGAGGCATCCTTGCTGTCAGCTTCCTGCAGATTGCAGGCACCTAACCCCACCGTTCTCCTAGCTGAGAGCTCTGCTGGTGCTGGGCACCTCCTCCAGTCCTGCATGTTGACCTCCACTGACCCTGCAGCTGAGCACTGGGGGCCAGAGAGAGGAGGGCAACTCCCTAGAGGGGCATCTTCTGCCTAATTAATTTTACTTTTTATATGTTAAGATGCTATTTATGCATCTTAAATTAATCGTTTACTTCTGAATAGTAACAAGTAGTCAGAAAAGGGGTTTCTCATTTTGGTGGGAATAAGTTAATATAACATACAGATAACCCCTCTGAATGGCAGTAAACACTGGAGAAAAGGAACAAGGAGCTGTGTCTAGAGCCCTTATCCCTAGCCTGTTTGATAGGAGTGTGGGACTCTTGTTACAGTAATCATCTCTCGGTGCCTGATTCTAGCTGTTTCCCGGAATATCATGAACACGTGTATATACCATGTGAGTGTGTGTGTGTGTGTGTATGTTTGTCCATCGTCTAACTTCCAGCATTGAGGGATTCCATCCCAACCAGAGCCTGACCTCTCCCATATATAAGGAAAGGTGATTTTAAAAGAAGTCCTCTTTGAGAATAGACTTTGTCATAGAGCCCAGAACTACGTTTTCTTAGTTCATGATTTATGCACAAGGTTTACCAGTTTGGCCTCCCTTATTCTAGAAGGTGAAACAAACAAACAAAAAAATGTATGTAGTTCAAGAGGTAATTTCCACACACCTTTGTAGGGGGAGCCTCAGCTGCTCTCATCTTAGTGCCTTGGCATGTCTAGGCAAGCCTAAGGGGGTTTAGCATGGCCAGTATCAGGGAACCTAGGACCTCTTGGGATAGAATTCACTCTGAGTGGGTGTTACTTCATTTTCCAGATGCAACCCAGTCATGGCGATTCTTCAGAACACTATATTGAGGACAGTTCTGAGGATGTGTTCTGGATCAGCCATGAGGAGTGCAGGAATTTGTTTTTCATGATTGTCATGGAGGCAGAAGTATGTATTAGCTATCCCTGCCTCAAGGACAGAGAAAGTCAACAAATAAAAGCTTGGTCCCTGGGTTAGTGTGCATTATTGGCTCTTATTCTTTCCTCTTCCCTGCAACCACACACATGCCCTGGCTTCATCATAGATGGAGGATAGTTCCCTGCCCCTTGATTTTGGACTTGACCAAGTGATTTGTTTGGCCAGTGGCATGCGGGTGCAAGTGACAAATGGCCAGTGAAGAGACCAGCCCTTAGAAGCCTTGTGTTTCTACTTGCCCTGTTACGCCTCTGCCTCCACCTTGAGAACATGCCCTAGCCCCTGGGCCCAGAAGGAGGAGGACAGGCAGGTACAATAGAGCCGCTCCAGCTGAGCCACTCCTGTCATCCCAGCCAGGATCAGCTGAACACCAGCTGTTGAGTTTTGGGATGGTTCGTTTATACAACAGAAGTTAAACAATACATTCCACAAACACAAACCTTGGTTGAAAAATGAAAGTGTAGGGGACCAGATGTAGTTCAAGTGATCAAGTGCCTTTTCCCCCTGTACGAGGTCCTGGGTTCGATCTCTGGTACCTCCTAAAAACAAAATAAAACAGACAAATGAAAAAAAAAAACAACTCTCACTGGGGAATGGATGTAGCTCAGTGACTGAGTGCCTGCTTCCCATGTACAAGGTCCTGGGTTCAATCCCTGGTACCTCCTAAAAAATAAAGTGTGATTCAGAATGCAGAAGGTATCATTTTCCCAATCTAGCACCAAGGGACTTATACGTGAGCCCCAGGGCAAGGGGATGACAAGAAGACACTGCCAATAAAATGGCAAGAGGCGTTTCATTAACAAATCATAATAAAGAGTCAGAACCTATGAATCCCAGGCAAAGCAGAGTTTTAGCCCATATTGCAAGAATCTAAACTTATGGGCGTAGGTTTAAGGGTGTGGACATTTGAAAACACATCTGCAAATTCTTTGACACTTCTACCACCAAAAGGTGGAGTGAATTTCCTTTCCCTTGATTGTGTGCCAGGCTTAGAGGCTAGAAGTGACTTCCTTCTAACAAACATTACGTGGTGCAAATGACACTGCGTCGCTTCTGAGACGAGGTCGTGAACGATGATGCAGCTATAGCTTCTCTCTCTCTCTCTTTTTCCCATTTCGCTCTCTTGTGCACACCACGCCATCAGGAAGCCAAGCAGCTACATGTAAAGGTCATGTGAAAGGTGTCCCAGCCCCGGCCCCAGTAAGGTTCCAGCTGACAGCTGGCATGCAGAGGCAGGAGTGAGCATCCAGATAAGTCCAGTCTTCTCTTTGACACCTCATGTAACAGTGGTGGCCTGTCCACTGAGCCCACCTGCAGAGTCAGGAGCCAAGTAAAGGTTGTCGTTATTTAAGCACCTAGGTTTTTGGAGTGATTTTTTTCCATGCAGCATACCTCACCAGAACAAGGCATTTTGTTTTTTTTGAGGGATAATATTGACATGGAGGAGAGACACAGCTATGCAGAGTAGCAAGCATTGTGACCAGATAAAGAAGGTATTGCTTTCCAAGGGCTTTAGCAGGAGGTGCGCTGGCCTTTTCAGCATGAGTGGGAGAAGTATCCCCAATGTTACCAGGACTTGAGGGTAACCGGGCCTCAGCTGGAGGACTTAGCAATAGGAGCAGAAGCAGAAACAAAGAACATGAAGGATGCTATGGAATGGCAAAGGTTCATGTTTGTGAGAACCCAAAGACACACCCTCCTGGGGTCACTCCAAAATACCTGGGAAATGCGTAAGGAGGGCTGGCCCTTCCGTAATCCTGGCTGGGACAGAACCAGAAATCCGTGGGCGTGACCCGCTTTTCCTCCCGGACGGCCGTGGCCTGGAAAGCCGAGCTTGCACATTTGTTACAGCCCTCTGGTTTCTCAAAGCCCTCACATGCATCATCTGTTTCAGTGCTCACATTATCACCTGTGAGGTGGGTACTATTATTGCCAGGTCTCACAGCCCGTAAATGACAGCTCTGCCAGGAAATCAAGTTCTGGTTTTTCTTCTGTACCACAGCTGCCCCGGAAAATTAAATCCTCTTTGAAATATAGGTACACAGGGAGCTCCTAAAATGAACCCTGAGCTGAATTCTGTCCCTAACCCTAAAACACCACCGATTTGTCTATTCTGTGAGTTCTGAGTTGTGAAAAGTAATGTCTCCTTAATCCAGTCTCCAGGAACGTGGAACTCAGGACGGGAGCCACGTCACTTTAGCTACACTTAGTTCGTCCCGTGGACTGGAGGATTTTGTGTTAAGGCTTTTCTCTGAAATGACCTCTAAGGCAGCACTTCATAACTGAAGACTGTGGCCATCCCAGCGTAAGGCTTGGAGTCTGTCTGCCTTGGGCTTGCAGGTGTGACCCCCTGCCTGCCTGAAGGACGGGCCTGTCTCCAAGTGCCCTAATCCATCTCCACTTGGCTTCGCAGGTCACGAGCCAGGGTGTGCCCAGAGTGGTTTTGAGGACTCTGGTTCCCGCTGGGTGGTCTCATCCACTGCCGGACCTTGCTTCAGAAGCAGGTGGGTATTGCAGCTGATCCTCTTAGCTTCTCCCTCTAATGGTTGGAAGTTCCATCACAATCACACTCCAGTGTAGGTTCGACTACAGTGGAAGTGATGGCAGACTTAGGCCCCAAACGACCTCCAAGCCCCATAGCCCAACCAAAATGAGGACACAGTTGGCCCCGACTGGGTCTCAGCATTTTTCCAGACCCTGGATGGCTCCTCAAGTCACTCTGTGATGAGGAGTATTTATCAGATCATCATTGTTCTACAGGCAAACATGGTGCCTCGCAGGAACTGAACTCTTGGCTGGCAAAGAGGACCCTCATTCCACACCTCCAGATCCCTCTGTCTTAGCAGAAGCGCACATGTCTGAAATTGATGACATACAGTGTTGGGGGCAGTAGGGGGGAGGCAGGCGCTTCCTAAATGTTTTAGAGTGAGAATTAGAAAGCAGCTTATCACCACCCACCAACTTTTTTTTTTTGGCATTTAAAAAAAATGTATTGAAGTATATCACTCATACATAAACATACATAAACAATAAGTGTATAGTAATAGTTGTGAACTTACAAAACAAACATACATAACATCACACAGGGCTCTCATAGCTTACCCTACCACCTTGCATTGTGGTGAAACATTTTTAACTAACGATTAAAGAGCATCCTCAAAATATTACCACCAACTAAAATATCTTACATTTGTTGTATTTTCCCCAAACTCATTCTATTATTATTATTATATAATTTATATAGGAACATACATAAAAATAAGTGTATAGTAAAAGTTGTGAACTTGCAAAGCAAACATTTATAACATCATATGGGATCCCATACATCAACTCACCATCAACACCTTGCATTGTTGTGAGACATTTGTTACCAATGATGAAAGAATACTGTCAAAATCTTACTACTAAATATAGTCCTTATCTTACATTTGGTGTATTTTCCCCCAACCCACCCTATTTTTTTAAAAATATTTTTTTATGGCAGAAGTTGTAAACTTACAAAACAATCATGCACATGTGCAGGATCCCCATACAACACCTCTTTATCAACACACCACACTGGGGTGGAAGATTTGTTACAGATTATAAGATAATATCAGACTATTACCAGGTCCATAGTGTACATTTGGCACACTTTTCCCATATGCCACCATTATCAACACAGTACACCTTTGGCACAAATGCATGAATATTACATTACTGTTAACCACAGTCCATAGTTCACTCCAGTTGTATTTTTCCCATGCTTCCCCACATTCCCACCATCCTGCAATAGTGACGTACATCTGCTCTAGGTCACAAAGGACACTCTTGCCATCAACCACAATTCTCATCCACCTCTGGGTTTACTGTGTTAGTCCCTAGATTATTCTGTAGCTTTCTTTCAATTGGCATTTATATCCCTAGATGACCCTTTTCAGCCACATTCCGATTTATAAACCAGCTGTTACTCACAAAAATGTGTTACCATCAACTCTATATATTTCCACACTTTAACAATAAAGTTAATTAAAACTTTTGCATACATTAAACATTAGTAGTCCATCTCAGTCCTCCTCTTATCTCCTTTAAGAATCCACCACCTACCACCAGGTCTTGAAGATATTTTCCTACATTTTCTTCTTAGAATCTTTATGGTTCTTGCTTTTATATTTAGGTTTTTTATCTATTTTGAGTTATCTTTTGTATAAGGTGTGAGATAGGGGTCCTCTTTCCTTCTTTTGGCTATGGATATCAAGTTCTCTCAACACCATTTGTTGAATGGACTGTTCTGCCCACGCTAGGTGGGTTTGACAGTCTTGTCAAATATCACTTGACCATAGATGTGAGGGTCTGTTTCTTAACCATCAATTTGGTTCCATTGGTCTATACATTTGTCTTTATGCCAGTACCATGCTGTTTTTACCACTGTAGCTAGGTAATATGATTTAAAGTCCAGAAGTGACTTCACTTTTCCTTTTTAAGATGTTTCTGGCTATTTGGGACCCCTTACCTTTCCAAATAAATTTGATAATCATGTTTTCCATTTATTTTAAAAATGCTGGTGGAATTTTTATTGGGATTGCATTGAATCTGTATATCAATTTGGGTAGAATTGACATCTGAATGATATTTAGTCTTCCAATCTGTGAACATGGATTTTTCTTCCAATTATTTAGGTCTTTTTAAAATTTCTTTTAACAATGAGTTGTAGTTTTCTGAATACAAATGCTTTACATTGTTGGTTAAGTTTATTCCTAAATATTTGATTTTTTTAGTCGGTATTGTAAATGGAATTTTTGCCCCGACTTATTCCTCAGATTGCACATTACTAGTATCTTTTAAAGTCTATTTCATCTAATATAAGTATAGGTACTCTGGGTTTTTTTGTTTTTGTTTTTGTTACTGAATGCATGGAATATCTTTTTCCAGCCTTTTACTTACACTCTATTGGTATCCTTGGGTCTAAAGTGAGTTTCTTGCAGACAGCATATAGATGGCTCATATTTTCTTATCCATTCTACCAGTCCATATCTTTTGATTGGGGAGTTTAATCCATGAACATTCAATGTTATTACTGTAAAGGCAGTTCTTATTTCACCCTTTTTGACCTTTGGGTTTTATCAGTCATATTTTATTTTCGCCACTCTTTTGAGGCTTTCAGTTACGTTTATCAATATAATCTTCATTTCTAAACTCTCTTCCAATCCTATCTTGCTTTTTTACATTCTTTTCTGAATGTAGCAGACTCTTTAGTATTTCCTGCAAAACTGGTCTCTTGGTTACAAACTCTCTCAGTTTCTGTTTATCTGTGAATATTCTAAACTCACCCTCATTTTTGACAATCTTGCTGGATAAAAGATTCTTGGCTGGAAGTTTTTCTTTTGCAGTATCTTAAGTATATCTATACCACTGCCTTCTTGCCTCCATGGTTTCTGATAAGAAATCAGCATTTAATATTATTGGGTATCTCTTATATGTTATGCATTACTTTTCTCTTGCTGCTCTCAATTCTGTCTTTGGCATTTGACATTCTGATTAGTATGTGTCTCAGTGTTGGTCTCTTTGGATTTATTTGGATGGGAATATGTTGTGCTTCTTGGACATGGATATCCATGTCTTTTAATAAAGTTGTGAACTTTTCTACCATTATTTCTTCAAATATTCCTTCTGCCCCTTTTCTCTTCTCTTTTCCTTCTGGGACACCCATGGCACAAATGTTTGCACGTCTCCTGCTGTCATTTAGTTCCCTAAGATCTTGTTCAATTATTTCCATTCTTTTCTTCATCTGTTCTTTGTATGTTCTCTTTCAGAGGCCATTTCTTCAAGTTTACCAATCCTTTCTCCTGCCTCTTCAAATTTGCTATTATATGATTCCAGTGTATTTTTAATTTCATTTATTGTGCTTTTCGTTTCCATAAGATCTGCTATTTTTCTATGTATGCTTTCAAATCTTCTTTGTGCTCATCCAATATCTTCTTAATATCCTTAATCTCTTTAGTCATCTCATTGAATTTATTAAGGAGATTTGTTTGAATATCTATGATTAGTTGTCTCAACTCCTTTATGTCCTCTGGAGGCTTATCTTGTTCCTTTAATGGGGCCATATCTTCCTGTTTCTTGGTGTGGATTGTAATTTTTTGTTGGCATCTTTGCATCTGGATTACTAGATGTATTTTTTATGGGTGCAGTTTCTCCCTTTAGTTTAGGGCTTTCTTGCCCTTTCTCCCTTGCTGGTTGTATAGTAGGAGCCAAGGATATAGTTAGTGCTGTAAGCTGTGGAGGCTCAAGCTGCCCACATTGCCTAAGGGACAGATGAAGCTTCTCCCAATTTTCTCCTTTGCCAGGGGTAGAGACAGAACCACAGCTAAGTGTAATAATCCAAGTCATGCAGGCCTAGACTTTAGTTGCACAGAGAGACTGATGAAGCTTCATGCCCCTTCCTCCCTGCCTGGGGCAGGGATGGAGCTGCAGATATGGGCAGCAGTCTATGCCATGGGGGTCCAAAATGTCTGCAGTTACCCCAGTAGACTTCTGACTATTCCGTCTGTGCAAGCCAAATGGACCTATAGTTACCCAGAGAGGCTGATGCAGGGTCTGCCAGCCTCCTCCCTGCTAGAGTTGGGGCTGAAGCCTAGGCTAGGGCTGCAGGCCCATCTGGGTGAAAGAAACTGGTCTCTAGCATCACTGTGATTTTCAGTCAGCCCTTCTTCCCCTCATGCTGAGGGCAGAGTCAAAATGGCAGCTACCAACCTCTTTCCAACTTGGGCAGGTTCAAACTTTAGCTGTTCTTAGGGTTATACTTTAGCCAGCTGAATTAGTAATCAATAACTGAAGTTGGTGACCAACCGTCTCTTCTTCTCCTGTTTTTGGGAAATGGGGGTTCCAACTCCAGCCACAGAATAGCTCCTGAGGCGGCTTGCACTGCCAGAGTAGAATGATCACTAGCCTCTGCAGTTTGGTGTGTATTTTCCCTGGAGAGGCTGGTGCAGGTCCCCCTAGCTTCCTCCCTGCTGGAGGTGGGGCTGGGGCTCAGGCTAGAGCTGCAATCTGATCTGAATGGAAAGAAGTCAGTCCCTACCTGCACTGTGATTTTCAGTCTACCCCAATTCCCCTTGTGCCAGGGGTGGAGTTAAAATGGTGGCTACCGGCCTCTTTCTCTCTTGGACAGTTTCAAACTTTAGCTGTTCTTAGGGTTATACTTCAATCAGTTGAGTTTACTAATCAGTAGCTGAAGTTGGTGCCTAATGTCTCTTCCTCCCCTGTTTTTGGGAAGTGGAGCTTCCAATTCCAGCCACGGAATAGCTCCCGAGGTAGTTTGTATGGCCAGTGGAGGATGGGCACTGGCCTCTGTGGCGTGGAGGGCTCTACTTAGGAATTTTCTCTGCAGATGGTCAGTCTCCTCCTTCCATTCTTTCAGGGATGTTGCAGGATGCTCTTTTGGTATCCTGGAGGCCCCAAACATGTGCTTTAGGTTGCTCTGGATGATTATTAATTGCCCTGTAGCACGAGCTGCCTCTAGAAGCTCCTTACTCTGTTGCCATCTTGCTGGTTGTCATAGTCACCAACTTTTTAAATGCATATGAACTTCCAGAAATTTGATTTTTAGGAATTTATCCTAAATGTGGGGTGCAACAACAATTGTATAAGGAGGTTCATTATAGCTTTGATTACAATGGTAAATACAAGAGAGAAAAATGCTTCCCCCCAATGGGGACTAACTGAATAGCTTGTTTCATCAATGCATGGGAAAGTGCCTAGTGTTTATAGAAAATGAGGTAAATTTTTTAAAACTTTGTAAGACATATTTTCAAGTAAAAACAAACAAAAGAATAAGTAAATGAAAACATCTATAATATAATTCAGGAAATTGTATCAAATAAACATAAAGGACACATTCGGCATTACAGAGAAAATTCCTGGAAAGATAAAACCAAAACAATTACAGAAGTTGCACCTGGAATTCTGGTGTGGGAAGAATATCTGTTTTCATGATATTCTATTGTGCCATTTAAATCTTTTGCTTTATTTTATTATTTTATTTAGTTGTTATCATGCACATATATTACTTTTGAAATGAAAAGAAATCTAAAGCTGCCAATGATATTGATTCAGAAAACTCAGTTCAGGGTAGTCAATATATAAAGCATGAAAGCACAGATTTTTCAAAACTGGAACCCAGGAAGGTTAAGAGATGCTCATACTTTGGAAAGCAAATATCAAACCAGTCCAGGAAATGTTCCTTTAAGGAACTATATGTGTGTGATTTGAAGACTTCAGGGTTTGTGAATACTGCCAAAAGACTCTCTTCTTTATAGCTTAAAGTACATTTGGTCTTTGGGTTGATTACATTAATTTTTCTATCAACTCAACCTTCCACACAGTGCAGATTGACTTTTCACAACACTATTTCTAAGTAAAATTCAGGCCATTTTCCATCAGCTGGTGAAAGAACAATTTCATATTGCTACAAGATGGTGCTGCCTGCTGTCCAGCAGTACTATTTCTGCAGGTTTCCATCTTTGCAAAAAAAAAAATGTCGTTTTGGTTTGCTGTGTTCTGTTTGAGACTATATGAATCCTCTAGGCCCAAGTTTTCCTAGGAGAAAAAAAATGGATGTAGTTGAGGGGGAAGAAGCAGCCGCCAAGGTCCTCACTTTCTTCGCCCCAACTCTCCCTTCTTCCGTGACCCCCAACCTACCATCCCGCTTCAGTTGGAACAGGTCAACTCTTTTTATCTTGGGATTCAGTGTAAAATTCCATTTCAGAGATAGAATTGTGCTACTAAACAGCATTTGGACACCAGTCTTTTGTTGCAATTTGTTCATAATATTATTTCAAATTGAGGAGGCTACAAAAAAATTAAACTATTAATGCTTGTGCTGAAAACTTTGAGTTTCCCAAATGTAAGATAATAAAAATAAAGATGGCAGTAGCTAGGCTTGCAAAGAGGTGATTATTGAAAAAGAAGAAGTATCGAGTGGGTTTAAGCATATGGTTTTTAGAGCCAAAATGCCTGAGTTTGGACTTTAGTGCTGCTAATTATTAACTATGTAACTTGCGACAATTACTTACACTTTATGTTCCCTATAAACAACCTAGGAATGATCGTATTGGTGGTGATATCTCACAGCTTTGTTACGAAATTGAAGGATTTAAATATCTGAAGTATTTAGATCATCCCTAGTGCATAGTAAGTGTTAAAAAACATTAGCGATTGTCATTAACCTTAATCAGATGCTCGCTCATTGACGGTTAGCTGGTTAATGCTATGTCCCAAAGCGACTATGCATGAAATATTGGGAACAAATTAAAATTATTTGGATTTTTATAGTAGCCTTTGACTTTTGGGGAATTGGATCACTCATGATATGGAAATCAATTATTCAACTTCTACATGTTGGATTTCCATACGCATTTTCAAGAAATTAGATGACTTTCTGTCCAAGTGGTTTTTGTTTTCCTTAGACATAATTTACACACAATGAAGTCTGAAAATCTAAACTGCACATATTGATGACCTTTTACATATGCAGATACCTGTGTAACACCACTCAGTTCATAGTAGAAAGCATTTCGAGCAGCCCAGAAGGTTCCCAACTTCTTCCCAGTCAATAAAAGGCATATAGGGACCTCCCTGACCCCTAGCCCTATAAATTAGTTTTTCCTGTGTGTTGACTCTTGTGTCTGGTTTCTCTCACTGGGCATGTCTGTGGGATTCATCCACATTGTTGTATGTCCTATTCTTCCACAGTATGGATGAACTAAAAAAATTTTTCTACCTATTCTTCTGTTGTAGACTTTGTGTTGCTTCCAGTTTGGGGCTATTATGAATTAAACTTTTATGTGCATTCTTGCATTTGTCTTTTGGTGAAGAGAGACACTTTTTGTGTATTTTCCTAGGAGTGAAATTGTTGGCTTATAGGGTAGAGTTTGCTTAGTTTAGAACATACAGCCAATCAGTTTTGCTCAGCATTTCCTAAAGCAAGTCGTGCCCTTGTGTTCCAGGTCAGAGGCTGGCCTTCCTTCAGCATTGTGGTGGGCTGGCCTGCACTGTGGGTAAATTCACTGAGCAGCAGGCCCGTAAGCACCCAAGGGAGCCCTGTGAAAGCAGAGGGAGGACGAGCAAGGATAGAGGATAGGCACCCCAGGCTCTAGGTGCTCAGCATGTGTGGAGGCTTCCACTGGCAGGCCAGGCCCTGCCGTCAGGGAGGCCTCAGGCACTGAGGGTGCCAGGTTCCCTCCTGGCAAGGTCAGGGCCCACATTTCTGAGCCAGGCAGACAGAATCAAGTGTGAATTTCTGACAGAGAAAATATTCTTTAAACAGGGTCTTCCCTGTTTGTCAGAGTGAACTTGGCTACTAGAAACTGCTTCCCCCCATTAGCTCCTTGGAAACCAAGGGAGGTGAGAGTTCCTTACCCTATTTAGTCCCCTGGGCCCTGCTCCTTGCCATAGAAGGGGCCCAACAAATCAGGGGCTTGCTGAGTTAAATGGAAGCAATTACTCTCTCTTTTACACATCCCCTCAATGCTGCCTGTCACCTACACAGTGTAACACTTCCATGACCTTCCTCCTCTTTCCTCCTACCCAGTCCTCACGTCTTTCTTCCCCTTCTAACTGCCCCACCTCTTTTGGGCCTGACCATAAGGCGGTGGAGTAGGAGTGGTTAAAGCACAAACTCTGGGGCCAAAATGCCTAGGTTAAAACACTGTTCTGCCCCTTAATTGCCATGGGAGCTTCATTACGTAACTGCTCTGTACCTCAGCTGCCTTGTGTGAATAAGTAAGTTGATCTGTGTAGAAGTGCTTAGTGCTATGCTGGGCATGAGCTTATATATAAGCATGAGCAGTTATGAGGTAAGAGCCTGGGGGGCGGGGAGGAAAAGTAAGCCTCTTCTTCTTCTTCACAGAGGACCTCTAAGCTAAGCACCCCACAATCACTCCTGAAACTGTCTTCATTGTTCAGGTGGCTACTACTTGCAAGCACAGCATATTCAGAATTCATTTGGATCCTTACAAAAAATATTGAAATAGGGAAAGGACTATCACCCCCTTTTTTGTAGAACAAGAAATTAAGGTTCTTGGGCTTTCTGTCATCCTTCTATCTAACTACCTGTCCACCCTTTCATTTAATCTATCATGTTTCAGCAGATTGAGCCCTGCCTTGTGCTTCTGCATAGCCACTCAGAGCCCAGTTCTTCTGATTATGGTTCAAACCCGGACCCCACCATTCAACAGGTTTTCATCCACCCCTCACTTTCCCATCTCTGCCTTCTTTCTTCTCCTGACCCAAACTTCCCTCACCTGGCTATCACATCCATTGCATTCAAGTTAGGTCATGCTGGAGTTTTAAAATATTAATATAACTTTAATATTTTCATTATATATAAACATGTTTAGCATTTAAAAGAAAGAAAACAAGAAAGAAGGAAATAACATGGATATGAAAAAGCCAACAAATTTTAAAAAGAAAGCACATAAATTTACCACATAGATATAGCTACTACAAACACCCTGACATTTATATACGTGAACTACCCCTCTTTTTTTTGACAGTATATGCACTTTATGCATATATACATCTTAACAAAATGAGCATTGTAAAGTATGAAATATTTTAAAACATGCTTTTAAAACTGTATGGTGTCTATCTTTCCATGCCGTTAAGTATTTGTCAGCCTCAATTTTAAATGATTGAACATGATCATCCTGTTTAGATATCTTTGGCAATAAGATTGTCATTGACCGTTTTTTTTAAGGAAAGTTTTCTTTCTATGTACATTTCTATTCATAGACTTAATTATGTATTTCAGATAAATTCTAGCAGGTGATATTGCAGGGCCATTTTGAAAACTTTTAATAGCCATTGACCTTTTCCTTTGGAATGACTGTATTGATATGAAGATTTCTACTACACACCAGCACTGGTAAGTATCATGTAAATCAAATAGACAGCAGAAAAACAACAACAAATAGTCTTTTCTAATTTGATCAAAAACTTATAATGAACTTTAATATGCATTCATTTTATTACCAATGGGATTAAACAGATTTTCATGATCTTATCTTTCATTTCTCAGGTTCTTTATCTACATCTTTATATATTTTTTCCTAATTGATTTATAAGACCTCTTTTTAAACTGAAGATATCAAACATTTTCTTTTAATATATGTATTTGTTTCCCCATTTTCCTTTTATAATTTTATATGTGTAGTTGTTCATTTCAAGAGTGTTCAAATATTTATGCCAAAGTTTTAGTCATTATGTTTTCCAGCTTTTGTGAAATACCTAGTGATATCTCTCCTAGGACAGAGTGCTTTTTATGTTTTCATTTTGTCAATTTATCTTTTAACCCATATGTAATTTATATTCTTTTATGGTGAAAGATAAGGAACAAACTTTTTCCTCCAATTGTTTAGCCATTTATATCATCTATGGCTAGAAACTCATGATAGAAAATGTCACCTTTCCTTCACAAACCTGCCTCTGGTCTATCACAATTCAGCCCCCTTGTCTTTCTCCTTCCCTCCTGCCACACTCAGCCCTTTATCCTGAGTTCTACCTGCAAGTAACTTTCTTTCAGTCCTGGGACCTGCCACTGCCCAGGCCTTTATGCTATTTCATGTGTCATGCTCTCTGCCTGCCAAAGCTTCCTTCTACTCCCCATCCCCATACAACCCTTTATACCAGGAAAACTAGACATCTTTTAAGATCTAGGAAAGTGCCACATCAATCATGTGTCCTTTTATCCTCCAATAATAGCCTCCTCTTTGGGGTTCTTGCAGCAGCCTGTATTTCAATTGTTCTAGTATATTGTAATTAATGGTGCACTGTGAGCTCTTCATTAACAGTTGTCCTATCACATTCATCACTGTATCCTCAGTTCTTTTGGCATATAGAAGGTGCTAGAATAAAGTCTTATCAATGGACAAATTAACAATTGATTAACATCTAAAGAAATCAGCATGTATCTACAATTAGACTATAGGAGAGACATTTCTTATTTTCTTCCCAGTATCAATTACTGGCTTTACCTGTAACAGTGCCCTAACTTTAATAGGGGAATTCACCCTGTCCTAATTCTTTGTTGTGCAGGGTGATTGACTCCCCTTAGCCCAGAGTCTCTGACTGGCTTAGGTCTAGCAGTTTAGTTGTCTTCCTGGCCATAATGAAGGCTGCAGAATGGAACAGCCTGAGAGAACGTGCTGAGGTGGCAAGGAGAGAAGAGTTTGTTTCCTTTGAGGGTGAAATCAGAAATACCTCCCCCAGTCCACACACACCACCACCATCACCACTACCACTGGATGTGAAAGATGGAGGATATAAATCTCAAACGTGGAGGAAGGAGATTTTCAGGAAATGTTGTCCACAGTGCATAGAGAGCTGTGAAAGGAATAGAGAGAAACCCCGTCTTTGTTAAGATATTTATATGCTGGACCACATTGTACCTTGGGACTGTTCAGTTACATGAACTGTTATATTCCCCTTATTATTTAAACCAGATTGAGCAGACATTTCTGTTGATTGTAACCATAAGAATGCTAATATATATGAAGCTATTTGATGGCTAAATTACAATGAGACACGAAGGAAGACTGGGCATATCACAAACAAAGGATGAAACAGAGAGGCAAGGAAAGTTAAGATTGTAAAGATTAAAGATAATCATTGTCAGACTATGGAAAATGACATTTCTAAACCACTTTCCAGATACCATATCATTGCTGGCAAAGCAATTTCCCATGGATTTTAATAGTCACGTTTAAATATCTAAAGTTCCTTGTCCATTACCTGGCACAGAGAAACCCTCAATACCTGATAATTTCCTTCACCCCACATTTACGCAATCCCCTTCCATCAAAACAATCAACAATTCATCTTAGGATAATAAAATAACCATTTACAGGTATGAGTTACTGTCCTCAACTTTAAAGAATTCATGGAGTTTAAGAAGATCTAAGATGGAAAAATACAGAAAGTTGAAATTATTTCCTAGCCAAATGCAAAACCAAGCAGCTGTTCATGGAAACATGTAGATCTCTGTCCAATATGGAGTCAATTTATACTAGACTAGGGGGAAATAGTGGTGACAAGTCCAAAATTGTTCCTGACCTTGTAGATCTCATATTCCAGTGGAGAACTGGGCAATCACACTAAATATGTTCATTTACCTGGTGATGAACTGTGTGATTAGGGGTACTTCAGTAGGGTGGTCATGGAAGGCCTCTTAAAGTAGATGCCTTGTCAGGTGACATAGGAAGAGTGAGCAAGAGCCAGCCAGGAGGCGATCTGGGGGAAGGACATCCCAGGCCTCTGGGCAAGCATGTGGAGGGCCCTCAACTGTGGTATGGAGGAAAGAGAACCACAAAATACCATAGGCATCAGGGAAGGCAGATGTGGCGGTTCATGATTTGCAAAAGTCTGGGATGTGGTTCTGGTCAGAACCCTACAAAGGATCAAAGGTGTGGGTCCCCGAGGAGTGGGTGTGGCTGGAACTGACTAAGGCCTTTAAACCTGGGCCAGCAGTGGCCATGGAGAGGGCTGAGGGCCTGACCGGCATGACCCAGGTCCGGAAGATGCAGCCATTCCTTTACTGTGTGATTCCCACAGCACCAGAGACGTGCATCAGAGCGAGCATTATTAGTAAGCAGACTGGTGTGTGTGTGTGTGTGTGTGTGTGTGTGTGCAGGGAGTGTAGGGAAAGAAGGAAATTGGGGAAACCGAGGTCACAAACACATTTCAGAAGGAGGAGGGGTTCCCTGACTTTGTTCCCAGAAGGCAGGCCACACAACAGTGCCTTGGACTTCCCAGCTTGGGGACATCAGGCTAAATCATGAGCAGTTGAAACTGTGGCCCCACTGCTTTCCTAAAAGGTGAAGAGTCCAGGAAATTGGGGCAGGCAGTTGTGGGGGGTGTCTGATTGTGTGGCCTCACCTGCTTTCTCTGAGAGGTATTTATTGTGTGTAGCAGGTACTGCCTTAGCTTGGGCCTGGCCCCTATGTGTTAGAATCTTTCAATCCAACCAACAAAGCCTCTACATTACGTGGCCATATGCTGTGTCATCTAAAAAAGGACTTTTAAGAGTAAGAGAGGATGGGACAAATTCTAAATCACATGGAACACCAGGACGACTAGCATTAACTCGTGTTTACTTGCCCTCCCTTAGGGAAGCAGTCCTTGCCAAGTTATGAACGGGTGGTGGGTCCTGTGAATAGTGCACTCTCATCTCCTTCGAGAGGTGAGCAAATGGTAGAACTGAAGACTTAGAATTATCCTGGGGGCTCATTGGTGGAACAAGGTAGCTTTTTAGTTAAAGTCTAGGCCTAGACCTACATACTCTTCAGTTCAAATCCTGCCACCACTGTTTACTCTGAGCAGGTTGTTTCACCTCTCTGAGCTTCAAGTTGCCCATGTGTAAAATGGGAACAAAAACAATGATACCTATCTTGCCAAGTGTTATAAATTTGAAATGAAATCATGTGTGTGAAGCAATTAACATGGATGTCAATAAGACTAATTCTCAGAGATAGGGAGAGATGAATAGAGTTACATTAAGACTTTGCTAAACACATCTCTAAGAAGATCTTGTCATCCCCTTGATGACCCTCCCAGGTCCCTTTACAAGGGACACAGACACACACATGCACATCCCCATAGCATTTCTTCTCCTGTTCCCCAGAGGAGAGTGTCTTGATCCATTTTCCCTACTAGAAGGCTGAAAGAAGGCAAGGGGTGACCTGTGGTCATTGGCCCAACCACACACAGCTCCAATTCACTCTTTCCAGGGAATCACTCTAGATGTAGTCACCACAAAGTGACAGGCCAGAGCAACTTAGTAATTTGAAGGCCCAGGGAAATAACACATATTTTAAGATGTTCGGAATGCTGGTTTAGAATTACAGAGTATTGCTCATTGCAGCGTTTGACACAACTGTTCCGAGTTGAGCTGCACTATTTAAATAGGGCAGATCTACCCATACAGTTGGGAAGGCTTGAAATTAACCCAGGGACTGAATCTAGATTCCAGGGATTCACATTCCATTTCAGGCCCTGCCCATGGTTCAGATCATGCCTGCTGGCTTGATCTGTAGGTGTGTCTAACACCTACACACCCAAACTCTGCCTTAGTTCCTTCATCTTCAATATTTCACGTAGTTTCAGTTTCAAGATACAATGACAACATGGAATAAATGTGATAAGAGAACTATACAGGAAGTTTTATAGAAACACAGAGAAGGGCACAATCTATTTTTCCCTTGGTACTGGTAGATCAGGGATCGTTAAATAGAAAAAGTGAATAGGTCCTGGAAGAATGAGTACAAGTAGGAAGTTTAAGGAAGAGAGGGATGGGAGGACATTGAAAGTACTGCAAACAGTATGAACACAGGCTTGAAGACAAAGCTGTGTCTGGCAGACTAGTGTCTCATACACTAGTGACATCCGGGAACAAGTTGAATAAAGAAGCTGCCTCAATTTACTTTCTCTTAAAAATTAGATTAGTGTCTTTCTTGGTCACAGACTTTGGTATTCAGTCTCCAAGATGATCCCAAGGATCTCTACCTCCTGGTTTTCTTGCCCCTGTGTAGTACCTTTTCACACTGAATAGCACTGGCCAATGTAATCTATAGGATATTGTCAAAATAAAGGTGTGAATTCCAAGGCTAGGTCATACAATCCTATTTTCAGTTTGCTCTCTCTTGAATTCCTAGCCAGGTGCCATACCATGAGGACACTCAAGCAGCCCTATAGACAGGCCCACGCAGTGAGGAACTGAGACCTCCTGCTAATAACCAGCACAAACTTGCCAGGTATGTAAGTGAGACACCTTGAAAGTGGGTGTTCCGGCCCAATCAAGCCTTCAGATGACTTCATATAACCCAGCTGCAACTTCTTGAGTCAGAACAACCCAGATAATCTGCTCTAGATTCTAAGTTCATGGAAAGTGTGGGAGATAATAAGTGTACATTGTTTGAAGATGCTACCTTTTGGGATAATTTGTTATGCAGCACAGATAACTAATACACAGACCACCAATTATCTCTACTTAAAATTTTAAAATTGAATAGTCCTATGCTATGTTTTTTTGCCTGGGGCTTCAACACAAAGGAATCTTCATCATGGAGTGTTTTGCTGTAATACATAGAAAACCTCCCAATGTGGCATATTGACAGGAATTCTGTTAGGCAATCTGAAAGCTAGCTGGTTGTCAACGTGGCTCCACATCTTGCTTCTCTCTGCAAATGTATTACATCCTCATCCCTGCATCACCACTTCTTCTGCAAGGTGTTAGTTTCCATTTTCCATAACTTTGGTTGGCATAAGATTTCTCATGGCAACACTGGCTCTAAACTTAGGTGATCTTGCTGATCCAGAAATTCATCCCAATCTTTTATCACCTTTTGTGAGGCTTAATTTATATTCTCAAGAGTGGAGCTGATTGGCTCACCTTGAGTTGGATACTTCTCACAAGGGTATGACCAAGAAGCAGATTCACCCAGTACAAGCATGGCAGCTTTGGCCTATCGCTTTAGGATGGGCATGAGGGGTTGGGGATCTGGCAAGCCCTCAAGTGTGTCTAATGCATGCAGGCCCAACTAAGACCTTCCCAGAAAGTCTGCTGCAAGATCAAGACCACACACTTTTACATTTTTATTAACTCACTGGTGTGTGAAACTTTCTCTTCTGCTAATGAAAGATCCTCCTCAGCATGACAAAAGCCTGTTGGCAGCAAGGTATTAGGATTCATGACTCAATCCCCATATTTCTACAAAAGCAATTCCAAGCTCTCAAAAGCAATTATGCATCATATTATATTATCAGAATAAAATAAATATAAATCCTAGGATTAATATGAAGCCATAAACAACTGCTGACACCCTATAGATTGTATTAGGAATACTTTGATAAACTCTCAGTTTTCCATACTTCCCTCAACCTCACGACACTCGCCATTTAGATCTAGAATACATGAGGAGCACAGGTGGTGAATGTCCTGATGGTAGCAGGGAGCGAGGAGGGTTGGAAATAGAGAAAAAGAAAAATCTGGAGGAATGTTTTGAAAGATAGTGAGAACCTGGTCAAGCATCCTTTCTCTGTAAGAGGAGGGCCTGGCTGGGGTGTGTATAGGACTTTGCTTTCATGCTTCCCCTCTAGCTCTCAGCATAAGGGGGACAATTCAGAATGGGCCAACTATTCATTCAAAAATAGTCACCGCACATCCATGAGCTGAGGGAATAGCCAGGGCCACACTCTCATGGAACTTACAGACTTGTGCAGGAGATAGATGAACAAAGAATTGAAGGTCAGTGAGCTCGTTGCAGTGCTCTGGGCATTGTCCAAATGCACTAAGAAGTGTGGCTGAAGAGAAAGACCAGAGGTTATAAAGGGATTCTTTGTCTGGTCACAGCATTTTATTCTTAAAGCTGGGGAAGAGAGAGGGCTCAATACATTAGAATTGCCTAAGGCTGCCATGTGATATGTCTATAGTGTGCCCAGTATTAACAGACATTCAAAAGGTGTTTGTAGAATGAATAGACAAGAACTGACTATGTCAGTGCAAGTGAGCACTGGCTCCTGGTGTATCCAGCATCAGGCTTACCATCTCGCCTGCTGCGAGAATATTTCGAATGCTTCCGGTCCCCAAATGGACAAAGAGCCTGACAGGGCACTCTAATTACCCTTGGAATGGAAGTCAGTGCAAGCAAAGGAGGATGTGTGTCCCTTGTGCATTCATCTTCCTCGTGCCCCCCTGCCTTTCAACCTAACTGGCTGATCACCCGGGGTGTAGGAGACAGAGGGGGCCACATTTCATCCTAAGCCGAGTTACATATTGTGGCACCTAGAGAAAAATGTGGGACGGGCTGAGAAGCCCGGAACGGTCCTCAGAAAGTAGAGAAATAGTGACCACTAACTGGGTCCCTGACCTACTTTGTCCCCAACTCTGAGCTGCCCTTTCTTAAATCTACTGGATTTCTCCATAAATCCCTTTGTGGTGGGAGCCAGAGGGGGGCAGCCTTGTAGCAAAATGCCCAGAGGCTGCATTAACTTCTTTCCCTGACAACTTAGACAGCAGCTAATTTGCACACTATTTCATATTAGTTTTGGGGGAAAATATAGCTAACGAGAAGGAAGAGAATGACATCTATTTTGTTAGCTTAAACATGCCTGATTCAGTGGTGAACGGGTGATCTCTAAGCTTGCTGTTTTCAGGCTATAAAAGCTGTTTATTTCACTCTATAAAAGAACGTTTGAACTTACATAGCTATTTAAGTTTAAATGTTTGGTTGTGGGTTTTGTTTTGTTTTGCTTTTTGACGGGGCGGGGGGAGGAGAAGAAAAATGCGAGAGGAATTAGCAAAACCAGGCTGAAACCCAATCTATAGTGGCTGCAGGGTTTGCATAGAAACTTCCTTCATTGGGAATCCCAGCCCCTGGCCCCCAACCCACCACAGCAGCCCCAGTGCACCGGAAACGTACTAAGCTGTGTGCGAGTCCAACATTAGCAGTCATTTCAGCAAAGCTCTCCAAGTCGATCTTTTCTCATGTGCTGGTGTGATCCACATTCACTGGGGATCCTTGGGCTCTTAAAGAGTTGCAGCTGCCCAAAGGAGATGACAGACGTTAACAAATCTGTGTTGTTTTTCTCCTAAAACTGTTAGTTTGTGTGAGTGCTGTGGGTGGAAATGTGCTCTCCCCCTGCCCAGAGAGCTGCTGGGAAGGGGAGCCCGAGGTTCTGAGGACAAGCTGTGTGCCTGTGTTGTTTTCTCCCGGGGTAACTTCGCACCCCAACCGGCAGCCCTCCTGCAGGCAGACAGGAGGTGCTGGAAATAACTCCCGAAAGTCATCCTTGCCCCATACCTGGAATAACTCCGTGGCATTCATTGTCTGTAGAGTTTCCTCAGTAGAATCCAGCTCCAGGTGCCCAGAGAGGTAGCTTGCTCGCGCACCTTTTTTGACTGCCGTCCCTTTTTCTCACCTCCCCACTCCTTTACAGGTGTTCTCTGCCCCTCCCAAATAAGCAACTTGCACCCAGTCCTTGACTCAAGTCTGCTCCTCTAGAAACCGAAACCTAGAGTCCTCTTCCCTAGAACTTGCCCATAGTTCCCCACACTGGGCAAGCACGTGGTCTCCAGAGCAAGAACAGACCCCCTAGGAACAGATTGATCATGTCATGTGTGATCTAAACCAGGACACTCTGGAGAGCGAAGGGGGTGCCAATAAAATGACGCCAAGAGGACAACAAGAATAAACCGGGACTCAGCCAGGCAAACTGTGACTTCTGGTTACCTTGTCCGGGGAAGCTTAAGTCTTCCAGGCAGAGGCCTGGTGGCTGCCGGTTGGGAGACTCCAGGGTTATACTGGGAAATGTTTAACAACCAGCTCTCTGAAAAACAGACAAATAAACAAACAAAAAGACCCTCATTTGTAGCATTTGCCAGCTTCCATGGTGTAAATATTCCCACCATGTACAATTTCATACTCAGTGTGGAGTCACTGAATACAGAGGTGGGAAATACAAGTGCAGTAGCACACCATTATATGGTATTTTTACTATACAGCTACAATAGATGTAAATAACCTCACAAGCACAGGTATTTGTAAAATGTAGAAAAATAATTAGGATGCAGTGGATTTTGTGTGTTTGTTACCTTTTTTTTTAATGCAACTTATTTAATCGTAAGTTTATTAATTTAATTTTAATAAGGCCTGTGTTTAACAACAAGCACGAAAAATTCTTGAAAGTTTAACAATTGCTCTTGCAAACTGGTACGAGCTAACTCCAGCACACTGTTTTGGAGACTCTCAAATAGGCATTCTTTCCTTCCTTTTGTCGACTACACCAAACTCTTTCTTAAGCTTAAAAGAGGAAGGTCTTCACGTGAAATTGGCTGATGGGATGTGGTTCAAGATTTTGGCTCAATAGTTAGCTAGTGATCCAATGGTCTTCTTGATTTTATCTAAGCCTGAAGCCTGTTTTGTGCGAGTTATTCCATTTGCCACCATCCCCATCCCTGATCAATTATCTGCCCTTCGCCTCTCTGTGCCTCTGGAGGTTGATATCCGAGGACTGCGCTACTCAAGCTCCTTTGCCCTCTTGCTTCTGGTTGAGCTCAGCTCCAAGGAAGCACTGGCATGAGATCTGAGTGCAGAAGGAGAGGGGGAATTGGGAGCAGGTATATACGCCTCTCTCTCTCTGCCTCTCTGCCTTCTGATATTAGCTGTGTATAACTCCTCTCCAACAGTTCTCAATGAAACCAGTTCTCAATTTCCTTCCGTTGGCTTCCCCTGCAGCAGGTCCCTGGGGGTCTCATGAACCATCTGTCCATACCTCTGTAAACAGTCCCCCAATTCTTTCTAGCTAAACATTTTGGAGTGTTTTCTATATGATACCAGCACCCTGTATGATATGAAGTATTCCATTCAACTGCTTTGGTTTCTAGGGAACCTAGTAGTTTAAGTCCTCGCATGGGGGAGCACAGTTCTAGGGTATAACGTGATCCTGCTCACCCCTTCACATCTACAAGCTCCTGAGTATCGTGATCTTTGCCCAGTTAGCAGTCTTAGGAGAGAAAGAGGCACAGAGACACCTATCTTTTCCTATACTGACAAGGCTACTTTCACCCTGACACTCAGGCTGGGCACTACAGGTCACCTTGGCTGCTTGACTGAACCTGGTTCACACTTTGCTCTGAGAGCCAGGTCTCGGTGCCAGTGTCAGCCACAGTCTGTCCTGTGGGAGCTGTAATGAAACCAGGCACCTGCTAAGGACCCCTTCCTAGCCTCTAGCCTATTCACCTGGCACCACAGCTCTCTGTGAGGTCTGGGCCCTTGCCTTGATCTTAAGCACCCCTTACTCTGGTCTGGCATCCTCCCTGGCCTGCTCAGCCCAGCCTGGTGGCTAAAGTCAGTTGTCAGAACTTCCTGAAGTCAATAGTAGGTCATTAAACTAATAGGAAGTGAGTGTGTTCCATGACCCAGGTGCTGTGTTAAACAGTTCACACATATGATCTGTTCCACCACAATAACGACCCAAGGAATTTGGTGCCATTATCATCCCACCTCTCCAGTCTCATCACCTACAACTTGTGCAGGGCATTTGCCTGTTTGCTATTAGATACATTCCCTGTCCTTCTCCCACCTGCTCTATATCACAGGGAACTACATTTTCAGGCTCCCTGGCCTGCTAGCTTCTGGCTCAGGACAGCCAATGGAAGGACCTGGCAGGAAAAAGGCAGGGCAATTTTTCTCCCTCTTTCCACCTGGGGCAGCATCTCTGGCTGGAGTTGTGCTTCTCTGGTGGCTCCAGCTCCCACTGCACAGCCCTTAATGGTCCCAGCTCAATCAGGCAGGACTGCCACAGTTCCAGCTTCCACAAGGTTCCTGGACTCCTGCAAAACTTCTTCCTTCCTTTAACTCTCCAGCTTTAGAGGAGGGAGTGGCTTTCTACAGCTGCAAATCTCTGTTTTGCTTCATCTACTCCTCTTTGCTCTTTCAGCTCTTCTTACAATTTGAACCTAATTCCCTACACTAAATCTCCTTTATTGAAATACCTGGCATGAGTTTTGCTTTCCTGACTGCACCCTGACTGATACGTTTCTCTGCCATTTGTCCCCTTTACTCAGGCATCTATGGATGATTACATATATATATATTCCTCTGCTATAACTATTCATTTCCTTTATAACACTCATTACAATTTGTAATTATACACATAGTGGTTTGTTTATTTGTTTTTTTGTCTGCCTTTCCTGATAGCCTGTAGCTCCACGAAGGCAAGCATCTTATATGTTTTATTTGTTGCTGTGTCTCTAACACTTTAGTAGATGAATGGCTCATGGGCATTCAATACAAATTTGTTGAATAAATTAATTAATAAATGAATGAACCCTCATTTTAAATATAAGGACATTCAAATTCAGAGAGAAGAAGTAACTTGCCAGATCACTTGGCTTTGTGCTGCCAGCCAGTCCAGGACATTTTGTGCCAATGCTTTTGTCCATGGACTACAGAGTCATGATCCCAATGGAAGGAGATACCCTTTGCATCTTAGGGCTCCCACTCTTATTATCCCTGCTTTTCAATACTGCTGTGGGCTGCTCTTACATCAATCCTTTATATACTGTGGTTGTTATCCTTCCTTCCAAAGCAGTCATAGCCATATTTCCTAACATCTCTCCCAATCCATGGATGACCCAGCTCTTGAACCCTGTCCCTGTGAAAACTGACTCTCAAGATTTGCTCACACTGTGGAATATCTGGTAGAACTGAGGTATGCAGATGCAGGCCTAAAACAGGTGGTTCCCCCAAATGGCTAATCACCAGACTCTCCCAAGGACATTAGAAAACAAAACAAACAAAACAAAAATAGTCCCATGTCTAATCCCAGACCTACTTGTTAGGTGGGGCTTGGGAATCTGTATTTTTCAGTGTCCCTTATGTTCTGCGACTCACCCAGGCTGGTGACAGCTCTCATTGCTGCCACAATAAAAGCAACGACAGAGAAGTCACTGGATGTAGGTGGAAATGAAAAACAAAAAAATAAAAACAGTTTTAGATGAATGCCAGGAATAGGGACTTCTGCTTCTCAAATATTGGGATCCTCTGGAGCAGAAAGTAGGGACAGCCTGTGCCCAGAATTGTTGACTGATCGTGTCCAGGTGACTGATGGTGTCCCTGACCGCAGCCTCGCTTCCTCAGCACTCTGCATGGCAGAGGCCCTGACAGTATCCAGGGAACTCAGGAGTGTGGCCTGCACTCCCTGCTAGGATTGCCAGATAACATACAGGAAACCGAGTTAAATTTGAATTTCGGAGAAACAAGAAATGCATGTATTTTTAGCATAAGTATGACCTATGCAATATTTGGGATATACTTATACTAAAAAGTCTTTGTTATTTACCTGAAATTCAAATTTAACTGAGTGTCCAGCATATGCATTTTTATCTGTTAAACCTGACAACCCTGCTCCCTGCGGTTGCCTAACACTGGGAAGTTTGAAGCACTAACCAAGAGTCTCGTTTGCTTCCAAGAGGATATTTTGAACTTTTGTTTTTGTGAGTCACCCATGGAAGCCGCCATGATGAGGGGCTCCCTCTTTAAGAAACGTGGGCTTCTGCACGGCTTAGCATGACATGTTCTGGTCTATACACATTTGTTTAGCACCTTTGGCTGGCTGTTGCCAGGGTCCCAAGTCCACTCCACCAATGATGGTGGCAAATGCTCAGGTTTCTGGAATGACTTGGGAGAGAAGCTTCCCTATTTCAGAAGACCAGCATCAATTCAGTTAAACTAGCTCCCTTGCAACAGGAATCCTATTTGCCTTTTCCATTGTTGGTTACTGGAAAGATGTTGAACAAATGAGTGTAATGGCACCTCCGCCTTACTTTCATTTCTCATAAGTCTGTACCAAACATGGAGCCTTTTAATGAGTGATGGGATTGTTTCCTCTTCTTGGGGGAGCCACTGTGTGTGTCATTTATTTACTCAGGCAACAAATATTTTTCGAAAGTGCATTGTGTCTCATGCTGTTCTAGGTATTTGGGATGTTGAAGTTAAGAGAACAATGTCAACAGACTTAGGAAGTTTGTTCTGTGAAAAAAATAAGGAAGAGTATAGAGTGTGCCACTGAAGAGGGGATGGGGTTGGAATATTAAATAGATTGACCAGTGAAGACGTCTCAGAAAATGTGATATTTAGGCAGCGACTTGAAGGAGAACTACTTTCAGAATTTTAAGAACCCTTTAGCTAGTTTGCCTATTGCCGTTTCTTTTAACCTGAAAGGCAGCACTTCATACAAAACCTATCATTTATCAAGATACCAAATTTGTAAAATGATCTTGGAATGTGAGGCACTAAATGTAAATACCCATGTTCCAAGTTCAAGTGGACCAGCTCAGGAATACGCAGTGCATTACAGTCGTTTCTAATTAGAGTGTGGCCATGCAGTATAGCATCCAAAGCGCGGCATCTGGAGCGTGACTGCCTGGTTTCCAATTCTGTCTCCACCACTTAATGATGATATTATCTATGGCAACAGGTCCTAACCTTCTGTGCCTCAGTTTCCTAATGTTAAGTGGGGACAATGATAATAGTTACTTCAGTGTTGTTGTGAGGATTTAATAAGAACATGCATCATCTTCTCATGTGCAAAGCCCCTAATGTGTGCCGATACTGGTTCTCCAGAAAACAAACAAACAAACAAACCCGTGATGTAGGGCATTTGCCAGCTTCCACAGTGTAAATCTTCCCAACATGATAGATTTCAAGCTACCAACAATATGTCATTGAATGTGGAGCTGGGAAGAGATGCACACAGTCAGCTCTCATGAACTGGTACAAGCTGTCTCTAGCACACCACATAATGATTTATAATGCCATTGTATCAATGACAAGTATTTTCTCAAAATATACTATTTACATTTATTGACGACTTTGGAGCAGAGTTTCTTGGCCTTGGCCCTATTGATATTTGAGGCTGGCTGACTTTTTATTGGGAGGGACTGTCTTGGGCATTGTAGAATGTTTGATAGCATCCTTGGCCTCTACCTACTAGGTACGAGGAACACTCCTCCCCCAAGCTGTGACAACCAAAGAGGTCTCCAGCCATTTCCAAATGCCTTCTGGGGTGGGGACAAAATGTCCCTTGCCAAAAAACCACTACTTTAGAGAAATACAAAGGTAAGTAAGTAAAACATCTAGAGGGATATATTTAGATCACATTTTCAAAAGAAGGTAAAAATAATAAGATGGCCAAGTGGTTGCAAATACACTGAAAAGAATGTTGAGTTTTAGACAACCGAGGGTTAGAGAGATTGAGCATTAGGCTAAATTTGGATGAAAAGATGGGCTAAGATGTCACAGGTGGGGGTCAACATGGCAGAAAGGCTAGAGGGCTTGGGGTTGGATGGTTGTGCGATACCCACAACTTCAACTGTCTTGATATCAAACAACCTCCTACCGAGAGTCTGCACTGCATTAGCTGTGTGACTCCGGGCAAGTCACTTAACCACTCTGAGCCTCAGTGTCCTCACTAGTGGAAAAATTATGAAGACTGACTTAAATAGATGGTGAAAATAATAGTCAAATCTGGTAAATATTTATTAAAAGGAAAAGAAAAGAGCCATTGTTAGCTCTCAGGTTTTGGGGGTTGGTAGGACTTACGCAGGGGCTAACAGGGAGGGGCAGGGGTAGGTCGGGTACGCTAGATGATAAAGTGCCTGCCCCGTCACACATGGCTGCAGGTCACTGCTTGGAAATGTGAGAACAAAATGGGACCCTGAGCTAATGGCTTTCAGGTGTGCTGGCCTGGCTGCCTGGCCACTGGGGAATCACAGGAGGCCAAGGCTCACA
The DNA here is from genome assembly GCA_026826555.1 of Tolypeutes matacus. Lineage (NCBI taxonomy): Eukaryota > Metazoa > Chordata > Mammalia > Cingulata > Chlamyphoridae > Tolypeutes > Tolypeutes matacus. The sequence continues at coordinate 7,122,910 of JAKSZT010021619.1, read as the reverse complement.
CTCCAGGGCTGCCAAAGCAAACAGCCAGGCCCAGGGTAAAGCAACCAGAGCCAGGGACCTGGGCCTCCCACCAGCCTGCATAGCACCCTGGGGCTGCCCACACCCACCCCTGCCCACTGTTGACACAGCAGGCACACCATCCCCAGCCTGCCTCATTGCCACCCAACTTCCCCTGTTCCCAGAAGTCCATGTTGCTCACCTACCCAGCCCAGGAGTGCCACCATGGTTTGCCTTTTCTCCCTATCAACCTCGGCCCCAGTGAAAGCACTGCTGGTTGGAGCTATGCTTGACTTCGTCCATATAGGCACGTGGGTAGAGAATCTCTCCATTCTCCCTCCTCCTGACACTTTACCCGGCTCTAGCCTTTGCGCCCTGGTCTGTGCTACAGCTCTCAGCAATAGTCTATGGTGCCTGCTTCTTCCCTCCAGCCCCACAGCTATTGAGATAGACCCTACCCAAGTTGCATTCCATCCAAACTCCATTCTGTCCACCCCATGCTCTCTGACAGGCCGCAGGGCAAACTGCCACAAATGCAGCATGTGTTATGCCAAAGGATACCTTGGAAGGAAGCCACAAAGGTGGGCCATTCAGGTGGGCAGAGTCAGCTCAGCTCAGGAATGTCTGTTGATACCACACAAATTCCACTTGACCCTGGGCTTCAGAAGTATCTGCTCAGACTCCACAAGTCAGACTGCTATGAAAATATTTGTGCTCTGGGCCTTACAGATTCTGACATGGGTCAGGCGCTAGACCACACTGCTTATTTATTAGCTGCGCAAACATGAAAATGAACCTCTTTGTGTCTCAGTTCCTTATCTATCAAACCATAACAGAAGTTCTTTCACGCAGTTGTTAGGAAGAATAATGTCATTGCTTATTCTTTCAGTCAAGTGCACCGACTATGTTCCAAGAACAGTTCTAGGCCCTGGGGATACAGATATGAATATAGCATAGTTCCCAATCTCCAGGGTGGTAGTCTAGGGGAGACAGCAATGAGAAATTATAGCAACATGATACATGGAATAGATTGCTCAATAGAAAGATAATAGGTGCACACGTGTGTGTATGTAATTTTGTATTAAAGATTGTTTTATATAAAATAAAAGTGGAAATCATAGAAAAGTCTTCCTGATATATGTTTTTCATGATCCCTCTTCAAGACCTTTGCCCTCGCTCTTCTCTCTGCCCTTTCCTTCTTCCTCTATATCTGTAAATCTTGCTCCCTAACTTTTTTTCCTGCCTCTGCTCAAATATTCTTCTACCATAGACATCTCCCCTGACCACCCTATTAATAACACCCACTCTATTATGTTCTATTCCCTTTATCCTATATCTTCTTCCCAGTCTTATCAACACCTAAATATTGCACTTTATTTTTTCTCTTCTTTTCTTGTTCTAGAATGCAAGCTCTGTGAGGGCAGGGATGCTGTTTGTTCACTGCTGTAATTCGAGAACCTAGAACTATACATGGAATGTAATTAAATGCTTCAACAAATATTTGTTGATTGAATAAATGAATGAATAAATGAATGAAAGAAAGTTGGAGCAAGCAGGGAGTGAAGTCACAGAGAAGAGAGAACTTGAACCAGGTCTGAAGCAGGAGTTAAGAGTTATCATATGGACAATGTGGGACAGGGCCAGGTAAGAGCATGTGCAAAAGAAAGCAAGGCAGTCTTGGTTTGTCCCAGAAATTTCTAATTGTTCTAAGTACCCAGAGAACTGCAGGGAGGAGTCCTGGCAGGAAATGTGGATGGAGCCGGCTGGGGACAAATCACATTTAATCCCTCTTAGGGAGATTGGACTTGGCATATAACTCAGCACCTAATTTTCAAAAAATAGAAATAGCATAGGACCAGGCACATAAAGGATGCTTAATGCTTTCCCGCCATCCCCTGTCCCACACCTCAGCCTATAAGAGGAGCATGGAAATCTCCAAGGGAACAGACGAGTCTCCTGGCTCCAGCTAGAACCACACTCCCCTGAACCCAGATAAGGGTTTAGGGCAGGTGAGATGTTTGAACCCTTCACAGGATGTGTAGTTCAGTAACAGTGTACAGCTCAGGAAAATGTTTAGTTCAGTAACAGTGTACAGCTCAGGAAAATGTTTGTCCCTTTCCAGAATTCGGCCAAAGCCAGCTCGCTTCAATCTGGCCATCCTGCCCCATTTTCAACTTCTCCATCTCTAACATGCTGTTCTCCAAAGTGTTGATGAATTAGGGCTTAATTATCCCAGCTCCAGTTCCACTCTGTGCTTGTTACAGTAAATAAACTAGCCTGTTTAAATGACTTTTCACCATGGGGTGAGCTCCTGCACAGAGTTTTGACTGAAATAATATCACTACTTTTAATGGCCTGAGTTTCGTAGAAGAGACTGACGGCAACCACTCCCTGCTCAGCAGATCAACGCGGACAGAAGAGGAAGCTGGCAGCTCATGCTGGACTCAAACGGGGGAGGCTGCAAAGTAACTCTGTGGAGTCAGCAGTACTGTTTCTTCCCCCAGTTCCTCCTATGTCCAGGGTTTTGAGAGAACAGATTCTAAGAGGAAGTAAGAGAGTCACGGCGGCCTCTATTGTTTTTGAAATGCATTCAAACATTTTTTATAATGTTTTCAGGAGTGAATGAAGACAATTGCTGGGGAGTGGGGGCATGGCGTGAGGTAAGGGCATGTGCACGTGTGCATGTGGGTATGTGTGTGTGCATGTGTGTGTGGGTGTGTGCAGTAAATGGAGAGATTACCAACTTTGGAGAATGGTCTGTTAAGTTGCTGTTCCTGCGAATAGTATTATGTCTCCCATGATTTTAGGGCCTCATCCCCCTCTCCCCGGAGCAACTCTTCTTTAATTCATGTCTGTGCCTCAAAGCTCCCCCAGGTCCAGTGCAGCCTTCATACAACCACCAACAAAATCTTTCTAAGACACACATTAGATAATGCCACGCCCTTGCTCAAACCCCCTTCAATATAAGGCAGTGTCTTATATTTGAATAATGTCCAAACTCCTTAATGTGACATTTAGAAGTCCTTTAAGGAGCTTTGGTCTACCTCACCTCCTGCTTGCCCCCAGCATCCTATGTTGCAGCCAGAGAGGAATACCAGGGCCTGCTGTACCATTTCTTTTTGCTGTTGCGTGTACCATCTGTGAAAGACCTACTCATCTTATTGAGAACATAAATATTTGCCTCAGTTGTTCAGTAAATATTTGTCTACTGATAACATAAATGGGGTATGAAGGAGGTACACAAATATACACATCTGTTTATGTTATCTTCTTTTTTACCCCTCGATTTCCCATGGCTCCAACATTTTCAAGAGGATTTAACTTCTCTGGTGGGATCTGTGTTCTCCTCAGTCAATGTTAGAATGAGAGCCATGGAAAGGATGGATAAGCCAAATCTATTTCTCATTTCAGGGCCAAGATGTACAGAACCAGGGGCCCAAGCCTTCCTTGGAAAGAGAGGGCTCTGCCCTCTCAGAGACATTCTCAAATGCAAGGGACCCAGGCTGCATGCATATGATGAAGACCTTGTGTGTCCCAGCACAGGAAAGAGGGAGTTCTGCTGGTACTCCTCTGGTCTACATGGATCTGTGTCCAGAATCAGCAGGACCCTAATCCCATGCAGCTTCCATGGGCCTACTCCTCCTTCTGAGGAAACTCTTGAAGGTGGTCTACTCTTGGGGACAGCTGGTGCCCAGCGTGCTTGAGTTCCAGTAAAGTGCCAGTACAAGTAGCCTGGGTCACTATAACTGGCTGCAAAGGAAAACACTGCTGTATCAGAGAACCAGAGGAAAAAAACAGGCTGTAACTGTTCGTTGATTTCAGAATGTTTTCCTTATCATGTGGAGACTAAATCAACCTTTCATGTGGAGTGAATCCTTTGGAAAATGTCTGGCTTGCATCCCAGTTGGCCTGAATCCTGGCAGCCTGAAGTCCACAGAAGCCAACAGATTTACTAGAATATTGAAAAACCAAAGACTCCAACATGATTCCAAAAGGTCATGAAAGGAAGAGATATGTCCAAACCTCAGCCCTAGATGGCTGAGAGTTGTTTTCCTCTTTTTCCCAACTAAGAGCTTGTCATATCTCAGAATCCAACCAAGCAGGGAAAGGCTAATTACAATGGGATGACTTTCCTGGTAGGGCACTAGAACTCTATTTGCTGGGTTGGGCCAGACACTTGGAAACTAGGGAACAAGAAGGTCCAGCCATAGGCGCATGGATGAAGCCAGAATTTAAATTCAGGTCTCCCTAACCTCAAATCAGCATGCTCTCATAACTGCACCCTGTTTCCTCCCTTATGCCCTAAATCTGACATACCATAACTGGCCATGACTCTGAAGGTTTGTTTGTCTCTACCTTGGGTTGATCTTAACATGACACGAGGGTCTGAAAGTCCCTTTCATTCACTTTATTTATTTATTTATTTATTTATTTTAATGGTCTAAATTCAACTCCACTAAGCAAATCAATTCAGTTCTAAGACTGAAATTTACAATATGTCCACCAATACTATGGCTCAACAGGATGCATTAAGAGGCTAAACACCAAATGCAGTATAAATCTCAGCCTTATAGGTGTGTTGAAAACGTAAATAGCTTTCAAAGAGCTTCGATCAATAACAGGATATATGAGCAGGCTCAAACTGTGCAAATAATTTACATTTTAAATTAGCCCCTCTGTTCCCTCCCTGCTTCCCCCATATCCAGGGCTATGCAATTTCTGTTAATGGCACCTAATTTCCAGTATATGAATATTTGCTTTTGCATTTCTGCTAAGATAGTGAAACCTGGACTGGGGCAGCAGCAGAATCTGTTTGTTGGTTGCAATGCAGAAATGGAAATAAGAAAGACCCAAAGAAGCAGGCCATGGGGAATGAGATAAAGGGTGGTACCACAGGGTATTTGTGAATGTCCAAACAGGTGGCATAGCAGAAAGGGCAGGTAGCAAGTTGGTATTGAGGAAGTCTGGAAGGAGGTAGAGGGTCCTAGGTCATACCAAAATTGGTGTCTTAGCAATGCCTTAATGCAGATGGGCTGAACTTGTTCTGGAAGCTAAGGACTTGGGGCCAGGGCACAAAGCAAGGGTCTCACCATGGACTATAACAGCATATATATATATCTAAAAGATTTAAATGGCATCAGACACAATGCAGCCCCAATGTCCACTGCCAAGTCATGATGTAATTTGCTTCATGCTGGTGTTGGTTAGGTAGGGCTGAGCTCATAGGTAAGGGAGGGATGCTCAGAAGGCTGCAGCGTTGAGATTATACAGGGGAGCTGCAATTCATCTTCACAAGAGCAGTTCCTGCAGCCCCCACCTTCCCAGAGTTATGGGGCAGAAGCATTATCATGGTTTTTCCCAAAGGGATTCACTCTGGACAGAGCCCAGATTGTACATACTTGGGCATCAAACTAATTTTCACCTGGGTCATTCCAGGGGTGGGAGACCTGCATTTTATCAAGAGTCTTCTTGTGGCTGGCATTTCTTCCAGATGCTTTGCATATAACATCTGACCTAGTGGACCAGAGAGTCAGGCCACTTTGGTTCCAATCCCTGCTCTGTTGTCCAGTAACAGTGCTACCTTAGGCAAGTTATTCCACCTCTGAAAACCTCCATTTCCACATTTGCAAAATGGGAGTAACAATGGAAATTGCCTCTAGAATTGATGGAGGCATTAGTTAAGTTAAAGGCAATTAGCTGGGCCCAAAATAATTTCTCCACTCACTTTTATATTTAGGAAGTATTTAATGAGCACCCTCTAAAAGCCAGGCACTTTTTTTACCTCTGAGAAGACACTGGGAAACAACCACAACCACAGCTACAACCACAAGTCCCAGTTCTTCTGAAACTTACGTCCTAGTGGGGAAAACAGATAATCAATAACTAACATATGTCAGGGGGTAGGAGTAATGACACAAAACTAAAATAGGGTGAAGCAATAGAGAAGGGTGGAGAATGCTGTTTTGGTCAAAGCAGCCACAGAAGCCCTTGCAGAGGAAGAGATATTTGAGCAAAGTCATTAGTGGAAGTGAGAAAAGAAGCTATGTAAAATGATTCAGGAAGAGAGTTCCAGCAGAGGAAACGGATATGGAGAGATCCTGAGGAAGAAGTGTGCTTTCAGTGTGAGGAATTGCAAGATGGCTAGAGGGCCTGGAACAGAGTGAGCAAGGAGGAGGGCAGGAGAGAATGAGTGGGAGCAGATGGCCTTGGCAACCATGGTAGAGAGGTCAGATATTATTCTGAATGAGATGGGGAGTCATCAGAGGGTTCTGAGAAGGGCAGCTCCATGATCTGGTTTTCAGTTTGCAAGGGAAGCTGTAGTGGCTACTTGGAGAATGAATTTTATTGGGATGAGAGTGGGGAGTCCTTGGGAACCCAATGCAGTTCTCCAGGGCAAAGACGAGGAGGAGAGTCATAGTCCTGCTTCATACGATTGTCATGTACAGCCCTGGCTCATTTTCTGGCACAAGTTAAGGTCACAATAAATGTTGCCTATTCTTGTTTTATTACTCTTAGTTTTTTCTTATTAGTCTCTCCCTTGTTTTGTCCCTTTGGCATCTGCAGGACCCTCATCCTAGCTTCATGGTCCTTACATCTGGGGCACTTTCCCCTCCTCTCCCCCCATGGAGTAGTGCTGCTGGATCATCAGAGAATCAGCCCAGCCCTAGAGAGCATCCTCAGTGCCTGTGCATGGGTGCTAATGAGAGGACATATACGTTCCAATGTATGGTGTGCCATGTTGGGGCCCAAATGCAAAGCCATCTGGTCCCCTTATCTATGGACCCTCCTCCTGCCCATTCTCTTTGCTGATCCTTTGTCCCTCCATGGCCAAACTGACCTAAAGTAGGCAAAGCATTCCAGGAGGAGATCAGCAGGAAGAGCTCATTTCCAGTGGACATCTGTTCATGTAACTGCTGGGTTCTGAGGCCTCACTGCTCCCACCTCAAAGGAGCTGTCACAGCCAAATTAACAACTATAGGCAGAAGGTGGGAATGGATGCATTCCAAGGATACTATCCTCTGGGAAGACGGACTGAGAAGCTCTGGATTGTTCCTGTAGTCTAATCTGCTGACTTTCTTGGCCCTCATCTCCTTCAGGTCACAAGTTGGCCCCATCTCCCAAAGCTTTCTTCAATGGGAAGGGCCTTACCTTGGCTTCCTCAGCTCCTCCAGGGACTAAAAAGCACAGGACCATTTTGATGAATTTCTCTAAATTTGGTTCTTGCTCGGAGAGTCTCCATCACCAAAATGTCTACTATGCACCCAGTCACTAAGTCAGTCCATCCAGCCTCCTAGATATTCATCCATTCTTTCTCCCTCTACCTCCAATGCCCTGGTGGGATGAGGCCTTATCACCTCTACACTGGACAAATGTCCCAGCCTCCTAGATGTTCCTTTGCTGTTATTCTTGCCCCATTTCCAATCCAAAATGAAGCATGTGCCTCTCCCACCCCCATTTCTCTGATTCTCCAAGAGCCCCGTTAGTAAGTTCAACCAAGCTCCTAACCCTTGTGATTCTTTTCATACATGACCCACTCTACCCCTAGGCATTCTGTAGTCCAGCCTGAAGCCTCAGCTCCCTGGGAGGATGCTGTCCCCTCAGATACTTCTGTGCATTAACATGTGCTCTCTTCCCTGTCATGGGAAGCACCCAGTTCCCAGCACCCAGCTCAAAAGTTACTTTTCTCTATGAAGATTTTCTCCCAGGAAGTGAGACAGTTCACTCCTCTGGGTAACCCCAGACATTTTTTTTTCCTGCCTTTATTTCAGATTTCCCAAATTCTTTTGCGATTATCTGTGTTTGTGGCATTCTCGTGCATTGATGCCTCACCTCCTTGAAGGCAGGGCTGTTTTATGCTGCTGTGTACTGGGCATTTGGTACTGGTGACTGCAGGGTGTCTAGGCAAATTGGACAAGTGGAGTGTGCAACATGCGGAGTCACAACTGCATGACGTTATAGTACAATAGCAAGTTTGTTCTTCATCCTTCCTATATGTAAAATGTGCTGCACGCATTGACTCTTTTACTCTTCACATATATCCCAGGAGGGAAGTATGACCATTCCTATTTTGCAGATGCCAAACTGAGGCTTAGAGGGGTTAGCTGAATTGCTCAAAGTCTTAGGAGTAATATATGATGTGGGAACCAGAATTTAAAGCCCACTTCCTCCAGCTCTCAGACACTGTAGAAAGTCCTCCTCCCATAGTGGGCAAGGGGCTTGTACTTGACCAGCTCTGAGGCTAGACTTGCAATAAGTTGAGGAATTGTGCAGAAGTGATTGCGGCAGTCAGCCATGTGCTTGCCCCCATAGAGTTTACAGGCTCACTTTCCCTGGGATGTCAACAGTTCAAAGCACTTAATGTAAAAACAAAATGAGGAGGACTTGCATGACAGCTCAGACTTCTGTTTATAATTCCAAACCATACTTAGCAAACTCCCTATCCAGCATGGGTCCTTCGTTTCCTTGGGCAGAGTTCTCATATAAAACAGGAGACTTACCTAACTGCCAATTGTTATAGATCCTTAATTTTGCCCTAGTTTCGATTTGGGGGTAGTTGTTTGTGGGTGAAAACAGTGGCCAGGGGCAAAGGGAGCAAAAGTGAAGACATCACCAAGGACCCCTGGTCAGGCCATGAACTGTTCTTCCTAAATTGGCTCTTCCAGTAAAACATCTTATTCTAGATTCCACTCAGGAGCCCCATTCTCCCTGCTCCTTTTGACCTTAATGTAGTCATTCAACAACACTCTTTAGCATCTAATATTTGCCAGAATGTGGCTATGCTGGTAAATAACAAGGAGAAGGCTCTTAAAACCATGAAACACACATTAGATTGGAAATGGAAAAAAGTAAATAATAAAATAATTTTGCATTGCAATAAATTTTATGAAAGAAGTTGATAGGAGTCAGAGAGAGGAAATAATGGAAGTGGCCTGACTTTAGGTGGTATGGTCAGGGAAGGCTTCCTGGAGGAGATGTTATTTAAGTAGATTCTGAAGCACAAGAAGTAGCCTGACCTTTGAGAATGGTGGGACAGAATGCTCCAGGCATAGAAAGTCAGAAGGCAAGATAGGGAGCTACAGAGTTGAACAGTGTGTGTATATCTCAGGGGACAGAAAATCAGGAGATACCATCTCTGAAATTTAAATTTGGTGCCATGGTGCATGTGCACTGAGGGATCCAGGAAAATGTATTTTTTTGTCCTCTTCTTCATGTCTAACTATATAAACTAAGCCTTCTCCTTTCAGGAGGTCTGTTTCGTTCCTGTTATTCATGGAAGCTGAGAACACACCACTGGAGAATCTCCTGGCTCAAAGACACCGAAGAAACAAGACAATATGGATGCTAACTCTCAAACCATCCCATAGTAATCCAGGGTTCTGGTTCAGGCCTATAATGAACAGGAGATCAGAGCAGCTTCCCCACACCATGACCAGCCCTCTCTTCACATTTTAGTTGAAAGAAGAGACTTTTTTTCACGTGAAAATGCCAATCTCTTCATTGGGGACTATGTGACTCAAAAAGCCAGGGAAGCTTGTGTGGAGGAGGTGAAATAAGGCCATATCTAACAGTTGGTGAAAAGGAGAAAGATGCACATCCCGATAGAAGAAAGGAGTTAGGTAGTCTTGGAAGGGTGTATCAACAGTTTACTCTTAAGAGGAGACATTCCAGGCTGGAGCAGGTCTGTGCTGGAGAGTAGTTGAGATGAGGGGGCATAAAGTTAGAAGGAAACCAAAATATGGATCGTTGAAAGCCAAATCTGAGGCACTTTCATCCTACCCCTGCATTCACCCCCACCTCCCACCCCACACCCCTTATTTCTTTGGTATTAACTGGACACGTTCCCCATTTATTTAAATTTAATTCACACACTTACTAAGCACCTACTGTGTGCTGGGCCTGACACTGAGAGATTTTACAGCTATTATCTCAATTCTCTCAATAACCTTGGGAGGTATAACTATCCCCATTGAATCGTAAGGAAACTGAGACTCACAGAGTTAACTGAGAGGTGATGGAAGCATAATTGGGGTTCATGGCATCAGTCCTCAAAGCTACAATGCTGCCTCTTCCTTCGCCTCACTGCACGTGTGTTTGGGTTATAGTCAGCCAGACCTCATTGTCTCTTTGAATCCTAACACAAGTAGGTACCACTATCATCCCAGCATTAAAGAGGAACGAACCGAAGCTCGGAGATGTTGAGCAACTCCCCAGATGTCACACTGCTAGGCAGTGGCAAGCAGGTTACTCACAGTCATCCTGTTCTTAAAGGCACCCTCTGCCACTCCATTGCCCCTAATATGTAGTAGCTGTGATTGGTAGATAATCATTGGTGTTATTAATAATAATATAGTTGCTAGTTCTGGGATAACACTGGAAGGGCAGTGACAAGAAGGCAAGCAGGGCACTGGGCCAGCTCCCTCAGGCCACGTCTCCCTCGCTGCTCTCACTGTCCTTTGCATGTGCACCAGGAAATCCTCCACAGCCTTAGAGCCGTCGGTAGGGATCCCACCCGGGAGCCAGCAGCTCCCCTGACTTCCTCAGACCTCTCTGAAACCCAGCCAGGGAGCAGGCGCTGAGCGAACTAACACTCAGATGGCTCCTGGAGCCTCCAGCCCTGGCAGAATGCCCTCGCCCGTGGAGATGGAAAGAGAGAGGCCCTGTGACTGGACTTAAAATTCCCCATCACTGTCCATCAGCATCTACCCCTCCAGGCGTGAGGGAGGGAGGGAGGAGGGGAGACAGGGGAGAAGGGACAAGCAGAACAAGGCTGGAAGACAAGACAGAGAAAGAGGCTGGTTGAAGAGGCTGAGGGAATCCTTTGGCTCTAAAAGCTCAGCTGTGTGGGATCAAAGAGAAGCCCTGAGCACAGCCCAGGGCCAGAGGGCAGGCTTTGTTAGGCCTCCATCTCCCTTCTCCTCAGCCTTTGAGGGAGAAGGACAGGTACTGCCCAGGGAAACCCTTCAGGACACAGGCTTCACATTAGGGACTACCCAGCCTTCCAACAAGAGGCCCCCAAATGGGACTCTCCTAAATCTGAGCTTATCCCCAAACTATGCATTAACGTCACATAGAGAAAACCAGTCATTCCTTTTCCAATTCTCTTTCAACCCCTCTGGTTCCACATCCCTTTAAAGCAAGCAAAGAGTGGTGTCTAGCTAAAATGTAACAAGACTGTTTCGTTTCCAGTGTAGCCATTTTTACAGTTAACTGCTGTTCAGGGCAGGCAGTATTGGTTGTCTCTCAAGTAATGATATAAAAGTTTCTGTTTAAATCCTTGTACTTGAAGTTTTTAAAAGTGAAAGGAAATGTCAGTTCAGTCCTTTTCAGATTCTGTGAATGTCCTGATGCGACTCAGGGCCGGCCTGAGTTAGGGACACAGGGACTAGGAGCACAAGCCGTGGCAGCCCCGCGCGGAGGGCTCTGGTAAGGTCGGGGAGGCGGGACAGCTAGTCCTGGAGTTGCCCTGTGGAGACCTCGCTCCTGGCAGCCAGTGGGGCCCCAGGAGCAGCAGCCTTTCTCCTGAGCAAACATCTGTCTCTCTCCTCTTTGTCCTTAATGACCAGAGCTGGGGAGGGGGGGGGAGGAAGGGCTTTAACTCCCAAGGAAGCTGTTTGTATCCAGCTTGTGAAGAAAGACCTAAATTGGCATTCCACATCATAATAAAAAAAATTCCCAGCAATTATTAAAAGATTCTTATCTCTTGCTCCCTACGTGGATAATGAGGTCCTTCTCTGCTGGACTGAGACAGGCTGTCTCTGCTCTCACTTAATGAAATGGGACCAAGTTTGCAAATGAGCCTGCCCCGACTCTCCCCTTAACCTCTGCTTGTCGAGTTGTACATCAAACCTTCTGGCTTCTGTCTTTCCTTATTAACAGCCCGTAATCTTAGCAGGACCCTTGCCTTGCCACTTCCTCTTTGCATACACAGATCTGGTTTTTCCTGGACATAGTGACTGGCTGTTTGCTTTTGTCTTTCTGGAACTGAAATTTCCATTGATGCGGGTGCTCCTGGCTTCATCTAACAAGAAGGCTACAGAACGCTGAAAGAGGGAAAAAGAATGTGCGTGCATTTTAGTTCCTTCCTTGGAGACGTTGTGCTGGCAGTAGGATTAAGTGCCGGTTCTGATTGACAGCCTCTACCTGCAGCTTTGGGTTCCAGGGGTTCATTTCTTTTCCTAGACCCAGTCTCCCCCTGGGTGCAGGATCAGGCCAGTTGAGTCATCGTAATAAAGGACACCACATTGTGCTTTTCTGAATCATTCCTCTTGGACTCTCAGGGACTTTCCTTTAATGTGACCCAAATCCAATAAAACCCTTGGAAATGGGGATAGCTGTTAGGGAGAGTGTTTGACTGCTATTCCTTCAAGTCTCGTCCCCCCAGGGAAGGGAGGAGATGGCCAGCATGCAGCGAAGGGGGCAGTTTCCTTCAGCCTCTTGTGTCCAGGCTATCATTTTCATAACATAGATGCTATTGGACTCTGCTCTCTCTGGTGAAGTGAGGCCAGCACTTTAGCTCTATGATGACTGCTTCTTGGATATAATTACCCACCATTACAGGACAGCTTCACCCAGACTCTTTCAGATTCTGTGAAACAAGCGTTGCTGTACCCCCAAACTCAGTAGCTTTAAACAACCGCCATCTTCTTCTAACTCATGAATTCAGTGGGTCGGGAGTTGAAGCAGGGCTCAGCTTCTGCTCCTTGTGGGGTTCAGTCCACTACTGGGTTGGACTGAAGGCCCAGGATGGAGTCACCTACCTGTCTCGCGCCTTGGAGAGGACGGCTGGAAGGCTGGGCTCACCTGGCCTGCTCTCATCCTCTATGTATCCTCAAGTATCTCCTGTGGTCTCTCCACCAGGGTGTGGGCTTCTTACTTGGTTGTTCAGGGCTCCAAGAGCAAGTGTTTCCAAACACAGAACGTGGAAGTGGTTGGTCCCCTCACCCAGGGCCTGGGCCTGCCCCTGTATCACTCCTGTCACATCCTGTTGTCACAACGTTGCAGCGCCTGCCCAGACGCCAGGGGAATGGGCATGCCTTAGGAGTCAGAAGCCAGATTCCCAGTTTACCTGCCCTTTCTTGGTACCCACAGAAGCAGGCGCTGGCAACATACAGAAATGCTTGGAAAAGAGACTGGGAATGGCCTCCTTGGAGGCGTGATGGAAGAGTAATCCTTTCAGAGTAACCAGGGCCTGGCAGGCCCCATATGAAGTCAAGATCAGAAAGTGACAATCACAGGAGTCCTATTTCACATATCCACAGATGTGACGTCTCCAGGGAGATGGAGAGTCTGAGACCTGGGCTTCATCTTCGCTGCCTGCCAAAGGAAGTCAGGGCAAAGACCATGAATTGGTGCCATTCTCTGTGGCCAGTTAACCCCACAGATGGCCAGTTCTAGCTTGGGAAACTAGGTAGCCCAGAGTTTAGCCTGGTACTCCCACCCAGCAATCGACCATGACCTGCTGCTTCCCTGTGGTGCACCGTGGAGCTATTAGAGAGTCACAGAAAGCCACAGGCACCAGTGCTCACCTGGCTGGAGTCCTGGATAGACATTCAGTGCCTTCCTCAGGAACTGGAGATGCAACCTTATATCCCTATTAGCAGTCCTTCCTGCATTTTGCAATGTTGCTGCATTCCCAGCACTTACCATCTGGGTCTTGGGGAATCCAGAAGCAGTAGCTGCTTCTTTCCTACCAAGTCAGGACTATTGGGTCACCTCTATGTGCCTGGGCCCCTGTCCCCATTATTGTTATCTCTCCCTCCAGTCACAATTGTTCCTGAGCCATAAATTGGAGATGCAATGTACAGTGGTTCTCCTTCCTTTTTTTTTTTTTTCCCCTAGCTCAGTACCTGCAGCTCTCATTGTACCTGCTTATCCCCTAAGGCCCATGCAAAGGGAGACTATTTTCAGTGGTTCCCAAAAATGTAGCTGTGCATAAAAATTACTTAGGAAGCTTTAGAAAAATTACAGCTTCCAGCGATCCTCTTAAAGAGATCCTGATTCAGGAGGACTGGTTTGGGACTCAGGAATCTGTATGTCCCCAACTCCTCCCTGGAGATTTTGGTGTGAGCTAGGTTTGGGAACCACTAGCCTGTGTCCTCCTGGATACATTTGATTAACTCCCAGCTATGCGGGTCCTCATTTCAAAGGGACAGGACCAATTAGCCCTCTCAGTTGGTAAGACCAGCTTGGTTATTTAGGCCCAGGGTGTGTTTTCTACAGCTAGGGCCTGACCCATGACCTTAGCCAGCTGCCTTGCAAATGCCATTGGTTACCAGGGCAACCCAGCCAGAGAGGGTTAATGGTTCAGAGCAAAAACTTCTCCACTCTGGGGGGAGGAAATGACAACTCTCTAAGCTAAGAACAGACCTCACAGAATCTGTCACTTCTGAACAACGCCATCATCTTTTATTCTTAACACACGTGAAGGAGCTAGATGACTCCTTGGCACTTCAAATGAGATTTAAACTTCCTTCCATGCCAACAAGGTGTCCTCCTACATCCACCTCTTTCCTCCAAGAATGCGTCCTGAAAGAGGGCATCCGTGTAACATAGTGGTTAAGGCACAGTCCTGGAATGGAATCTTAGCTCTACTATTTATGAGCAGTACATGTGAAACAAGTCAATTAACTTCTCTCTGCCTCAATTTTCTCATTCTGCAAAATGCTGATAAAAATAGTACTTACCTTGTTCTTAGGATTAAATCTGGGAGATCACTTGTTAAGTACTTAGCACGGTCCTTGCTATGTAATAAGCACTCAAGAAATATTCACTATTTATGTTTTGATAATAAATCCCTTTCTCACACATGGCTTTTCTCCTGAACCCCCAACTTCAGTAAAACTCACCAGCATATCACCAACTGGCCAAGATATAATGGGCATTTGAGTAACCTTTTTTTGTCTTCCTTATCTCTCCTTTCCAGCTTGCAGCCACCATCAAAATGTCTCTTAAATGTAGTCCATTCTTCTTACCACCCATAAAATGACTATCCAGCTTTGTCTTTATCACTTCTGTCTGCATGACTGAACTCGCCCTCAGGTTGTTTCCTGGCCAACAATTTCTTCTCCTGTGATTGTTCCCCAACTTGGCCCAGAGGGATCCTTCCAAAATGTGAGTCTTAATAACTCACTCTGTTTAAAGAACTCACTGGTTCCCCTTGCCCATGACCCCAAGTTCCAACCCTTTGCTTGGAATACAAAGCCCTTCATTCCTTGCCCCCAACCCCCTCCACCTGACCCTGTCACTTTCCTCTGTATAGTGTGGACCAAGAAGAATTCCCTGACTCTGGATGCTGTTCTGTGGTTCTTTGCAATATTTTTCTTCTTTTCTCCATGGAAAGCCTCAAGTCATCCTTAAAGTCCGAGTCCCAATGTCAGACATCCTTCTTTAATGTACTTAGTTGGAATCAGTTTCCTCTTTGTTCCAGTGTCTTTTCCCCCCCTACCTCTATTTAATGACTTACCTCAAAATATTGTAAGTACTTGAGGTCCAAATTAATGTGACTGTGAGCTAATTCTCTGAGATCACGCAGTCCTGGGTTTAACTCAAGACATAACCTAGCTGTGCTTCAATTTCCACCTCTATGAAATGGGGCTGATAAAAGTACTTCTACCCACAGTGATTGTAAGAAATAAATGAAATTTTGCAAAAAGAATATATAGCATAACATCCTAGTGCTAAATAAACACTAGCTATTTTTATTCTTTTTTAAAAAAATCTGTATGTCAATCTTCAGTGTGAGTTTTTGAGGGTAGAGCCCTTGTCTTGTACCTCTTGCATCCTATCTTCCCAAGGCAAGACCTAGCACTTAATAGCTGTTCAATGAATGCTGAAAAATAAATGAATTAATTCCAATAATGAGTTCATCAGTAATATATCACCTGATTATTCTACTACTTGAATAATGGGGGTCCTAACCTAAAATGAGGGCCCTTTCACCCTATTTTTATTTATCCCTTCCTCTCTTTATTCCGTCTTCTTTACCTCCTTTCTGTCTTCCTCTTCTTTTTCTCCCATTTCTCCCTTCTTTTCCCCTCCTTTTCTTCCTTCCCTCCCTTCTTCTTTCATCTTTTCTTCCTTCCTTTTCTTCTTTAGATACTAAAATGATTTTTTATTAATTTACAATAAAAAGACCTGTCATATGAACAAGACATGTTTATATCTTGGTGATAAGATATTATATCAAATCCAACTTGTGTAGGGACAAAGATCATAATGAGAAAACAAATTGGCTTATATACCAGGTGACTTTTACATCACAGGGGCTGGACATTCGCTAAGGCCATATGAAAGCCAGCCTTCAAGATGGCCCTCCATGATCCCTGCTGCCTGGTATTCACTGCCTCGTGATCTATGAGACCCATAGAATACAGGAGAAGAGATGGTACGCCATGTCTGAGATTAAGCTATGACCTCCATCTTGGTCAAACTCACCTTCTTGCTCTTTGTCTCAGTCTCTTAAATCACTTGCTCTGGAAAAGGTCAGCTGCGATGATGTGAGTCGCCCTATGGAGAGGCACATATGATGAGGAACTGAAGATCCTGCCAACAGCCACCCAAGTAAACTTGGAAGTGGATTCTCCAGGCCCAGTCCCAGTTATCAGAAGGCAGAAGTTCTCCTGGTGGCTTGACTGAAACCTCAGGAGAGTCCCTAAGCCAGAATGACCCAGGTAAGCCACTCTGGGCAACTTACCCTCAGAGACTATATGAGATAACAAATCTTTGTTGCTTTCAACTGCTAAGTTTGGAGCAATTTGTTACACAGTTATAGATAACTAATATAATCCATATCAACAATGTGTTCTTTCCTTACAGACAAGGAGAAAATATTTAGAATTAAAGTTGATTGGGAAACAATTATTTAGCATAAAAGTGGAAGTGATAATGAGTCAAGTGATAGGCAGGAGTTATTTTTAAACTAAAAAACTCTTTTGTAATGATTATAGTCATAAATGCTAATGGAATAAATTCAAATAGTATAAATATTATAAAGGAAAATATGAACTGCCCCATTGCTCAGTTTTATGCCCATAAACCAATAATATTATTTTCTTCCAGAATATTTTTATACATATATAAGTGCACATGCTGTGGCACCATACTCTGTACCAGTGGTTCTCAAAGAGCTCTGCCAGGATCAGCAGCATCAGTATTCCCTGGGAACGTGCTAGAAATGCAAATGTTAGGGTGCTACCTGAAACCTACTGAATCATAAATTCTCGAGGTGGCCAAGCAATCTGATTCAGGTGATTCTGATGTATAATGAAGTTTGACACCACATACTATTCTGCAACCTGCTTCTTTCACGTAGCAGACTTGGACAACTTTCCATATCATTAAATATATAACTGACATATTCTTCAAACTGTTACAGTACACTTTATCATTTGTATATAAAGCAATTCTTTAAACAATCCCATGTTGACATCAGTTCCCAAGTTTCTTTAGTATCATAAACAAAGTAAAAATAAACAAGTCTTGCATTATGTTTATATGTAATAAATATGTATGTCTCTATGTATATATTTGTGTTTTATATATAATATTCATTCACATACATGAAAACCAGCACTTTTATAAAAATTCTCTAGGATAAATACCTAGAAATTCTGAGAATTGGTATTTTTGGGTCAAAGGGTCTGGACATTTTAAAATTGGACAAATTTGATAAAATTCTCTTCCAAATTGTTGTATCCAAGTTTATTACTAGGCCCACCCTTGAAATCTGCTTCTATATGGGATATTTATTAATGTTTAAATGTCACCTTGATAGGTTAAAATCATTACTCCCTTTATACTGCATTTCTTTGTTTAAGAGTAGTATTAAGCATTTTTCATAATTTTATTGACTTCTTTTCCTATGAACTGCCTTTTTCAGATAATTCCTTTTTTAAATGAGGATTTCAGCAAAGAGCTTATTCTGACTGGTCTGGGGGTCATTACAAAGTTTGAAGAAAGGCAGATTGTTTGGAGTGTTTTACTGTGATTTGTGAGGAATGATTGATCATAATTTAAAAAATTAATCACAATCAGCCCTAGTAATTAAGCCTTAAACATGTTTGCACATATGTGGTAATTTATGCAATATTTAGAGAAGTTATTGATTATGGAAGCTGTGCCAAGGGTGTCAGTCATGGGGGTGATGGCTTTTCCTGCCATGTGGCTGGATCCCTAATCTTTAGCTCACTGGGCCAAAGAGGACAAGCTAGGAGAATGACGTCCACGCTAGGGTTGCTAGGGTTGGCTTTTTTCTACCCCACTAGCTGCATACTTCACTGTGGTAAACAATTTCATCAATAGGTATTTTAATTTCAAGGGCCACAGAAAGTAAAATGGGCTGATCCAGCTCAAAATAGTAATCAAAGACCCATGCCTGCATATAGCGGAGCTGAAAGGTCAACATTACAAGCTGGTTTAGGGCAGGATCGGCAAACCTTTTCCATAAAGGGCCAAATAGTAAATATTTTTGGCTCCATGAGCCATATGGTCTCTTCCACAACTACTTGACTCAAAAGCAACCATAGACAGCATGAAACACGAATGTGTGGGGTTGTGTTACAATAAGACTTTATTTACAAGAGCAGGCAGAGGGTCAGATTTGACCCAGGGGCCATAGTTTGCTGAACCCTGGTTTGAGGTCTGGTGGAGCCAAATAACAATCTCAGGTTTGATTAATATATGACCAAGAAGTTTAAAGTCATAGCTGTGATAAAAAATTGACTCCTAGTTCGTCTACTTCTTCCACTTCTCTTTCTCCTTATTCTCCTTCTCTTTTTCCTCCCTCCTCTCCTTTTCCTCTCCTTGTTAAAACCTGGGTAAAGTGAAGACATTCTTTCAACGTCTCTGTATCTAACTTCCAAATCTATAAAATGGTATTAACAGTAGAACTATATCAAAGGATTATTGCAATGAGCAAATTAAAGAAAGAATTCTAGAAAATGCTTTGAAAGATACACATGTACATATGTGTGTATATATGTGTGAACTCTCAAGGACTCAAGAAGGGGGAGGGTCAAAGACAAGAAATAATGATAATTCTGAAATAAAATATTTCCAAACTTTAGAATATCCTTTAATGTACGTCCTCATCCATTGTAAAATTACATGTTTTAGATCTTGTACAACCTGTGAGTAAGCAGTGAAATGAGTCCCTTCCCTCTCTTTGCATTCTGGTTTTGCCTGGTGGGTGGAAATCTCTTAATAGCTCCAGTCTTTTCTCACCTGGAGCCAGAGTATTTTCTCTAGACCCTTTGCTGTTACTCCCTGGAATAAACTCTGTCTAGTCTGATTACCTAGGATGGTAGAAGTACCCATGAGTCAAAATCTTCTTTCATGCCCACTGCTCTAGATTGGAGTATGCAGACAGCTATATAATTCTGAATCAAATGACTTTGCAACATAATTTTGGGCACTGTTTATTGAATAGCTGGTTTCTCCACTCAGACACCGGTTCTAGCTATATTTGCCTTCCCAACCTCCAATTCTGGCTTCTTACATATATTTACCAACCTTTGCTGCTTAGGTCCCAATATGATAACTTTGTCCCTCTTGGAGTATGAGCTAAGAGTCTGAAAGAAGTTGAATGTGGTAATCCTTTAAAATAGGTCTAATATTATTTTAAGTATAGTAAATATTATTATACTTATAACTAGACCCCTGCTGCTACTACCAACAACAAAATATCTGTATTGAAGAATACTTAGGCACTGGGCATAACCTAGGTTTACTTACCTGCATTATTTCATTTTTTCCTCCCAAATACCCTTATGAAGGAGGTATAATTATTATCCCCATTGCATAGATAAGGGAACTGAGGCTTAGAGTTTAGAAAGTTAAATTATCATTTTCAAGATCACACAGATGGGAAGAAGTACAACAAGGATCTGAACCAGGCAATCCTCATGGAAAATCTGTGGCCTGAGTCACTGTGGAAATTTGGAGAAACTCTAAAGAGAAAGCCTGTTGGTCCTCCCAGGAGCATTCACTTCCAATCAGCCTCAGCAAATCAGAAGTAATGAGATATGGAACGTGGGATGTTGACAATGCCACAGTTAAGTGGGAGAGAGATGTGCAAATGGACAGGTGGTTATTTGTGGGTGTTGCTGATTCAGATTTCAGGCTCGCGGGTCTGAGTCATCTGTTTGTCCTCCAATGTTCCATGCTCGAAAGCAATCGAGGTGCTGGCACTGGACCATCTTCCCTGATTCGGGTCTCATTCCCTGTAATTACTGGCCTATTTTCCTGTACAATAGCCCTGGTGGTGAAGCCAAACAGTCCTTTCCTTACCACGGTCCTATAGAAGCTGTTGAGAAACATGCCCAAAACTAAATTTGGGGGTTTGGAGCCATCGTGCTGAGAGCCAGAAGATCTGTCCTGAACTGAGTTCAGAGGTTAATTGGAATCAGAAGTTTGGAGCCAGTTAAATGGTTTGATTAATTATGTGCAGCTCCTCCCTCAACCTCCCCCTTTCCACCTTCACACCTGAGCAACTGCCAATGAGAAAAGGGCCCTTTCTGCACACAGATGTCCACCGTTAACCCCAGAAGTCAGCAGGGCCTATCCATCAGTGTGATCTCCAGAGAAAATATAAATATACTTTCTCAGTGCTCTGGGACACGGTGCTTCTGAGAACAGAGACCCTTATGACATAACTTCAAGTCCTCCCCAAAACTAGAGGATTTGCAGCTGTGGCAGGAGGCAGAAAATTGGTGCTTTGCTATGGGAGTGGCTAGGAGCAGAGGCTTGAAAGGCAGACTTGGGCTTTCCTCACGGCACCACACTCACCAGCCATACGTCCTTGAGAACGTTTTAAATCTTCTCCTGCCTCTTATGCTTAAAAAAATTGGAATGATAGAGCTTACAGTTGTTATGAAAATTAATGAAATGCTGCATCTAAAGCACCTGGCACAGTACCTGGGGACATAATAATTAATGAGTAAATCTTAGCTCCTTGTGGATGCCTTTTGTTGTTGACAATCCAGAGCTACTTCTCCCTTCTCCTTGCTCATCTCTGCTGGGGCAAACTGGCAGATGGTGGCTCCAGAGCCTGGCTGATTCCTTAGAATCTGACTCCTAAGGTAGTTTCCCAGACACCGTGAGTCCTCAGCATGACTTGTTGGCTTCATTCTTTACAGAAGGATGGGTGCCCATATGAGAGAGACCTCGGCTTGCAACATTCACTGTGGAGCCCTTGCCTGCTCATTTACTGGGTGGGCTCCCCTTGGCCTGAGGGAGCTAATACGTTTCACAGTGTATTTCGTAGATTGCATCTGGCCAGATGTTCCTCTGGGTGGGTTCCCCAAGCAATGTGGGAGGGAAGGAACACCCTGGTGTACATGGAATTTCAGCCTGGTGTTCCACTGCTCTGGTCTAGACCAACCTCCTTCTTTGTTGCTCTCAGAGCACAAGATTGTCTTCCAGACTGAAAGCTCAGAGGCAGTGTTCCCATGGCCACTCTCGATATGTTTTCCTCCTCTCATTAGGCTCATGCCAAAGACTGCTTTTCCTGATGGCACAGGCTGCAGTGTCTGAGACAGTGTTCAGGAAAGGACCCCAAGTACAGATCTATTAAAAACATTG
The DNA here is from genome assembly GCA_026826555.1 of Tolypeutes matacus. Lineage (NCBI taxonomy): Eukaryota > Metazoa > Chordata > Mammalia > Cingulata > Chlamyphoridae > Tolypeutes > Tolypeutes matacus. Next base: position 7,101,334 of record JAKSZT010021619.1, on the reverse strand, counting down.
TGACAAGTACTCCCCAAGTGCCTATGCAAGGGCTGCTGGGTTGTGGCCAGCATGACCATGTGTCCTTGTTTGCCAGACATAGTCTCATCCAGCATCCTTCCCTTCCACAGAATTTGAATCTTCAAGTACATGGGTATCATTCAGTGTCAAGGCATTTTCCCCAGGGGTCCAGTGTAGACAGGTGGAAGGTATCGGCCTCTCCAAATCAGGGGTGAAGGGCAGCTGTTGAAAGCTGTCATCAAGGTGTCAGCCAATTCACCAAACTGGGGCTATGAAGTCCCAAGACAACAGAGACAATAACTTCTGGCCAGGCTTAGGAAAAAAGAGATGAGAGTGACTGTACTCTCTCCTTTGATTGAAGAACTTAGATTCTAAATTCCAGCTCACATGTATGGGTGCTGATGATGTGTTGGGAAGGGTGACCAGACCTCCCTGGCCTTGCCCTGCAGGGAACAGAGCTTCATCATGGGCAAAGGGTTTGGGTGCCATGGTTTCCTAGGCCCCACTAGCCTAGAGAGGGCCATTTCAGACCACGGTTAGGAGAAAGGGATGAGGGACAGCAGCATGACAGGGATGCTCAAATAACAACAGAAAGAAGGGGGATAGGGAAATGGCTCTTATGTGGGGGACTTAGTAAGTGCCAACCACTGTGCCAAGTGCTTCACAGGCATTGTCATATATGTCATCGTCACAGCAGCCCAGCAAGCTAGGACATGTAATTACTGACAAGACACCAATGTTTAGAGAGAGGAAAGTCACACAGTCTGGGAGCGGTCGGGCCAGTTGTGGAATCCAGGTGTGCCAGAGCATGAGCACTCACCCTGGGTGTTCTTAGTCTCCTAATTTCCTCCCTTTATAGGGTGTGTCCTTCCCAAAGTCTTTACTCAGTGCTGCTGCTGCACCCATAAAACTCTTCTGAATTAGGCAGTAGCTGTGTTTCCCCCTTGAAAGCAGCATCATTCTAGGCTGTTTGGCTGCCCTTCTGCTCAAAATATATGAGGCATGGGAATGGCCACCCCTACAAAAGAGTTAAAATAATTTTATCATAACTCCAAATCAGCTTGGCTGTAGACTGCTATTCATGATGGGAGCAGTAAACATAGTAAGGATGGTGGTTGTGCTAACTGTAAAAATGAAAAAGAATGGCAGGACCAGTGATATAATAAAACACCCCCACCTAGTGTTTAGTGAGCACTTACTATGCACCTGTTCCTATAATGAGCCCTATATGTGCAATAACTCATTCAGTCCTCTCCATAATTCTCGACACCTGGACTCGGGTAAGGCAAGTGAGGCACCGAGGGATAAAATTTAAGAAGGCTCTCACTGTGATGGTTGTGCAAGAGTGAATACCCCTTTATATTTTGCATGCTGGGTACCGTATGTGCCTCATCCTAGTCCCAGCCCTGCCCTGTGGAGACTGTGGGGAGGGAAGACTCACATCCATATTACCTTTTACTGAAAAGGTAAGTTGGCACTTAAAGGACTTTGGTAATTTTTCTGGGATCACATAGTCACAGAATTAGAATTCCATCCCAGTCCTGTTGGGGCCAAAATCTTTGCTACTAAGTCATATCTTCAGTTTCTTATTAGCCCTCTTGTAAGGAACTTGGTCAAAGAGTGAGTTCTAGGACCTAGTACTAGAGTGCTTTTGGAATCTGTTTTGCATAGAAGAGAAGCTGAAGAAAGGTTAAAGGAAGGAAAAGAAACGGAGGGAGAAAGAAAGGAAAGTAAGCAGTAAGTGCCAAGGCTGGATGAGTAGCCAATGTGAGGGTCTCCCTCTACATCGCCCCTCAGTGAGTATTAGGCAGGGCTTTTTCTGTTCAATAGAAAACCAACTAACCCTAGCTCAGGTAACAGAGCAGTAGCTAAAACCCAAACTACAGATAAGGCACAGATATTGCTGGCTTCATTATAATCGAAAATGTGTAACAGATCTCTCTTTCTCATCACCATCATCTTCCCTCAAGCCTTAAGGTGTTTCTGCTCAAATAGAAACTCAGGCAATTGCAGCTGAGATTGACACGCTGGAATTCTCGTGGTAGATATGCCGAGGAGGTCTCTTTGCCTTTGTAGAAAGACTATTACAAGAAAGAAATGATAAGGGCACACATTTATGTGCTGTGGAATTGCTGTGAATGGAGAATTAATGTCTGGTGACTCATCAGAAAAATCATGAAAAATACGACATGGTAGGGTGAGTGGGATTTTGATAAGTGAAAGTGTGAAACCAAGACTTTGGGAAAGAAGGAACAGCAAGGACAAATGCCTGGAGCCAAGAGATTTCAGAGTTCAATCAAGGAATTGCCAGCTATATTGTTCAGCTGGATCATAGATTATAAGCTATGATACGGTAGGGGGATTAGGTAGAAAAAAAAAAGAAATAAAAATATCGAGAACTTTGAATATCTGGATGAGGAGTTACATGTATTTAATGTTACTCATTGTTCCTTCACTTATTTACTCATTTATTCACTGATAAATATTTATTAGATACCTCTTGAACATCTACTAAGTCTCTAGGCTCAAAGATAATCACTAAACATTAGTAGTTGCCAATCTATAGCCATTGCTCATGTAGATGGGAGCCAGGAATAAGTGAGGTCGTCTCTTATTGTTCAGATATTGGTAAATTGTCTTTCTTATTTGGGGGCTTTTTTGAATATTGCTGCATGGACAAGACAAAGATCCTTAACCTGTCTCTAGCTTTTGAGGCAGAGACTAATGTGTGAAGGAATCAAGGAAGCTTGGGAGTTTTCTGAACATAATTTCATGAGCATTGGTGACCTTGAGTAAGTTGATACTGGTAACTGTGCTAAGGGAGATTGGAATTGGGGGATTCCACATACAGAAAGAACAATAGGGAAAAGGGATTGTTATAACATTTTTGGAAGGAGGAAACTACAACTCAATAAATATAAAGCAAAGGTTTGGGAATGGAAGAGGAAAATGGAAGGGAATTGCAGAGGACTCAACAATCCTCTGGGTTTGATGACATTTAAGGGAGATTGAAGATTCTGGTGGCTGGGTGGACCAAAGAGAAAGGCCAAAAATAGGAACAAGTGTGGGCAAGGCAAGGGAGGGAAGAGTTTAGGACATTTGGAATCTCTTACATCATAGATTTACTATGGGAAGCTGAAAATTAGCTCAATAGCATTGAAGTTTGGTATGGAGGCTGAGGATTGGGGTATCACCTTGGGGTCTTCAGTGTAGAGCAGACCTCCTCAACCAGGGTTCCAAGAGAACTAAACCCTCCTATTCTAAGGTGCCCATTATATGTAATTAATTAACCTGCCTTCTGTACATTGAGAATGGTGCTGGCTATGTATTATCCTTGGGAGGGTTGAGAAAAGAGTCACTCAAATCATTTTCAATGGGCTTATTTCAGAAATGCTTGCTTGGAGGTAAGGAATGCTAGAACTAAGGCTCAATGAGGTCATTAGGAAAGGAACTATAACTCATGCAAAACAACAACAACAACAATGTAGAGTAAAAGGATTAGGTAGGTCTAATATTTAGGAAGCACGAGAGATAAATAAAGGAACTGATACATCAGTAAGAAAAGGAGTAGCCAAAGAAGTAAGAGAAGAAATAGCTTCTGTGCCTTCTTTCATGCTGTACCCACTGTCTGAAAAACTCCACCTCTTTCCCTGTTTGGTTCCTATGCATCTTTCAAGTATCAGGTCAGGGACCATGGCCTCCAGGAAGCCTCACCTAACTACCATGCCTTTACCACCCAGGCATGTCAAAATGACCCTCCACAACACCCAAAATACCCTCTGTATAGCTTTATTGTCATCGTCACTGTATTAGTTTGAAATTGCCTTTTTGTATAATCACATCTCTCACAAGATCCTGAAGCAAGGACCTTTTTATATCTATTCCTGTAGCCACCCAGATCCTCCTCATGGAAGAGCCTACTGTCCCAGCTGTCAGGGTGTGTCTCAGCTGCACAGATTTACCTTGCACAAGGACATGGATGATTGAAGTAGGGGTATAAAGACCCAGCTCAATTGGCCCAGTGTAGGACAACTCTGATGGACCACACACACTCCAGAGCTTCCCATACAGTTGTTCAACTCTCTGTCAGACATCCCTCATGAATTGACTTCTCCCTCTGGCTTCGGGGAGGAGTCAATCAGTGACACCCCAGGATCTAGATTAAAGTCCATCACATAAAAAGAGATGAGTGCCTTTTTGCATAGATAAACAAATGAGCGACATGTTTTATTCATTCAATAAAAGATAAACATCTACCATGTACCAGGCACTGTTCTAGGTGGGTTTGGTTTTGGGTGTCTTTGAGAGAAGTGTATCAGGGCAGGAAGGCTAATGCAAGATACTAAAATGTTTTAAAAAAGGTAGTTGAAGTGGATCAATGCTATGTTAAATATAACACACTTTAAAGAGGTCAATAACTTTTATTTTTCTTTCACAAACTGTGAAAAGGAAAGCATAGAAAGATGTGGTGTTGCCTGAAATGGGCATGACTGAGAATGATAATGCTCACAAGATCTGTGTTCTCCTCTCCCTTGGCACTCTCCTTGACTGCATATTTCGGTCTTCTTGCACCGAGGTGGAACCATGTGATTAGTTGTGGCCAAGGAAGTACGAGCAGAAGTGATGTGCATCACTTACAGTCCTGGGCCATAAAAGTGCCCACTGGAGATCCTCCATTCTTATCTTTCTCCATACTTCTGCAGAATGGAGAGGAATTCAAGGACCCAGAACAGAGCAGAACCATGAGCTGGAGTGACCCTGGAACCCTGAGTGCACATGGTGTAGAGTCCCTACTCACCAATCCACACTGTATGGTGATGTAAGCAAGAAGTGACTATTATTGTACCAAACCACTGAAATTCTGGAGGTGTTTCTTAGAGCAGGTAGCCCACTCTAGCCTATATATCTGGTATGAAGCTTAAGGAAAGGATTTTTCCTTAGAATGGAAAAGCCTTGACTATATTTAGAGGCTAAGGGGGTGGTGCTATGGAAGATAAATTGAAAAATCAAATGAGAGGGTGCATAATCATTAGAGCAATTTCCCCGTAGCACAGGAGGAAGTGAACCAGAACAGGATCCGTTGCTCTCCTGCGTTTTAACAAGAAAGACAATAATATTGGTCACTTTTGTTTTAGTGACTTTAATACTAAGGGTTAACTAGAGGGAAATGATGAGGGAAAAACAAGGATACAAAACATATGGAAGTAACAAAAGTTCAAGAATCTTTTCAAGTTATTACACACATGGTGTGTTTGAGGGAAAAAACATAGTAAGGCAAATATGAGTTTAAACCCGGGCTTTGCTATATCCTAGCTGTGAAATATGAAAATAATTTAACTATTCTGAGATTATTCACTCTGTTAAATTGGAACATGTGTAAATTGGTAAACCTCACACATAGATTATTTGGGAGGGAAGGCAAAATGAGATAATTCATGTAAATTGCACAAGAAAATGTTTGTAATATACTGAATATCATAGCATAATTAATCTTTATTGAGCGTTTACACTGTGTCAGGCACCATTCTAAGCATATTATATGCATTAACTCACTTATTTCTCATAGCAAATCAATGAGATATGTTCTTTTATTTTCCCCATTTTATAGATATGGATATCCTTCACAAAAGCATTAGCTGCTGGAACTTTTCTTTGGGTTTGGTAATGAGATTATGGGTATATTCTTCTTGATACTTTTCATATTTTCTAAGACACACACATTTTGCTTTTATAATTAGAAATGGAAATAAATGTTATTTAAAAAGTAGTGAAAATGTTAGTTTATCATTTCTTTTGTGAAAACCAGAAGCATGCTTCTTCAATATGACATGTGCTGAACTCTACCCTATTAAGTCTTTGTTAGGGTCCTGGGGGTGCCCATTCTACAAGATGTCTTTCTGGGATATAGACCTTTATGTAGAACTAAGAAAGGTAGAAGAGAGGCTGCTCAGCCTTCTGGGCCTCCAGCTTTGGCAGTAGGGTTAGTATGCCTCAAACCCTACAGGGCATCTCCTTGTAGAATTTCCCATGAATAGTTTTTCACTGGTTTTCACATGCCATTTAAGCAACCCCAGCTTCATTTTTCACTGCTGCAAAATTTTTGTTAGTTTAGTTTCCCAAAAACCTGATTTCTGAGACAAGGGTTTGAGTATCAGTTGTTTATTTGGGGCAAGATCCCAGGGAACACAGTGAGGAAAGAAAGCAATAAAGTGCGTAAATGGACGGGTTAACTCTATGGGAAACTGAGACTCAATTCTCCTGGGGGCTTTCTGAGAAACCATGTAGAACACACCTCAGAATTGCCCCACTGTGTGGCAAGAAAGTTGAGTAGTTATTTTCCAATTTCTACCCCAGATTGTTTGGGGGTCACTCTTGGTGGCGTTTACACCTTGGCATTTCTGGAAGCACAGTGTAGTGAATCAAGGTTCTCCTGTGGCTTGAGGAGACTCTATGGCAAAGAAGCCCAGTTCCTTCGGAATTCTATGGGTAATGTTGGCACATGACCTCTAGGGTAAGTTGAGGGGACAGGGTGAGGCACCACCAGCATCTGCTACAGATGCTAAGAAGATAAATAAGGTGATCCTTTTGAGGACTAGACACATGGTATGTGCTCAGTAAATGCTCTCTGCCTTCATTAAGATAATGCACCAGCATTATCTTGACCAGTGCCTGTTAACATCTAGTCTTGGGTGTCTCAGAGTATTTTAATCAACCCTAGCACCTTCAGGTTTCTTTTTGGTTGTTCCCCTTTCTCCATCCAGTCGTTATGGTTGCCTGGACTAACTTTCAATTCCTCACTCTCTGGGTAGGAATAATGAAATGGGAACCATCTATACAGAATAAATTTCCCACCTCTGAAGTTCTGTGCTTTGCTTCAGGAAAACCCCCAAACTAACATCAGTCTCCACTGTTGTTTTATTTCCTTAAGCTATGTCACTTATGGTTCTGGGGTCAGGAGAGAGACATCTTGTTTTTATGAAGATTCCCAAGGGGCGAACTACAGTCAAACCATGTTACTTACCCTGGAAGACTTTAAGCCATTTTAGATGTTCAATGGAGAACACATCCCAGGATGCAGGCAGGTTTCCAAGACAACTGGGGGTTTGATGATTCATTGAAGGACAGCCAAAGCATCTGCATACTAGTGCTTTGGAAGTTCCAAACTATTCTGCAAGAGCTTTTGGTCTAGGAAATCCAAAACATATTTGCAACAAACATTTTTTCCTCAATTTTTAATCGCATATATATTGTAAGGAAAATGTATCCCATCTGCTATTTTTTATTCACTTATACTTATATCATCCAAATAAAATTTTGAAATTTATTTGATGTTCCCACTTTTTTTTTCTTTTACTAGAACGATAGATCATATTTGGTAAAAGGCGAGTCCTTCTGCTCCTTATGCTGCCACTACTGTGGGTCATTCCAGTGGCCTTGGCATCAACACAGTGACTTGGCCATGCCAGGGATTCCTTTGGGGGTGGGCTCTGGCTCTCTTGTTGGCAGATACTATGGGCAACAAAGGGCTTGTCTAATTCTATTAATCACAGAAACTTGGCAAAGAGAAGAGCATGGTAAAAAGAGGTTAAAGAACCTCAGATATCAAGTCCAACCTCGCTGTTATTTTATAGCTAAGGAAACTGAGCCCCAGAGGGAAGAAACTCTTTGCCTAATGACACATGGTTAATTAAAGGCAGATTTGGGGTCATAACCTCAGCTCTCCTGAGCCTAGAAGCAGTGTAGCCCTGTCCTTTCTACTCTCCATGCTGTAAAGCATCAAAACAGAAATACAAAATCCAACCACAAAACCAAATCATAAGTGTGTTTAAGAACCACAGGCTAATATGAATTTCTGGGGGAAAGGGGATCACAGAGGTTTTAAAAACAGGCCCCTCCTTCAAAGAGCATGGGCTCTGGGTTAGATAGGTTGGGTTCATGCTGTAGTTTAACTACTTTCTTGAAGAACTTTCCTTGGGAAAGTTAACCTCTCTAAGCCTCTGTTTCCTAATCTGGAAAGTGAGTTAAAATCAGGACCTGTGCATTGGGTTGTTTTGAAGATTAAATAAAAGTTTAGGTGTAAAAGTACTTGGTGTGGTGGCTGCAGCAGAATAAATGCTCAAAAAAGCAAGTTATTCTTATTCTTATTCCTCAATGGTCTTACTTTCTAGAACACAAACTGTGTTCTGTGGGACACTATTTCCAGGAGATGTGACTGATCTTACAAAAAACAATACATGGAAAATATCTCATATTTTAATACATTTTAATAATACTATATATGCCACAATATTCTTGGAGCTTCTTAAAGCATAGAATGCAATTGGTAGAGTCTCTGAGAAGTCAAGCAGGAGAGAAAACTGCTAACTTTTGTTGAATCCAGCATTTCCAAAGGCCACTAATTTTTCTTTTAAGGAACACATTCATTAATACTCTATGGAATCGGGAAGTGGATGTGGCTCAAGTGGTTGGGCTCCCGTTTACCATATGGGCTCCATTCACCGGGGCCTCCTGGTGAAGGCAAGCCGGCCAACGGCGTGGTACGCTCACGCAGCAAGATGATGCAACAAAGGGAGACAAGCAGACACAGAAAAATGCACAGCAAAAGGACACAACAAGCACAAGCAGCAAGGGAGGTGGGGGAAAAATAAATATATAAAATAAATCTTAAAAGAAAATACTCTATGGAATAGTGTTCTGTTGAACATTTAGTTTCGGGAGTGCAGGTATCAGGAGAGCTAACTGGTAGGTGCAAAGCTGTAATGTACAGCAGATCATGAAAGATCCATCATGAAAAGGTGTGCAGAGAAACTCATGGTTGGCCTCATGGAGGAAGGAATATTTAAGCAGTGGAAGGAACACAGAGGCAGGAGAATGCTGAGGAAGCTCAGGGAACAGCAAGAATCCGAAGTTTACCTCTAGCAGTGGGTAGGAGTGGGAAGAAATGCCAGCTACAGATTTAGGGACCAGTTTGTTTTCTTTTTCTTCTTCAAGGGCAGGAAGCCTCTCGGGTTCATGTTTGCATTTATAAAGCAGAGCTCAGGGCTGGTACTAAGGAGGACTCAATAAATGTGCACTGAGTTGAGACTAGATCTAAGTGGATGTGAAAAGTCCTGATAGGAATCTGGAGGTTATTTGGCAGACAATGGGGAGCCCTTGAAGCTTGTTGATCGGGGGAATGACATGTTGGGAATTGCACTTTAGACAGAGTGGTTTAGCAGCATGTTGGGGATGGAATGGAGGATGGAGGAACAGAGGAGAAAGAAGCTGGAGGCAAGCAGCATCCTAGAATTCCTACACTATTTCAAGCAAAAAGGAACTAAACTCACAAATGGACAGTGGGAATGGAGATGCTGATAAAGAAGCAGTGGCAGAAGTAGAAAACTAACAAATCTTTCTGTGATAAGTAATGTTTTCAATTAAAAGAGGAAGATTAACTACGATTCGTGAATGACTTCATGCTGTACAAAGGGAACGAGATAGATCTTGGGGGCTCTGAAGTTTGGGCTCTTTGAGACTGGGAGAATGATAGGGTCAAGGATAGACAAAAGGAAGTGAAGAAGCTGGACCCCTTTGAACTGGGGAGGAAGATGAGCCAGGTTTTGGCCTTGAGTCAAGTTTGAGCTGCTGGCAGGGAATCTGAGGACACATAATCACGAAGCATTTGGGAATGTGCTATGGAAGCTGGGAGATAAATTAGGAGGGGGCATGCAGATTTGGGATCCGACTGCATGGAGCTGAGATCTGAAGTACAGTAACTACTTTAGAGACTTGGAGAGAAAGGAAAGAGAAGGGCTAAGAAATGGCATGAGGAGCACACTGTCCACAGTTTCAGCCTGCACTCTGTCCCATGTCCACACATGAAGGAAGAAGTCCACCTGCAGTTTCCCCTCTGTCCATCCTGAGTCAACCCTTTAGGGCTGATCTAGCTTCCCTTGCAGGTAGAGTTTGGATGTGATCTTTTGGTTTTGTCTGGTTGGAGCCCCAGCCACCCACCTGCCCACTCAATGGAATTTTTTTCCTTGCCCCAGTAAGCACCTTAAGAATGCAGACTCTGGAATCAGACGGCTCAAATGAGAATTTCAACACTGAGAGAGTAGAGGAGTATTTAACTTCTTTCCTTCTTTCTGTTTTTGTTTTTTATTTTTTTGGGTTTTTTTTTTTTTGTAAATTTGGAATAAAAATAATATTTAGGTGGCAGTATTTAGTTATGAAGAGTAATGTAAAGCATTTAGAATGTTTTTGACAAATGGGAGAACTTTAATAAATTTTAGCCATTAAAATTTATTTCCTTTATCCACCAGTCATTTGTACCCAGTCCTGATGCTGGGCTTGTGCCTCAGTTTTCCTACAGGGGTTGGAAATCTGCCCTGAAGTCCTGTTTCCTTGGCAGAAACTAATGGGCTCAGTTTAACTTGTGCCAGCCATCTCCTGCGTCTCTCCTGCCCGCCATGCCCCTTCTCTCCATACAGCACTGAATCCCATCACCATCTGAGCACTTCAACTGCCCCACCACTCACTCATTCATTCATTGAATCACCCATTCAACTAGTGGTTGGAAAACTAATGTATTGAGCATCCACTTTGTTCTGGGCACTCTCCATGGTCACCAGTTAATACTACCTGGGCACTAAGGCTTGCCCTGCAGCCCCTACCACAACACGCAGGGCTGAAACTTGGCCCTCACCTGAATGTCTAGCTTGCTTTGAGGCTGAGCTATCAGACTCCTCCAGCAAAGCAAACTTGCCTTCTCTTATCTCCCCAGACTCAGGGTAAAAATTCAGTAAATTTGTGCTGATGACTTGGGAAGATACACAAAAAGGTCAGCATTGCTTTTACCTCACAATGTCATAGACAAGGAGACATCCATCCTCCCATATCTGTCACATCTGCCCTGATACCTCATAAAACCTTCCCCAGATAGTCATTAATGAGGTGGCAACATGGATGTCAGAGACCCAGAAGGAGTCACTCTGTTTGATGTTCTGGATAAAGGAAACAACAGACTTGCTCTTCGTTAAAAGCATGGGGAACAGCTCAGAATGCCTTCTTGGCTGTCCCTGTGAGCTCAAACATGAAGTCAGGTAAATACGACCATAGGGGGAGAGCAGAGCAGTGGATTGGGGTGGGGAGATCTGGGAGCCCAAGGGCAGGAGTGGAAGAGTAAAAATAGACACTGGAGTTTGTGTGCAGCTGACATGAAATGGTTAGTCAAATGCATGCCAACAGGATGCTTCCTAGCCTTTGCTTGTGGTGTGTGTCTGTGCTTTTGTGTGCATCAAACTTCTGATTGACAGTAAAGAATAGGAAAGGTCTGGCACTTTTCCTGCAGTGAACTCCCCCCTGTGTATACCTGCACATTGAATTTCCCCTCCCAAAAACTTGGACCATGTCTTCTTTCCTCTCTGCTGCTTGTGCAGCACTTAACAGCGTGTCTAGTGCATGGTGAATGATGAGAACATTTGTTGAATAAATGGTCCAAGGATGGGGCCATTTGGCAGGGGACAGGGGACCTACTCACTTTCATTTTCTCTTTCTGTCTATGCCAGCAGACTGAGGCAAAGGATAAAGAAGTGCCAGATCCTAGGAGGCCCTTGTAGACTTCCAGGTGTTGAAGGGGATGACTTTTCCCAATATTGGAAAAATGACCATCTCCTGCCAAAGATGGATTAAGCACCACCACCACCACCCCTTCTAAGCGCTGGAGTGTTGGAAAGTCAAACCTCACTCCTCAGCCCAGAAGTGCTGGCAAGCAGAGCCTACTTGGAAATCGGGAAGGCTACTTTGCCCCAGCCAATGGGCATCATCTCAGTTAGGCCAACCACAGTCCAGCTGGGACATCCACACCTACCTTACTGTTCTCCCATATTGATTCGAAACTGAGCATTTCTCTACTCTCTCTGAACAAGGTGCATTTGAGAGGAAAGCACACTGACATTGTAATATCTATAGCAAATGGATTTTGAGCACTTATTTGCACTGGACACTTTTTAAAATTCCCTACATTCATTATCTCACTTTAGTCATCACAACAACCCAAGAGGCAGGTGCTAAGATTCTTCTCATTTAACATGTAAGAGAAATAAGGCCCAGAGAGGTGAATTAACCTGCCTAAGATCACACAGCAGGTCAATAGCAGGTAGTCAGCCTCCTGAACAGCACTCTTAAGTATTGTACTAAATCATTAAACCCATGTTTACACCTAATTCCAGCACTAGCTGGATTTGTGGGTTTAGATATGTTACATGCACTGGACTTCGATGTTTCTCGTCTCTAAATGAGTGAAAATATGTTTATGCCCTGTGATTGTTGTAAGGCTGACATGTGCTGGCATAAAGGAGGTTGCTTTCCTCCCTGTCATCTCAGGCATTAAAGAGGGTTGGCGAGAGATGCTCCTGTCCCAGGCTCTGTGAAGCCTGCCTCTCCCTGGATCTAAGAATCCTTTCCCTTGGCAGCTGGGATTCCGTTGCCTTTCAGGATAAAGGGGAAGGCATCTTCAAGGTGCGCCAAGGGTGTACTCCTTCTTAAAACAAACATTTATGGAGCTTCAGCAAGAGTCTGGGCGGCGACGACAGCAGCATTAGAAACTCGGCAGTCGGTGCATTAGAAGCCGGAGCCCTCCTGGAGATGGGAGGAGAGCAGGGCTGGAGGGCGCGGAGCAGAGGCCAGCGGCTGTCGCAACAAAGTCAACATCACCCCAGATGTCTGCCTCGGGCTTGAGGCCATTAGCTCCAGTTTACCTGCTCACTTCATTTTTCAAAATTAGTCACCAAAGCTTCACAAGGAAACACAATGGGCAGCCTTTCTCCATGGGACACAAGGAAAACAGAGCCTATCTTTTCCATGCACTTGTTTGGAGTTTCTGAATGTCTCCCAGAGCCCTGGAGACTTGGCAGGCATGGTTCTGATGACTCCCACATGGAAGTCGGCATCAGCCCCGGCTTTTTTTCCCCTCACAGAGGCGCCCCAGCTAAGGCCAGGCTGCCATCCCGTCCCTGTCGCCAGTCTTGCCTGGGCACCCCAACACTGAGCCCAGGAGGGCACTGACGTGCCCATTTTCTTGCCCTTTTTCCTGGGGGATAATATTACAGTTTAAATTCCTGCATTTGCTTTGAGGGTTGCTTGGAGACAGTGTCGGCTTCCTGCCACCTGATTTAATCTCTTCTCTCACTCCCATCTTCCCCACTGCTGCTCAGACAAGGCAGAGGGCAAAGGGGAGAGGTGAGGAGGTTAAGCACTCATCTGCAGAGATGTCTTTTCATCAAGTTGTGCTGAGAGCGGGACCAGACAGGAGTTCCTGGGGTGTCAATGGCGTGTGATCATTGTATGTCTGTCTCTAGGCTGCTTGTACAGCCCAGTGTGGATTTCAATGGGAAAGATGGGGCCAGGGAAAGCAGGGGAATTTAATGATGAAAGGAAAGATGAACAAAAATATAAACACTAAAATACTAGTCTGTGCTGAGGGAGCTGTCTGGTGCAAACTGCATCTGTGCCCTAAGATGGTGCTTTCTAACCTGCAAATCAACAGAAAATTATGGAACAACCTACTATGTGCTTAAAACTACCAGAAATGAAAAGGAACAGAAAATACTTGTAAGAGAAGAATCAGCTATTCTAAACACAGGTCAACTGCAATGCAGGTAGAGAGAGAACTTCCAGTTAGGATTTATTGGTTTCTAGTTTTTATCTTTGGGGAGTCAAGGAAACAGGAGAGATGCCAGAAGCTTGGAAATTGGGCAGATGAAATGTTTTTATTTATGTATAATTTACTTATTAAGTTTATTGCTTCCTGCCTATGCCAGCTGGAATGGAAGCACCACAGAGACAGGGATTGTTGTTTTCATCTTCTCTGTCCATGAGTCTCAAGAACATGGAATGGTGTCTGACTCATAGTAAGTTCTGAATAAATAATTGTTGACTGTGAAAAGGAACGGGGACATCAAGGGGAGCCTGCAGCTAACCCCTGTGATGGTGCATCCTGGGCTGCAACTTGTAGGCAGGTAATTTCCAGGGTCTCTGTGTTCAACTTGTGCCTTCACTCAGAGTTTCTGATCCTTTCTCTTCACTGTGTGTATGTTTGCGTGTGTAAAAAAAAAAAAAATATATATATATATATATATATATATATATATATATCCTCACTAAAGATAAAAGCATCCCCCAAATCACCATCCTTCCAACTAGAAGAACTGTTTTCTCCTTCATAGATTGAGTGGCAACCTAGTAAAAACCAGGGCTGTAATTAAAATGGAAACTCCAAAAACCTCCTTTTCTCTCTCCCATGCAGTTGGCAAGACCTCACAGGGTCTCCAGGTGGATGGGGAAAGGGGATCAGATAAGTTTATCTCCAGCAGCAGGTTCTAGAAGAGAGGGCAGGATACAGCCCTGCTCACCTCCTACTGGGCATTTACTTGTACTTGAAAAGGCCTGCATGGGAGAGGAAAATTCTTGGTCACTAGGACTACAGCCAGACATTTCCTTACGCAAAATCTGAGAAGCTCCTCATTCCCATCTCACACTATTGGGACGGCTATTTCTAGCTCTGTCTCTGCCCTATTTGTGCTTCATCCCTCAGAAGGCAGAGGAATCACGGCCAAAGCTTAAACTGACATATGGTAATAAAACTGAGGAACTCCCAGGCAGGATTCTGAGCTTGACCTCAGAGCTGTTGGTCAGGTTGGAGGTATATTTTTAGTGTAAATATCCCTGGTAACAGAAGTTTGGGATTCGTGCCAATAAAGCTTCTGAGGGACCTTTCCTTACCTCCTGTTCTGTGCTTAGGTTTCTCCTTTCTTAGAACCTTTTCCTCTATTCAGGAGCAAATTTTGTTTTATGATCTCTATAGCAGTTGCCAGCATGATGATTTTTCCAAACTCATAGCCAAAAGACCCTAAAGTGTTTTTCAGAGCTTCAGTTGAGGCCCTTAGGAAACAGTTCCTGGTCTAGATTTGAAAAATGTTTGTGGAATTTGGTGCTAGACTATTGTTAAACAATATGAAAGGACTGCTCGCTTATTCATAAAACATTCTACAATGGATTTCAGGTGACTAAAACATGGCATTTAAGACAAAGCAGTAGAAATATATGTAAGAGAAATCAGAATCTTTGAATTAATATGATAAACCTCAGAATATTGTAGTTGCTCTGATTGAATAATATATTTGAGCTTTCTGGTGGTCAATGTTAAAAGAAAAATACCTATTAGAAAGGAAAAAATAAAGTGATTCCTAGGGAGAAATAATGGGTTCAGTTTGATTTTTATTTTGCTTATTTTATTTATTTTGCTACAACTACACACTCAAAGAAATGTTATGAAGCCCTTCCAATGGAGGCAGTTATTGATAGACATAGTGACAGTACCCTCTACAGAACTGTTAAAACCAGGAAAAAAGTGATTTATAAATGGTTCACTGATAAAAACAAACAAACAAACAAACAAAAGACAAAAAACAAAAAACCAATGTTGATGAAGACCAAGTGCAAAAATCTCATAGGAAAATTGCTGAAGGATGTCTTTTGAGGGATGGAGATTTCATGGACTAAGTATTTAAACTCCCATTGATAGCACTCGGTACAATAAAGAATAGAATTTAGATTATTCAGAGTTTCGAATGAATAGGCTGTCTATTGGTTCATACTTTTTCAATGTTTCTTCTCTCAGATGGCCTTTCAAAAGAAATGCTGAACAGACAATATGAGCCCAAACTGCTGTGTACAAAAGATTTTGTTTTCCTCTTATTTTTCCTCCTCTTCCTTTTTCACCTCATCTTTTCATAACAGATATAAGATTTATTGGTCTCTTTAATTCATCAATTACTGTGCTCAGGCTTTGCATCTTTTTCAATCTTCACAACAATCCTGAGAAATAGGCAATGCAATTTCCCATTTCTTAGATGCAAAAATTGAGGAACAGAGAGATTAAGTAACTTGTAAAATGTCATAGAGCTAATACATGTCAGCACTGGTATTATCAAGTTGATCAGTTATCTATCTCTACAATAACATTAACAAACCACCCCCAAGTTCAATGGATCAAAACAATGACCATTTATTATCAACGAGTCTCAGGGTAGGCTGGACTCTTCTTCTGGTCTTGGTTGGGCTCACTTATGCCATCTCTGAAGTTGTTGGTGATTCTGATTTGGGCTGGCTCTTACATTTTTGGCAGGTCAACCAGTTGTCAAGTGTCTAAGATGATCTTGGATTTTCTTAACGTATCTTTCATTATACCAGCCTGGTATAATTTGCCTGGGCATATTCTCAAGAAAAGGAAGGCATGTGAGAGCAAGGCAGAGGGTAAGGAGAAACAAGCATGTGATTTTCAAGCCATAGATGATGACTTGCATCATGTTTGCTAACATCTTATTGGTCAAGGAAGTCACATGGCTGAGCCCAGAGTTGGCATGGGAAGGGAGTGCAAAGTTAAGGGAAAAGATGTGATACAGTTATGTCATAATGCAATCAATTGACCTCACCGAGATTCCAAAGTTCCAGCTTTTAACAACTATGTCTATTGCCATTGAAATTACCAATCCCTGATCCTGGCCTTGGAAATCCAATGACACTCAAACTGAGATATTTTAGCCACTTTGTATCTTCAGGTAGTGATATAGAAAGTCTGAAAGGTTTTTTTTTTTTGCCATCTGAATAGGAAGTGGAATGGTTTGAGAATGATGATATATAGTGGACACTTATTTCTTAATTTGTACTTTGAAGTGTTGAGTAAGTTATGCTTGCTGTAGTGACAAACAACCCCTGCATTTCTGTGGCCTAATTTGATAGAATTTATTTCCTGTTCAGAAAAAGTCAACTATATTCAAAGGTAGTCTTCCATCATGTTCTAGGGCTTCAGAGTCCTACACTAAATCCTTTATATCATGCCAGAATACAAAGGATGAGAAAAAAGCATGGAAAATTGCATAGCACCTGATCTGAACATCGTGTACATCACTTTCCCCTACATTTCATTTGATGAGAACTCAGCCATAGAGCTGTATGTCCCAGAAGACAAAGAAAGAAGTTGATTTGGTAAACATATAGCCATCTGTGCCAGTTTATTTCAGTTCTTCCACCTTGAGTCTACTGACCTTCTTGTAACAGTGATATTCTGATTCTGCTTTGGATGTAATTTACCTCTCCTTTTATTTATCCCATATATTTTAAGTAAAGGAAATTCTATGCCTAGCTTTAGGGGTAGGTGGCTTCTCTAGAGAAAATATATTTAAGCCAAGACCTTAAAAATCAGCCACATAAAAATCTGGGAAAAGGTAATCCCAACCATTCCAAAGAGCATATAACAAAATTCTGGTGGAGAAGTGAGTGTGATCTTTGTGAGGAAATGAGAAAAAAAAAAAGCACCATTTACATCAGTTTACTAGACTTGGAGATGAGGATGAAAATGGACATTTTAGCATGCAATGTTAAAGATAATGGGCTTCCTGTCCTTAAGGATAGAATTGACTATCTGTTCAAAGATGGCATTGTTCTCAATTATCTGACAGTGGATAATCCAAATATAATTCCTTTTATGTTTTGGGATATAAGTTCAAGGAAAATTACAATATATGAAGTCACACTGTAAAACATGATGGAGTAGAAGGAAGAAAAGTTTTGTCGTAGCTATAGGAGTAAAACACAGCAACTGGCCCCATTGCTTGATCCTTCTTACTTCATGATAAAATTGGCTGCCGTCATCTCTCACACTGATTATAAACAAGGTTTTCATTTTCAGGTGTTGAGGTTTTTTACAAACAATGAAAACAAACTTGGTTATAGACAAAATTGAATTTTAGTTAAATCGAAAATGAACCATTACAAGTTTACTCTAGTTTTCTGTTTACACACACAGGCATAATTTGCTAAGCTTCAAATAGTGCTATTTTTATTGATATAATAACAAGAAAGTGGGGTTTAAGAGTGATTTATACTTTCAGTATCAATCCATATGTTTTGTTCTATGTAAACGATGGAAAATTTCCCTGTTTGAAATCTCAAATTCTTTGGGTAATGGCATCAGTGAAGCTCTTCCAAGATCCTGATCAGTGGCTCGCAAAAGCAGGACATGCTCAAAGGGATCATTTCTAATAAAATTCTTTCATTCCTTAGTTACTGTTGTCAAAGTCCCCTTCACAAACTGTTACAGGAGTGGCATTTTTGTCATCCCTAGAACAATGCCCAGGCAAATAAATAGGGGAAGCTGCCGACAGCAGATAAGTCCCTTAGTTTACCTTACTCTGAAATTGAAGGCTAAGGGAGTGTGTGGCCTGCTGAATGCCTGGTGGAACTTCTTGTGTAATCCACTTGCCCCAGGACAACCTAGGATTGGGGATCAGCTGAAGAAAATGAAATGTCCTGGCTAAGAAAGTTAAGAAAGAGAACTGGAAAGAAAGCTGTGCCTGAGGGTGCCCCTGCACTAGTGTGTGTGAATACAAGTGGGTGTGTGACTTGGAGGCAAGCGCTAGTATAATTGACAAATGGAAGAAATTCCCACCTCCGGGCTTGTCCTTTGGTTTGCTGTGGAAGACCTTTGAACACAAGCTCCTTGGAATGCCCTAACCACCACTGTTGTCTAAGAGTCTGGCACTTAGTAGGTGCTCAGTAGGGGGCAGTGTGACACAGAGGTTAAGAGCTTGGACACTGTGCTCTCCCTGGGCCTCCCCTTCCTCATCTGTAACATGGGGATGATTAAACTTTGCACAGATTGACTTGGATAATAGATACCTAAATGGTAGCTATATACAAGTAATATATATTTTTGCTATTATAAAATATCTCCCTGTAGCCTAAAATTCTCACCCACACTCCCAACCTGCATATCTTTGTCTGGGAGGTCAGGGAAGGCCTCCAACCCAGAATATCCAAACCTGAACTCATTACCACTGTGACCTCCCAACCTGGTATTTGTCCAGTGCTGCCTGCCTCAGCCACGTGGCAGCAGCCCGGAGTTTTGCCAACTCTTTAAGTGGCATCCTGAGCACCTCACTGTCCCTTGTTCCTGCCCAGCAGGCTAACTGAACTCTTTTGATTTTACCACCAAAATAGCTCTTGGAAATTTCCACTCTTCTCCATTCACCCCACCTCCTCTGGGGATTCTACAATGCAATCCTAGCTGGGAGTTTGCTCCTCACAGCCTCTCTTGTCGCCCTCCAATCTGTGCATTCTTTCAGGGACACAAATCTGGTCCTGTTACCCGCTGCTTGGAACCCTTCATTGTTTCCCAGTGTTCTTAGAACGAGGACCAAAATACCCCCCCCATCGTTCCAACCTACGCTTGTCAATTCTCCTTCCCGCTCCTCCCTTTACTGGACTCCAGTCACTCCTGTCTTGTTTCAGTTCCTCAAAGGACATCAAGTCCTCTGGTCACAGGACTTAGCACCAGCTGTGCCATCCCTCCCTGTCACGCCCGCCTTGGCTTGGCTTACCCTACCCACCATTCAATTTTCTTGCTTTTTCAGGGAAACCTCCCTGAATAAGCCTATCTCCTTTTTTTATGTTCTTGTAGCACTTGCACCTCTTTATCAGAGGACAATATAACATATATTTTGTGGCTATTTGATTCAAGTATGTTTCTCCCGCAAGGATTAAGCTCTACTGGGACCTAGGGGAGAGAAATGGGGACAGCATCTGTTTTCGTTCGTCTTTCGATCACAGAGACTGGCAGCCATCTTGCTCCAACACGTGGCCAATGACTTTGGGTGAGAAAGTACTCTTATGGTACCTTGAATTGGACTCTTTAGGGCCTTGTGACTACCCTAAAGAAATATCTTTTATAAAAGCCAACAGAGTTCTGGTACTTTGCGTCAACACGCCTTTGGCTGACTAATACAGTCTGATGAAAAACAGTGCTTCTCAAACTTAATATGTCCCATATCAGCTGCAGATCTTGCTTAAATTCACTTTCTGATATTGTGGGCCTGAGGTAAGGCTGGAATCTCTGCTTTCCTCACAAGCTCCCAGGTGATGCTGATGTTACAGATCTGAGGGCGACAGGCCGAGTAGCAAGGCTGTAGAGCACTCCTAGCAAGCTTGGAGCAGATCCTTAAGTGTCTTATACTGGATGGATGGATTCCATGCTGTTATAAACTGTAGCCCAGACTGGCAAGTGTGTTGCCGTCTCTCCCATCTCTGCCATGGAGGACCTGTGTCTGCTCCCAGGCTCTCTAAACGCAAGCCATTCTTTTTGTCTTGGTAAGCCTCAGCAGCCTCAACTGTATCTAGGGTAGGTAAGGTTTCTTGAAAGGTCCTAGTGACCTAGGAAGGCACCTATAGCTGAGACAGTGCTCAGCACCCTTTGATAACTGCTGGCTAGTTGAGGCACAGGTAGCAAATGGAGATGGGCTATGAATGGGAGAATCCTATTAAAATGAGGCACCAAGAACTAACGGCTACCTATTTAAGTATCCTGCTCTCCACGTGTACTACTTCATTCGTCTCATAACAGCTCTATGAGGAAGGGATTTTATTTTCATCCCTATTTTATGGATGTGGAAATTGAGTCCTGAAGAGATTAAGACACTTGGCCAAGGTTGTGAAACTCCTAAGTGAGGGAGCTCAGATTATGACCTGTGCAGGTCCTCTTGAAACCTGTTTTTCTTAGCATGGCTGCACTTTGGAATCCCCTGAGGACTAGCCAGAAAATATCCACATCTGAGCCCTCAAGGATTCTTATTTCATGGCTATTTAAAAATATATGGTCTGACTGCACTTAATGGATAACCAGGGTTGAGGACGATTCCCTAGAATCTGACTTCTAAATTACTAGGATTTATTCTATCCAGATGGTAACACAGGAGGCATTTGAATCTAGAACTAGGAATGCTTGACAGTATTTTGAGGAAGCTACATTTTAGGGTACAAGGTGCTCAGGATTAATTCCTTGACAACTGGTCTCTCAACAGCAGGACCATCTCTAGATTCCATTTGCTGCCATCCTATGTGATAACACGAGCCACGTCAGCCCAGAGACACTGTTCTGAGCACTTTGCTTGCACTGCCTCCTTTCATCTGTACAAGAATGCCCCACAGTGGTACCAGTAACATTCCCCACTGTGGAGGTGAGGGAACATGATCCCAGGAGAGTCAGTGCCCTGTCTTGTTATGGGTGGGGTCAGGAATCAAACCCAAGTACTTGGCCCTAGTGCCTGGGATACACCACTTTGCTGCACCATCTGCCATTTTAGGCTCAGAGATGAAGCAGGGCTTCAATACCTTGCAAGGGGTGCAGGCAGGAATGGGCAGAAAGAAGGAATCTCATGTGAGAAAGGAGAGTTGGCCTGGATGCTGTCTAAAGTCCCCTTTAGGCGTGAGTTTCTGTAATCCTCTGATCTGACTTCAGTCCTCCAACACTCAATCAGCAAGTGGGGCTTGATCATTTACAGTTACACAGTGAGATGTTTCCAGGAATGATTTCCCTGTAGCATTTTAATAAGTACTCTATAAATAATAATTTATTGAAGTTGCCTACTGTGTTAGAGAAAGAATATATTAAAGAAGCCCGGCTAATTGAAGCTGGCAGTTAAGTTCCCTGAATCGAAACCAATCAGTTTATCTACATGATTCTAAAGATTTGGGATGAAAACTGCTCATTATATTCCAACAGCCTGATACCCAAAGATCCAGATGGTTCACAATATATTGGCATGGCCTTCCAGGAAACCTATGTGCAACTCTGACTTGAAAAGGTCCTGAGACAATGAAGAATAAATTGGATCAAAAAGAGCTTTTACTCCTCTTTGGCTGGGAGCTGAAGGAACTTGAAAGATGCTGAATGAGGGGAGTGGATGCAGCTCAGTGGTTGAGTTCCTGCTTCCCATGTATGAAGTCCTGGGTTCAATCCCCACCACATCCTTAAAAAAAAAAAAGGGCTGAACCATTGGACGACGCTGGCTATAACTTGGATGATCATATGGCTTGAGAGCCAGTTACTGTCCCTGTTTAAATGATAAACAGAGCATCTTCCCTCCCCACCCCCCAAGTCTCCCAGTTTGGATAGTACTTTACATAGTCACTTTGTCCACCTTAATTATAACACAATGAGAGAGAATGGATTGAGCGTCATCCAATGAGGTCAAAGGAAGCACAGACATGAGGCAGAATGTAGAATTGGTCTGATAGGTTCAAATATAGAGAGAAGTTATGCCCACTTAAGGAAATTATCAAAGGCTTCCTCGAGGAGGAGGCAGCAGGCATCATGGATTGGTTTTGAAGTGTGAAAAAATGTTAAATGGATAAAAATTAGAAGAGACTATCTCTGGTAGAGGAAATTGCTTGAAGAAGGACACAGGTCTGAGGAATAAGTGGTGATTACATGTTTTCAGGCAATCCATTTGGGCTGGGCAGCCAAAGTTCGAATGCCTTAATATGACTTACATGAACTCCCTATTTTCCGTGACACAATTCTCTCCCTTGTCTTATGCTTTCCAGCCACAGCTTTTTATAGTACCTTTACTCTGCCATGCTATTTCTACTCAATGGTATTCTTTCATACTGAATGCCCTTTACCTTGATGTTTTCTTTCTAGTTAACTGTTATTTAGCTCAAACGTTGCCTCCTCCAGGGAGCTTTCTATGATATCCTGGGACAGTGACTGGCATAGAATAGGAGCTCAAGCAAAGAAAATAAAATAAAACCTGCTGGAAGACCTAGGTAGATTGGAGAGATGCAACTGCGAGCTAGAGGAACAAGTTCAATGATTGTGGCTCAATGGCCCTGGTATAACCTTGGGCAGCATCCATAAGGATAATATGAGGGTAGAAAGAAGGATTGGGGAGTATAATCTTGGCATGGAGACAGGAATCTCCTTCCAAACAATGTAGAAGGAGAACTTAGAATTTCGAACTCCAAAAGATGGAAGGACCCCAGAGTCCATCTAATCCAACCAAAACCCTTGCTATGCTTCTCAGCCTTTCCTTGAAAGCATTTAAGCACTTCTTCATAAAGGAGTTTCTCCTGTTATCTATGCTAGGAATTGATTTCATTTATTCAGTCATTCACCCATCAAATAAATGTGTGCAAAGCACAATGTACATCTGATAGCACCAGAAGCCAGAGGTAAGGAAGACAGCTTTCCTGTCTTAGAAAGTCAGAAAGACTGGTAGAGGAGACAAACACTTGAAACAGACTACAAAACCCATTGTGCTAAGTGAGGATTCTTCTCTCCTCATTGGCCCAAGTTTGGCCTCTGACTGCACAGCCTCTTTTCATATGAGGGCATCAATCAAGTCTCCCCAAATATTTGTCAACATGTTCTTCTGAAACAACAATTATTTCATAGTTACTGCATTAGTTGTGGCCACTGATAATCTTGTGGTGATCTATTAAATACTAATATATTCTTTTCCAACTTACTTAACTGTTAGATGCTTCTTTAGATGTATGTGTTGTAGTGTGGATATTGGGGAGGGGTGCAATAAACAGATGCAATGAGAAATTCAGTAAGAACATACAGACCCATTCATATTTCTGAATTATAAGATAAAAGGCAGAGCCTTGGGAACTGTATTGTCTTCATTTTGGAGAAAGTGTGACGTAATAATCCTTCATTCCTTCTTGAAATGAAGAGAAATGAATGGTTTGTTCAGTTCTTGATACAAAAAAAAAGTCAACTTTAAAGCAACACTTTATTAGAACCATAAGTTTTGTTTGAGGAATTTTAAAATCCAGAGTTTATTTTCCTTTGGTGTTGCTGCAGAGAGTCAACAGGAATTGAGACACTTTTTGTCTTGTATTGGTGCCCACTTATTAAACACACATGTGGGTTGGATTCCTTGTCTAGGTGCAGAAGGTATTGTAGAGGCAAGGGAGGGTGCACGCTTGTCCACTGACCTGTTTCCCTGCCCTCAGGGCACTTTCAAGCAGCTGTGAGAAAAAGGAGGAGGGGAAAGGTGGGAATTTAGCAGCTCACATCCAGATGTTCGTTTTCAACACACCCTGGACAGTTTTTGCATGGTTTATTTCATTTTCTGAGACCATTTTTCACAGGCCTGTTTTCTCAGCTGGGAAACTTCTGGTGTAGTGTTTTCAAAAAAATATTGTATTTGGCATTACAAGAAAAAAAAAAAGAGCTTGTGAGACATTCAAAGGACAATCTGTTTGCCTTGGTCTGCAGAAGCAGGACTAAAGGAATGTAGGGATTCTGTACCACCCAAAGTATAGGTAGAGGAAAGTTCTACTCTTACATTCCGTTTACATGGAAACTTGAGAGCTCCTTTAGCCTAACGATTTTAATGCTCTGCCATCTTTTAGGTTGGCCTGAAGTGCCAGAGACAAGAAACCTGGCTGGCGACATAAAGGGCCAGTAGAAGAATCCACGAGAACTCAAACCAAGCCAGAAACTCCCACATGGCACTTCAAACACAGTACTCCATTTTCATTAAACTGTACTATTCTAGTTCCACCCACTTTCTGAACTGAAAACGGGAAAGAGAGGGAAAAAAAAAACAGTTCTGAAATGTCCCTGATTCTTCTGGGCAGAGGCTCATAGGACACTTTCCTCATAGCTGGTTCCATTCACCTCAAGATCCAGGTCCTGGCAACAGATATAACGAGAGTCCTAGGAGTTGGGTCTCTAGCACAGCCCAGCCCCATGCCATCCCCACTGTCATTCCAGAGTGGAGCTGGTCTCCTGGACAATGGTACGAGATGAAACCACTCCTCCTTCTTATTTCCCTCAGGTCAAATTAGACCCAAAAGGATGAGTCCGAATGGAAAGACTAAGATCTATCTCTTAAAGACAGGAAATCAGGCTATGAAGGTAAAGGAAATCAGAAGAAATGATGGAGAAAGTTTTGATGTGGGTGAAGGAGAAATTTCAAGGGCTTGAGAATCCAAACTGAGTCTTGACTAATCTTCTTAACCTTCTTGAGGTTCAGTTCCCCAGTTTTAGAATTGGGCAATGAAGTCCTTACACAAGACTGTTAAAAAAAGGGACTGAGTAATGGGACGTGTGAAAAGTGCCTCCTTTGCCAGGCATAGAATAATGAGGACCCGCCTGTGTTTCTGTAATTGTTTCTTTGAAATTCTATATGTTTCTTGAGACATTCAAGAAGATAACCAGCAGACAGTTGGTTATTTAAGTCT
Source organism: Tolypeutes matacus (assembly GCA_026826555.1). Taxonomy (NCBI): domain Eukaryota; kingdom Metazoa; phylum Chordata; class Mammalia; order Cingulata; family Chlamyphoridae; genus Tolypeutes; species Tolypeutes matacus. The sequence goes on along the minus strand of JAKSZT010021619.1, from coordinate 7,076,260 downwards.
TGGCTTGGGGATGCAGACAATTGGTTATTTAAATCTTGTTTAAATAGTCATAAGCACAGAGGTGAGGGCTGGACAAGAGAGTGAATGAGAGTGCCCGGATAAACTACAGAGAAAAGGAGAGAAAAAGATAATAGGACGGAGCACGTGGAATGCCAGCATTTGAAGGACCCCCCACATAGGGGACCCTGCAGACACCTGAAAAGAAAATGGAGCAAGAACCATTAAAGTGGAAATTAATGACATTGATGCCAAGAATGTTTCTGAAAGAAGTGAGGGGAGATTTTCTCACTTAAAAGTATACAAAACTCAAAATATAAAATGCCTTAGAAATAATAGCTGTTATCTAAAACTACATATTATGCTGTGAAAGACTGGGAAGTGGGAAAAGGAGTAGTTAAATAGAATGAGCTAAATTTCTCAACCAAAATAGGATAAAGTCAAAAGCTATTGTTTTTTCTTGACCTTGATAATCAGAGGAATAGAGGATCAAGTATGTTATTTTGCAAAATTTAGTAGAAATAAAAACAGGATGATTCCTCCCAAATTAGTGCAGCAGATTAAAGAAATCAAAACAGAGTTCATCTCGCAAAAGACAGGAAATAGGGGAAATGGTAGGAAAGCATAAAATACAGAAAACATAAAATAAGATACTAGAAGAAAGAAAGTGTGACAATAAATATAAATGAGTGTACTACTGCCCCTCTTAATATTTAGGAATGGTCATTTCAGGTGACAAAATTCAATGATAAATCTTTTGGAAGACACAATTTTTAAAAAGTATCTCAGAAAGGTTAAACACGAAGCATCTGGAAATTGCAAATGAAAACACCAGAGAGGTGTCAGTTTAGTATTGGGCAGAATAGAATACTGAGTTGACAAAAGATACAAACGGGCATGTTAATTACTTTACTTGCAGTTATATTCCGTGATGAATAAATAACTGTAATATGCTTTCCTATTCTCAATAACAGAGTATTAAATATATATTCCTATTAAACCTTTCAAAGGGAAATTTTTGTTTGGAATACTTTTATATATTACTCTCAACTAGACACATCAACTAGATAAAAATAAGTAATGATAGGTAAGGCTTTATTAATATGATAAAATAGGCCAAAAGTGTGTCCTACATCTATAGGATACTCACCCAGCCCCCAGGTTTCAGATTTTCCCCCCACTGACATGCAGTGGATGATTGCCAGAACCAACCATATTTACCTTGATGATGTGGTTTCCATAGAATATGAAATTCTTCCTCCATTCTGTCCCACTAGGTCACCACACCTCTCTCAACTCAGCACTGTAGATATGCTCTTATACACAAGTACTCAGCTTTTTCCAGAAGGATCTTCAGCTCCTTCTCTAGTAATAAGGCGAAGATCATGAGCTACCTAAATTACTATTTTACAAGTAACTCCTTGGGGGTATTGGTTTAATCCATCTTCACAGAAAGTGCTAGGAAAACTGCACTTCAATTCCTTGTTCTGTTGAACCTCTTTCCAAGACTTGCCCACTGCCCAGAGTTTCAGAGGAACTCACGCACGTCACTCACAGCAGCAGTGGTGTGAAAGCACGCACCACTCTCTTGCAGTGTCCTATCAGTGCCTTTGCATTGCTCACAAGCGATAAATTGGCTCTGCCATCAGGGTTAGTAATTGGCCAGTGGTCCAGATGATCACTTGCTAAATCCATCTGTTTAAGTCCTCAAAATCCAATCTTATTATTTTTTTATCCCAACCACAATACTCTGAAAATGCTTTTGGACTGTAAGAAAAGGTGTAAAACAGCCCTTTTCTGGCTTGTTACCAACATACCAGAATTGGGCTAACCCTGCTCCAGAATTTCGTACCTTGATTCAGAATGGAATCTTTCTGGCAGTCCTTATACCATGATTACCTCCTGCTATCACCATCTTATCAGCAAACTCCTCCTCCTCCTCACGTTTACTATAAATGAGCACACAGTAATAACTATGCAAAAACACTTCCATATATTACATAATTTAGTTTTACAATAACATCCAAGGTAGATATTACCACAATTTCTACTTTACTGATGCAGAAACTCAGTCTCATTCCCACAGCCCCAGTGCAAGTACATAGTAGAGCCAATAATTTTAACATTTCTTTTCCTCACCAGAGGTGTCTTCTCCTCCCTTCCCTAGTGAGCCTCTGACTGGACTCTTGTTTGCCTCTAGTAGGTCCCCAGGTCACTTCAAGGACGCCTCCCTGTGTGACTGCTTCCAAAATGTTTGTAGCTTCTTATTGCTGTGTGCCAATGACTTCAAGCAGTCAAGCCTCTAATGACAGAAATTGCCCCAAGCCCCTTGTCACATTCCCATGGGAAATAGACCTAAAGCAGGGATGTTCAGTCTTGTACTTGATTACAGAGAGTCATGGGTTTGTTTGTTTTTTCCACTTGAAATTGCTTCCAGACCGTCTGTCATCACAAGTTCTTAGGGGCAGCGATGACCAATAGGCCATTTGAATAACTCACCATACTGTGTTAAAATGTTCTCTCCTTTATAAGGAAAACCCACTGTCCTTGGGTCAAATTTGTGAGCTTTACGCTCCTTGCCCTTCATTCGCTCATTCGTTCATATCACATATATTTATCGTGTGTGTTCTATGGCTCAGGCCCTCTGCTGGGTGTTGAGTGAACTTTATTAAAACAGACAGCCTTGAAGACATCAGTGACTCCAGCATCTAGTGAAGACCCAACAGGCAAGTAAAGACCTGCAACAGAAAGGTGATGCTGCTCTTCCAGAGGATGGGCCAGACGGGAGAGAATCAGAGGTTGGAGTCCCACCCACGAGGTGCCTTGGCTCATATCCTGCCTGCCTGGCTGACCTTCCAGGCGTTCCCGGACATGTCTGAATGTTCAGGATGTACACACTTTGGGTTCCCACTCTAGGACCCCATTAGACTTGAAACGCTGCCAGCCTCCTGTTGGTTGGTATTTTGCTCCAAACAAGAGAGGAAAAAGAGAAAGTTCTACATGTGGAAAAACAGGGGTTTCATCCTCATCCCTCTCTCCCTCCCTGGAACACAGTGCTTATTTATCTGCCTCTCACCCTTTGGGGCTGTGGCCCATGGTAACTAGAATTAGAGCACAGCATCCCTGGAAATAAAGGCAAAGGGAGAATGCAACCCTGTTAATTTAAAAACACAGGTGGATTAAAGTTAAAGAGGCAAATGTTAGCACGTAAAGGATTTGTAGGTCTTGTGCAGTATTTTAGGGCAAAGTTGGTAGAGAAGGTTTGTTTTCCTTCATCACTTCCCCTTAAATGCTGGTCCAGGATGACTTCAACCTTTTGAGTGGCTTACCTGACCTCCACTCCTCCTGAAGCAATGTGGCTCCTGGTGTGTCACTGGCAGGTGTGTGGTGAAGGTGAATTAAGAACAAGAATGTTTTCTGCAATTATTAGGTATGTTTTAATTATCAGGACATAGTACCTGCTACTAGACAGGAGTGGACACTGACTATGCAGATATCTGGATATATTGATAGGTATGAAGAGAAGAAGGGTTTTGGTGCATTTAAAAAAATTCCTTCCTGGAAATTTTTGTGTAATCATTGTAAAAACATTAGTCAAAAAATATATAAATACTATTTTTAAAATTACCTAAAATCCCACAACCTAGGAGAAACATCTGTTGATACTTTGCTGAACATCTCAGAGCACACACACACATAATTTCAATGAACTGATTAATAATATTTTATAAAATATTTTTTTAAATCCACTAATATGTTATGAAAGGCTCTCCATATCAATAAATGAGGGCATATATTGGCATTTTAATGACTGCAGAGTTCTGTATTCTATCATGGCAATGCAGTTTATTTACCTCATTTTTATTGATAAAAATAGTTCTATAATTTCTAAGTGACATAAGCAGTGCTTCAAAAACTAGCACAGAGACAAACAATGAAATCATAAAGTAATGGGTAGAACAGAAAACATAATAGATAGATACTTGAAAAGTTTTAAAAAAATCAAATAAGTAAACCACAGTTCTTTAATCTCCTGTAGAATGAGAAGAGAAGACCATGCTCAGTACTTTGGATGGGGGGTTATTTATTCAATAATTCAATACCTCATCTCTTATTTATTGTGCATCAATGATGGGCTGGCCCTGTTCTAATAAAGGGATGATTGCTGTACAAGCCAGACAAATTCCCTGATTACAGATTACATTTTAGTGGGGTAGACTGATGATAAACTAATCAATAAATTAAGAACATATTAGATGATCATGAATACTATGCAAAAAATTAATATAGAGTGATTGGAGAGAGTACAGGGGTATTTTAGTTAGATTGGTTTGGAAAGCTTATCTAAGGAGATGAATGACCAAAAAGAGGAAAAGGATCAGGAAAGGGGAAATCAGGGAAGTAGAAACAGCTAGTGCAAAGGCCCAAAGTGGGAGTTGAGAAAGAAAAGAATGCCAATATAACGTGCAGATATTCATCAGGAAGGAAGATGGCATAAGGCTGGAGGCACTGGCTTGGTCAATGAGTGCCTTGTAGACCAGGTGCAGATGAGCAGTGGAAGCTGGATGTGGCAACCTGGAGCTCAGGCAAGAGTTGGAGATGGGATCATGGCTAAGTGGGAACCAAATAATAAATGCAGGAAAATGCAATGCATGAATAATTGTCATCATATCTCCTATCTGCCCCAGAAATATTTATTGCTCCTCTACCAGATCCCCCAGAAAACTGTAGTAGTATTTAAAGAGCAAGTGCTCTGGATTCAACTATCTGGCTGAGTAGTGAGGGGCATCATTTACCAGTGTGGCACTCATGATCTAATTATCCAACCTCTTGGGGCTTTAGTCTCCTCATCAGTAAAATGTGGATAATAATAGCATCTACTTCATGCAATTGATTAAATGCTTTAATATATTTGCAATCATATTAAGGGCTTAATAGACATCATCTAATATCCTTATCACCTTCAATTGAAATTATTTGTTTATTACAAATAGGCTGTAACTCTTACTAGACTGTCATTTATTGTGATCGTCTATATATTAGCAATGGCAACCCCAGCATTTCATAAAAAGAATGTGCTTGATAAGTGTTCTTTGAAATTAATCTTTCTGGAGTGCCTGCTTATCTAAAGTCTAGGAAAACCTTTCACTCCTGAGAACACTATGTAGAAGAAAGGACACAGAAGCATGGATGGCATGCTCTCCCACCTTGTTCCAAATCAGCTGTGATGTTGGAACCCAATGTATTCATTCAACAAAAGGGTTCAAGAAAAGGGCTATAGGGTTCAACTGAGTCAGGTGTTATATGTACACCCTGGGCTAGATGGAATCCCTAATTCAAAGTGTTTCTAAGTGAAACCTATGTACCATCTTCATCACAGTCCAGTGGATGGGATGCTCGCTGGAATTCAGATCTTCATCCTCACCCCTGACTTAGTGATTCACAACTTTAGTGGGAGAAAACAGACTGCTGGGCACTATGTCAACAGTGGCTCCGTGTAATTGCCCTAAAATTCTAAAAACAGAGGAAATCGACGGGGAAAAGGCATATTTGCATTCTTGCTGATGGAAATTATTTCTGGAGGTCATGACATAGGCTGGGACTGTGAGATCCTGGAATCCGTGTTTGTCTTCATGTGTAGGGAGTGCTTCTTTTTTGAGAAGACGTGGGAAGTAGGAAGCAAACAAAGCTTCTTGGTGGCAGCCAGAGTTGGCAAGGAGCCTCTTCTTTTGGAGAAACCTTCTTTGGGGCCCACAGAGCCCTCTTTCAGCCTTGACCCACTCACCCATGAGATGGAGCCTGTCTGCAACCATCCCTCGGAGAGCCTTTGATTGTTCAGACGCCTTGGTCTCTGCCAGTTCAGGGGGTATAATTTAGTTGAGTTTGAAAAGAACCTTTTTTTTTCTTTTCTATTTATTTTTCTGTCTTTCTCTCATTTCCTAACTGAGTTTGTGCCAAGGCAAACTGGCATAAACCGGCACCATCAGGAAAGTTGGAGATGGAGCCTGGCTCTCTTGAATACTTCGTACCCAAGCGTATTCTTGCTCTAAATCTGTATCCAACACTTAGTCAAGCTTGGATTCTTGTAAAAAGCCTTGTAAAAAGGAAATGTGGATCAAAGACACCTTCAATGTGCTGTCATGTTGTATTCAAAATCCATGTTCAAGAAGCAAGTCATAACCACTAGCTCTCAGTCAGAATTTCCCAAGACTAACCATGCAGAACCCTTCCCTAGGCCCCATCCACCCAGGCATACTCTTTGTAGGGCCTTTGCCATCCTCTCGCTCTCGTATTCTCCTGTGAAAAAGGGTGAGAGCAACCTCACCGGCAGCCCTTCTCCTTGGCAGCACTTTGTGTCAGCAAACGCCTGCAGCAAGCATTTCCGTGGGAAGGTCTTCCATCTGGAGCTTGGCAAAGAGAGGAAATTTCCTTTGAGGTTCTGCCACCCTTTAGCCTCAGCTCTCTACAAGGTGCAGCTTGGAGATGCCCGGTCTGATTTGAGGGACAGTGCTGGTGTATTCCATATAGTCAGACCTGCTCTTCTTATTCTCCTCTGCAAGTCTGAAAGGCGCCAAGAGAAAGACTGTTGTTTGTTCTGCCACAACTTCCCATCTCATCGTGCAACAGGTCACAAGATGTGTCAAGTTCATGTGCTAATTCCTTCCTTTCCAGTTAATAGAATAACACAGATGTTAATACTTATCCTGGGATGGAACATAAATTGGAGCTGCAGTAAAGGAAGACTGAGGCAGCCCAGCCCATTCTCAGCACTGAGCTAAATAGAAATTATTTCCAGCAGCCTCGTGGCCCTCAGCTCGATAACCCTGAGAAGCTACTATGTGACAGAAAGGTGCAGGCCTCTGGCACAGACCCTTGTCTCAACCCATTCATCCCACAAAATTCTCACAACCTGCTAAAGAAACAATAAGACCAGACAACAAATGCATTGCTTCCCAGGAGTTCCTGGGCAGAAATGCCCAGCCAGCCATTGTAAAACTGCCCCACAGGTTGTCTGTGAGAACAGAATGCTAAGAAAAGTAAAGGTAGTGGGGGAGATGGATGTTGAGAAAGAGATAGCAGGGCCATGAGCAGATACCACAGGGATCCGATCCCCACCATCCATCTTGGCCACCATGCTCCTTGAATGTTTAGGTACAGAATTTGCTTTCAACTGTTTAACCCATTATCAGAATTATTGCCCAATTTTTGGTTCAGTGGTTACAGAGAACCTCTGGTGATAAAATGGTTAGTGCTTTGAAGTCTAAGATATGTCTTCAAATTCCAGGTTGCCATCGATTAGCTATGAGTGCTTAAGCAAATTCTTCAACTCACTCTAAGCCTCTATTTCTCATCTGTAGAGAAAGAAAAAGGATGATAATATCCCCTTTACTCAGTTGTTGAGGATCAAGGAAAATGTCTAGAGCAGTGCCTGGGGCATAAAAATAGTAGGTATACTTTATTGATATACTTAAGATGTGCCAACTATTGGCCCAAATGCTTTAGAGGCATATTCCTGATTTGCCTTCCCTAAAGGGCTCTGGGGTGAATACTTTTATCACTCCCATCTATTTTACAAATGAAGAAACTGAGGTTCCATGAGGAAGATCCCAAAGCTTACAAGTGGTAAGGCCTTGATTGGAAACCAGTTCTTTCTGGCTTTGGGGCCAAAGTTCCTGACCATGTAGCAGGTGCTCATTAAACAGTATCTAATACCATTTTCATCATTGTTTTCTATATTGTCATTAACCAAATCAGAAGGGGCCTCAATGTCTCGCTAGATAGTTTGTACATCAACATTTCTTGCATAAGTTATGAAAAGATGATATTAAATGTAAAATATTAACAAGGAGCAATTTAAAACTAGGAAGAGAACTAACACTTTTGGAAGTCAAGGGAGAAAAGAGTGACCTACGCTGCTGGGAAATTCAAGGGAAGTTAGATCCTAAGTATATCTTCTTGGACATATGTCATTGATTGTCTGCTTTGCCTCCTCCTTCTCTTTTTATAACAGCCTCCACTCCCTCCCCCTATTCCATATTGCTCTGAGGGGGATGACAAGTCTCATTTTCCCACTACTCTAGGCTCCAAGAGTGGGCTGGCCAGTCATGGACCTCATCCATAGAGATCAAGATCAACAATATGAGGTGAGCCTGTGATCCAAATGGGCCAATCAAGAACATTCCTGAAGAGTTCCTATACTGACACTAGAAGAACTAAAAGGTCCCTTTCTTTTACTATTAAAAGGCTGGCAAATGTAAATCTAGAGCTATCTGCAGCCATCTCTGCTTTTCTCCTCCCCTAAGAAATGGAGGAAGTTAGCAGTAGGAGGAATAAAACCAATATGGGTAGACAAAGAAGGAAAAGGAGAGGAGGAAAAAGAAAATGAGAAGAAAGGGAAAGAGGAAGGGAAGGGAGAAAAGGAGAAGTAGGGAAAGATGGGGGTGAAGAAGAGGAAAAGAAGAGGGAGGGGGAGGGGAAGGAGATCATTATTTGCATCTCAGGATCTTAGAACTTGTGTCTAAGGTCAGTGCCACTCATGGGTTTCCATGTTGAGTTTCCGTCACATTACACAAAAGAGTACTGGGTGACAGAGCATATACTGGACTTTTTAACAATGAGGTCAAGAAGAGCTTGCTAACAGCAGTTTCAACAGTCCAGGGATCCCCAACATTTCTGGACATATCAAACCTTTTGAGTTCCCAACCTCAGAACAGTTGACTTTGCCTGTACTCGTACATCTTAGAAGTACTACTCAATCATTTCCAGTTGGTTCTTTATTTCAGGTACAGTGAGTGATGGAAAGAGCAAGGGCTTTGAAAGCAGACAGACCTTATTTCAAATATCTGCTTTGCCAGAGTCTAACTCTACGATCTTGAACAAATTAAGTTCTCTGAGCCTCCATTTTCTCATCTCTAAATTGGATATGGATAGAACAGGGCTGCTGTTAGAAGAGGGTTGCTGGGTAAGATAAATTATTTAGGGTGAAAAATAACCCCTGGCCTAGGGTCCACAAAATGCACTCTGAAAATATATATATTTTTGTTATAGGGTGTCTTTCTTGGAGCCCAAGGTTCTTTCCATAATACAGAATAATTATATTATTTAGAAATTGTATATGACCATGATGTGTAAAAATGTCAACAAAGTCTCTGAGCCTCACCTCTCACAAGTTACAAAACTTAAAATATGTGAAGTGTCTAATTTGTTCACTAAATGAACCATTACACTTCAGGCATCATCATTACTTCCCCCCGGGTGCAGCTTTCTAACAGGCTCACAGCTCTCAGTGCCCCTATCCTGGGGTGCAGGAGGTGATGATGATCTCGTTGGCCCTCTCTGTCCTCAGGGAATTTCTAGCAACAGGGACACAAGGCAGGTCTCCTGGCTTTACTGGTGACAGCCCCTCATGAGCTCTGCTGATTTGTTTCAGGAAGGGAAGCAGTTGATTATAGGAGATTTAGGGAATTTTATGGTTGAGGTTGTGTTTGCACCCTTCTTACTCTCATATCCTCTAAAGTCATGTGCTCTGCAGGGTCTCTCTCTCTCTCTCTCTGTCTCTCCTGTGCCTATGTGCCCTGGTTCTAGGCAATGGGGACAAGACCAATAAGTAATCGACAACACCTGCCTCAAAGAGCTCACAGTCTGTGTGAGCACACAGGAGAACCACTGATGCTCCCTGTATCTTTAGCTGGCCATAAGGAGGTGGAGCTGAGACCCAGGCCACAGCTCGGGGCTGACTTCTCAGCCAAGGAGAACTGACATGGAAGAGCGTCTCTGCCTCACATGGTGCCCAGATGCCTCCCTTTGTACCCTGTGAGCTGGTTAATGGAGAACCCTTTTCCCATAAAAGCAGAGAAGCTTAATGCCCGGCAGACGCTGGTTGTAAATTTCAAACAATGTGATTTAAGTAACATTTATTTAAAATGAAAGTTGTGGTCACACTGAAGATACAAGCCGTCTTTGTTTTTTGCCTTACACAAGCTGGTGTGGAATTCCTTTCTTCCCCTTTCTTGATGTCTATTGGGCGTAGGTAGCCTTTCAGCTGACTCAGAGCGTTCATGGGGAAAATCAGAACCAGGGCCTCAGCTCTTCTCCTGAAAATGGTTTCTCCTTTTCCAGTAAACCTGCTGGTAAAATGTTTACCAGTGTGATATTTCACATATGGAGGAGAGGGGCCTATTAACCAGAAGAAAAGGGAGTTCTACCACCTCATTTTAGCTCCATCCCTCCTACTTCTGGGTTAAAGAGTATGAAATCCATGGGCCCAGGGCAAGAGAGATAGAGCAGTGATGTAAGGATCCAAGAAAAATTAGAGCAAGGAAAGGCTTGGACCAACTGTCTCTCTGAGTCCCAGTATTTTGTATAGGATGTTTTCCAGAAATTGCCATTCTGAATCCAAATGTAGTTTTCCCTTCCCAACCACCTAAGGGAAATACATTAATGTTCATTTAGCATCTACTATGTATTGCAGGAAAAAATGAGAAAGAGCATCCATTATTTACAGCACTCCATGCCAGTGTGTACAGTTCAAATTCTCTTGGCATGTTCGTTGTTGAGGTTCCATCTCTGTGAAGACATTTTCCTTACTAAGCATTTCCCAGGTCTTTTTCTGTCTCTGTTTTCTTAATTTCCTAATTTTACAAATTGTCCACAAGGGACCAGGACTGAGAACAAAACCAACAGAGTGAAGCTGTGTGGGATTTGGTTGCCCAGATGCCAAAAGGGTCTTGCTTTTCCTGGAGCCTCAAGTTCAACAGCAGTCTTAGTAACAAAACACAAACAGTCCCTTGACACTCATTTGGAGAGGGAGGGTGGGGTGCAGGAATCACTGACTGGTCGTCTGATAGGACTGAAGGCAAAATCCGAGTGGAGTCAATTATGTCCATGAGTAAAGTCATTTTCACAGGACTTTCCCAGCAGAGAGAGGCAGGCATATTGAAGGTCAGTCCAGGGAAGCCAGAAGCGTACCAAACCCGACTCACCAGGGCCTCTCAAGGGCATTTTGAGATCTGGGACTAGAGAGGACAGCAAAGTTCTCTTATACCTCATGTTCTGTCCTGGTGTGTATGTGGGTGCTGTGGGAACTGCTCCAGAAGGGCAGGAGAGGCAGGGTGGCTAAAGCTGCACAACATGCTGGGAGAGAAATGAACTAGAGGACGGAAGAGTCTAAGAACATGGAGCAAACGCAGGTTCTGATGTAGCCTCTGGGGTCAGTTCAACCATCCAACCAGAGGCATGATGGAGCTTGTCTAATCCTGACCACTGACCAGGAGCCAAGATTGGCTGGGAGGATGAGGGGTGAAGAGGCTAGCCCTCTGATCTTGGGGGTACAGAGTGAAGACAAATAGGAACACCAGAGCCTTCTGAACTGATGCACGGGGAGCGGGAGCAGGGCCAGCCAAGAAGAAGCAGAGACTTCCACAGGTGGGGACAGCTGATTCTGGTGCTCTGGTTCGCCGTGGTGTAGAGTGCATTAGAACATTCATGAGCATTGACTGATGACCTACTAAGTGTCAGGCCCTGCGCTAGGGATAAAAATGCTATAAGCAGTTAAAAGGGGCAGAGAAAGAAACTAGACAACAGTTGCAAAATAATATAAGGAACAGCATCATGAAAGAGAAGTGCCTAATTAGTCTAATTAGGCTGCATAAGTGGGGACAAAGTTTATGCCACCCCCCCATTTCTCACCTGAATAGTGCAATGATTTGGCATTGGTTTCTTCATGTCCACTCATTTACTTTTCCAACACACCTAATCACATTACATGCCTACCCAGAACCTATTAATGGCCTCCCACTAGAACTTAAGATACAGTCTAATTCTTTAATATGACTTATATGGCTCTGCTATATCTGACTTGCTTCTTTCTCCAACTCCTCAGGTCTACTCTGTTATGCCCTTTGAGATTAGGACCTGTTAAGATCCTATAGGACACCCAGGCAAGGATAAGCACTAGCTATATACAAGAGGAAACTCAGGGTGAGGATGGGAAAGAAGTTACATATTCTCTCTGAAATCTACTTTCTTAAGTACTCTGAGGACAGGGCTAGGAAGAATTCTCATGGTACCCTAAGAGTTCTAACCCCTGGTGTAACACTCCTAATCCAAGTTATTAAAGCACACACAGATGTAGGCACTTATGGAAAGGGATTTTGCACATATAACTAAAGTTCCAAATCAGGTGGCCTTAAGATAGGGAGATCCAGGTGGACTTGACCTAAGTGCATGAGTACTTTAAAAACAAAGAGCTTTCTCTAGCTGGTCACAGAAGAGGGGGTCAGAGATTGGCAGCATGAGGAGGATGAAATGTATTGCTGTTGGCTTGCAGATGGAGGGGGCCCTGTGACCAGGAATCAGGCAGCCTCTAAATGCTGAGAGTGGTCCTTGGCTAATAGCCATCAAGGAAACAGGGATTTAAGTCCTACAACTGAAAGGAAATGAATTCTGCTAACAACTAGTGAGCTTGGAAGATGATCCCGAGCCCCAAATGACAACTGTAGCCTTAGCTGACACCTTGATTTCAGCTCAGTGAGACCTGAGCAGAGAACCCAGCCATGCTGTGCCCAGACTTCTGGCCTATAGAAATGGTGAGATAATAAATGTGTCTTTTTAAGTGGTTAAATTTGTGGTCCTTGGTTACACAGCAACAAAAAACTAATATGGAGGAGAAAGGAAATTTTAGCTTTTCAAAAGGCTCAGGCATATAGATAGGATTGGAATGAGCATCCTGTCCACTAATTGCCGGTGCACTGCCATGAGATTTTTCATTCCTACAGTTGCATAAAGAAAGCATCAAGGGGAGGCATGTCAACCAGGCTCTTAGAAATGGGGCAGGGCTCATTACCCTCAACTGAAACTCGCTGTTGCAAGTCTGATCTCTTGAAATTTTTGATAGCTGGACTCTTCTTGACTCCAAAACAGGGATAGAAGAGATTACGGACATTGGGATTCTCTTTCTGAATAGCTAGGATTGGGTCAAAAGCTGATGTTAGAAGCATGGGTATTGCTTAGCCATAGAATAAGTTGTTGGAACTAAATAATTTCTAAGGTCACTTCCAGATCACTGATTCTAAAAGTCTGTGAATTGAACTTGGAAATGATGGCATCCACCCAAGCCCAAAATGCTTATAGAGGATGGAGTGAGAGCCAGAGGGGCACCCACGGCTGTCTCCTGGTAGATAGCACAAACGGAAGGCCTAAATTCTCTGAGAAGGGAACTGGGCTAATATTGACATTTGACCCATGGCATTGTTCTCCAAATATACATAGCCTGAATCAAGAAAACTCCTTGCCAAATGAGAATTGTTGGCCTCTTGCCCAATTAACCAGGCCTTGCTTGTTTTAGAAAAAAAATTATTGCCATAAGAAAAAGACAAATTGTAAAACTCAGCCTTCAGTGTTTAAAAATTAATTGGGCCTTTGGCCCTCTCTTCTCAGCATTTGCAAAAAATTTTCTTATGTACTTATCTGGTTCAGAGATGGGGTTAAATATGTGTAACCTGGAGATTAACACTTTCTTGTTGGAGCCTTTTCAAGAGGGAAACTATGTTAGAACCAGACCATCTGGTCTTCCCAAAAGACATACCAAGAGAAAGCATCTAAATTAGCTTAGTGGGCCTCAGGGAGGCCTTTGCACTGGAGTCAGCACTGAAGCCAGGTGAAGAATGGTTATTGTGCCAAGATGGGAGAGAGAGGACAATCTGGCCAGAGGATCTACAAGGTGTAAAGACGGTGTTCCTGAAGGAGCATGGCTGGTTCAAGAGACTGAAAGTTAGATTCAGCATGCTTGGAGTGAAGAATGAAGCCTATTGCAGGAAGAGAGAATATAAGACTAGAAATGAAATTGGGAAAGAAGGTCTGAGTCAGAGTGGTAGTAGCTTTGATGCCTTCTTAGTGGATCCGAGCTTTAACCCATAAGTACTGAGGGATTTTTATTAGGGATTTGATCTCTCTCATTTTAGAATGATTTCCTGAGGGTGGCAGGATAGAGAATAAATTAGGAAGTCTTGAATGACACTGATTTTCTGGCTTTGACAAAGTCATGAATGAGATAAAGAATGGGGGTGGGGGGCATGAATTTAGTTAGCTTTTGGACATGTAGTTGCCAGCATTATGCAAGTAGATAACATCCTGTTACTCTTACCCAGGCCCTGGAAAATAAGTGTAAATTAGCAGTGGTGGAAGCATGGACTTTACTGGGAGAATTTGCTCTGTAAATCAGAGTAGTCCTTTAGTTCATGTTGCAATGGCCAATCATTCTTGAATTTTGGTTATGTCGTTCATCCCTTCATTCATTCATCAATTAATGAAAAATGTAATGAGTTCCGACCTTGTGATAGCAACTGTTCCAGGCACTGGAAGAAAACAAGATAGACAAAGTCCCTGGCTACATGCAACTTCATTCCATAAAAGGATAAAGACAATTAAAAATTATCATATAAACAAATATAAGAAAGGGATAAGTGCTATATAGAAAAATAAAACAGGTTAAGGAGATCAAAAACTGTCAGGGTGGTTCTATTTTAGGTAGATTGGCCATGGGAATTTTCCCCTTGGAGATTTGAGCAGAGACCTCTACCAGGCAAGGAGTAAGGCAATTCAATGACTAAGAGACGGGAGAGCAGTGAATTCAAAGGCTCTGAGCCAGGAATGACAGAGGTCTTCAAGAAGCAGAGAAAAGTTAAGTGCAGTCAAACTCAAGTGAATGAGGGGGGATGGGCAAGAGATGAGAATTAGGCAGAGGGCTATAATGAAGCGTCTTGGTGCCTTGGGTACTTTGGGTTTGATGAACTCTATAAGAGAGTTTGAACTAAGAGAGTTTCGGCATCAAATGTTTATTTTAAACAATTTCATTGGTACCTGGTAAATGAGAATTGTGCTGGAGGATTAAAATTTTATTATTATTATTATTATTCATATATTATTCACTTTTGTATATTCAAGATAGATGTTCTGAATGCTTTCTCTATGCCAATATAAATGGTAGGGACACAGAAACTAATAAGACACAATTCCTTCCTTCAGTAGTTTGCAGTGTTATAATATGTGTAAATACATCACACTTACTATTGAATTTCCTCAATACATTCCATATTCCACCCCTTATGCTTCATGTACAGATGGTAGAATTATCAAATGCCATGTATGTTGACTCATCTGAGCGACACCCCTCTTTATTGTTATTTAATTATATGATTTTATCCCTAATCCGAACTCTCATTCTCCTCTCCCTAACATCCTTTATGTGTATATTTTTTATTAATTCTTTCAAAATGTGTTTTACTGTTTTGTGGTAGCTTTTTATTTATTTTTCCAAAATAAATACCAGCCATAGAGAGCACAATGCATTATACTTTGTGTGGATGACAAGAATCTGTATTTTAGAGAGAAAAAAAATCCCCATTATTGCTGATTCCCCCCTCAGAAGTGGAAGGTTCTGAGGTCCAGTGGTGTGCTTTGGGGGAAAGAAAAAGGAAAAAAAAAATCCCTTCCTTGTAGCATTTGCTAACTTCCATGGCATACATATTCCCACTGTGGCCAATTTCAAGCTAACAAAGATTTACCCAACAGGTTGCAAAAACCCTGATTATTTAACAATTGGCTGGAGCCAGCTCTAGCACACCATTGCTTAGGTTCCCAGAGGCCCCTGCATAAGTACATCATAGGACACTTCTGTGCTTATGAAAAGAAGCCATCCCAGTTTGATGTGTTCTTCTTTCTAGGCAACAAGAAGAGAGCATTAAATGGTTGTTCTGCAAGCCTTGCTAAAATCCTGTGGAGGTGAGTGGCAGGACTGCCTTTTGTCAGGATAGGTTAAGAAAGTTGGTTATTCAGCCACCTGCAAACTCTTATTGAAATCTCTTGTGTGCATACAGTATAGGCCAACTGTTTGATTCTGACATCATGAACAATTCCTAGCCAAATTAGAGGGATGGCTTGTGGTATAACATTGACTATTAAAAGGTTACAGCGCTTGGGTTACAGTGTTTGCAGGAACTGAAACATATATGTTGTCAGTAACTGAAAAGCACAGTTTGGCAGAAAAGAGAACTGGAGGATATAGAAGATGCTCAGATTTAGAGATTCCATAAAGAGAGAAGCTGAATCATTTCTAGAAGGGTCAAAGGTGACTTATGTTGAGTTATGCAATTTCCATATGCACTTCTGATATCTTATAAAATAGGTATTCTTCTTCCTTTAAGAAGATGAATGGTGAGACACAACAACTGAGAAGTGGAAATAATAATAAATAAGGTAATACTAATAATTACTGTGTAACAAAGTGTTACTGTGCTATGCATCTTACATGTATAATCTGTAATATAATAACATGATAAGGTTGTTCCTAGTAATTTTTTTTGTCTCTCAGGGAAGTTAAGAAACATGTCCAAGTTCATACACGATGGCAAATGTCAGATGGGGTTTGAACCCATCTATCTGTCCACACACCTCCTATTCTTCACTGTTACCATATATTGCTTCCCAAAGGCCTCTATGGTGACTTGCACATAGTAGGTACTCAAAATACATTTGTGGAATGAATGATGGTTAGTGTTCCAAGTTGTTGAAACTGAGTTTAGAGCATGTATATTTTTGGAATGTTTAATGTAGTGAGAGACGATATATATGAAGCTACAGCAAAATTATCTGCTATGAACCATGAAAATGTACTTCTTTCTTGGAAATATGAAAAGAATATATGGAGTGTGAGCCTAAGGTAATTGTCCTTTTATACTGTTATACTTGTCATAGTGCCAGGATCCACATTTTCTCCCTAAGGATGAAATTAAAATGCCAAATATTCTTGATTATGAGATGATTAGAGGAAAAGTGCAGAGAGAAGAAGCATCAAGTGTATTGGAGTCTGCATGCTTTCCCAACTTAAAGGCAGCTTGATGCTTTCCATTTCTCGCTGAGGACTTACTACATATGGGGTTTCCTCTATGTTCCTTCTGTATGAATACTTTATCTCCTCATTTTTACTGATTGATTATGACATGTACTTTTAGGAAGGAAAGTTTGTGAGTGCATTAGCACTATTCAAACTATAGTTTATTCATCTGTGGCTTCAAAGGTGAAATTCACCAAACATTCCAATAAGAAATAACACAAATCCTGCTTAAATGCTTCCAAAAAAATCGAAGAGGAGGAAATACTCCCTAACTCATTCTATGAGGTCAACATCAATCTCATACAAAAGCCAGATAAAGGTGCCACAAGAAAAGTATAGACCAATATCCCCTATGAATACAGATGCAAAAATCCTCAGCAAAATACTAGCAAACCGAATTCAACAGCACATCAGAAGAATTATACATGACCAAATGGAGTTTATCCCAGGTATGCAAGGGTGGCTCAACATAGAAAATCAATGAATATAATATACCATATTAATAGAACAAAGAAAAAAAGACGTGATCATCTCAATTGATGCTGAAAAGACATTTGAAAAAATCTAGCACTGCTTCTTGATAAAAAACACTTAGAAAACATAGGAATAGAAGGACGTTTCCTCAACATGATAAACGACATGTATGACAAACCCACAGCTACCATGATACTCCATGGTGAAAAACTGAAAGCTTTCTAAGATCTGAACAAGACAAGGATGCCCACTGTCACCACTGTTATTCAACATTGTTCTGGAAGTTCTAGCCAGACCAATGAGGCAAGAAAAAGAAATAAAAAGCATCAAGTTAGGAATGTAAGAAATGAAACTTCCCCTTTTGCAGATGACATGATCCTATATACAGAAAATTCTGAAAAATCCACCACAAAGCTACTAGAACTAATAACTTCAGCAAAGTGGCTGGGGACAAGAGCAACACTCAAAAATCAGTGGTGTTTCTATATACTATTACCAAACAATCTGAAGAAGAAATCAAGAAAAAAAAATCCATTTATAATTACAATTAATAGAATCAAGTATCTATGAATAAATTTAACTAAGGATGTAAAGGACTTGAACACAGAAAACTACAAAATATTGCTAAAAAATATCAAAGAAAACTTAAATAAATGGAAGGGCATTCCATGTTCATAGATTAGAAGACTAAATATCTTTAAGATGGCAATTCTACCCAAAATGTTTTACAGATTCAAAGCAATCCAATTAAAATTCCAAAAGCCCAATTTGCAGAAATGGAAAAGCCAATTATCAAATTTATTTGGAAGGGTAAGGGGTCCCGAATAGACGAAAACATCTTGAAAAAGAATGAAGTTGGAGGACTCACCCTTCTTGACATTAAAGCTTATTTCCAAAGCTACAGTGGTCAAAACAGCATGTGCTGGAACAAGAATAGATATATTGACCAATGGACTAGAATTGAGAGTTCAGAAATAGACCCTCATCTCTATGGCTAATTAATTTTTGACAAGGCTGTCAAGTCCACTCAATTGGGAGAGAATAGTCTCTTGCACAAATGGTACTGTGAGAACTGGATATCCATATGCAAAAGAATGAAAGAGGGCCTCTTTCTCACACCATATACAAAAACTAACCTAAAACTGATCAAAGACCTAAATAGAAGAACCAGGACTATAAAATGCCTAGAAGAAAATGTAGGGAAGCATCTTCAGGATCTTGTGTTAGGCAATGGTGTCTTAGGCTTTACACTCAAAGCAGAAGCAATGGAAGAAAAAATAAACAGCATCTCCTCGAAATTCAATACTTTTGTGCATCAAAGGACTTAGGCATGAAAGTGAAAAGACAGCCTACTCAATGGGAGAAAATATTTGGAAACCACATATCCAATAAGGGTTTAATATCCAGAATATATAATGAAATCCTACAACTCAAAAACAAAAAGACACACACACACACAAAACAATTAAAAATGGGCAAAAGACTTGAAGAGACATTTCTCCAACGGGGATACACAAGTGGCTAATAAGCACATAAAAAGATGTTCAGCATCACTAGCTATTAGGGAAATGCAAATCAAAATCACAGTGAGATACCACTTCACACCTACTAGAATGGCTACTATAAAAAAACAATAATAGAAAAGTACAAGCGTTGGAGAGGGTGTGAAGAAACATGAACGCTCATTCATTGCTGGTGGCAATGTAAGATGGTGCAGCTGCTGTGAAAAAGTTTGGCAGTTCCTCGGGAAGCTATTACCACATAACCTGGCAATCCCAGTACTAGGTATATATCCAGAAGAATTGAAAGCAGGCACTCGAACAGATATTTGTACACCAATATTCAGAACGGCATTATTCACAATTGCCAAAAGATGGAAGCAACCCAAGTATACAACTGATAGATAAACAAAATGTGGTATTTTACATACAATCGAATATTATTCAGCCATATAAAAGAATGAAGTCCTGATGCATGTGACACCATGGATGAACCTTGAAGAATTATGCTGAGTGAAAAAAGCTGGACACAAAAGAACACATATTTTATAATCTCACTGATATGAACTAATTATAATAGGCAAACCCAAAGAGTTAGAATCTAGAACATAGGTTACCTGGGGATGGATAGTGGGTAGAGAATGAGGAGTTGATAGTTAATTTTTACAGAATTTCTGTTTAGGTTGATTGTAAAGTTTTGGTAATGGATGGTGTGATGGTTGCACAACATGGTGAGCATAACTAACACAACTGAATTATATATTTGAATGTAGGTGAAAGTAGAGATTTTAGGTCATATATAAAATTTTTTTTTTAAATTAAAAAAGACATTTATGCCAGATGGAATGAACATACTACAAAAAATTCACATTTATGATCAGTTCCTTTTGGTATAATATATAAGTGTTTTGGATTAAACACACACATACATACACACATTTTCCCATTACCAAGAACTCTTCCCAGTGACGAAAACCGGTTCTGCACAAGAAAACTTCAGTGAAGGAATGAGGCTTACATTATATATATATATATATATATATATATATATACACACACACACACAATTCTCATATGAAGTTTAATGGCCCAACCTTTTTATTTGTTTATAACATATAAAGGAGAAAACAATCATGAAATAAATCAGGCTCTGGTTGCATCATTTTAATATATAACACTTAATTTCTTAGGTCGATTAAAAATACCTACAGTAATAGACTTGCAGACATAGAATTCATCACTCACTCCTCCGTGCTCCATGTCAGTGCCACACAACCAGATCCCTGAGGAATGCTGCAAAAAGGCAGCAAGAGTCCAGGGCTCACTCCTAAGGCTGGCTCTGATTAGAGCCTTGCTGACTGCAATTGAACCAGATGAAAAGGATGCATGTATTCCGATGGAGCTCTCCTTTGGTTCTCCCTCTGGGGCTGGTGGGAGGGGACATGCCTATTTGTCCTGTTTTACAAGTGCAAAGCTTTTCCCTCCTAAAAGGAAGCGCTTGCCACATACCACACACTCCACTATTAGTCAAGCAATAGAAGGAACTCAATACAAGCAAAGAAGTACAGTGCCCAAAGGGACACCAGCAATCCTGTATTACCACAACATCCTCATTCTTGAGTTGTTTATATTGATTTATCTTTGGCTCAGGTAGAGTGACTTAGAGTAATTTTCTCAGTGAGAGAACACAGATTGCCTGTGCTCTGAGCCCTTGCCTGTCTGAGATGTTTTTCTACTATCTTTACACAGAGTAAATGGGTATGGAATTTGGGGGCTGTCATCTTCTCTCCTTGAAACTCTGTAGTTTCTCCTCACACAGACACTTAAGTGGCAGGCATCAAAATATGAAGGCACAAAGATTTGGGGTCTATTTAAGTCAACATAACTTTTCTTCTCACTTCCACTTAGAGTCTATGCTTTATATTTGAATTGCCTTCATAGTACCTGGAGAAATTTTTGGTTTTTATTAATTTTGCAGAGGATTGATGAAGTATTTTAGTCAGAAGATTGCTTTATTACTTCTAATCTCTGTTATATCTCTGTCTGAGAAACCTGTTAGAATATATGTATTCTATCATATATTTTCTCTATATATGTATTCTTTATATATATATATATATGTCCTATTATGTAGATATTGTATATATGCTATAGATTCCTCTAGGGTCCTCATCTTTTTTGTTTGCTTACATATAAGTTTCAAATTTCTTTTTTCCTTCCCTGTAAATGTCACTGACTTTCTCTAATTTCTTTTCTCTTCTGCTATACCTATTTCATTCAGCATAATATCTTCTATTTGCCACTTTTACTGTAGTTCCTTAATGCAAAAATCAACAAAAGAAAGCATATTTTAATTTTTCCCTTATCTATGTTTCCTGATTTTAGATGGTTTCACTTAATGGGTGCTTACTTTTATTTCAAAAATTCCACATGTATTCTTATTAAACATTGACCAGAAATGTTCTAAAATTTCTGTTTTTCACGGTTATCTCTGATTCCTGGACACTGGTAAAATATAGTGGTTCACTCCTGAGCCCATTTAGATAGTCCTTTTCCAAGGCGTGGATTTACTTTCCCAATAGACTGGGAGAAAAACTTTACCCCTTTCCCTTGTCTGTGGCTCTGTCATATTTTCCCCTGGGTTTTTTCTTAATATTTTTATGATTCCTGAGTTTTTATATAACCAATAAAATGCTGTTGGCATAGAGAAGGCAAAGATCCAAACCATTCCTTTGAATTGTTTTGTTTTATTTTCTAGTTGGAAATATAATCTTGGACTCTCTTCAAAGGAACTTGGTAACCAGAAACCCTGTGTTCCAGAATATGAACTCCAGAAATAACCTTCCAGAGAAGAAATATTTTCTATACTAAAATCCTCAATATCAAAACTCTCAAGGTGCCCAGTGTGTCTACACCTCACTCCTGGCGTAGTCTCTGCCTTGTTTAAAACACAAGTTCCCTTCTCTTGAAATGCACCCCTTAGCCCATGCCTCTGTAGCTGTTGGTGTCTAATGGAAGATTGAGATTATCAGCACTGGTTGATGCATCTCTGTCATGCCTGACATTTGTCTGCATATCAGATAACTGTATGTGTATTAGATAGAAATAACAAGTTCAAATTGTGTTTTCAAACTATGTATTTATATGGTATTTCATGCTCTGTATGTAGGTGATGGCTACCTAAAGATTAAGTTCTTCCTTTCATTTAAATTGTTAGGAAATTTATTCAAACTATCCTTCATTTCTAAGTCTGATCATGCTCTCCTGTATTACTACTCACTGGGTATGTGGTGAATAGTAATTTCACAATGAAAAACATGTCATATACTTTTTTTTTTTTTTTTTTTGAGGTGCTGGGATTGAATCCAGGACCTCATAGCCAGTGCTCAATCACTGAACCACATCAGCTCCCCTGAGTTGGCGCCTCTATTTGTTTGCTTGTTGTTTGTCTTTGTTCTTTCCAGGAGGCATCAGGAACCGAACCCAGGGCCTCCTATGCGGGAATCAGGTGCTCAATTGCTTGAGCCACATCCACTCCCAACATTTAAATGCATTGTTACAGTCATCAGCACATATTTTTTTCTGAGCACCTACTTTGTGCAAAGCTTGAAAATTTAGTTCTTTTGACATCCAACCAAGAATGCTTTCAATAAATAATGCTTAGGGAGAAGTTAGGAATCATCATGTTTTCTCATTCTGGGAAGACAGGTGTTATTTAGTCAGATAATTTTTAATTGACCTATATTTCATTATGTAAATTTTTAGAGACACAGTTGGAAAGAGATGCATGGAAGATGCCTCTCAAGCTGTGGGAAGCTGGCATCCCAGAGAAACTTCTGCTTTCACTCTTGCTGCAATGCAAGGCAGGATACATGGATAGCCAGAGGGGATCTGGCTATAGCCCAAACCCATTCCTCTGACTTTCAAAGCAAAGAGGACAGACTCAACTTCCAATGGCTCAGCCAACAATGAAGGGACCACGGCTGACTGGAATTGTCTCCGATTTGTCAGGAATGAACAGATGCTTGCTAATGGTCCATTTCCTTCCCTCACATGTGTCTCTGCAGAGGAAGAAGGAAAGAGAGACCCTTGGCTTGGCTTATGCCTTTTCTCCTCCTTCCTTTCCCAAACACCCTCTTCTCTCACCTCTGGATCATTTTTATTGTTGAATTCCAATCAACTTTCAGGGGAAGGGGAAATACTATTTCTTGCACTTTTTGTTGGCGAAGACATTGATGCTATCTTTCTCCCATTGTTCTACCCACCATCCGGTTTGGACCTGACTGAGGGCAGGAACAAAGGTATGCGCCCAGTTGTATCCCTTGTCCTTTGGACCACTTTTTCTTTGCACAGAGATACTCTTTCAGAGACTGTTTTAGTTATTTGAAGTAGGAGTAGCAAAATGAGTGCATTACTGAACCGAGATTCACTGAAGGTATTCATCTAGCCACTTAAAAAAAATCTCAGAAAAACAACAAAAGCCTCACTATCTTGATTACACTTTCAGATGGAGGAGAAGAAGTCAGCAGAGAGAGAAACAGCCCCTAAGAACACGTTTCGCCAGCAGTGACAATGGTTGTGCCTGGACATATAAGTAATAGCATCCCAGAGTTGAACTATCACAACAGAGGCAAATAGTTGGTGTTCAATAAATATTTGTGCGCATCAGCATCCATGTGCACCTGCTTTTCTGAGCAAACTGGATGGAAAGAGGAAGTAACTAAAGTGCATCTGGTCTAGAGCCAAGGAGAGGTAACTTGCAGTTTTTAGATTACAAAAGGATTTTTAAATAAACTGTTCATTTTGGAATTGCTTTAGACTTAACAGAAAGTTTGCAAAGATAGTACATCTCACCCAGCTTCAGTTTCCCCTAGGTTTATCATCATACATTCCCATGGTATGTTTGCCAACACTAAGAAGCCATCACTGGTATATTACTATATACTCCTAACATTATTTGGATTTCACTAGTTTTTCAATTAATAGCCTTTTTCTGTTTTGGGATCAGCTATGGGTTGAATTGTGAGCCCCGAAAAGATATGCCTTAATCCCCAGAACTGTGGATGAGACCTGATATGGAAATAGGGTCTTTGCAGAAGCAATCAAGTTAAGGATCTCAAGATGAGATCATCAAAGATTAGCCGGGTGGGCCCTAAATCCACGGACAAGTGTCCTTATAACAGACACACAAAAGAGAGACACACAGGGAGAAGAAGAGAAGGCCACGTGAAAATAGAGGCAGGGATTAGAGTTATGCTGCCACAAGGCATGAAACTCCTAGAGTCGCCAGAAGCTGGAAGAGGCAAGGAAGAATTTTTCCCGAGAGCCCTTGGAAGGAGTGCAGCCCTGCCTGTCGCCATCTTGATTTCAGACTTCTGGTCTCCAGAACTGCGAGAGAATACACTTCTTTTGTTTTATGCCACTTAGTTTGTGGCCATTGTTGCAGCAGTCCTAGGAAACTCATACAGGATCGCATGTCATGTTTCTTTCGTCTCCTCCAGTCTAGGAGAGTTTCTCAATCGTGACCTGTTTTTCATGCCTTGCCCATTTTGAGGCGTACTGGTAAGGTATTTTGTAGAATGTCCCTCAATTTGGGTTAGTCTGACATTTTCCTCATGGTCAGACTGGGGTTACGGATTTTTGGAAAGAATGCCACAGGGGATAATGATACACACATGATATTGCTGATGATGTGAACCTTCATCACTTGGTTAAGCCAGTGTTTGCCAGGTTTCTCCACTGTAAAGTTAGTATTTTTCCCTTTTATGGGAGGATTTTTAGTTGTGATTTATTATAACTTCATTTTGCAAAGCTTTGTGCCTAAGCCAGGAAATAAATGCTCCCTTATTGTGAAATGAAAGAAAGGGGGCCAGTCAATAACAGAAATGTCTTGCTCAAATCCTGCAGAAAGTTTAATCAGTGCTTTACTTCTTGTTACAAAATAATCCAACCCTTGTGGAACTCGAGGGAGGGTGAGATTTTGGAGCTGTGAGCCTAATCCACTCAGCTTGTCTCTGGGCTTTTTCCATGTGCACAGAGTCTGACCATCCCCTCTCATGTGCAAGGCAGTCGACAGAGAAATTCCTTAGCCCTCTCCTGGATCTCTTCTACTTTGACCTCTTTTTGCTTCACAACAGTCCTCTCCTTAACTCTTCCACTCTCTCCTCCTACATATAAGGCATGGGTTATCTAGTTATGTACTATGTCTAGTTCCTATGCTTTGTAAAGAGTAAAAGTTTATCAGATGCTGACATTGGTGCAAGAGAGGGGAAAGTGGCTCTCTTCTCTGACTAATCTTTGGATGAAGTATTTACAGCACAATTAGATCCTCCACAATGTGGAAATTCAAACCTCTGATAGCATATCTTTTATATTTCATGCTGCACAAAGGGGATCCATTTTCTTACTTCTCTTGAATTACTTTATAAAAGATTTATTTCTACTACTATAGTTTTGTTAAAACCACTTTTCAGAAGTTGAGTGCAGAGATTGTAGGGGTTAAAATGAACCCATCTATCTGTTTTAAATATGTTTTAGACTGAACTATCATCATATATAATCATCATATTACCTGCTTATCTTTTGTTGTCTTCTGTGGTTCAGATACATCAGGGTCTGTCTGTCTAACTGCGGGAGCAACTCTACCAAGGGGTCAATTTTCATCTTAGGTTTAGGGATGGGGGGATCTTAGTCTAAGGAAGAGAAGAGTATTTATCAAGGATATAAAATTAGGGAAAATAATTTCAGCAGCTAATTGTTTTTCAATTTCAAAAATCAACCAATAAATTATAAAAGAGTATGACCTTGCCAAGATTGAGAGTGATGATTTCAAAGATGAAATTGATGAAAAGTATAATAAAATAAAGTAGAAAGACAGATAAATGGATTCAGGAAGAAAGCAAAGAGTTTTGAGGGCAGATCTAGGAGATCTAATTGGGATCATTAACAGAAGAAAAGGAAAGCTAGAGGATAAGCAGTAATTTAAAAAGAAATATATGACAATGGATTTGAATGAAAGGAAAATAAAATTGAAGTTTAAAATTTCTCACTGGGTCTCAAGAAAAGTTACTGAAAACAAATCCAAACCTTTTAAAATTCCTAAATCCTAAACCACACAGAAGTTCTTGAAATTTCTAGTAGCAAAGAATTGATTATTTATATAACAACAAAGCTAGCAACAGGCTTCTTTGCAATATGGGAAGTTATTTCACAATAACTACATACTCTTTATAGAAAAGGGTTGCAATGTCAGTATCCTATGCATGGGCAAAATATAATACATCTATTGGTAGAAACAAAATTAAGTCAGGATAGGCCTCTGAGAGTATAATCCATGTCCATTATCTATGGAAATATCTGTATACTCCAACTAAATTTAACTTCATTGACACTGAGGATCTCAATATATTGGAACATGTAAAGGAAAAAAGACAATTCTGAACAGTCTGTATTTATAGTAAGTAGAGATAGATGGAATGATAAATGAGTACAATACATATGGGTATAAAACACATAATTAAATATAATTGGATTATAATAATGTTACCGTGAATTTGTAACATAAGTATTAAGTATTCTTGGAAGACATAAGCAGCAAGAGAGCTTTTACTGCCCTGTCCAAAACAAACTCACATGCAAAAACAAAAACAAAAACAAAACACATAATCTAGTGGGATAGTAGAGGGAAGAGGGAATAGTGAAGAGCAGAAAACTAAAACATAGTAAAATTCCACCATAAGGGGATAAGTGGGGTCCACATAATTCAATGGTTGTAAAATACAGGCCCACAGTATTATGCATGTAATGAAATATATGCTATTGCACTTTTCTAGTATGTATGTACTATAAAAAAATCATAAGAGTAAAGACAGCGAAACTTAAACTGTACCCAGAAAGTTCCCTAAACAGAGAAAGTCCCCAAAGATCACAAGGGAATCACATCCTAACCACAACCCATCATTATAAAGGATGAGAACTTTACAACCCCCCCCCCCATTTGAGAGCTGCAACTGGGTAGCAGTCAGGAGCCCCTCATTAATTGTATTATGGTCAATTCATGCTTGGCAGGGCTTACTGCAATTTCAAAGGTCTCATTTTGAGGTAAAAATTGAAGTCCAAAATTTTAAAGCATTCATTTCAATGGGAGTAGAAGAACAGATATGTGAAGGGTCAGCATGGAGAAATACAGATTTAATTGTGATAGTTAGGAGTGGGAATCACTATCAGACTTATGAAAAAATAGAGCTTACAAGTTATTAGGAGAAAAGAAGACAAGGAGAAGACTTTCATTATAATGACATTATGGGACAAATACAAGTAAAATTAAGTATTAGAGGAACTAGTGATATCAGATAAAGGGAAAATCCAGGCCATATGAAATAAACAGGGTCAAGAAGTTTATTACAGAATAATAAAATGTAAGTACACAAAAAGGACTTAGAAATGTACATCCTTTATAACAACATTGAAGCAAAATATAAGCTTTGGGTTAGAACTCTAGAAAGATTATAGCATGTTAAAATAAATATTATTGGGAAATTTCATTGTAACTATTTTAGAATATAAAAATTAAAGTGGGCAAAATAGAATATTTGAATATAATCAATAAGCATGAGTTAATAGATTTAAATAGAATGTGTTATCTTAAAAGTAAAAATATGTCCTTTTTATGTCTTTGGAATACTGCAAAACTATAAATAATAAACTTGGATACCTACAACAAAAATTAAAATTCCAAAGGAGAGATTTTACGGGCCCCACTTTCTGATCAGATCCTCCTCCCTAAAGTGTAAATCAATAACAAATGATGTCTACCTTTCGATACATAACTAACTCATTCCTGTTCAAAAACATTTTTCTAAACAGCTATTGATTAAAGAGGGGAAAATATAAATCACAAATTATCTTTAAAAGAATGAATGGAGAAAAACACCTCATAACAAAATCTTTGTGTCACAGCAAATATATAGAGCCGAAATAGTTTTTTAAAATTATTAAAAGATGAAATCTAAGAATAAATAAACTTTGAATCAACTATCTGAAGTATAATAAGAACAATGAGTAGTTTGCAATAATTGTTACCTAAGGTCAATTCAAAGGGATATGGAATAACTTGAGAAGGGGCACAATTGATAAAGCTATCAGGAAAGGCCTCTCTGAAGAGTTAACATATGAACAGAGATGTAAATTAAGTGAGAAGGTAAGTCATGTAAAGATCTGTATGACCTATTTACTTCTTTTTCTGGTGCATATTATGGTTAGTTTTATGTATCAACTCGGGCTATAGTTAGTCAATCAAATACTAACACAGGTGTTGCTGACTTCAAGTAAAAGAGGTTATTTCTTGATCATGTGGCTGGACACAATCCACATAGCTAAAAGGCCTTGAAAGCAAAACTGAAGTTTTCCGGAGGAAGGAAAATTCTGCCTCAAGACCGTACCATCAACTCCTCCCTGACTTTCCAGCTTGTTGATCTCCCTACAGATCTCAGACTTGCCAGCACCCACAACTGCATGAACCAGTTCCTTGGAATAAATAAATCGAATAGAAATCCTTTTGGTTCTGTTTCTCCAGGAGAACCTGAGCTGTGTATCAGTTGTGTATCAATGCTTCTGATTACTTATTTTTTGTTCATAATGGGGCTTATGCAAAACAATGGGAAGGCATGTACAAAGAATGGGAAGAGAGAAACTCACTTTTTTTCTTCCTTATTTTTCAACAATGAAACTTGCTTTACAATTTCTTATGATTGTATAGTTAATGCATTTCTATTGTAAAAATAAAGGTAAAACATAAAAAATAAATTTAACAATCACTTGAAATTCCACCACACTAAGATAACAAAATCAGCAAGTTAGAGATCATCTTTTTGAGGATCTCTTTATGTATGTGTGCACACACATGTACAAACATTATTAAGCAGTTTCTCGTTTTTAGCTTCGGAAATCAGTGAGGGACAGAGAAAGCAAGAACCTGAAACAACAAATGTGAGTTACTAAACCAACAGCCAGAAAGGGGCTACCCTACCCCACCCCTAAGGTATTAAGCTGGAGTAAAACCCCTGGCTCACTGCAGCTGACTGAGAGGGAGAAAGACATCTTCCTCCCAGTCAGTTGTTACGAGGTAAAAGGGAGGGGGAGCCGGGGTGGGGTGTGGCTCTTTTTCAGTGAATTCGGCCAGTAGAGCCCACTTTGAATCTCGATTCTGGCCAGACCAAGATACATGAGGCACACACTGGCTAAGCTGAAGGAAGAAACAGATGTCTCTACAATAATAGTTGGAGACTTCAATACACCATTCTCAGTATTGGATAGAAAAAAGAAGGAAAATGGAGATTGAAACACCTCCATGGAACAGTGTGCCAACTGGCCTGTCTGGAAATGCATGGACAAAAACTGCTTTTGGTTCTCTCTGTATTGTAAATCCTGGGAGAAAATCTGTGCTTCATTAGTGAGTCCCTTACCCAATTTTGATAACTTAAGCTGGGCAATTTTAGACTTAAGTTGAACTAAATATCAAAGAAGAGCTGAGAAAAAAATAATAGGCAGGAGAGAGAAATTGGCCATCAGAGTAAATTCACAAGCATATTCAGATGCCTAGACATCAGCAAAAAATTACAAGCCATAGTAGGAATCAAGAAGACATAGCCCAGACAAAGGAACAAAGCAAATATCCTGAAGAGATACAGGATTTAAGACAATTAATCAATGATAATCACACAACTTTCCTAGACCAATTCAAAGAATTAAAAGAAAATATGGCTAAAGAGATAAAAGATATTAAGAAGACACTGAGTGAGCCTGCAAAGAAAAGTAACAGAGCTTATGGGAATGAAAGACAGGATGGATGAGATAAAAAATACATTAAAGGCACATAAGAGCAGATTTGAATTGCTCAAAGACAGAATTAGTGATTTTGAACACAGAATATATGAACTGGAAAATACAGGAGAACAGAAAGAGAAGAGAGTGGGAAAAAATGAAACAGAGTCTCAGAAAATTCAATGACAATGTAAAACACACAAACATTCGCATTATTGGTGTCCCAGAAGGATAAAAGAATGGTAAAGGGGCAGAAAGAATATTTGAGGAAATAATCACTGAAAAATTCTTAACCCTTATGAAAGACACAAATATCAATATCCAAGAAGTATAATGTACCCCAAACAGAAAAAAATTGAGTAGACTTACTCCAAGTCATCTACTATTCAGAATGACAAATATCAGGGATAAAGACAAGATTCTGAAAGCAGCAAGAGAAAAGCAAAGCATCACATACAACGGAAACTCAATAAATTAAGTGTCAAACTTTCATCAGAAACCATGGAGGTGAGAAGAAAGTGGTATGATGTATTTAAGGTACTGAAAGAGAAAAACTGCCAGCCAAGAATTTTGTATCCCACAAAGCTGTCCTTCAAAAATGAAGGGGAGTTCAGTCTTCACAGACAAAATCTGATAGAATATGTTACCAAAAGACCAGAATTACAAGAGATAATAAAGGGAGTGCTAAAGTCTGCAAGGAAAAAACAAGGACTAGAAACTTAGAGAAAAGTATAGAAATGAAGATTTTTAGGAAGGGTAAATTAAAGGGGAAAAAGACAGACAATAGTACAATATGACAGTAGAAAACCAAAGGACAAAATGGATGAAGTAAGTAATGCCTTTATAGTATTAACATTGAATGTTAATGGCTTGAACTCCCCAATAAAAAGACATAGACTGATAGAATGGATTTTTTAAAAAGTGAACCATCTATATGTTGTCTACAAGAAACTCACCTTAGATGTAAGCACACAACCAGGTTAAAAGTGAAAGGTTGGGAAAAGATAATCCATGCAAATCGTAACCAAAAAAGATCTGAAGTAGTGATACTAATATGAGACAAAATAGATTTTAAATGTAAAACTGTTATAAGGGATGAAGAAGGTCATTATATATTAATAAAAGGGGCAATTCACCCAGAAGAAATAACTGTCATAAATATTTATGCACTAACTTGGGTACCCCAAGATACATGAGGCACACACTGGCTAATCTGAAGGAAGAAACAGATGTCTCTACAATAATAGTTAGAGACTTCAATACACCATTCTCAGTATTGGATAGAAAATCTGGACAGAGGATGTATAAAGAAACAGAGAGCTTGAATAATATGACAAATGAACTAGACCTAATAGACATCTATAGAGCATTGCATCCTAAAACAGCAGGATATACATTCTTTTCAAATGTTCATGGATCCTTCTCCAAGGTAGACCATATGTTGGGTCACAGGACAAGTCTCAATAAATATAAAAAGATTGAAATTATACAAAACACTTTCTCTAACCTAACAGAATGAAACTAGAAATCAATAATGATGGAAAAAGGGGACATTCATAAATATATGGAGATTAAACAGCACATTCTTAAATAATCGAGGGTCAAAGAAGAAATTGCAAGAGAATTCAGCAAATATCTTGAGACGAATGAAAATAAGAATATAACATATCAAAACCTATGGAACACTGCAAAGACAGTGCTGAGAGGGAAATTTATAGCCATCAATGCTTACATTAAAAAAGAAGAAAAAGCTAAAATTGAAGATCTAACTGCACACCTGGAGGAACTAGAAAAAGAACAGCAAACTAATGCAAAACTAAGCCAAAAGAAAAAAATATTAAAGATTAGAGCAGAAATAAATGAAATTGAAAACCAAAAAAACAATAGAGAGAATCAACAAAACTAAAAGTTGGTTCTTTAGAAGATCAACAAAATCGACAAATCCTTACTTAGACTGACAAAGAAAAAAGAGAGAAGATGAAAAAATAAAAAATAAAATAAGAAAAAAGAGGAGTGACATTACGACTGACCCTACAGAAATAAGAGAGATCAGAAGAAGATACTATAAACAACTGTATGGCAAAAAATTAGACAATGTAGAGGCGATGGACAAATTCTTAGAAACACATGAACCATTTGCACTGACCCTAGAAAAGATAGAAGACTTCAACAAACCAATCATAAGTGAAGAGATTGAAACAGTAATTAAAAACTTCCCAAAGATGAAAACCCTGGGACCAGATGGCTTCACAGGTGAATTCTACCAATCATTCAAAGACGATCTAATACCAATCTTGCTCTAGATCTTCCAAAACATTGAACTGGAAAGAATGCTACCAAACTCACTCTATGAAGCCAACATCATCCTGGTACCAAAACTAGATAAAGTTACTATGAAAAAAAGAAAATTATAGACCAATATCTCTGATAAATATAGAAGAAAAATCCTCAACAACATACTCTCAAACCCAGTTCAAAAAAGCATATTAAAATAATTATATACCATGATCAAGTAGGTTTTATCCCAGGTATGCAAGGGTGGTTCAACACAAGAAAATCAATTAGTTTAATAACCTTTTT
This sequence comes from Tolypeutes matacus, assembly GCA_026826555.1. Taxonomy (NCBI): domain Eukaryota; kingdom Metazoa; phylum Chordata; class Mammalia; order Cingulata; family Chlamyphoridae; genus Tolypeutes; species Tolypeutes matacus. The sequence goes on along the minus strand of JAKSZT010021619.1, from coordinate 7,043,998 downwards.
GATAAATTGAAGAAAAATCACATGATCCTCTCAATTGATGCAGAAAAAGCATTTGACAACATACAGCACCTTTTCTTGATAAAAACACTACAAAAGATAGGAACCGAAGGAAGCTTTCTCAATGTGGTAAAGTGCATATATGAAAAACTTAAAGCTAGCATTGTATTCAATGGTGAAAGACTGAAAGCTTTCCCGCTGAGATCAGGAACAAGACAAGGATGCCCACTATCACCATTGTTATTCAATATTGTGCTGGTAGTTCTAACTAGAGCAATTAGGCTAGATAAAGAGATAAAAGGCACCCAAAGAGGAAAGGAAGAAATAAAACTTTTGCTATTTGCTGATGAAACGATCCTATGTCTAGGAAATCATGAAAAATCTACAACATAGCTACTAGAACTAATAGACAAGTTCAGCAAAGTGGCGGGATACATGATTAATACACAAAAAATAGTGTTTCTATACACTACTGATGTGCAATCTGAGAAGGAAATCAGAAAAAAAATCCATTTATTATAGTGTCTAAAACAATCAAATATTTAGGAACAAACTTAACCAAGGACATAAAAGACCTGTATTCAGAAAACCATAAAACATTGCTAAAAGAAACTGAAGAAGACTTAAATAAATGGAAGGGCACTTCATGTTTATAGATTGGAAGACTAAATATCATTAAAATGTCAATTCTACCCAAATTGATTTACAGATTCAACACAATCCCATTAAAAATCCCAACAGCCTTTTTTTCACAGAAATGGAAAACCCAATAATCAAATTTATTTGGAAAGGTAAGGGGCCCCAAATAGCTAAAAAATGTCTTTAAAAAGAAGAAAGAAATTGGAGGACTCACACTTCCTGACGTGAAAGCATATTGATTAGCTACAGCGGTAAAAACAGCATGGTACTAGCATAAAGACAGACAGATTGACCATTGGAACCCAGTCAAGAACTCAGAAACAGACCTTCACATCTACAGTTAAGTGATTTTTGACAAGGCTGTTAAGTCCACCCAGCTGGAACAGAACAGTTTATTCAACAAATGGTGCTGGAGAACTGGATAGCCATATCCAAAAGAAAGAAAGAAGACCCATATCTCACATCTTACCCAAAATTAACTCAAAATGGATTCAGGACCTAAAAATAAAGGTAACAACCATAAAACTCCTAGAAGACAGTGTAAGAGAATGTCTTCAAGATCTTGTAGTAGGCTGTAGTTTCTTAAACCTTACACCCAAAGTACAAGCAACAAAAGATAAAATAGATAAATGGTATCTCTTCAAAATTAAACACGTTTGCACCTCAAAGGACTTGTCAAAAGAGTAAAAAGTCTGCAGACCTAATGGGAGAAAATATTTGGCAATCACATATCCAGTAAGGGTTTAATATCCATGATATATAAAGAGATCATACAACTCAACAATAAAAAGACAAACTACCCAATTAAAAAATGGGCAAATACAAATGGCAAAGAAACCCATGAAAAAAATGTTCAACATCACTAGCGATTAGGGAAAAGCAAATTAAAACTACAATGAGATATCATTATGTACCTATTAGACTGGCCACTATTAGAAAATCAGAAAACTATAAATGTTGGAGAGGATGAGGACTGATAAGAACACTTATTCACTATTGGTAGGAATGTAGAATGATACAGCCACTGTGGAGGACTGTTTGGCAGTTCCTAAGGAAGTTGAATATAGACTTGCCATGTGACCCAGCAATACCATTACTAGGTATATACCCAGAAGAACTGAGAGTAGTGACACAAACAGACTTCTGCACACTGATGTTCATAGCAGTGTTATTCACTATTGCCAAAAGCTGGAAACAACCCAGGTGTCCAACAACTGATGAAGGAATAAACAAATTGTAGAGTATACACATGATGGAATATTATGCAGCAGTAAGAAGAAATGAAGTCGTGAAACATATGACAACATGGATGAATCTGGAGGACATTATGTTGAGTGAAGGAAGCCAAACACAAAAGCACAAATACTCTTTGATTGCGCTACTATGAACTAAATATATTATATGAACTCATGGAATTAATATTTAGAGTATAGGTCACCGGAAAATAGAATGAGGGTAGAGAGTGGAAAACTGATGGTTAATCCGTGCAAGATTGGTTAAAAGTTTGTTTGTAAATCTTTGGAAATGAATGGAAATGGCGAGAGCACATCATGGTGTTTGTGACTAGCAGAGCTATTATATGGGTATGACAGTAGTTGAAAAGGCAAGTCTAAGGGCATGTATATATTAAGAAGGAAAGCTAAAAAATGTAACATGGGATTGTATAACATAGTGAAACCTCATGTAAAATATGAATATGGATGATATTGCATACATAAGACAGTGTTTACAAAATATAAATACAAATAAACTAGAAAGAAGGAAACAGAATAGCAGCTATGTATGGCAGGGGAAACAGAGCGATTGAGAGGTGATGAGTTTTGTTTGTTTTTTATTATTATTATTATTACTGGAATAATGAAAATGCTTTAAAAATGATTGATGTGATGAATGCATAATATGTGATTATACTGAATACCATTGATTGCATACTTTAGATGAATTTATGCTTTATTTATATGTATCAATAAAATTTATTTGTTAAAAAAAAAGTGACCATAGTACATAATGCTTCTCTCCATCTTGCTTTTCTCTCTTCACAATAGACTATGGCAATCTTTCCAAATCTTTTGATCCTAACCTAATATATTCTTTCTAATGGCAACAATATCCCTTGTTGTAAATGTACCATAAGCTATTCAATCATTACACTTCCACATAGTACTCACTCCCCACCCAGTTTTTGCTACAATTGAAGATCCTGCAATACATGTTTCCAAGTATGTATACTTACATGTTTGTATTTAAATAAATTGGATTCTCAGGAGTGGGATTGTTGAGTGAAATTAAGTATTTGTAATTTTTATAGAACCAGCCAAATTGCTTTCCCAAAAGGCTGTACTGCTAATTCACATTGATCCAGTGAGCTGTGAGCACCATATTGTCCTCATCCCTATCAGCAATAAGTATTATCCTTTTTCCTCTCATTCGGTGCACACAAATAGTCACCTTCTTGTTATTTTTATTTGCATTTTCCTAACTATTAAGGAGCTTGAATATTTATTCCTTTGTTTTCTTTGGCATTTATGCTTGGTGTTGTAGGAATTGTCTGTTCATACATATTGCCCATTTTTTCCGACTGGTTTGTCATATTTTTGTTGTCAATTTGTTATCAACTTATATTTAATATGTTCCAATTTTAATCTAGCATGTGTGTTAGCATTTATTATTTACTTTTTATTTTAATATTGATTTTTAAAAGTATTTGAACAAATAGGTTTAATTTTTATACTGTCAAATATCTGTCTTTGTTTTAGTGTTTTCTGGGTTTATTGTTTTAGTTATAAAGGTTTCTCAAACCCTTAGGTTTAACATTTTATCCTAACCTTTGAGCCTAGCTGGGGACCTTTTAAAAATATGGCATGAAGTATATACCTAACTTTTGTTTTTTCTTTTTGATGGAAAACCTGCTTTGCTCACATCATTTATTAAATTTCCCCTGAATTGAAATACCACTTTTTCCAGTATTAAATTGCCTGATATACTGGGATATATTTCTGGGCACTCTATTTTGTTTCTCTGGTCTCTTTGACATTTTGTATGCCAATACAAAATTGTTTTTATTATAGTGGCATTATCCTTTATTTTAATATCTGGAAAGGCAAGTCCCTCTTCCCTTTTTTTCTGAAACTGAAGTTGAAAATTAGTGTTGCTTCCCCATCCTAATTTTCCATCCTTCAGCTTTTCCAGGGCTTTTATAAGGCATACAATCCCCTTGAAATATATAGAGTACTCTTTTAAGCCAAAAAGTAAAATACAAACAAGCAAATGGAAGAGTAGCAAAAGCCAGTGAGCCCTTTAAAAAAAGCGGACTCCATAATATATCAAGATCAGGCATATTAAAACCACAATGAGGTATATTTTCATATCCATTATATTTGCACATTTTTTGTTGATAATATCATATGTTGGTGAGGAAATGAAACTAAGGAAGCCCTATGGTTATATATACATATATTAAGATCAATTATCAACTTGTATTCATCTTATAACACAGTCTCAATATATATATAAGCAAAGATTGATAATACTAAATGGAGAAATGGACCAATTTACAATCATAGTTGTAAATTTTAACTACTTTCTTCAGTAACTAATAGCAGGAAAAAAATTAAAAACATAGAAAATTGAACAACAGATAATCCAACCTGACCTAAAAGAACTGCAGAAAAGATGTCTTTATCAAATGTACTTGGAAAACAAAACAAAACAAAACAAAACAAAATAAAACAAACAAAAAATCCAGAACATACACTTGGCTATAAAGTAAGTCTCAACAAATTTTAAAAAGGCTGAATTCATCAAGTTTTACTTCTGACCACAATGCAATTAAACAAGAACCCAGTAACAGAAAAACAAATTTAAAAACTCATAAATAGCTTGAAATTAAGCAACACACTTCTAAATAGACCTTGGACAAAAAATAAATTACAATTAAAATTGTAAAATATTTTTATTTAAACTACAAAAGAAAAAAAATACAACCTATCAAAAGTATAGGGGGAAGAAGATTTAGCACAAGTGGTTGAGTGCCTGCTTCCCACGTACAAGGTCCCAGGTCCAATCCCTGGTGCCTCTTAAAAAAAAAGTATAGGATACAGCTAAAGCAATTCTCATAGGGATATTTATACTTCAAAATGCACATATTAAAAGGGAAAAAAGTTTAAAAGTCAAAGATCTTAGTTTTACTCTGATGCATTTAAGGAAAAAATATAAACAGCAAATTAAACTCATAGAAAGTAGAAGGACAGAAACTAAGAATAGAAATAAAAACCAACAAAGCCATATATATCTTATATATCAAGAATCCTACAGATCAACAAGCTGTCAAAAGAGTAACAAGACTATAATATGAACCACTATGTGTCAATAGATTTGCAAGTTTAAAAGAAATGGGAAATTTTCTTAAAATACTGAACTCAATACAGACACAGAAACAAAGTAGAAAATCTGAATAGTCCTGTATCTGTTAAAATAAATTGAATTCATAATTTAAAACATTCCAACAAAGAAAATTCCATGTCCATATGACTTTACTAGGGCATTTTTAAAAACATTTCATGAAGAAATAATACCAGTGTTATATAAACACATTCAGAGAGTGGAAAAATAGATAATGCTCTGCCACTCAATTTATAAGATAACCATAGCATTGACACCAAAACCTGTAAGAGTTATTACCAAAAAAAAAAAAAAAAAAAAAAAAAAGGAAAATTAAAGGTCAATATCTTTCATGAAAAAAGAAAACCCTAAACAAGATAATAGCACATTGAATCCAGTGGCAACCTAGGAAAATGAAAGAAAGGAACTCATTCAATTTGATGAAAGACACCTGTGAAAAAAACCTAGTTATCGTCATACTTAATGGTGTAATATTTTACAAAAGACATGTTCACAGTGGCATTTAAAATATATATATTAATGACAAACTTGAAACATCCCAAAATAGAATGGATGAGTTAATTGTGATAAATTCATACATGGACTATCACACCACAATGAAAACAAACTATTGTATATGCAGCAATACGAATACATCTCACAGAGTTTAGGCTGAGTGGAAGAAGATACGCAAATGAGCCCACGTGTATGAAGTTCAAAAACCCGCAAAACTTACTTATGGTGATAGAGGCCAGATAGTTTAAGTAATGAGAAGGGGCACAACAGACAAGAGATTCTACTAGGACACTGGAAGTGCTCTTTCTCTCTCCCTCTCTCTATTTATCTATCTGCCTGCCTACCTAGCTATACATTTATAGTTGAAGAATTTTGTATATATATAGAAAATACATATTTTGAACATAATTGTGCAAAATTCAACTGTGTACTTTATATTTAGTCACTTTACTCTCTGTAAGTTATACCTCAAAAAAGCAGAAAACATGCTACATATAATATAGCCATGCATTCCTATTTGGTAAAATGAGACACACAGTGGAATAAAAATACTTCACTTTTACGACAGAGTTGATCCCAGAAGGCTGAGGAATGTAGGCAGAGTGTGGGTCATGTGATGAAGAGAGACCAGAAGGACGGAGCTGATATCACATTGAAGTATACAGCAACGTGGGGATGTTTGCTCTTTTTATAATACTAAGCCCTCCCATCAAATAATGTGTTTTTCTGTTTTCCATCTTGTAAATCTCATCAAAATTTTATGGTTTTCTAAATGAGTCTAGTACCTTTATTCTTTTTTTAAATTTATTTTTAAACAATTTATTGAAGTATATCATTCATACATGAACATACATAAACTATAAGTGTTCAGTAAACATCATGAACAAACAAAACAAACATGCATGACATCATACAGGGCTCCCACACGTCACCCCTTCACAAACACCCTGAATTGCTGTGAAACATTTGTTAACAAATCATGAAAGAACATCGTCAAAGTAGTAACTATAGTCTGTATTTTCCTCCCCTATACATTTTTTAAAGGATTTATTTATTTATTTATTTACTTTTATCCATTTTTACCCCCACCCCCCTCATTTTTGCTGTTTCTGTGTCCATCTGCTGGGCAACTCTCTGTGTCCATTTCCTGCCCTCTCTTCTCATCCTTCTCCTCCTGTCTTCACTGGGATTCGATCCTCGGAAACTCTGATGTGGGAGAGAGGCGTCCTACTACTGCCTTCACCACCTTAGTTCCTGGTTTTTTGGTGAGTCTCATCTTGGCTCTCCCTTGTGTCACTCTCCTGTTACGTCATCATCTTGCTGCATGGCTTGTGGGGCCTGGCAGCTCACGCACTCGTGGGCCCTGGCGGCCGACGTGCCTTCTATATTTTTCCTTTTTTCAAATTTTTACCAGGAGGTCCCAGGGGTCGAACCCAGGTCCCATATGGGAGATGGACACCCAACCATTTGAGCCACATCCATCCCCCTGCTATATCTCCTAAGGTTGACCAAAGATACCTAAAGTTACAGTCTTTCCCCATACAGGATGGTCATATAATAAATCAAGGTTAGTTTATCACCAGCATTCCTAAAACCAGACCTGGGGAGAAAAACTAAGCCTGGGGACACATGCATGGTTTCTAATATAATGAATGTTTAGCCTACCTTGATTATCACAAAATCAGGACAGTGAGAATATTCACATACTACCTTTATTCTTAAATTCATTCTTTTTTTTTTTTTTTGCTTTAAAGTCTTTATTATCCTGAATAGAAAAGAAAGAAGTCCTCTAGGATATAACAGAGTTCTTTATGTGGAAACAATTTTTTTTTACAAGTGAAAAAATAAATACCTCTTGGAATAAAGGCTTATATGCTAATATGTGCCATAAAAAAGTAGAGTCTTAATATTTGACAAAATGTCTGTGCAAAGAAACAAATGCATAAACTCATTACTGCTACATTAAGGCAATATGAAGAGTATACTCAGAAATTTCAGTAAAGTGACAGTGTAGATTTCTAGCTTTAACTTAGCTAGTATTGCACCCAATAAGGTCATCTAGGTTTCCCTGCATCCTAGAAAACCCACTAGCTGACCAGCATCCAAAATGCCCAAGTGGGAGTGGAAAAGATGTTTAAGAATACAGAAACAAAAAGAACCAAAACCCCTCTGAAACATAGTGGTGACAACCAAAAGTTAATACGCAAGCATTTACCCCTCACCCCCCACCCCACCCCCCAAAAAACACACACTTCTAGGATATGTATGATAAGGCTGTAAAAGGCTTGTTGGTTCCAGCAAAAGCAACACCCACAGGTGAAGCTGGAGTGGGTGGTTGGGAGAACTAAAGAAACACTACAGCATGACGGCCATGAAATTTCATCTCTAAGTGAGCAGTCATCTCCCTTCCCAGGGAGAATGTGCTCTCTTTCCAATCTTAGAAGCTATTTCACCAAATCAAGAGTCCCAAAGAATGCCTGGCTGCCCCACAGAAACCTCATAACCAAAATGGCAGCAGTTTATAATTGAAAAGTTGGAAGAGAGTGGTGGGTATATGAGGGGAGGGGGAAGGAATAAGCCACCCACACTGAGGTATGTTGTCTACCAGCCAGAGTGATTCAAACTTAAATTCATTCTTAAGTGCTAAGTAGTTTTGCCACTTTTGTGAATAGAACATTCTTTCCTTTTCCATTTCCAGCTATTTCTTGATACTAGAGATAAGGAAGCTATCAATTTTTGAATATATCTTTATATAAAATATACAAAACATAGATTAATATTAATGCTTATTAATTCTAGAAGTTTTTTGGTTTGTTCTTCTTTGGTTTGTATTGGCATACAAGGGTATTGTCTATAAAAATTTAGTATAATAAAATAGCATTCGTTCAACGTATTATTAAACCATGTGACGGGTCACTTAAATTTTGGAATTTCACTATAATCTTATCTTCAAATGAGAAAACACTCTGTATAGCTCCTTCGATGTGGCTGTTCTCCTCCACCATGGGGAGGCAACTTCATTGGGGACAGGCGAAGAATGCTTTGCCTTAATGCAAGGTGTTGGAGGTAGGGAGCCCTGTATGATGATATGCATGTTTTTCAAATAAGTTTAAAACTTTTACTATACAGTTACTGTTTTATGCATGTACATGTATGTCTAAAATACTTCAATAAAATTTTATTTTAAAAAATGCATTGTCTTTAGTTAGATCTCCTGGATTTACTTGCCAGTTTTGTCACTTTCTAGCTATCACCCGGAACAAGTAATATGACCTCTTTAAGGCTCAGTTTATACAACTTTAAAATGGAGAAATGATATCTACCTCTAATGAAAGTCAAATGAAATATTTAATGAAAATAAAATGCTAATGGAGTAACTGACTCAGAGCAAGGACTCAGTAAATATCAGTCAATATTAGTTGTGTCTCTAACATGGTGTCAACACATAAAAGAGTTGCAAAAGCTTCACATTTCTGAATTGGCTACAAAAACCAAATTACTCCTTTCTGCTGCGGCTTCAAGTTGCTCTCTCTTGTCACCCATTGCCATTATGGATCCTGATTCCTGGAAACAAGCTGGCAGGCATCTGCAGGGAGTGCTGGCAGGCTTGTGGTGTGTTGAAAGAGCCAGACTTACAGCCACAGCCTCTGATGACGGCAGCATTCTCGCCTAACTTTTCTGCCTGACCTTTTTTCTTCCTGGGTGAAAGAAGATCCCCTACCGCAAGACCACGTGACCACTCCTTGGACTTTCCCCTGCTGACCTGCCCTTTAATCTTTGCAACATGGCAACTGTGATTCTGTGAACCGTGGGGCCACTTTGTAAGCAAGACGGTCAGGAAGGCACTGGGCATCAGGTTCCTGCCCTGGCCCCTCTGTAGAGGTGATTGCTCCAGTGGGGACAGTGTAGGGTGAGGTCCATTGACCTTCCTTATTCAGGGGCCTCAGTGCCAGAGGCGGCTGGAGACAAATATGCTGGTTCTGTGGTGTGTGGGAGGAGGATGCAGATTGTCCAGTTGGCTGCCACCCAGACTGGGGGCTGAGGGAGGGAGCAGAGGCAACTCCAGGCTAAGGGAACTAGCCTGGGGGGGGCAGCGGGGGGTGGGATTGTGGCTGGGATAGGCTCCAAGCTTCAGCTCACTTCTCTTCCGTCCTCTCAAGCCTCGCCTCTCCGTCCTCACCCACACTGGGCAGATGATGCTATGTACACAGTTACCTTCTGCCCAGGCCCCTCGGCCTCTTCCTCCCGGCCTCTGACATTACCAGCATTTTTACCCAGCCTCCCTTGTCTCCTCCACATCTGTTAGGGCATCTCCTCTCCTGATTAAGGCAGACCTTGGTCTTCATGCTCTAGACAGTTTTCTTCTTTTCCATCTCTGTTCTGCCCTTTCTTCAGTGTCCATCACAGAAATCTAATTCCTATGTCTTCCTGGGCACCCCTCTCTACCATGTTCCCTGTCTCAGTTTGCCCTTCAAAATTAAATTCTTAAGTGTGCTTCCTGAGGATTTTCCCAATTGTTCCTAAAAGGCATAACCTTACCTTGCTCTGAACCTCCACAGAGGCACTCACTTACTTTACATTGGTGGATATAATTTATTTATCTGCACCTCAAAAGAGGAAGGTCTCAGGTCTTAATTATTTTTGCATCTCTACCATTGAAAGAGTAGATCAAACACATATTGGTAGGTTTGAAAAACAAACACCTATATTTATATAATGCATCATATATGGGAGGAGCACATGAAAATCTGCTCAACAGCATTATTAGGAAAATGCAAATGAAAACCACAAAGAGATAGCAACTTGCACCCATTAAATTAGCTAAAGTGAAAAAGATACTGGCACTATCTAGTGTTGTTGACTATGCAGAGCACTGGGACTCTCATGCCTTGCTAGTAGGAATGCAAATGATACGGCCATTTTGGAAAACAGTTTGACAAGGTTGTTATAAAATGAAACATACATTTGTCAGCAATTTCCCTCCTAAGTATTTTCCCAAGATGAATGAAAATTTATGTTCACACATACACACACACACACACACACACAAAAACCTCTGCAAATGTGACAATGGGTTCACTTATAATTGCTAAATACCGGAAAATGTCCTTCAACTGGAAAATGGATAAAACAAAATGTTGTATATCCATATGATGGAATACTACTCAGTGGTAAAAAGAAACTGTGTACATGTAATAACTGGGTAAATCTTAAATGCATTATGCTAGTGAAAGATGTAAGGCTCAAAGAATTTCATACTCTGGTTTATACAACCTTCTGGAAGAAGCAAAACTATAGGAAGAGAAAACAGATCAGAAACTGTCAACGGTTGGAGAAGAACAGACTTTTTAGGGGGAAAGTGATAATACCGTTCTATATCTTGATTTTGGTAGTGGTTAAATGTTCATGTATTTTCTAAAACATGTAGAATTGTATACCCCCTAAAAAGTGATTTTTACTGTAAAGCACACTGTATTTTAATTAAAAACAATAATGAGAAGAAAGAGATTTTGGAAATAATGCTGTACCTCGTTCTCTCCCCAGTGGTCTACAGGGAATGAGCTTCCAGTGCATCCATCTGACTTACCCCAAAAGTGAGGGAGGTGCTGAAGCCAGGGTGTGACTTTCACAGTCCACTTCTGGGTTCAGAGTTGGAGCCAGTGATGATGTCATAAACTGTTTTGCAAACCCGAAGAAGGTAGAATTGAGTTGTTCCGAGTTATCAAACAATTTAAGTCCAGAACACCAACACACCAACCCAAACATTTGACTGACATAAATATTATTGAGCTTTTTTATATTAACCCAACCCAATGGACCAATGGATAGAATTCAATAAAAACAATGTCTGTCAAAAGACTGACATTATTTAATTTTGAAACCGAGTTAATCAGTCTTTCCCTTGGACTCACCTTGCATACTCCTTGGTTACAATATTTATTAGAATGCATTTTAATTATTTGTTTGCATCTCAATCTTCCCCACTAGGACTTTGGGTTCCTTGAGGTCAGGGACTCTACTTACTGATTTTTTACCCTGGTACATATATTTTTGTTAAAAGAATGAAAAGATGAAACAGAACTCATGATTCCAGTGCCTTGCAAATGCCACACACAACCTCTACCTTCTGGCTTCTGCTTCTCCATAATCCATCCACCTCTACACACCACTGGATCTGCAGACCTAGTCCAGGAAATCTTGTCCTCATAACTGCAGTGCCAGCCCTCCTCTTCCTTACAATCCTATATCCACATACCAGACTGAATAATCTTTCTGAAGCATTAATTGGATTGCACCACATCCAAGATTATATCCACCAATGGTTTCCAATCACATTTAGAGCAAAAGCCAAATTCCTTTGGTGGGCTTAGAAAACCCCACATTTTTTGGTCTTCTCTACCTCCCTGATGTCATGTCTCACCACTCTGCCTTTGGTCTGATAGGCTGCAGACCACTGGCCTCCTCAACCCTAAACATGCTTCATTGTCTTCCTGGGAGCCTTGAGAGAGCATCTCTCTCTGCCTGAAATTATCTTCACTGGGATTTTCCCATTCCTGGTTCCTTCTCATCATGCAGATCTCTGCTCATATACACCCTCCTCAGGGAGGCCTTTTCTGACCACATAAACTAAAGTCACTGTCACATCACCCGTTGACATTCTCCGTACAGTGCTCATCGCTATGTGATACTTTTTACTGCCTATTCTTTCTGTATTGTTTTCTCTCTTCCTGGGATGTATGCTCTGAGAGGCAGGGACTTCACCTTAACCTTGGCTTTCCCACCAGTAACACATAGTAAATGTTGAATGAACTCTTGATCACTTGATAGGGGAGAAAGGGAGGGATAGATGGGTGGAGTTATTAATGAATGGTTTCTTTCACTGAAGGGTAGGAGCAGCCATTATTTTCTAACTGACGGAAAACTCAATCAACCTTAACCACGGAAGCATCCCTCGCCCCGCACTGAATGTACGGTCCACCATTTCTGTGTGACAGAATGCCCCGTTAATGCCTGTCTTTTTCTGACTTGAGTTATTTGGTTAATTAAATAGGGGAGGGGCAGGGACTCAGACACTGATGGAGAGGAACAAGTAAGGAGATGTTATATACCTTATAATACTTACAGCTAAACTTGATCTTTAAACGTTCAATTCCCACTTAATTGGAGACGTTTTTTTCTATTTCTTAAGCCTGAAAATCAGCCTTCTTTCCCAGCCCCTGTCCTGCCCACAGTATCTATGTTACCTTTGGGAAAACCATCTATGCCTTACTCCATTACCCCTGCTCAAAGTTGTGATTAGTTCTATAGAGCAGCAGAAAAATCAGTGTCATTTGGTTTGCAAAGAGTAACCTGGCTTTCTGAGGCCTCCAGAACTTAATATAATCACATTGCCTCTGCTTTGTTCAGGAATAATAATACTGGATGTTTTACTGTAACTTAAAGATCAGAGCAGACCTACTTTTATTTTGAACAATTCCCCTTTCTCAGTAATACAGGAAAAAATTTTTTTAAAAAAAGGTCCTCCACAGCTAGCATGAACACTACAGGTGTACTCTGGCAGCTTTAAAATTGAAATATCCCCAAAGCCAAAGTCAGACTGAGCAGATGACCAAATGCCAGAGATTTTCAGAATGCAGTTTAAGGAGTCAGACTGCCTGAATTCAAATCTTAACAATTAAACGTGGGAAAGCCACTCACTCCCCCTGTCTCAGCTTGCTCTTCCACTCAGCCATCACGGTTCCTCTTTCATGCTGGTGTGCTGAGGAAATGCAGACCAAGCACTGTGCAATGACAAAGCACAGTAGGCACCCGGTACCTGCTAAAAGTCATTATAATTAGGTGAGTGAATTAATTCAGATTTTCTTCACCTTTTCTCTGCTAAAATAACACCGGCCCTATCTCCTGCATTGACTCAATTACTGAAAATTTAAAACATGCACTTTCCCCCAGGATTGGCTCCACATCATTCCTGTCTGGATGTTTTTCCAGAACCTGGAGATAGCAGGGTGAGGGTAGGATAGGGACACTCTGCTCAATCCATCAGCAGCGGGAGGGAAATTCTGGCAGGCATTCCACATCCATGGCTGGGAAGGACCCAGCTGCAGAACCCCAAAGAAAGTAAGCAAGCGCCTCCCACGCCTACTTCTCCCTGGTCTCCTCCTGGGAGCTCACAGCCACCCCCAGGCTCCAGCACAGCCCCATCCTACAGAGTGGGTCACGTGGCAGAAAAAAAATCACTTCTAAGAAGGATGATGCATTTGCTGCAGACAAAACGGTTAAGGCCAAGGCAGCAACTTTTCCTGGTGGTTCAAGAAATCTAATTCTAAACAGTTCTTGGGAGAAGCCAGTGGCTTCCTCAAGGGAAAGGATGGCAAATGTATCATTTCGATTTACACCCATGAATGATGTCTCTGCAGCTGTTTGAATTAATTCTGATATGCAAGAAATGTCAGTAGGAGTCTGGATTTTCATTGAACAATTCCCTGCTGAGTTGCTCCAGCCAGCTCTATCCCAGCCTTTTCACACAACTCAGAGATGAGGACATTTACAGAACAGAGACATTTTTGCCCATTAAAGAGCCCAGAGTCTTGGGAGAGCCAACTCTCCTCAAAGTTAGAGCATCTCTGGATCTTCCCTCCCTGCCTGAAGCAAAGCAACAACCTGGTTGGCTTTGGAAGACATCAGCAGAACGCTGAAAGTTGAGGATGACCGTCCCGGGCTCCATTGGATGAGGTTTCTGATCGGTTGGCTCCTGCTTCAGCCACGGCTCCTCAACTCCAAGCCCAGCTGCTTCTGACCTGAGTCGGTCCAGGGTGAATCCTTGGTCCACATGTACACATTGGACTGTCACCTTCTCTGACTCTCCCAGTGGAAGTGCAGCACATTCGCTGGGCTTTCCCTTTAGGCAGCTTTCATGCACTCAGGGGCCCTCAACTCCAGTGCCCTCAGCTTGGCCCCTGACTCCTCCTCCATCCATTCTTAGGGCATCTTCTCTGGGATCAGGATACTATGCCCTAACATTTTGCATTTTTTGGAGAAGAAGTAGAATTCTTCACTCTTCTACATTCTTCTGCACAATAAAAGCAGGCCTGGGAGGGCTGTGCCACACACACATTCTTACATTCTGTTTTAGTTAGAAATGTATTCAGAGGCAATAACCAGAAAACCTAATTTACAGCTATTCATTCTTTAACAGCATGTAACAGCAATCTGAGGGTAAGTTTTCATGGGCTTTGATTTAGCAGCTCCAAGAGCTGAAGACTGATACCTCTCTGATTTCTTCAGCCTTCCCCTCGTGGTTGCAAGGTGCTTGCTGAAGATCCAGCCATTAAAGTCTGAGTTCAAGAAAGGAAAAAACAGGTAAAGATGTTTCCAGTCACTTTTTACCTTTGTATTAGAAAAGCAAACACTTTCCCAGATCTGATCTGTCTCCTAATGAAAGACTTCAGTTTAAGTCTCTTTGGTCAGAACTGGGTCACCTGGCTACCCCTAGAAGAAAAGGAGATTGAAAAAAGAGAAAAGTTTTGGGAAAGGCTTAGACAAGGGTTTTTCAACTTTGGCACTACTGTCATTTGGGGTTGGAAAATTCTTAGTGGTGGGAGAGAAATTAACAGCATTTCTGGACTCTACCTACTAGATGCTCAAAGCACTTCCTACCCAATTGTGGCAAGCAAAAATATCTCCAGATGTTGGCAGATGTCCTTCAAGCAGGCAAGGTTTCACCTGGTTGAGAACTACTGTCTTAGACTAATTGCCTCCCAGTGGCTGATACTGGATATATAGCTGCCTAGAACAAAATTAGGGTGCCAAGGAAAGATAAACAAACATAATGAGCAGCTAAGTATCAGTGTCATGCCTTAGACATAACACCTGGACACATGTCTGATATCTATACAACATAGCACACATACACACATGCATGAAGACATGTGGCTGGCTTTTCAAATAAATGGCCTGAGCAAATGATCACAGTGTAGTGAAAATTCTTTCCCCCTCAAACTGCTTTTCTCTTTCATTTATATGCAAAATGTAAGTCACTTTGTTTAAGTGCAATTCAATTCAAATCAATTAAGTCCAGCATGTATTCACTCCCAGAAGCCAATGGGTTAGCCTGGGGTAAACCTGAATATCAGGAATTCTGAGCAGAGTAAGAAACCTATAATGTAGGGAAGGCCTCAAATAAAGAGAAGTGAGGCCTGGAGTGAAGACGCATGACGAACCAAATAAAGATCCAGAAAAATCAAGGTATGCAAGAGCGAGAAGGAAGCTAAATACCGAGCGCCACTGATGTGTTAAGATGATCAGTTCCAGAAGTGGGAAAGGAGCTGTTAACAGCAAAAACCACAGACTCCTCCAGGCAAAGATGACATTAGTTAGTGTGGCCCTGGGCAACCCATGGAGTAATTGTCTTGGGAAAGATATTGATGTTCTCCCTCAAATGAAACCTAGGGCTGGGCACCGAAGGGCATCGCCGAGTGAAGGAGCCCAGCTGCACCTCTCGTGAAGAAGGGGTCAGAGCGGAGTGAGTGCCCTTAGGGCACACCATCAAAAGGGAACAGAAATAGCAACAGGTAAAAAGACACCCCACTCTCTTATTCCTGGGATCTGAGCTAAGTCAGGCACAGAGACTTAACATTCTCTGTAGTGAGCAGGTGAAATCCGATCCCAGAATATAAGAGTGTTACCAAGGAGAGGATCAAAGGATAATTCAGAACAAGAAATAAAAGGAGTGAAGTTGGTCAGATTAGAGGAGAAGTATTTAACTTCACCATTCCTAGGTTAAGGGTTTCTCCAATGCCTAGTGACAAAGGTTTGGAGTAAGCACCTGAGCACCTAAAGGGCATTATAATTATATTCGCATATTATTTCAGGGTTATTGGAGTAAGTGGTATTTTCATATGTATAAATATACTTAATTATCAAAACATTTATTATACTCTCTTTTGATTTTTAAATTACCCACCCGTGTGTCTCTCCAGACCATCATCTCCACAAGGTAGGGGTCATGAATGTCGTGGATGTTAAATAATCAATAATTTCATTATTTATTTATTGAGCACTTACTAGGTGACAGACACCAGGCTTGGTGCTGGGGCCACAATACAGAAAGAGGAACAAAACAAAACACAACAGATAATGATCCTGGCCCTGAAGACAAGGTGTAATCAGAGTCAAGTACCCGTAACACAATACAACCTTTCAATGGTGAATGTGCTGTCAAAGAGTTCCTGAGATCTGTGACAGTCTGTGACTGGGTGCTTTGACCTAAAGGAGGAGCTAGAAACCCAGACAGTAAAGCTAGATGGGCGTCCCCAGGAGCTCGATGGGGGTGACGGTGGGTAAACTCAAGTCCTTGACAACAATCCTTGAGGCAGGGAGTCAAAAAGGGAGTGAAAGGGGTGAGCAAGAGGCAGGGCTGAGCCTGGGCAGGGACCTTCAAGCAGGGATCCTTCTCACTATTAAAACGTACCCCAACGATTAGGAAGCTATGGCCAAACCTAAGGTTGGGAACAAAGGGCAAGATATGTTCTCCCTGCACTCCCCTCCGTGAGGTGACCAAGCAAGGCAGTCCCCACCCACAGCCTCTGAGCACCAGAAGTTGGACAGTGCACTGTAGCCAGTGCCTCCTGCACACTCAGTAGGGCGAGGTCTTGGTCATAAACAGCAATCAGAGGATAGTAAACAGAATATCAGAAACCACAGACTCTGGTAACAGACCTCCTGTGCCCAAATCCTGGCTCTGCCCTTTACAAGGAGTGTCATGATGGGCAAGCTACGTAAACTTGGTGTGCCTCAATTTTCTCAATTTTAACTGGAAAATGAGTTAATAACAGTAACTCCTGCATAGAGTTGTGACAATTAAAGGAGGCAACATGTGCAAAGTGCTTAGAAGAGCGATTGGCACTGAGGAAGTGGCATGAAAATTGTCTATTAAATAAACCAAATATCAGTTACATGTCCGCGCCTGTGTGTGGGTGTGTGTATGTGTATTTTTGGGTGAGAAGCACAGCAAATTGGTTCCAAAAGGTTCCAACAATTCTACTCTTGAGAATATTTCCTGCTGGGTTTCAGGAAAGATAATCATGTTCTGTGCTCTCAAATGAGGACAGGCTCATCTAAAGTCTAAATATAATAATAAAACAAAATAAGAAGATTCTAAAAGCTATCCTTCATATAGAGACAGAGGACTTTTTACTCACTGCCCTGATCCCAATGAGTTTGTCACCTAAAGTCGTCCTAGTTTCAGGACGGCAGTTGTAATGCTTTTGAGAAAGGATGTAATAAAAGAACGAGCAGAGCTGTAGCTGAAGTGAGCCCTCCTAAACTGGCCCTATAAAAGATGCTGCCTTAGATTTTGTCTGAGATGAGAAACCATATGCCCTGACATCTCCACAAAAGCAGTGGTGGGGTCAAACAGCAGCACCCCTAAGAGGACTGGAATTCTTGGAATAAATAAGCCGTAGTTTTCTCCTTCTTTCCTAAAAATGAAAGCTTAGAGGCCTTTGATGTCTCCAAAACACAGCTACTTTTGCTGTCTATTAGACTAATAAAAAGGCATCATTCTATGGGAACGCTGCTGTCCTTTCCAGGCTGTTACTGACACACAACAAGAACATGGAACATCCCCTGAGAAAACCCAGTTTAAGTTTGACTTTTCTTTTTTAAAAAAAAAAAAACAGAGTGAATACATTCAGAAATGAAACGGAGCAGTGAGCAGGTATGTTTTCCTGACTGAGTTCAAGGAAGCAGTCTGAGGTGAGGCCAGAGGTGGGCAGGACTGGCTGCCAGGGGGAAAACACAAGGGGCTGCTTCTCTCCCAGCATGTCTTGAATATGACAATGGGCTGATCAGGTCGCGATAGGGCTCGGAGTCCCACCCTCCCCATTTCATGGAGAATGCATAAGGTTTTTGGTACTTGCAGAACTCTCAAACGTGTGTGGGTTTAGTGATTTTCCTAACCTTTCTGAGTTCACAATTTTGGAGGAATTTCCAGGGCTAGGGCATGACTCTGAAATGGACGGTGGCTTAAACTCAGGAGAAGGCATGTGATTGAAATGACAGCTAGGCCTCATGAAACGAAGGCAGGATGGAGCCATAGCTCAGGCTTGACTGGCTGTTCATGGAAGCCAGTACCAGGAAAAGGACGCAGATTCCCCGAGGGGTCAAGTAGGGACTACTGTGTCTATGAAGCACAAGAAAAATGCTCACAAAAGGGAAGATTAAAGGATCTGGGGTTTACCAGTGCTTGAATCTTCAGCCCCTTTCAACATGGTCCCATATAACATAAGATTGTCTCTCCTGGAGGATGAGGGAAAGAGAAATATTTGGGCGAGGGGTGATGGGGACAATCATTATGAGAAAATTCAAGACACTGGGGACTCAGGCACCTGATGCCTCACCTGTGTACTCCACTTAGCCAACAGAATCCCTCTACCTGGCAGCACCAGGACTGAGCTATGTAAACTGAAAACAGGATGGTTTGCAGTAAAATGATAAGACAGAAGCAGAATACACCAGTTCTGAAAGGAGAAGACTTCCATAGCTAATGACCTAGAACTTAAATCTTTAAAGCTACACGTGAGCTTCAGAGAGATAAGCCATGTAAACAAGAGGGTCAACATCTTTGAAATTGCTTTAAAGTACAGGTTCTGTGCCCTGCAAGCTTCTGATGGTAGCTCTCAAAAACAGGGCATGCTGAGCTCTGATTTACAGCTTCATCCTGTCAAAGTGAACTGGCTGAGATTGGGGCCTGAAGAGGGAAAGAGAAGAGTATTGTATCAATTAGCTTTTGCTGCATAACAGACCACCCCCAAACCTCCTTAGCTATAAACATTTATGGTTTCTCATAATTCTGGTTGGGTTGGCTGGGCTGAGCTGGGTGGTCTCACCCAGTGATACACCTAGCAGTTGGCCTGTTATCGGCTGAGCTGCAGGGATGATTTGAACGTGGTCACTCATCCACTAGTCTAGCTCAGGCTCATTTACAAGGTGTTGGCCACAGGGTTCTCCGGTGTGGCCAGAGGGGTCAGCCCCAATGCACAGTCATTTTCTAAGCCTTAGCTTGTGTCACTGTGTCCAAGGAAGGTCATGAGTTCAGTCCAGAGACAGTGTGGGAAGGCACAACCAAAGGGCATGGCTAGAGAGAAGAGAATAATGGATGGCCATTTTAATATTCAATCCCAAATGTCTTCTTGTTTCACCCATCCTGTTTGCTCCTGACTGAACCTCCTTCTTCTTTCATTCACAATGAGTGACCTAAAATATAGTCACTAAAAAAAAATAAATCTTCCCACCATGCATGATGAGTATTTAGAAATTTGGGGGTCAATAGTATATCACAAGTGTCAGGGATTGGATTAAAAGTGGCTGAGCAACATGTTCCCAACATTCACCACTTAAACAGAAATGGTACACTAGCTTTAGTGTGAAGTCACAGGCTCCACTTGAAATTTATTTTCTATGGGGTAATTGCTGAAAGCCATGCTTTTCCAAGAAGAATCTTTCTGGAGCCTTTTGTTCTTTTGATTGAAACTTAATCAGCCTCTTGTTTGACAAAAATGACAGGCTGTATGAAAGGGGAAACAGAGTTTGGTTCCTACCAACCCTAATTCCTATCAAACATCAGAAGAAAATAAGTACTTTCTACATAATGGGCTCCACTTCATGTTTTAGACTCAAATTTATTACTTAGAGAAATTAAAAAAAAACAAAAAAACAAAAAACAGTGTTTACACTTTGGGGATTAAAAAAAAAAGAAAGACACAGAGAAAGACAGTTAACTCTTTCTCCCTGGGGTTTTTCATACCAAGTATTTTTAAAGAACAGGACTATCTTGACTGTGCAATTCCATTCAGTTTTGTGGTGTAGAGATAGCAGGAAGAAAATTTCAGCAGGTTGTTTCCAGATGATGTGTCCTGAAATTTTCTGTCTTCTGGCATAGATTGAATACCATGAAGTCAAAGTTTCTTATCTCCCAAGTCCCATCCAGACTTTGAATTCTGACCCAAGGCTTTAGCTATGTATTTCATGAAGAGAGCAAGAGTTTCTAATTCTGTTACACAGAAATTGTGACTGGGAATTAGAACACAAGTTCATCTTAGCCAGATATTCACTAGCTGTGTAATCTTGAGCAGATTATTTGCCTTCTCTGTTACCTGTTTCTGTATCTACATAATTTCTCCACTTGAAGGGTGATTGGAAGGTTTAAATTAGAGAAGGGGTGTAAAAATGCCAAACCTAGGGCCTGAAACTTGGTGTTTAGCAAACGTTAATTTTATACTCCCTTCTCTCTTTCCTTCCTTCCACCGCCATCATTCTTTCCAGCAATGATGTCTGCAGCAAAATGCTGGGAAAAGTGCAAGCTAGCATATTTCCTTTGAATGAAAAGAACAAAGCCATACTGTGTGTCTTCATGATTGGAAACTTGACATGTTCAAAAGAGAACCTAGGCCCAGCTTCATGTCTTTGCTTGTGATTGGGTAAGCATTTAACTCTGTCCCAGCAAATGAGACATAAGAGCCTACTTGTCCGTGGTCCCAAGACTAGTTAGTAGCAAAGCCTGAATTTGGGCCCCAGCTGTCAAATTTCAGAATCCACATACTTTTCTATTAAGCCATAACAACACCCTAATATAAATGAATTCATTCATATATTTATTCATTCATTGCTCAGAAGTATTTTTTTGAAGGTCTCTGTATGCCAGGAACCATAGTGGGTGCTGAAACAGCAAAGATGTTAGAAGGTCACAGAGGAACAGGTAGTTAGTTTTTTCTAGGGGAATAAGGCAGAACTGGACTCAAGTCTTGGTTTCACCTTTTACGTGTGTGATAGTCTGCCTGTTACTTGAACTCTATGATAGAGTAAACTCATGTCCAGTTGGTTTAATGAAGTGGCGGGAGGTGTGCCTTCCAATTGACCTCACAAGTTCAGTGTGAGAACTAAAGCAATGCCACATGTGCCACCTAGCCCAGAGCTTAGCACAATGTAGTTACTCAATAAATGATCTTGAGGGGGTTTCACAAAAGGGGATATCACTGAGCACAGGCACATTTTCAGAGGTCCAGGGGAAGAGATAATGCAGGATGAGAATAGGGGACAGAGAGAAGACACGGCTATGAGAGGACGGGGCCAGGAATAAACAGCTTGGGTGCAGAAATGATGACAAGAGCTCGGAGAGGTACTGCCTGAGGCTGAGTTCTGACCCTGATACTTATGACTATGGAACCAAGGCCAAGTTGCTGAATGTCTGTGGACCTCAGTTTCCTCACCTGCATCCTGGAGGTAAGAATGTCTCTCTCCATGGAGGTGTGGAAGTTAATTGAGGTAATGCATGCAAAGGAGCTACCTTGGTGACACTGTACACATGGAATATACTAATGGATTGTGGCAATGTGTTTATTGTCAGTAATTAGCGTGAAGGATGATTAGGAAACATGGGCCATACTTTGTAGGGCATTAGAGTCTCAGTCAGAGCTCCAGACTAACTCCATTGTCTAGCCCCTGTGGTAATTCTGATTTTCTCATGGCCTCAACCAAGTCCTTTTGACTCCAAGTCAAGGGTCAAACCACCAGAGTCTCTGTGCCTCGGCATCTCTGTCTGGTTTGCCTGGGTCTGTCTGATGTCTGGGGTGCCCTTAAAATAGCCTCTTTTCCCCTCATATACACAGGAAACCATGCTTTGCCAGCTTGAAATAGACAAAAGTCCAGTTCAGATTGAGAAAGCCATAAACTCTAAGGACTTTAGAAAGGATCTTAGAAAACATCCATTAGCACTTCTTCTTTTGAGGGATGCCCCTTTACACTCAGAAAGTCTTCACACTTAGCCAATGACTTCCAAATCCACGCCAATTTGACACTCCCCAGCTCAGCCAGTCATATCTACTCCACAGTCCACCCTCCATTCTGAGACGTTTGTGATTAAATGGCTTTGTTTATGGGTGTATCTCCCCAGATAGACTGTGAATTCTTCAAGGACAGCTTCATTGTTTAGTTCATCTGTGAATTTCAAGCTTGAATAGAGTCAACTCTCTGTAGATGAGATGCTTGAACAAATTAATTAATATAAACAATCAGCCCCAGCCCCCTGCTGTTGGGAGAGGCTGGACTCTCCTGGGGTAACTGTGTTCCAGGATACAGGCCCCAGGAGATGAGTTTCCAGGCAGAAGGGAGAAATAAAAATGTACAAGGAGATGAGAGCCCAGAGGCTGGATGCCTCCACAAAGTAAAAAAAATGGACAAAGTCCAAAAGATTTAGGCTAATGCCAAAGGAAGAAATGTTGGGTCTTTGCAAAGAGCTGGAACCCACCCAGGGACCAGCATCCTTTGTCTCCTGCTCTGCTTGCTTTCCCACAAAACAAAGGGCAGGTGAGGGGCAGGGGTCCTGATGCCCAGCCAGTGCAGAGTATGCATAGAGGGGATGTGGCACATGGATCTCCTCCTGGGTCCATGAATGTGGCCCTGTCTGCGACTGTGTTGTAAGAGATGGGAGTGGGAGAGAGGGAGAACCTGAGACAGGAGAGTTTTGGAATATGATATAAATTACCCCTAGACCCTTGAGCAAATCATGCTGAATTCTAAGTGGAAACTTGTACAATGTAACAAAGAGTCTAAATTGTTTGGCTTCTAACAGATCTTATTCCCTCAGGTGAAAATCCAGATCCTAAAATTTTTACTTCTCCTTAAATGAGTGGGAAGAAGGAAGGAAGGAAGGAAGGAAGGAAGGAAGGAAGGAAGGAAGGAAGGAAGGAAGGGAGGGAGGGAGGGAGGGAGGGAGGGAGGGAGGGAGGGAAAGAAAGAGAAAGAAAGAAGGAAAGAGGAAAAGAAAGAAAGAGAAAGAAAGAGGGAAAGATGGAAAAAGAAAAGAAAGGAAGGGAGGGAGGAGGAAGAGAGGGAGGGATGAAGAGAGGGAGGAAGGGAAGAATAGAAAGAAATAATTATACTCATAAAATAAAGACCAGGAAAAAGAAAAATCATAGCAGCTGAAGCACTTTCCTCTTTCCTTCTTAATCTTACTTTAGATGTTCTCCTGGTAAAATCATTACAAAGGCCGTTTATTTTTAAAATTGAAAGATTGGGAAGAATCATAATGAGATATTATGTGTAAAAGTTGCACATAAATTTCCTCTTGTCATATTTTGGGCTTCGCTAACGCTTCCCCTTGGCAGGACGGAGGGAAGCTGATCGCTTTAGTATAGATTGTGCGCGCCTCAGAAATATTGCCCTAAGAGAGAGCTCCTGGGTGGCTGACTTGGCTCCATGCTGATTTAGAAATTAGCTGGGCTTTTATTGGCTACACTAAATTGTTCTCAGAAAAAAAATACATTTTTATTACAGAACAAGGGACAGATGATTGAAACAAGCCTGCTTTCGCCTCCATTTGGAGCTCTGTGTTAGACTGTTAAGCATACTTTCTTTTCCAGGGTTCTTGCTGTTGTTTAATGGGGGCATGCAATATCCACCAGTAAAGAAATTACCTCGTTTCCTCAGTGTCCCTGGGGAATTCCTCATCCCTTAATAATGTCCTATTTGAGTTCTCCTGAGTGCATGAGTGGGCAAGTTGAGTGAAATGGAGACTGTATAATATTCTTGTTCCCAGGGTTTGGAAGAACAGAAAGGGTTACCAGACTGTGAAGCTGACTGCTGGCCATTGACTCCAGATCCAGAGCCCATGGTAATGTCACAAAAACACATTGCTGCAATGTCCTACCCACAAAGGCCATGGCAAGGGACATGCAGCGGACTTGCGTATGAGGCTGAACCAATCAAATGATTCCAGAAGCCAAGGAATCAATCATTTGTCAACATTGCCCAAACCAATCCTCATCTGGTTCCTATCTCTTGATGACTCTACTCTTTTACTTCCACCTTGGCTTTGCCATAGGACCTTGGCATCTTCCACAATTCTGGGTAGGTTCTTGGAGCATTCTGTGGGACTTCCTAGTACTGGCCTCCCATAAAACTGCCCTCCTGGTTTCAGACAGAGCCCCTTGCTCAGCATCTGCTCCAGGTACAGAGCTCACATTCCTCTTCCAGAAATACTGGACTTCTCTGTGCTTATATGGATGGGAACAACTAACTGATTCCTGGAAACTTCCTACAAATTAGTTCCATTTATTAGAAGCTAGAAGCCAAAAATACAATCTTATCCAAAATAAATTAGTAGAATAACACAAGGTGATCTGGGTGTTTGAGAAATGAATTGCTCAGCCAACTGAATACGCTTCTTAACTCTTCAAATGCAATCCTTAGTTGTATTTTCTTAAATACACCTATAAAATGCACACTTGTACCTCCTTGCATTAATACACAATATAGCTGAGTGGTTAAGACTTTGGACTCTGTGATAAATCAGAAGTGAGCGTGACATGTATGCTGCCACATCCTAGGCAAACCATGGAAGTTATCTGATCCTGTTTTCTCACCTGTAAAATGGGGATAATTATGGCCCTACCAATGAGGATTGAATATCTGTGTATAGATAAAACAGTAAGCACCATGCCTGATGTACAATGGAACTTGTGACAGGTTAGCTGCTGCCGTTGCCTACCATCAGCACTCTGGATCTGAAAGGTAGATTTATTTTCCCTACAAGCTAAATTCTACAACAGAGCCAAGTCTCACAAGAAGTTAGCGGTTGAGCTAAGATAGAAAACATAACTTTTGATTACTTATCCTTCTCCACTAAACTTCAGACCACACTGCCTCGTATTAAAATTAATTTCTGTTCCCCTTGGGTGGAGATTTGAATTTGTCATGCCTCCCTAAGCCACCAGACCCCAAACCCCATCACTGATTGCTCCTTAGGGAAACCAGAACTACTTGAGGTAATCCACTGCAGGCTCCCCTACCAAGACTGGGAGGGAAATGCCAAATTCTACTTGGTTTCTTTGTAATTAGTAACAGAGAGTAGGAGAGAGAGAGACAGACGGGAAAGGGGCCGGGTTAAGTGGGGTGTGGTTGACATGTGTTCCTAATCATGGCCACACAATGAAAATGTTTTCTTTCTGGGGCAATCAGGCAAAATCTTGGAAAGATGAATTTTTTTCTCCCCCTGTATGTGCAATAATAACAATATCTCCAATTTTTTTTTTTTCCAACCTTGGCACAGTGTGGCATCCAAAACGTTTGGAAACCTTCCAAGCTCTGATGGTCTGTGC
The DNA here is from genome assembly GCA_026826555.1 of Tolypeutes matacus. Classification (NCBI taxonomy): domain Eukaryota; kingdom Metazoa; phylum Chordata; class Mammalia; order Cingulata; family Chlamyphoridae; genus Tolypeutes; species Tolypeutes matacus. Next base: position 7,018,310 of record JAKSZT010021619.1, on the reverse strand, counting down.
ATGACTCTTTTCTCCAAGGACCAAGGCATTCATTATATAATAATAACAACAAGAGCTACACGTATATGATACATACTATGTGCCAGGCTCTAGACTAAGTGTTTTACATATATTGACCAACTCAATCTCCTTTTACAATCCTACAAATTGCTATTTATGTTCTCCATTGAATAGATGAAGACACTGAGGCACAAAGAGGTTTAGTAACTTGTCCAAAGTCAAACAGCTAGTAAGGAGCAGAGGCGGGATTCAGTGTCAGGCAGTCTAGTTTCCAAGTCTGTGCCTGTCACCATTATCCACAACCCTGGCCCTGCAACTTCCACAGTGGAGTGGCTAAGGCAGAGCTGGATTGAAGAGTAGAAGAGCAGAAAGTACAAAAACTAAGATGAGAGCTCTCAGGAAAGGAGGCGATGCCAACAGGCAACTGAGTGTCAGGCTCCCCTTTTGCTCTGGGGCTCTGCATTTCTGGTTCTGCTCCTTCCCAGCTCATGAACCAAACACCTATCACTGCTTCCCCTTTTCACTCTGATTCCCTCAGAGTGAATTGACATCCAGGCTCCACTCTCTTACACTCCTGACTTCAGATTCCTTTTCTAGCCTGTGCTGCTCCTAGGTCAGGGGTTCTTAATCCTTTTTGTTCCATAGTCCTTTTGCCAATCAGTTAAAAACCACGGAACCCTTCTCAGTATGTAGTAGCAGATAGTTTTATGACATTCAACATCAGAGGTCAGAGAAAATAAAGATAATAAGTGGATTTTTTTTTTTTCAATTCAAGCTCATGGGCTCCCTGAAAGCTTTCTACAGATGTCTGTCTGTGGACCCCTGGTTAAGAATCCCTGTTTAGCTCCTGACCTCCATGTCTCCAGCCTTGGCCAAGGACCTGATCCCGGCCCCTAATTATTCCCTATGCTTAACTGCCTAGTTTAGTGTCCACACTCTGAATTGGCCCTTGGCTCTGATTAGTTGCAGCCTAGGGCTCAGCAGCAGGATTTGAATCCCTTTCCAGCCAGCAGAGTAGCCTGACCTGACCTCTGTTGGCTAAGAAGTAGAGGACCCCACACCCACCTGTTGAATATAAAGGCTGAAGTGAATCCTACTTCATGAGTTGGTGCCTATGTCATGAAAGACCCTGAAGGGCTGGCTGCCATCTGCTAAAAGGCAAGCATGGATGGCTGGGTGGATGGCTGGGTGGGTGGGTGGATGAGTGGATGGGTGGGTGGATGATCTCTGACCTCCTTCAATTCCTTCCAAGATTAGAAATTTTGGATAGTGCTGTTTAGGGTCCTAGGGGGACCCACCATTCCAGGAACAGCTGGCAGAGCTGAAATCCATGGAGCATTTGATGGCCTTTGGGGACATAGATTCAGTTTAGGCTGGGAAGAGAAGCATGGGTATGGAATATATACAGTGATTCAAAAATACTGGGTCTGAGCTGACTGAGGAGAAGGGAAATAACTGTTTAATCTGTAAGGGAGATTGATGGTAGAGATATTCCAACATGCAGTTCCCAATAATGTGCACAGTTCAACTCAAAGGCCTGATCTTTCCTGTAAAAGTGAAGAGCACTAGGAGACGTATTAACCTCCCAGAACAGAGAGGAGAGGCCTGAGCCTGATCCCTCAATTTTTATGTAAACTCATAGAAGTGACATGGAGGGAGCACAGAGGAAGAGGCAGTCTCAGTCTTTTATATGCATTTGTATGCATACTGCCTACTACGTGTCCAGCTGCTTTGGATGCATTCACTGGCTCCCCGGATGGGGCTTCTAGAGATTACACACACACAGGCACACATGCATACACATAGGATTATGTTCTAATCACTGAAAAAAACCTCTAATTTTCACAATAACCATATATGATAGTTGCATTTTTACCTATGAGGAAATTGAAGCATATATGTTTCAGTGACCTGCTTGAGCCGGTCTGGGAACGCAGTCTAGGCTCCTGAGCATCATGCCACATTGCCATCATGTAAGCAAGGCAGTGATTGCCTCCCTACTTCCAACACTCCCATTGAAAACCTCTGCCCTGACAGCCTGTTGGAAGGGGAAGCCTATGCACAGCTGACTGTGTCAGCATGGAACAGAAATGCACACCCACATGCTCTGGAAGCTTAGCATGGATCCATGGGGAAACTGAGTAAGAGAATGGCAAGGAATGTGATATAGAGCTGGGCTAGGAGTTGACAACTAGGTCAAACACAGCCATGTGTACCCCAGATACATGAGGCTGCCCAGAAGAGCAGAAGGATGGACATGTGTCCAGGGTGGGACAGAGGCCAAAGGCATCTCATGGCACCCAGAAGATGGAGGTAGTAGCTTCACTCCCTGTCTCTCAACCTGCAAGTTCTGTGGTCTGACTGAAATTTGCTTCCTATCTTTGAATGGTCATGACCCTGATCATGTCAGCAAACCTCTTCCTCAAGCCAAGTAGAAGAGTTTTCTTTTTGTTTTAATTAAAATTCTCCCTGACTAAGAGACAAGTTACTTTACAACAGGAGATTATACCCAAGTTAGCATGACTGTCTGAGATTTAAAATATTAGTAAATAATAAAGGTAATAATGATACTATATTGAATATTTACCAGGTAACAAGTGCTGTGCTAACTACTTTATTTGCAATATCTCCATTAATTCTCTTACTAATCCTGTGAGGTAAGTGCTATTATTATTCTACTTAAGGAAAAGAAAATTGTGGTTTATAAAGGTTAGAAATCCATTTGCTCATTCACAAATATTTGCATGTCTGCTGTGTACTGCTACTTCTTCAGGACTTGGAATGTATCAGCAAATAAAACAGACAAAGCTCCCTGGCCTCATGGAGCTATGTTCTAGTGAGCAAGTTGGATAACCAAACAGTAAACATAATAAATAACGCCTATAGGATATTAGAAAGCATCATGTGCTATAGAAACAGAATAAAAGATCAGGGTTAAGACTATCTGGAATGTCAGAGTGGACCTGGGCTGGATTGCCATTTTAAATAAAGAGAGTATAGGGCATGCTTCATTGAGACAGTGACATTTGAGCAGAGGCTTAAAGGAGGTGAGGGCAAACAACCACTTGGGAGAGTGTTCCAGGCAGCTGGAACAGCCAATGCAAAGGCCCTGAGGCAGGATCACCAGCAAGGAGGTCCACATACCTGGAACTGAAGGGGTGGTGAAAAGAGAGATGAGAAAGGAGGCCAGAGAAATTTTAATCTGAGGGCAGTGGAGACCTAGGAGAAAGCTTTGATCACAGGACTGACTTGGTCTGACTTACATTTTTAAAGGATTGCTACAGATACTGCTGTGGGAAGAGGTAAGATCTGAGTCTGTAAGGTCAAAGCAGTGGCTGAGCCCAGTTCTATTTTACTCCTACGCATTAAACTCTATTTCCTTTCTAGTTGTAAAGGCTCTGAGTTGATAAAGTGTTATTTCAAATTATCTTCCCCTCTGTATGGTCTAATAGTTTTCTGTCTTTATTCTGGCATGAGAAGCCTTTGCAGACTTCTTTTCCTATTGAACTGTCAACAAAATTCCTGAAATAGTGGTGAATATTTGTTCATATTGGTGAAGATTAAGGTTCTTGCTATTTGCCTGGCACTGAGCTAAGTTTATAAAAATTCTATCTCACAACAAAGCTCTGAGGCAATGGTTCAATTGTTACCCTATCGTGCAGGTGAGGGCCTGAGGCCTGAGAGCTTCCTCACTAGCCCTGGCTCCCAAGCAACTCTCCCACTGAAGGATTGCCCAGACCATCTGCGTTGGGATTGGAAGGACCTTTTCAAGGAACTTCGCACTGAGTAGGCTGCTGGCTTTTATTTATTAACCTCTGTTCCTACGACAGTGTCCTGCACTTGGACGAAATCTAGTATGTTTATCTTGAATGACTGGTTTGTGTTAACAAATTTTAGCTTAGTTAAAATAAGCCCCAGAAACACCAAGTATTACCTTGGAAGATGAGTAGCCATGAAGCAGTGTGTTCAGTTTGGAGCTCTTGGATGTGATGGATTAATGATATTTCAAGTGGGTAGTGAATTTGCATTTGCTGACCCATTGATATATATATATATATATAAATATATAAATATATATATAAAATCCCAACTCTGCCACTCACTTTGGTAAGTTTTTATCCATTGTGGGCCTCACTTTCTACACCTGTATAATGGAAATACTGCTACGCATGCTGTAGTCATTAAATGATCTAATGTCCATGAAACCTTTACAATTGTCTGGTCCACAATAGGGGCCCAAGAAATGTCACCTGTCATTATTGTATAAGCTTGCAATGCCTTTTCTTAACCCAAGGAGGCTCAGCTAGATCCAAGCCAGACAAAGCTACAACTTGCTTCCCCCAGGCCTTCAGAAATATGTTCTAGAGAAACAATCGCAGCTTGTAAATGTTTAACTTTTACTGGCTCTTGGGAAGGGGAGGGGAGGGGAGGGGAGGGGAGGGGAGGGGAGGAAACAAAGTCATGATTGCAACGTTTTCCAGTTTTTGTGGTGTAAATACTCCCAAGTCACAAACACGATGTCACTGAATGTAGAGTCTGGAGAAGATGTGCACAGTGGGTTCACACCTAGTCTTTCCAGCTGGCTCCAGTACAGCACTGTAGCTATTTTTCCACGCTAGGCCCTCCTCATGCCAATTCAGAACGGACTATCAGTCCAATAGGTACAGGCTTAGCCTCCTCTTCACTCCACAAAGGGGCTTGTCTTTAGTGCCCATGTAAACAAGGAGAGTTTTGCTTTATGAATAAGCATTTATAGAATATTCCAGGCTAAGCATTTTATACATAGTAACTTATTTCAATAAACAAGCCTAGGAAGTGCCTTGCTCCCTTCGCCTTTTGGTGAACTTGTCTAATCGTTGTGTCAGACCTCGCCTTGCAGCCCAGAAGGAGTGGAGACACCTGCAGGGAGCCAGCAGCACAGGTGTTGCGCTGTGACAAAAGTGCCTGGGGTGCCTGCGACAGAGGCTCTTTGATAAATACTGCTTTTGCATTTCCCCTAGAAGGTGAGATTCCCAAGTCTTCCTTGACTTGCCTTTCATAAGACTGAACAGCATCCCCTGCTGCTTCTGTGACTAGGTTTCCAAAGGTTATTCTGGCAGCCAGAGCACAACAGCTGCTCAGCCCTGTGATGATCCAGCCGCCCCAGAGGAGCAGAGGTGCAGCAAGGCCTGATGCCCTGTGCCAAGTGCAGCACCCACCAGCTGCCTCCCTCCCCTTCCATTAGAGCAGGAGCCCCATTAACCGTATCAGCCCCGGTGGGTGCAGGCCCGGAGAAGAAGCTGAATTGCCAGGAGGCCCAGTTGCCCACAATCACCTAGGTAGTGGCGCAGACTTGTCCTCCCACTTTGTGCTCCTAAGTCGCTCTGCTTGTTTCTATACCAATCCTCCTTTGCTTTTAGCCATTGCACCGCAAGGCTCAGCCACTTTCGTTACAGTCTAGCCAGTAAGTCATAATAGAGAGAAAACATACATTAAAGCAAGTTAAGTGGGTTGTAACATTAAGAGAAATCTGTAAGGATTAGGAAGCCTCTTGTTATGTCTTTCCTCTCTCTTTGCACAGTCATTAGCATTCTTGGATACTACCAGGCATGAGCAAAAACACAGAGAGATTCCCACTCCTTGGTAGGGAGAGAGGGGAATACCTCAACCCAGACACTGATCCCATACCAAAAGGATGGAATGGATGGAGTCTTCTAGATTCCTATTCCTAGGACGCAACCCAGCCTAAGCCATTTGGGATGCAGCCCGGATCCCCAAGGACAAGGAGTTCTTAACCCAAGCAGAAAATGAACAAAACAAAACAACACAGAGACACCAATGTGAATAAATAAAGCAGATGAATCCACATATAGGAAGGCTCCCCCATCATCAGGCAGACTCCTGAGGCCTGACAGATGCCAGAGCAGAATCCACTTGCATCTTCCAAGTTGTGCAAACTCATTGCCCATTGTTACCCCCAGAAAAGTGGAGCCGGAGGAGAAGAACGTCTTTGATCTTAATACCCAGGTCTGGGTATCACTGATTTTTTTTTTTAATTTTAGGCAGATTTAAATCCTCCCCAGCCCTTGCCCTTTTTGCTATCCAATATAATAACCGTGGTTGGGGGTCTCCATCCTTTCACTGAGATGTGCTCCTAGTGGGACCTTGTTATCACTCTTCAAGCTGCTGGCTGAGCAGAGAATTTGTACAGGGCTGGGCTGGGCCCTAAAGGCAGAGGCTGGGGGACTAGTTACCTGGTGGTAAGGGGGGAGGGAGGAAAAGGAGGACAAGGCCAGAGATAACTGGGAGTCGCCAGGGCACCTTCACTGAACCCTTTCTCTGCTTTTGTGAAGCCCAAGCTAACCTGATCTTGGTGGATGCACATTTTTATGAACATCAGCCACAGTGAATTCAAATAATTGTCAGCTCTTAATTTTCGAAAATCAGTTGCAAATTTTTAATGTTATAAAGATAAGATTTATTCAGTATTAAAGGGGAATTTTTAATTAAAAAAAAAAAAAAGAAAAATATGCAGTCATACCATCCTAGCACAGCAATGATTTTTCTTTGTGTTTTTCTTTGAGCCTTTAAATGTATATGTGAACACATACTTTAAATAATTGCAAACATGGTTCATGTTTTATTTTTAATTTACTGTTTCTTTCATTTTACTTCAGAGTTCCACTAAGAGGAATGGCTAAATAAAGGAAAATTAATATTTTTGACTCCAGTTATATATTGTAGTGTTGCTTTCCAGAAAAGTTTGCATTGATTTTCAAAGCAACATCTCCATAAGAATGGACCAAACTTGTAATAATTTTGTCAGGTCTGGGTATCACTGATTTTTTTTTTTTTCATTTTTTATTTTAGGCACATTTAAATCCTCCCCAGCCCTTGCCCTTTTTTCTATCCAATGTAATAATAACAATAATAATAATATTTTAAAATAGCTTTCAGCTACATGAATTTTAGGAAACTACCTTCACTTTATTTTATGCATTCAAAGAATTCCATCCAGATACACTGCAATTTGGACCAATCTGAAAGTGGGATACTTGGAGTTGAAGAGCATCTTCCCTGCTGGAGGGGAAGTTGATGCTGCTGGTTGAAAGACAATGGCAGTGATGCTGCATGTAGGCAGTACTGTAGAACCCCATAAATGGCCCCTAATCTGAAGAGGCAAGGCCTGGAGCTGGAATTACAGAACCTTCATGAAAAGTCAATGGAAGACCATCCTGGTGGCCGCTTGGGGTTGGTTTACTCAAAGGGGAACATGCACCGGCCAGATGCCGATGCTGACACCCTACAGGGATGCTGTCGTTTTGCCACAGATGCTGCTGCTGACGATAATAAAACCGTGTTTACTATATGCTACGCGGTGCACTTGTTAAATACTCCACTATAGATTATCTCATTTAGTCCTCACTGCAGCACTATTACACATCAAATCATGATGAATCAAAAAGTACTCTAGGCTAAAAGACAGCTTGCTCGTGGCCACAAACGCAGACACTGGCCTCCAGAGTCTTTGTCTTCTCAACCATATTATCGATGAGCTCTTACAGCAAGCTTTATAGTTTCTCATCTCTGTTATTTTTACCGACCTTCTCCAGAACTGTAAAACAAATATTCTATGGTCAAAATACATCTTAGGGCTTGGGGGAGAGTGAGGTGCCACGTTGCCGTATAGGCATCCTCCACCTTTATCAGCCAACCATCAATTAAGCACTAATCTTGGGTACCTCAAGTCTTTCCTTTTTCAAAATGAGATTCCATCCACCTGGGCACTCTTTCTCCCTCTGGAGTGGGTTTTGCCCCCTTTCTCTGTTTGAAATTGTTTGCTTTGGGAGCCAATTAAATGTCTAAGGCTTTCTTTTCTTGGTCTCTTCCAAGAAAATCACCTGGTTCTTACACAAAAATCTCCTAGTAGCCTACTGTGCAGTATCTGGCTTCTTCCATTACGTGCTGAGATTTGTCTCCCTGAAACTCCCATGACAGATACTATCACCAAATGGTAGCCAAAGCCTGAGGTCCCACCCAAACTCCATCCTTGAGCCAGTGCAGCCCACAGGAGGGCACATTCCTGATAAGGCCCTGCCCTTAGAAGGACCATTTATCCTACTCTCCTTCCATTCTCTACCCATAAGAATATGAGAAACTGTGCTATAAGCTCAGGAAATGTTCAGAACATGTATCAGAAGAAGGGAGGTCTCAGATAAAGAAATCACAACATGTTTTAAATAAAAAGATAAGAAAAAACATGACCAGTATGTCAAATGCCAATTTTTAGTTTTGTTCATTTTGTAAATAAGTGAAAGTTTAGAAATTATGACATCAAGATTTCAATTCAAAGTCTGTGGAAGCCATTAACTTCCGCCTCTCTCCAGCTGTTTATTTCAGCCTCATTTACACGGAAATAATTTTGTACTTTAAAAGAGAAAAAAAAAAAAATCATGAGCATTATTAGGTAATACTGTGGTTAATTTCTTCTTACTAGTATTTTTCAACATGGGGTCAAAGCATTAGAATCCCTGGAGTAGCTAGTTAAATGCAAATTTCCAGCCTCATTCCAAGTCTACTAAAACAGAATTTCTGGAATTTGAGCTTAGAAATTGCAGTTTCAATGCTTCCCTTCGTTATTACTTATGCTCAAGTTTGGGAACCACTGCTCTGTCACCTCTGCCTCACACTGCCTGGCTCAAATGAACTGGATGGAGACAGAAGTACTCAGCACAACGGAAGCAGACCTGATATGGATTCTGCCCCACTCTGAATGTTCCCATCTTCTTCACACTTTCCATAGAATTCACGTAATCAAGAGAATGTTTGAGTAGATTACCTATGACCACAAAAGACAGCCAAGTGTCTGAACACGCTATTGAATGAAGTTTTATGAGTGATCAAGAAACAAAATAAGCTCCTCTGCTGGTGGAAAATGAAGGTATGAAAAGAATTCAGCTACTGCCAATGGGGGCACAGAAGGGAGAAGGAGAGGTTAGACAGAACAAAAAATGCCTTGCCCAACTCTCTGGGAAGAGACACAATTCACTCCTAATCCCTGGAGTTGTTTTGCCACCTATAGAGAAGTAGAGTTGGACTAGCAATGAAACTTTTATGAGTCAGCCTTGAACTCAAATGTTCTGTACTATAATCTCCTTTAGTGTGCTCAGGCTTCTTAGATCATGGGTAGCAACTGTTTATTTAGAAAATATAACTGCAATAACCATAAGGGATCTCTTACGTTCTCAATTTGTTTAACCTTTCTTTTATAGACATGCAGGGCAGGATAATTATTGTAATTCTGATTCCTTAACATGGGAAATCCTGTGGACTTTATATACATCTATTTTCCCATCCAAATAGAAAGATGTTAGATAACCAAGGTCAATGGTACCTCTGATTAGTTACTCACTCATTCCTGCATTCATTCATTTACCAACTTTTTATTGAGTTCATGTTATATTGAGCACAGATATTATTCTAGTTGCTGGAGAAAGTGGTGAAACAACAGATGAACTCCCTAACCACATAGATTGTATGGTCTAATGTGAAAGTTATATAAGTAAACAGGCAATTTTAATATAGAATGAGTGCTATAATAGAATAATACAGCCTCCTTGGGAGAGACTCAGCTATGAGAACAAAGATGGCAAGAATGAGAGGTGGGTACCCTTTTAAGGTCCTTGGCAATCATTCAGGTGAAAGAGAGGTGCCAGTGACCATGGAGAAACATTGATCTCCTTTGATGTTTTTGGCTCATTTTTCTTTAGAGGTATTGGGTTTTAGGGGGAGACTAATCACTCACTTCTTCTGTTAATGGCTTCTAAACAATTAATCAATGGACAGAAGCCCAAATGTGAACTCACATACATTAAGAGCTAGTAAAGCTGGGTCTCCTCTCTCTCACTCAAGTTTGAACTTATCCACTCAGCTCTAGGGCAGGAAGTAGAAAATGGAAGGTCTTGACTCTTCTAAAGTAGGGTCACAACTAACCTTGCAGGGGCAGACAGTATTATGGCCCCAAATTTTCTTGCTTCCCTGCATCCATACCCTTTGACTGTATCCTCTTGCAAGAGTCAAGACTTGGTCTTGTGCTCTGCTTTAACCAATAGCATGTGCTGGAAGTGATAGCATGTTAGACCTGAGTCTAGGCCTTAAGAAACCTTGCATTTCTCCTTGTCCTCTCTCAGAAGTGCCACCACTTTGTGAAGGAATCCAGCTTAAACCTGCCGGAGAATGAGAAATCTATCCAAGGCCAACCTATAGCAGCCACAGCCAGATGAACTCTCAAACATGGGAGACAGCTCAGCCAAGATGAACAGAGTTGCCTACCAGACTCACAGTTGACCAGTGATGCATCAGTGAGCCCCACTGAAATCTGAAGAACCACTTAGTTGACCCACAGACTTGTGAATAATAACAAATGATATTGTTCTAAGCCACTGATTTTTTTTACGTTGTTTGTTACACAGCAACAGCTAACTGATTCATTCCTTGAGGTCTGGGAGATCCAAGAAACAGAGGTTAGACAGAGAAAGATAGAAGATACTGCCTCTTTTATTGCCATGTCCTTGTGGCTTGTTACTATGGCCTAGTCCACATCAGGTTCTCGCTGATTTAACCAACCATCAAGAAGGAAGTGAGGACACTGGAGAGAGGAGTCAAATATTCCCTCTGACACTTTCTTGAGGCAGGGCCTGAGGCAGAGCCTTACTGGAGGAACACCTTCCTTCTTCTGAGATACCAAAGGTGCTCACCATATCTCCATTCTTACTCTCTCTATGGGTTACTCCTCAGATAAGTCCACAATTTGGAGAATAAAATAAAGTAATAAAATTATATGAGGGCTGTACTTGGTTAGGACTGAAGGAAAAAAAAAAAAAAAAAAGAAACAAACAAAGACCCACAAAGCAAAGTCAATTAATACACTTTCATCATACTTCTCTATTTTTGCCCTAAACTAGTACCCAGGCCTGAGTATAACAAAGTATATATAAAAACAAACTGTCAGGACTCTGACGCAGTCAAAAGCTAGAGGCAAATGTCTCTACTAAACTTTTGATGGAGCCCTAGGGAGAGGAGGAGAAGGCCCTAAGTTGAGAGAGATTGGCAGCTGGGCTGGGAGCGCAACCTGACTCTCCCTTCCCTGTTTCACAAGGAAAGTTTTGTTTGGATTTTAAGACACTGTGGGTGACTCCTTTGGGGCTTTGGGGAGATACTATGTTCTGGAGGAACATCTGGGCTGCCAGCTCAAGTGGGGCTGAAACTCTATCCTGGTCAGAGTTGCTCTAATGAATCAGGTGTAGATGTATTTTTCCAGGATGTTCAAAACCACATCTTACTTTGAGAAACGTGGTTTTGTCCATAGAAACTGCATTCAAAGGCCAAGTGAGCCTACCAGGTTCCCATGAAAGCTATGTTTACCGAGGCTTCATGCCCAAAGAATCAAATCCAAAGGCTAAAAGCATCGGCTCCACACATCATTCTTCATTCTTCAAAATATATTGAGAGTGCTCATTAACAAAATCTCCATCCCCATCAGCAGACTCACCCCATGTCATTCCCACCTTGTGCTTATAATACAGTTTCAAAATGTTGATCCATTACTTTGAGCTGAAGGATTGTATTTTTAAATCACACTTATTTTTCTTTCTTCCAAGGAAATTTACCGTAACATTGTCAGGTTCTTTACTTCTTATCCCACCTTGATAGTGTGTTATTGCTCATAGTAACACTTGTACTCTACATACTCTTTTAGCCTATTATCTACCACACATTCCAGGGACGTAGTAGTTTATTATGTTACAAACATCAAGGTTTGTATTTAAAGAGCCCTTAATATTGAAAGCAATTTTACATGGCTTAGCATAACTTGATGCCATTGACACATTAGGAAAAAAAAACTTAAATGTCATTTCTGTATCTTATGGCATCTCGATAAGATTGGTAGAAGGATGTTATTATTTCCCATTATAAATGAGGTAACTGTGTCATGCACTTGGTTAGAGATGGATCTAGGAATACAGTCGAGAGTGTTGATGGGAGTCATTAATCCTGGCTCACTGGTGGCTGGGGCATAGAATAGGCAAGAAGGGCAAAGGTCCATGGGGTAGAACAGTAAACAGGCTGAGGGCGAGGACACTATGCAGAACAGGGACCTGCTCTCATCAGCAAGGAGCTGCACTCAGCCCTTGGAGTACTAGGCTGAATGCAGACCAGAGACAAGGTACATAATTGCAGTCTACCTGCAAATTGTAATCATTGATGCAAAACTTGTTTGGGAGCTATAATTTGTGGGAAGTACACACCTACATAAAATTAATTTTACAAAACTTGAGAATGTCGAGATCAGATTATATGCCTGCTGGAGGCATAAACGTATCTGTGCAAGCCCACTAGCATCCTGCTTCTCTTGTAATCTATTGCACTGGATGTCTGCAATTTGTCTCCCCAGTATTCGTTCTTTTAAATTACTCATCATGCCCTGATTCTCCTTTAGGGTGGTTAACCTTCTTTCCTCTCTCCCCTTTGTAGGGTGAGATAGGGATGGGCCTGAAACTTAATGATAAAGGTGGGCCCAGACCAACTTAAGTCAATCAGATTTACTTTTTTCCCCCTGATCACTGATTGGCTCAGAGATGGGCAGGTAACCAAGTCATGGCCAGTGAAATTCAAAGGTATCTTTCTTGTGAGTTCTGTCTTGAAAAACCCTGTCACTCACCCTTACAACAAACTGAATAAACTGGGTGCCTGATCTTGTGCTAGGATGAAAGATAAAATCTGTGCCTTATCCTCAATCTGTTCAAAATGGGGGAGACAGCAATATGAATAAATAATCAGAATAACTAGTGCTATATCAGAAGTATTGAGGAGTGGCAATGAAAGCAGAGAGGGGAGATTATCCTTAGTGTCCATCTGCAGTAGGATGGTGCAAGCCTCAGGGTTTTCTGACTTTCCATTGACACCAGCCACTCCATTCCTGGTGGCCCTTATTCATCAGGTAGTTTGGGTCTCTCTGTGAGAAATCTCCCTTTCTGATTATGCCAAATAATTCATTACCCAGACCTTAATTTGCTAATTTCCAGATGTTCTGAGGTCCATATTAGAAATATCATTGTCTAACCAAATAATGTCTGTTGAAGAGACAAGTACCAGGAAGGACATTTTAACATCAAATACAGGATTAGTAAACACAGAGAACTAAAAGGGATGAAAATGGAAATTGAGTTTAAAAGAATAATTAAGCAATAAATTAATATGGAAATATCTGAGCCCTTCTGGACAGATGATTGAGCCGATTTTGAGCTTCAGAGGAATGCTATTAAAACAGCAATACAAGTCAGAAATGATAATGCTAATGATTCTGAGTAGGCAGACATTGGAACTTGAACCACAAAATAAATAGGTAGATGTTGGAACCTAACCAAAACACAAGTTAACCAAACCTTTCATTGAGTTTCTTTTTGTAATTCAACAAATATTTATTGAATGTCTCTTCAGGGCCATGAACTGGTTAAGTGATTTCTGAACTGACAACCATAAACTGAGCTGGAAAGTAAACCACTCAACTTTAATTTTTAATGGAAAACTAAAATTCCAGGCCAAGATATTTATACTGAACATTTATAAAAAAAATGTTTGCTGGACATTTGACTCAGGTATCAATTTTACATTTTTGGTAATTTTCTGATATCACTCATTAGTTAAAATGTGTGTCTAATTCCATATGAGCACAACCGAATGTTTTATTGGGAAAAAAAGCTGATTTCTACAAAAGTGGACAAGACATTCTCTCAGTTTTACATAAAATGCATTTGACATATCAGAAAAATAGTACATGTGTATATAATTTAAGCTAGAGCTAATTTTCCATGAGCTGATCATTAAAGCATAGGTTTTGGATTCAGCAAGAATTAAACTAGCATCAGTGATGGGTTAGTTATTAGCTTAGAAAAGTTATTTAAACTTTTAGAGCCTCTAATTTCTTTATCTCTGAAATGGAGGTAATAATGCCAACTTTCAGAGTTGTTAGAGTGACTTGATATGATATTTTCTTAAAATATGTAGCACAGGTGAGTAAAGGTGCAAAATGGTGAAATAGGGAGTTTTACAAATTGGTCCCTCTACTAGGAAAATGAAAAAGCTGGTAAAAGAGACTGGAATTAACTAGGTCATAACCCCGGAACCAGACTGGACATTCAGAACAACTGCAGGAATGCTAGAGGAAGCAAAGTCTGCTGAGAGTCAAGCTTTTGTAAGTGAAAGCATGTACCAGTGACCCACCCCCATTGCTCAGCCACACAGCAGCAGCTGTGAAAATGGCTAAAACTTGGGCTGTGGCAACATGGCCCAGGTTGCAGGAGTAGCCAGCTGAGGCCAGGGCTGACAGAGGAAACTCTAAAAGTTGGGGTTTAGGTTTGAAGTCACTCCGAGGGCTTCCTGAGGGAACAAGTGCAGAAGCTGGCCTCAGTTTCTGACCTCTGGGCAGCAGCCCATCTAGCCTCCCACCAGAATCCACCTGCATGTAAAAAGCTGGTGCACCTTCTTCGGCTGTTGTTTTTATTTTTCCCCTTCTATGTGTGGGGATTTCCTGACCTGGCAGATCCCTGAGGGCACATCAGAGACATTAACCTTGGTTTCAGCCCTTGCAGCAATAGCAGCTTCTAGCTTCCAACTAGCATCTAACAGGTATACTTTAAAGACCTAGTACACTTTTTCATAGGTTGAGTTTCTTCTTTCTCTTTTGTTTGGCAGATCTTAAAGGCTCAGTGCAGATGCTAGCCTCGGTTTCTCTCAAAAGCAGTGTCTACCAGCTTTACACCAGCATCTACAGGACATAAAGCACCGGTGCACCACCTTTCCTTTTTCTTTGTTTTTTGATTGATTGTTACACTTTTGAGTCTGACAGATCCCTGAGGGAAGAGAAGAGATGATGGTCTAGGTTTTTACCATGAAAGCAGCTTCTGGCTTCCCACTGATGCATAAAAGAGACTTGAAGAAGGAGGTTATGTCATTATTTTTTTCTTTTCTTTTCTTTTTTTTTTTTTCGGTGGGGGGATGTTTTTATCTGTTAGTATTTTTCCCTTCTCTCTTTCATTCTTTCCTTTCTTCCTCCCCCTTTTTACTTTCTTTCTTGTTCTTTTTTCTTCTTGTTCTTAGTCTGGCAGACAGAAGAGTAGAAGAATTAAATTTCCATGATGGCCACAACATAAAATTCTCAGAATGTCAAGTTCTCAACAAAAAATTTTAAAACACACAAAAAGACAAGAAAAGGAAATATCTCAACAGAAATATTCTGGAGGAACTGCAGTCTCTGGAATTACTAATTGTATTAGTCAGCCAAAGGGGTGTTAATGTGAAATACCAGAAATAGGTTGGTCTTTATAAAGGGTGCTTATTTGGGGTAGAAGTCCATAGTTACCAGGCTATAACGTATAAGTTTCTTCTCTCACCAAAGTCCATTGTCACGTGTTGGAGCAAGACAGCTGCTGACGTTTGCCAAGATTCAGGCTTCTTGGGTTCCTCTCTTCCCTAGGCTGCATTTCTCTCCGGGCTTAGCTCCTCTGTTTCTTCCACAAGGTCAGCGCTAGACTATCAGGTGAACGGCTTGCTTCTCTTCTCCTGGGACCTTCTCTCCAACATCAAAACTCCAACATCAAAATTGCTTCTCAAAAACTGCTCCTTCTGTCCTTTGCCTTGCCTTTTATATTCGATTCCACCACCCACCGAGGGGTGGGGCCCAACACCCTACTGATGTGGCCCAGTCAATGCCCTAATCATAACTTAATCATGCCCAGATTAATAGATCAGTTTACTGATCAGTTTACAAGCATGATCCAAATATATTTTTGGAATTCATAATTACATCAAATTGCCAAATGGCTACACTAATCAAAGACCTTAGAACAACTTTCATAAATAAGATCAATGAACCAAAAGAAAACATGGACAAAGAAGCAAAAGAAATCAGGAAATCAATATATGAACAAAATGAGAATTTTAATGAGATAGAAATTATAAAGGCAAACCAAATGGAGATTCTGGAACTCAAAAGTACAATAACTGAAGTGAAAATTTCAGTAGAGGGGTTTGGGAGTAGATTGGAGACGGTAGAAGAAAGGATCAAAGAAGTAAAAAACTTTGAAATTGTCCAGGTTGAGGAGTGGAAAGGAAAAAGAATGGAAAAAAATCAACAAAGACTGAGGGAAATGAGGAACATCATCAAGAGTACCAATACACACATTATAGGAGTGCTGGAAGGTAAAAAGACAAAGAGATAAAGAGGCAGAAAAATATTTGAAAAAATAATGGAAGAAAACTTCCCAAATCTGATGAAAGATATGAATATAAAAATCCAAGATGCATAACAAATGTGAAACAGAATGAATTCAAACAGATCCACACTAAGACACATGATGATCAAACTGTACATACCAAACACAAAAACAGAATCTTAAAAACAGCAAGAGTGAAGTGACATGTCAAATATAAGGGATTCTTAATAAGATTAACTTAGATTTCTCAATAGAAATGACAGAACAAAAGGCAACAGGAGGACATATTTAAAGTGCTGAAAGAAAAAATAAACCTCCACTGTTACCTGAGAATAATATACATGAAAAAGCTGTTCTTTAAAAATGAGGGAGAAATTAAGATATTTCCAGACAAACAAAAACTGAGGGACTTCATTACCACTAGACCTACCTTATAGGAAATGCTAAAGGAAGTCTTCCATGTTGAAAGGAAAGGCAGATAGTATCTCAATCCTGGTTGAAGAAATAAAGATCTTCAGAGTAAGCAACAACATGGGTAAATACAGAAGCCAGAATTATTTTATTTTTCATTTGTAATTTTATGCTTTTATTTTTTATGAGGCTTAACATTCAAATACATTAAAAAGCAAGCATAAATCTTTGCTACTGAACACACAATGTATAAAGATGTAATTTATGAAAAGAACAACATAAAAGACAGCGATGGAAGGATACACGTATTGAGTATGTGTAGGCTATTAAAGGAAAGTTGGAATTAACACAAATTAAATTGTTAAAGGTTTTATATGCTAAATATAATCTTCATGGTAATCATATAGAAAATACTAAAAAATCTACAGGGAAAGAAAGGATAAGTGATTCAAAATGGGTAGTAATGAAGAAAATGTCAAAAGTAAAGGAGGAAACATATTTCATGCAAATAGTAATTAAAAGAGAGCAGGGGTGGCTATATTAATATCAGAGAAAATAGACTTTAAGTCAAAGACTGTTATGAGACATAGAAAGACATTATATATTGAAAAAGGGACAATTCAACAGGAAGACTTAGCAATTCTAAACATATATGCACCTAAGAGCAAAGTACTAAAATTTATGAAGCAAACATTGACAGAGTCAAAGTTCTACAATATTAGTTGTATAATTCAATACACCACTTCAATACTGGATAGAACATCTAAACAGAATATCAATAAGGAAATAGAGTACCTGAACAACACTATAAACCAATTAGATATAACTGGTATATATAGAACATTCACTCAAAAACATCAGAATACATATTCTTTGCAAGTGCACATGGATCATTTTCTAGGATAGATCAAATATTGGGGAACAGAAAAAGTCTCAATAAGTTTTAAAAATATTGAAATCATAAACAGTAACTTCTCTTACCACAATGGAGTGAAGCTAGATATCAATAATAGAAGGAAAACTGGAAAATTTATAAATGTAATGGAAATTAAACAGTACACTTTTAAACAATCAAAGGGTTAAAGAATAAATTACAAGGAAACTAGAAAATACTTAGAAACAAATGGAAAAAAAGACACGAAATACCAAAACTTTTGGGATGCAGTAAAAGCAGTGTTGAGAGGGAAATTAACAGTTATGAAAGCCTATATTAAAAAATAAGAGAGATCTGAAATCAATAATGTAAGTTTACATCTTGCAGAACTAGAAAAACAAGGAGCAAAGTTAACTCAAAT
Organism: Tolypeutes matacus; assembly: GCA_026826555.1. Lineage (NCBI taxonomy): Eukaryota > Metazoa > Chordata > Mammalia > Cingulata > Chlamyphoridae > Tolypeutes > Tolypeutes matacus. The sequence goes on along the minus strand of JAKSZT010021619.1, from coordinate 7,000,351 downwards.
TTAGCAGAAGAAAGAAAATAAAGATTAGATCAGAGTTAACTGAAACAGAGAACAGAAAAAAAAATTGAGAGAATAAACAAAACAAAAACTTTGTTCTTCAAAAAAAAATTCAATAAAATTGAGAAACCTTTAGTTAGACCAACTAAGAAAAAAAGAGAAAAGATGCAAATAACTAAAATCAGAAAGACAAATGATGATATCACTACTGACTTTATAGGAATAAGGATTATTGGAGAACATTAGAACAACTGTACTTTATAAACTAGATAATTTAGAAGAAATGGAAATAGAAAAATATTAGAAATACTTTAATTATCCCAGTTGACTCCTGAAGATATAGAAAATGTCAATAAACCTATAACAAGTACAGAGATTGAATCAATAATAAAAAACCTTCCACCAAAGAAAAGCCAGGATAAGATGGCTTCACTGGTGAATTCTACTGAACATTTAAAGAAAAATTAATACCAATCTTTCTTAAACTCTTCCAAAGAATTCATGAGAAGGGAAACTTCCTAATTCATTCTATGAAGCCATCATTACTTTGATACCAAAGCCTGGTAAAGACATCACAAGAAAAGATACTTACAGACCAATTTCTCTTATGAAAATAGATGCAAAATTCCTTACCCATATACTGGCAAACTGAATTTAATGACTTATTTGTTTTATTTTATTTTATTTTTTTATTGTGGGTAAAAATCAAAATTTTCACAATACATACCAATATTTGTAAAATGATATATAAATATATATGCATATATGTGCATTTGCTTACAAAAATGTTATTTATATATATATAAATATATTTTAACAGGTGCTTAGATTACCTAAAATATTACACGGAACCCACCGGGATTCCCATGTTGCCCACCTCCCACACCTCCCACCACATCCCACACAAACATCTCCCACAAGTGTGGCCCACCACCCTCAATGGACTTACACATACTGGGGCCTTGCCACCAACCATAGACCACAGTTCATATCGTAGACCACACTTTCTCCCACACAGTTCTGAGTGGTGTGTGCTGATTTAAAATGGCCTACATCCGTTGCCACAACGGTACTCAGGACAACCTCCAAATCTTAAAGAAGCCCCTGTATTTCAACTGCGCATCCCCTCCTTGCCCCAAAAATGTCAAGTGGCCCTTGGCTCCACCTCATTGTTATAATTTCTTCCATTGCTAGAATCACCATATGTGTACAACAGAATACCATCAAGTCCACTCTAGTCCATAGTTCTTCCCCCAATCCTGAGGGGACTGGGATGGTGATGTCCACTCCACCTCCAAGTGAGAGAGGGCTTATATCCCATGGATATGGTGGGTGGGATGATCCTGCCTGCAGATGCAGGCTCTCTCCATTCCCTGGGATGGCCGTTGCCCATCGTTTTCTCCTTGCCAGGTGACTTGGATGAGTCCATTGAGCTGTAGGGTAGGAGTTGCAGCTCCATCGCGATTCCACGCACACCTGGCACATAGGTAGGCCAGAGGCTCCAGTCTCTGGAAGTATACCTAAAAACTCCAGCATCACAGATAGGTTTGAATAGAAGGGACTGATGAACCATGTGCAGGGAGGACTTATTTGAGTCCAATTCTGTCACTCTCAGGAGCACAGATTCCAAAATGAAGCCCACTGATAAGGCATCCGTCTCTGGGGCTATCCCCCCTTTTATAGGACCTGGGTGTCTCCAGAGCTCTCAGGAGCCCCTCTGTGTGGGGTGATAGGCACTTTGACATTCTATGAGCTCCTACTGAGTTGTGCGTAAGAGTTGCCTCTGGGATGATCTCCCGACTCTCTTTGAAGTCTCTTAGCCACTTGAACTCATTTGTCTTTACCTTTCCCCCTTTTATTCAAGGTCTTTTTCCAGTTGTGTTGCCAATTGGCACTTGGTATTAATCCCTCATTGCCAGGGAGGCTCATCCCCGGGAGTCATGTCCCACGTTGGGGGAAAGATAATACATTCATATGCTGAGTTTGGCTTAGAGAGAGGCCACATTTGAGCAACATGGAGGCTCTCAGGTGGCAACCCTTAGGCACCCCACAACAGCAAGATAAGTCTCAGTTACAAGAGCAAAGACTCACAAGGGTAGTCATCAATAAAAAGAACTCATCAGTGGGTCATCCTCTTTTGACAGACATTGTTCCTGCACTCAGAGGACTATTGCTGCTCTCTTGGAGACTGTGGCAGAGCTCTCCAGTCTAAGAATTCAGATTCCCTCATTTATTGTGTGATTGTCCACCCATCGTGACCATGCCCCATCCCCCGATCCCTTGAACAATTTTGTATATCTTTCATTTTTATTCGGATGAACCAAGTCCCATGAATCCCCCCTCCCAGACACCCGCCACCAATAATCCCCCACAGTACCCACTGCAACTCTTCTGTGATCCAAATCCTCCATGAACATGTAGTCCATAAAATAATCCAATACACTTAATAGGAAAAAGAATCAACAATGATAAACTTACATGCAAGAGACAAACATAAGGAAACTCAGGAAAAAAACAAAACAAAACAAATAATCAAACAAACAAAAAAACAAAACAATATATAATTAGTGGATTGAGACATTCAAAAAAATGGGGAAAAAAGCAAAAGAACTGCCTTAAAAAAAAAAAAAAATATATATATATATATATATATATATATTCTTTTTTCCTTTATCACTGTGTTATTGGATGTCCAGTGTGTCGTGACACCTTCCCCCTCTCAAGCCCCATTGTCTCCCAATTTTTCATTTAATTTTCAAAGAAGTTTTAGGTCACAGCAAAGTCACACACAGAGTACCAGAGACACCCAGATACCAAACCACCCCCCCTTCCCCACCCCATATTAACCCCCCCCTTTTTTTTGGATGTTAGCATTGTTATAACTGTTATACAGATAGCAAAATATAGCAACTAAACATTGTCAATGATTTACAGTATAGTTTACAATTTAGGTGATACAGTTTAATAATTTTGATGATATTTACCATGTCCTGTGTCCATTACTGTAAGGTAATGAAAAACCTTTCCCATGACCACCAAACACCCCATTAGATCTTGACTGTACCCTTCCCCCAGCCCCCCAGGGCACATGACACCACCCTATCCCAACTCATGGAATGTCAAGATTCAGTTACATGCCCTGGGAATTTGAACCTGCCCTTCCTAATCCACCCACCCGCCAGTGCTGCACCACCAAACCCAGGAACACCACCACCCATCTGCCCCATTCCCCAACATGCAACCACGCTCTATCCCTTTAGCATAGATTATGTCCATATGGGTGATGGCTCAAAGCCTGCTCTTCTCTTATTCTCCCTTGTTAACCTATCTTTCAGACTATGGTTCTCAGAGACTGCTCACTTTCCTCAGGTCAGATCAGTGAGATCATATACTGTTCATCCTTCAGTGCCTGGCTTGCTTCACTCAACATAAGGTCTTCAAGATTCATCCACATTATTCCATGTGTTAGCACTTTATTCCTTCTTACAGCTGAGTAATATTCCATTGTATGTATGCACCACATTTTGCTTATCCATTCATCTGTTGATGGGCACCAGGGCTGATTCCAACTTTTGGCGATGGTGAACAATGCCGCTATGAACATTGGTGTGCATATATCTGTTTGTGTCTTTGCTTTCAGTTCTTCTGGGTATATATCCAGCAGTGGAATTGCTGGAGCATACGGAAGATCTATTGTTAGTTTTCTGAGGAACCGCCAAACTGTCCTCCACGGTGGCTGGACCATACCGCAGTCCCACCAGCAGTGGATGAGGGTTCCTATTCCTCCACATCCTCTCCAACATTTAGTGTCTCATGTTTTTTTAATAGCTACCATTATGATGGGTGTAAGATGGTATCTCATTGTAGTTTTGATTTGCATTTCCCTGATAGCAAGCGATGTTGAGCACTTTTTCATGTGCTTTTTAGCCATTTGTATTTCTTCCTTGGAGAAGTGTCTTTTCAGGTCATTTGCCCACTTTTTAAATGGGTTGTTTGTCCTTTTATTTCCAAGGTGTAGGATTTCTTTATATATGCAGGATATTAGGCTCCTATCAGATATATGGTTGCCAAATATTTTCTCCCATTGGATAGGCTGCCTTTTTATTTTCTTAATAACATCCTTAGAGGTGCAGAAGTTTTTAATTTTGAGGAGATCCCATTTATCAATTTTTTCTCTTGCTGCTCGTGCTTTGGCTGTGAAGTTCATGAAACCATTTCCTATTACAAGGTCCTGTAGATGCTTCCCTACATTATCTTCCAAGGTCTTTATGGTTTAGGCTCTTATATTTAGATCTTTGATCCATCTTGAGTTGATTTTTGTATAAGGTGTGAGATGGTATTCTTCTCTCATTCTTTTGGATATGGATATCCAGTTCTCCAAGCACCACTTGTTAAAGAGGCCATTATCTCCCAAGTGAGTGGGCTTCGTGGCCTTGTTGAATATCAGATAACTGTATATGTGAGGATCTATATCAGAACTCTCAATTCGGTTCCATTGGTCAGTAGGTCTATCCTTGTGCCAATACCACACAGTTTTGATCACTGTAGCTTTGTAGTATGTTTTAAAGTCAGGTACTGTGATACCTCCAACTTCATTTTTCTTTTTCAATATGTCTTTGGCAATTTGGGGCCTCTTGCCTCTCCAAATATATTTTGTGTTTAGTTTTTCCAGTTCCTTAAAAAATACAGTGTTGACTTTTATTGTGATTACATTAAATCTGTAGATTAGTTTGGGTACGATAGACATCTTGATGATGTTTAGTCTTCCTATCCATGAACAGGGAATATTTTTCCATTTATTTAAGTCTTCTTTGATTTCCCTTAACAGTGTTGTAGAGTTTTCTGTATATAAGTCCTTTACATCTTTAGTTAAATTTATTCCTAGGTATTTGATTCTTTTAGTTACTATTGTAAATGGTATTTTTTTCCTGATTTCATCCTGAGTTTGCTCGTTATTGGTGTACAGAAATGCTACTGATTTTTGAGCATTGATCTTATAGCCTGCAACACTAAGGAACTCTTTTATAAGTTCTAGAAGCATTGTTGTGGATTTCTCAGGGCTTTCTATGTATAGGATCATGTCATCTGCAAATAATGAAATTTTTACTTTTTCTTTTCCAATCTGGATGCCCTTTATATCCTTTTCTTGTCTCAGTTTTCACGCAAGTACTTCTAAGACAATGTTAAAAAGGAGTGGTGAACGTGGGCATCCTTGTCTAGTTCCCGATCTCAGAGGGAAGGCTTTTAGAATTTCACCGTTGAAAATGATGTTAGCTTTGGGTTTTTCATATATACCCTTTATCATATTCAGAAAGTTTCCATCTGTTCCTATCTTTTGTAGTGTTTTTATGAGGAAAGAGTGGTGCATTTTGTCAAATGCTTTTTCTGCATCTATAGAGATGATCATGTGATTTTTTTCTTTCAATCTGTTTATGTGGTGTATTATATTGATTGATTTTCTTACATTGAACCCATCCTTGCATACCCAGGATGAAACCCACTTGGTCATGGTGTATAATCCTTTTGATATGTTGTTGAATGCAATTAGCAAGTATTTTGTTGAGGATTTTAGCATCTAGTTCATTAGAGAAATTGGTCTGTAATTTTCCTTTCTTGTGGTATCTTTATTTGGTTTTGGTATTAGGGTAATGTTGGCATCATAGAATGAGTTAGGCAATATTCCTTCTACTTCTATTTTTTGGAAGAGCTTGAGTAGAATTGGTGTTAGCTCTTTCCAGAATGTTTGGTAGAATTCAGCTGTGAAGCCATCTGGTTGTGGGCACTTCTTAGTTGGGAGTTTTTTGATGACTGAGTCTATCTCTTTACTTGTAATTGGACTGTTGAATTCATCTATTTCTTCTTTCATCAATGTAGGCTGTTTGTGGGTTTCTAGAAACTTGTCTATTTCCTCTAAATTATCATTCTTGTTGGCATATAATTTTTCAAAGCATCCTCTTATGATACTCTTTATTTCTGTGGGGTCAGTAGTGATACCCTTTGCTCATTACTTATTTTATGTATTTGCATCTGTTCTCTCTTTTTCTTTGTTAGTCTGGCTAAGGGTTTGCCAATTTTACTGATATACTTGAAGAACTAGCTTTTGGTTTTGTTTATTGTTTCCAGTGCTTTCTTATTCTCTATTTCATTTAGTTCTGCTCTAATCTTTGTTATTTCCTTCTTTCTACTTCCTTTAGGTTTAGTTTGTTGTTGTTTTTCCAATTCCTCCAAGTGTGCAGTTAGGTCTTCAATTTTAGCTCTTTCTTCTTTTTTAATATATGAATTTATGGCTATGAACTTCCCTCTCAGGACTGCTTTCGCTCCATCCCATTGGTTTTGATATGTTGTGTTGTCATTTTCATTCGTTTCAAGGTATTTACTGATTTCTTTTGAGATTTCCTCTTTGACCCACTGTTTGTCTAAGAGTGTGTTGTTTAACTTCCATGTCCTTGTGCCTAACCTGTTTCTCTGGCCCTTAGTGATTTCCAACTTCATTCCGTTGTGGTCAGAGAAATTACTTTGTATAATCTCAATCTTTCTGAATTCATTGAGAGTTGTTCTGTGGCCTAGCATGTGGTCTATTTTGGAGTATGTTCCATGTGCACTTGAGAGGAATGTAAATCCCGCTGTATTTGGGTGTAGTATTCTGTATATGTCTATTAAGTCCAGGTCTTCTAATGTATTGTTGAGTGCCTTAGTTTCTTTATTGATTCTCAGTCTAGATGTTCTGTCTAATGATGATAATGGTGTGTTGAAGTCCCCTGCTATAATTGTAGAGGCATTTATTTCTCCTCTTAGTTTTTCCAGAGTTTGCCACACGTATTTTGAGGCACCCCGATTAGGTGCATAAATGTTGGTGATTGTTCTCTCTTCGTGAGAGATTACTCCTTTTACTAATACGTAGTGTCCATCTTTGTCTCTTACAATAGTTTTGCATTTAAAGTCTATTTTTTCTGACATTAGAATAGCTACTCCTGCCCTTTTTTGGCTATTGTTAGCTTGTAAAATGTTTTCCCAGCCATTCACTTTCAGCCTCCTTGAATCCCTGGGTCAAAGGTGGGTTTCTTGTAGACAGCATATAGATGGATCACATTTTCTTATCCATTCTGCCAATCTGTGTCTTTTGATTGGTGAATTTAATCCATTAACATTCAGTGTTATTACTCGTAACGCATTTCTTACTTCAGCCATTTTTTCTTTGGGTTAATGTATGTCATATGTTGTTTTGTTTCTCTTTTTTGTCTTTTCAGTTGTTTTTAAACTCTCCTCCACCTCTCTCTCCCTTGTTTTTTCCTTTCAGCTTGTAGAGGTTCCTTTAGTATTTCTTGAAGTGCTGGTTTCTTCTTGACATACTCTCTTAATTTCTGTTTATCTGTGAATATTTTGAACTCTCCATCATTTTTGAATGCCTATTTTGCTGGATAGAGAATTCGTGGCTGGAAGTTTTTTTCTTTTAGTATTTTGACTATGTCATACCACTGTCTTCTTGCCTCCATGGTTTCAGCTGAGAAATCAGCACTTAATCTTATTGTGCTTCCCTTGTATGTGATGGTTTTCTTTTCTCTTGCTGCCTTGAGTATTTTCTCTTTGTCTTGAGCATTAGACATTTGACAAGTCATTAGACATTTTGACAAGTATATGTCTTGGAGTTGGCCTGTTGGGATTTATACTATTTGGGGTGCGCTGTGCTTCCTGGATCTGCACATCCATCTCTCTCAATAGAGTTGGGAAGTTTTCAGCCATTATTTCCTTCAACACTCCTTCTGTTCCCTTTCCCTTCTCTTCTCCTTCTGGGATGCCCATAATGCATATGTTTTTGTGTTTTGTATTATCAGTTAATTCCCTGAGTCCATGCTGGATTTTTTCTATCTTTTTGTCTATCTGTTCTACTATCTCTTTGATTTCAGCTGTATTGTCTTCCATATCACTAATTCTTTCCTCTGCCTGTTCAAATCTCCTGTTATGTGAATCCAGCGTCTTTTTCATTTCTTGGCTTGTGCCATTGTTCACCATCATATCCATTACCTCTTTAGGCATGTTTGCTATTTCTTCAGTATGTTCTCCCAGTGTCTTCTCTATATCCTTAATCTCTTCCTTCACTTCTTTAAGTTGGTCCATGATATTTGTTTGGATAGCTTTGATTAGTTGTTCGATGTTCTGCATCGCTTCCTGGTTTTTATTTTGTTCATTGGACTGGTCCATGTTTTCCTGTTTCTCAGAGTTACTTGTATTTTTTTGTTGCCCTTTCGTCATAATATTATCTTGATGGGTTTGTTCAGTTGATTAGCTTTTCTTTATGCTCTAGAGTTTTATTTAGCTGGTGTTTCTGCATGTGATTAAGTTTTCTCTTTGGCAGTTTTCTTCTTATTTTATTTCCTTACTTCTTTCTATGTTCCCTTGAAGGCAAAAGATTAAGGCCAGAGGAATCAAAAGATGTAAGGAAAGCAGAAGGATAATAGTAATATTGATAAAAGTTAGAAGAGGGGCCAAATGAGACTTAATGAGATGAATATTTAAGTTGTGTTGGCAGTGTAGAGTAAATGGAAAAAAAGTGGAGTTCCTACAATGGACTTGGAAAGCAAATGGAGGAATATATATATAGTGATTTAGAAGGCTAGAATTATGAGGAGGGAGAGAAATAGTAAAGAAAGGGCTGAAAGGAAAAAGTTAATACTAATTTAAAAAGGAGAAGAAAACAAAATATATTGAATAGAAATTGACACCCTTAAGTTGTGGGCCTACAAAAAAATGTTGTATCTAAGAGCCACTACAGAAAGCAGAAGGCAGAAAGATGAAGGAAGGATAAGCGATAGTTTGTAATACAGAATCAATATAGACAGCGAGTGGGAAATTACTGAAGAAGAAGCATAGCAAAGAAGCGACAAGCTAGCAGCACCTAATTTTAAAAAAATGAAAGAAAAGAAAGGGGTGAGGAAAGAGGAAAGAAAATAAAGAGACCAGAAAGAAACAGAGAGAAACCAAAGATCCACACAGGCAAGCAGTCAAACACAGCTAAGGGGGGTCAATGATTCCCCTAGGGTCCACGTGGATCCTTCCTGCCTACTTGTGTTTATCAATGAATTTCCCCACAGGGTTCTATATGCAGGTCCTGAAGCAGCTTTTAGCTCTTAAACTAAATTAAAAAGAATTTATTTTTCATTTATTGAAGTGACCTTCTCACTTTTTATTTTTATTTTTTTTTTTTTAGTGAAATACAGGACCCAAAATAATTCCTCCTCTAGACCAACCCCCTTATGGAAGGGACCCTAGCTGGGCCCGTGGATATGAATCAAGCACGTCCCACTTCCTGGACTCCCCAGGGTAGCTGTAGCTCTGATGTTAGTCAGAGTGCTAAATGTCAGTGCAGAGTGCTAAAGACGGCTGATTCCGCCCCTTCTGGAGCGGAGCACCAGCGTCTCCAGGTGCTATGTAAATCAGTTTGACTGTAGATTCGCATATCCTCGCAGCCTGATGCTGATTCAGGTTGGCTTATCTGCTCCCCAAAGCTATGGGGCGGTGCAGGCAGCCAGATCAATGTCGAAAAATAAAAATAAAAAATACCCTTCCCTTTCCTCCAACAGAACCCTCCCTCTTTTGGAGAACGTCCCTTCTTCCTGGCTCCGTGGCGGCCCGGGTCTTATCCCTGGGCAGCTAGGGAAATCAGCTCCCTCTCCCGACCAGGATCCCCCCACCCATTCACCAGGTTCCGATTAGTTCCGGCTGTTCTGTTCACACAAGGTCCAAGGGGCGCCAGGCAGCCAAATCCCCAGAAAATAAACCTTTCTCACCCTGCTCGCTGCTCCAAGTGGCCGTTTTATTTTATTTTATTTTTTTCCCCTAACCGTGGGGCTCAGCCGTCCATGCCAACCACCACCGGCAGGCTTAAAACTCACAAATCTCTACTGTTCCATCCACGCCGTTGATCCGCGCAGATAGATGTCCCAAGCTTCTCACTCCACGCGTGCACAGCACAGACCCCCGGCAGGACCCTGTCCACAATCCGCCTTGCTCTGGAAGCTTGCAGTGTGTGCCCTCCTACACTAACACCATCTTGGCCCCTCCCCTCTAATGACTTATTAAAAAGATTATATACCATGACCAGGTGGGATTCATCCCAGGAATGTAAGGGTGGTTCAGATTAAAATCAGTCAATGTAACACACTCCATGCATAGAATGAAGAAATAAACCCCACATGATTATTATATCAATAGATATTGAAAAGTCATTTGACAAAATCTAGCCCCCTTTCTTTATGAAAACATTCAGAAAAGTAGGAATAAAAGGGAAATTTCTCAACATGATAAAGGACATTTATTAAAAACCTACAACTAACATCATACTTAATGGTGAAAGACAAAGCTTTCCCCCTAAGATCAGGAATCAGATATGGATGCCCATTTTCACCACTGCTATTCAATACTGTACTAGAAATTCTTGCCAGAGCAATTAGGCAAAAAAAAAAAAAAAAAAAGAAATAAAAGCAATCCAAATTGGAAAGGAAGAAGTAAAACTATCTCTATTTTTTAAAGATCTTTTCTTATGATATTATATATAGAAAACACAAAGGAATCCACAAGAAAGCTATTAGAGCCAATAAATGAATTCCTCAAAGTGACAAGGTACAAGACCAACACACAAAAAACAGCTGTGTTCATATACACTAGCAAAAGATAATCCAAAGGGGAAATTAAGAAAACAATTCCATTTATAATAGTTTCCAAAATAATAAAATATCTAGGAATAAATTTAACTAATGATATAAAAATTTGTAAACTGAAAACTACAACATACTGCTGAAAGAAATTTAAACAGATCTAAATAAATGGTAAGGCATCCCAAGTTCATGGATTGTAAGAGTTGACATCGTTAATATATCAATATTACCCAAAGCAACATACAAATTCAATGTAATCCCATTAAAATCTCTGCAGACTTATTTCCAGAAATGGAAAAACCAGTCCACATTTATTTGGAACTACAAGGGATCCCAAATAGCCAAAACAATCTTTAAAAAGAAGAACAAGGTTGGAGGACTCATAATTCCCAATTTCAAATTGCATTACAAAGTGACAGTAATCAAGAGTGTGGTGCTGGCACAAAGATAAATAAATAGATCAGTGGAACAGAATTGAAAGTCCAGAAATAGACCCACAGATCTATGGCTAATTGATTTTTTACAAGTGTTCTAAGTAAATGCAGTAGAGAAATAATAGTCTGTTCAACAAATGGTGCTAGAAAAATTGAAAGGCCACATGCAGAACAATAAAGTTAGACCCCTACCACATACCATTTACAAAAATCAACTTAAAATATATCAAGGACCTAAATATAAGAGCTAAAACTATAAAACTCTTAGAAGATAGCATAGGGACAAATCTTGATGACTTCATATTCAGCAATGGATTTTTAGATATGACACCAAAAGCATTAGCAACAAAAGAAATAATAGATGAATGTGATTTAATCAAAATTAAAAACATTTGTATATTGAAAGAAATTATCAAGAAAGTGAAAAGACAATGTAAAGAATGGGAGAAAAGAGTTGCAAAATATATATCAAAAAGGTCTTCATATCCAGAATATATAAAGAAGTTCTATAAACAACCCAATTAAAAAATAAGCAAGTGATTTTAATAGACATTTCTTCAAAGAAGATATACAAATGGCCAGTAAACACATGAAAAGATACACAACATCATTAGCCATCAGAGAAACACAAATTAAAACCACAATGGGATACCACTTGACACCCATAAGGATAGCTATTATTAAAAAGGAAAAAAAGAAAGAAAATAAGTGTTAGAGAAGATGTAGAGAAAATGGAACTCTGGTGCATTGTTGGTGGGAATGTAAAATGGCATAGCCACTGTGGAAAGCAATATGGTGGTTATTTCAAAAGTTAAATATGGAATTACCATGTGATCAGGCAATTCCACTTCTCGGTATTATATATACCCAAAGAGGGTGAAAACAGGGTGGCAAACAGATATTTGAATACCAATGTTTATAGTAGCATTACTCACAATAAGCAAAAGCTGGAAACAATCCAAGTGGACATCAACAAATGAATGGATAAACAAAATGGTGTACATATACACAATGTAATGTTATTTGATCATAAGAAAAAAAAGTAATGAGAACTTGTGGAAGAACTTTGAAAACATCAGGTTCAGTGAAATAAGATCACAAAATAACAATTGTGTGATATAATCATAAGAAATTACTGAAATAGAAAATTTGGAGCAATAGAAAGCATATTTGAGGTTACCAAGAAAAAGGCATTTTTGTAAAAATTTTTAAAAATCTATGGTGTGCTTTATATAATATAAGTCACAGACAACGTTTACAGATAGAAAAGTATATCAGTAGAATGAAAACATGGTTATGTAAGTAATAAACAAAAATCTGAAAGGAATTGCAGTCTCCCATAAAGCTTAATGTACTGTACCAAAAATTCCACACTATGAGAATAAGAGATACGGATTCATTTTCAAGCAGTGTTTGGAATAAAACATTTTAGAAAAATGTTGCATAACTCCTGGCACATGGTAGGGCTTCAATGAGTACTAATGAATGAATGAGCAAATAAATGAATAAATAAATCATATAAAGAAAAATAACAAAATAATAATGTATAACTAGTTTTTGTGTGTACTTTTTTGAAACCACTTTTCACCATGGAAAATATTGGGTATTTTGCAGGCATGAATAGATGTCTCAAAATTCATGGACAAACTTTAATTCTAGATAGTTTATTCTGTTTAACAAAAGTTATGCATTAAAATGATCACAAAATGTGATTTAAATTGTATGCCATGATAAACTTTTTCATTAGAATACATTTATTTTTCAGGGTATTGCATATGTGTGCATATAGTTTATTTCCATATTTAAATAAATTTCCCGTCTATTATCAGAATTTGTATTACTGGATCAGTTCATAGCTGAACAATTTATAGTCAAATTTCTTCTTGATAAGTTTATTACTATTTTTCATCCATGAGAGGGCCAATTTGCCTACATCACCTTTAAATTCTTTGGCCACAGGGTATTTATGTTAACAAAATTTATTTTTAATAGTTTATATAAAATGCAGTGATACTATTTATTATGGCTTATGAAACTGGTTTTTATTCATTTATAACCTTACTTCAAATAATTTTCTTTTATAAAATCCTTGAACTCAATTATTAAATAGTAAATATCTAATATAAGCAGCAAAATGTTAAAGTCATAGACCCTGATGCCCCATTTGGCACCTCCTTAATAGCTATGAGTCTTAAACACCTACTTTTAAATGTTAAGCTTCAAGCAATGTTGAGGGCAAGAAAAGGGAGAAGATGAAATATTTCTCTAGTGCTTTACAGTTTTACAAAGTGCTATTATGCCATCCTTACCTGGTGAATCTTCCTTAGGGGCTATGCATTGTGCTCCCATTTCCACAGATTCACTTATTCTTAAAGTCTTCACATACTTTTCTTTGGTCTATCCCTCCCTCAGAGGAAGACAAACTTCTCTAGGTTTTGGAAGGAGTGGGTCTTAGGTCTCAGCTTCCCCTTGTCCAGAAACAGGACACAAGATAATCAAGAAAAGTGACCTTTGCAATTGTCTTTCTTAAAGGATATTGAGTTATTTTCCTCAAAGTGGTGAAGAAAATGTTTTTATTATATCAACAGTTGGCACTGTAACTTCTGTCTTAGAGGAAGTTGACCTTGTTAAAATACCAACAAGAGCCAGCTTGGAGTGGGTGAGACAGATTGTGATGACAAAAACAGCACAAATTATTTCCCTCCAGAATCCACTCCCCTTGAAAATCATATTTCACCTCCTCCTAATGAGAGGCAGAGTATATCTGTCCATATGTTAAATCAAAACTGGCATTCTGACTTGCTTTGGCCAATTGGATGTGGTAGAAGTGACATTCTATCAGTCCTAAGGCTATTGCCTCAAGAGATTTTACACACTCCTGCTCGCTTTCTTGAAATCCTGCTCTGCTCTATGAATCAGCCCAGACTAGCATGCCATATGCTGTGAGAGCCATGGCCCAGGAACTTTCATTTTCCTAGCTGCAAGTTAGCCAGACAGGCAAATGAGGCCATCCTAGACCAGCCATTCCCTAACAAACTGACCAGCTGACTTCAAACACATGAGTAAAGCCATCCTACATCACCTGAGCCTAGCCTACATCAGCAGAACCAACTAGCTGACAAATAGACTTGTGAACAACAATAAATGCTTATTTTTAAGCCATTGAGTTTTAGGGTGGTTTGTTACCCATCAATAGCTAACTGATACACTCCCAGCAAGAATATCAGCAACTACTATGCCATCAAAGGCTATGGGAAGCTGCTTTGCAGGGGAGAGATGGAAATAATGTTGTTTCTGCTGCTGAAAGGCAAACTCCAAGAATAAATAATGTGAAGAAAATAGAGGAAAAATAAGAAAGAGAGAAGATCGGGCAAAATGGAGAGCATATGTGTAGGAGGGCCAGGGACATGATGACAGGGTGGTCAGAGGGTATTTAAGAATGGTGGGTTATTTTGTCACCAGGATGTGAGCATCTCACCTATCTTGCTTCCTACATTTTCTAAGTAACTCACTAACTCAGCACATGAGTTAGGTCCTGTTGTGGATGTTTGGGATAACTATGATGGGGAAGGAACATTCCTACTAGGTAAAATGGTAGAATATAAAGATAGGGGCTTGAAAGTCAGAGCCTGGGATGCTGAGCCAACCATGGGAATGTAACTCTCCATTTCTGCCTTCTCATTTGGAATTCAGAGAAATATTGAAGAGCGTTAGGATTTCCATGGGCTATCAAATTGGTCAGATCTGAAAGAAGGAAGTTGAGCCATGTTTAGCTTCATTTCCAGTGAAACCACCTCAACTGACTTCCGACTGGCATTCATCTCATGTAAAAGGCAAAGGGAACATATCAACAAATATTAAACGCCTAATCCTAATATCATGTAATTCTCACAACAACCATACCAAGTAGTTTTCAGTTATCCCTGTTTATGTGTACAAGGGAACTGGGTTTCAGAGATGTTAACGAACATACTGAATTTCATACAACTGGTGAGTGATGGTGGCATTTTAAATCCAGGCTTGTTTGACTTTGGTGCAACAATCTTTCCACTCCACCAGAACTGCCAGAAACATTTATCCCCATATGAGGAGTATCCACCAACTGTTTTGTTTATTGTTGCTGAAATTTAAGTATAACACCTCCCTTAGCAACTGAAAAGCACTTAGCTACCTGTGATGGGTAACTACTTTCCACATAAACAGCTTCTGAAGGTTTCATCTTTCACCATTGAGGGTTCATGAAAGCTTTTATAGGAGATGATGCAATGGGAAGAACGCCTGGGTTGGGAGCTGGGTGGCTGCCTGGGAGAGGGTTGGTCAAGTGGACTCTCTTGGGAGGAACTGGGGATTCTCAGGATGGTGGAGACATTTCTTTCACAAGAGGGATGGAGGCAGGCTTAGGGCAAATACCCAACTCCTAGGAGGCACGTACACAGATGCTCTAAAATTGTGCTTTCAACTACTATTTCCAGAAATCTCTGTGGTTGAATAAAGGTCTCTTAGAGGCCAGTGCAAGTGGAAAGGTAAAGAGCAAGTGATAGAATCAAGGAGAACAACAATAACAAAAGCTAACATTTATATTCAGTTTACTCTGGGCCTGGCACTGTTCTAAGCATATTGAATATATTAACACATTTAATCCACTTAGCCTCCTTATAAGCTAGGTATAACATTATTGATATTCCCATTACACAGATTAAGAAATTGAGGCACAGAGGGGTTAAGGAACATATTCAAAGTTGCACAGTAAGTGTTCCCCGAGGATTTTTACACAGGCCATTTATTTCCATAGATCATTGTCTTAACCACTAAAACATATATTTTTCAAGCAGAGAAACTCTGCTATTAAAGTTGTACACACACACACACACACACACCTCACACCTTATGTGATCATGGAACTAATATATTGAGCTAGCAGGACTCATAAGGTTCGACCACAAAGCCATTTCATTTTTCCCCACAGTTGCCCTTCTAAACCTGTTCTGTGTGAGACCCTCCCCTGACAATGGATAAACTTCTGGGCAGACCACACAGCTTATCTATTCCCTCTAAGATAAGAAAAGGAATGTTTGACACTTTACTTGCCTAAAACAGTCTCTGTTCAGTAATTGAAACTCTGAACTTCCCTCCTAGTTAAAACCTCTCCCCTCAGTGAGACGGAAACAGGAAGGAAACCCGCTGCAGGGGAAAGGAGGTTCCTTCTTTGCTCTGCCACTTCCCTCCACCCACCACCACTCCTGGTGGTGTCTTCTGAAACTCCTGGTTGGAGCAGAGGATAGCATAGAGGGGAGAGCTTGGAACTTGTCTTAGTAGACTAGCACCCATATATGTTTGCTTTCCTCTGACCATGACAGATGTTTAAAATTAGCTCCACTCTTGAGCAGTGTTTTGTGAGATTTTTACCTGCAGCTCCTTGATACAGGTGATATATTCTGTTACTTGTGCAGGGGGTGTTCAATTTGGATGGGGAAAAATATATATATTTATATTTACATATGCACATATTTACAAACCTGTAAACTGAAATTTGCCGGGTGCATCCATTTTAAATGTGCAAATTCTAATTGAAATGTAGCATTTCCTTCAATTATGAGTACAGTTTTATTAATAGCACTTGTGAATTTGTCACCAATGAAATCATAGATAGTTTCATATTACATTGCAATTTTGAAGGTATTATGTTACTTATGCTTATCACTGCTTGAAAATTTAAAAATTATGGTCTTTATTAGAAATGATGCTAGAGTTGGTTATTTAATTTATTTAAGAAGTTTTAAATGTCTTGATAATTCTACTTAAATAGAATGGGTTTCTGTTGTAATCCTATGAATTTAATTATTGCACTTACAAACAGTAATCAGAGAAAGGGGGCCTAGACAGCAGACTGTCAAAGGACCTATCACACAAAAACACCACAGTTTTTCAAGTTCCCCCTCCACCACTCTCTCTGCTGTTGAGCTATCTTCTCCATTTCAGGTGATAAAGACCAGCTCTCTTTTCTTCCACACACACGACTGACATCTCCTGCACGAGAAACACAACCATTTTACCAGTGCTTGGCAGTGATGCAGGTTCTCCTAAGGAACGGATTGTCAGCTGCTCAGGTCTGAGAGCCAGCTGGCATGCACTGGTATGTCACGCTGGCTGTGCATGGGTTGAAATACCTTTGTAACAGCTGGTGAACAGTTTCTGCTCTGGGCCCATGAAAAACTCTCTGCCAATGCCCTGATCTCCCAGGCCTCTCCCCCACCTCCTGCAGAACCCCCAGACCTCCCATTATTCAGGAGCCTAAGAGTAAACACCTGGCAGCTCAGGGACCCTGTGGCATCCTACTCCAGATCCAAAGCTGGTATCAGTTCTGTTTTGTCAGGGCCTCACTGGTTTCTAGACCCTTTGGAATATCACCCCTGTTCACTGTGTCCAGGAGCAACATATCAAGCTCTCCAACTGGGTCTTTTCAACCTCTCTCACTAGGCTTAAGGCAAGGGCCATTTCCCCCACTCCTCCCTCATGGAACTGCAGAAGGGAAAATGCTCCAATAAATTTCCCCAAAGACATTTTCTCTTCAATCTACCACTCCAATTTTTTTATACTTTTCAAGTGGCCTTTGAACTGTATATATTGAGGGTCCATATTAAATTTTCATTCACCTAAATTACTGCTGACAACCAATTCTTACACACACATACACACACACACACACACACACTCTTCTGCTTGGCTAGAAGGAGTTTCCATAGAAGCAGACTATGAAACTGCAGATTCTTTAGCCCTGGGGTTTGGAGTATCCCAGGGCCTCAAAACCCAAGGCAGAGAAAACCAATCACCCAAAGCCTCCTACCTAAAGGTCGATGGGTCACCTCCTCCACCTAGGAGGCCTCCTGCCTCTCCCGCTGCCTGTCTGGCTCCCACTGGTTTAACTCTCAGCCCTGCCCAGTCCTTGCCGGAAAACAGACTAGATGAAGCAGGCCAGACCACCATCTGCTAATTTCCTGGGTAACCGGTCCATCTCCCTCCTGCCCAAGTGCCATTTAGGAAAAGAAGTCTACAAGGCGGAATAAACAGAGGGAAAGTCCCTACGTGATTTGCTGCTAATGTGTCAGTGTTTCATTTTGTTGGTTTGACTCTTAGAGGGCAGGCCATTGTCTCGCAGCCACAATCCTCATTAATCCAGGGCATTGAACAGGGTCTGCCTTCAGTGACTCAGCCAGGGTTTCCTCAGACAGTAAACAGTCACTTATTGCCTTTTATACCACCAAGAAAATGAGATTACTCCTTGAGGAGATCGGCAGCTCTCCCTTTGCCTGTTTGTTTGGCTGCAAGCTTCCCCCATAAATCACTTGCACAATGAAGTGCCTGCCTCTGACCCCTGACATATTTCTGTCTCTGTTTATTTTTACTGATGACATGGCTTTTTCTGCTTCTACTTGGCTCTTCCTACCCCACACTCCCAAACACTAAATTCTGTGCCAAAAGTGCAAAGCCCCAAGAAAGTGCAAGGAAGAAACATTTCCCTTTCTACCAGCATGCAAAGTCAGTGGGGAAACTGAGCTCACCCGTGCATCTTTCTTCAGAAAACTATTTCCCTTCCTCTTTGATCAGATTATTATATCCTGAAAATGTGTCCCTGAGAAGGGACAAAAGGGTACTTCCTAAAGCAATGGTCATGGTCTCTATCTTGATACAGATTTGAGCTACACAAACGTCTGAATTTGCAACACTCAGCAAAAATATGTTTACTCAAGATTTCTGTTTCACTGAATGTAAATTTTACATCAAAGAAAAACCTAAGTTGTAAGCAATTAATGAACTCTACCTAATGATATACTGTACATGCTGAAGTATTTTGGGGAAAGTGTTCTAACATTTGCAATTTATTTGAAATGCATCCAAACCTGAGATGAATTAGTTGAACAGAGGGATATGGATAGTACAAACCTAGAAAAATATCAGTGGTAAAATATAGGTGGCAGGTATATGGCTACCTACCATATAGATAGAACTGAAAAGTTCTTTCAACTTAGCTGCATGTTTGTTTAAACGTTTGAGGAAATTTCCCTTGGGGACCTGGACTGAATCCTTGGGGGCACAAGAAAGTTGTAGCTTCTAAAATCCTGTATTTCATCCAAACTTCATTTTTCAAAATCCATATTTCTTTTAGAAATTGAGTTCAGCTTCAATTATTTGCAATAACATGGAAAAATACAGAATCCTCTAAGAGAGAGGAGAATTTTTGTAGTTAGATGCGTAGGTACCATCTTTGATTTAAAATGGAATCTGAGTAGTTCTTGACACAGCCTCTCTGCTCCATCATATAAAACACAAATGAAGACTAGCAAAGGACACACCATGACCAAAACTCACTTAGGAGGAATTCAAAGACCTAGAAGTCAATGAGCCTGGAGTGAAAAACTCAACAGTGGTGGTCCCTTAGTTTACTACCAGAAATGGCAAATATTCTCCCAGTTGGACATAAGGCGGGAACCCTTCATCCTTGCTCCTATCACTAACTGGCTATTACACTGAGGTCTGAATAAAGGACAAAACTGGGGAACTCCTTTCTACTTTATGAGTGTTACCTTTTGGGGGCAAACAGAGTACATTTTGTCTCATCACAACATTTTGGAGATTTCAACTTCCAGGAAACAAATGGAAAAGTAGAGAGGGAGTGGTTAATTTAGCCTGTATTGCTATGGTCCATGGCAAAAGTATACTGCTTTTAGCAAGAATGTAAACAGGAAAACTTGTGGAGACAGTACATTATAGAGATAATATTTTGTCATGCACTTATCTCTTTAGTGTATCAGAGTCGAAGAAGCCACCTTTGTGCAGCAGTGCTCAGTTATATGAAAACTGATCGGATATTGGAAATTGGTCTAGATGTTGTGCAATTAACTTGTCCTCTGGGGCAGGGAAATATGCTCCCCTCACGGAAGAGGATTGGGGATTCACTAATAAACTAATCTGCCACAATATCCACAAGAGAGTTTTTTCTACAAATGCTGGTAATATCAACCCATTTGTTGACAATCTACAGATCTTAATAGATTTTCTCTCATTCAAGGCTGAGCAAACTGAAGAGAGAGAGAGAGAAAGAGAGGGAGAGTTGGGTAGAAAGATAAATAAATAAATTGGACTTAAGAAAATTTCTACAAAATAAAGACAACAGAATAAAATACTGAAATATTTACTACATCTATCAAAGAAAAAAAAATCCAGAATCTCTAAGGAGAGAAAAACTGAAAAGAAAGGAAGAAAGGCACGGCAGAATGAGATGAGGAAAGGTAAAAGGATAAGATAAGGGAAGTTTGCAGAGAAAATGGCAACAAAATCTGCATTCAAGGCAGTGAGGAGCAGGATGGACACTGAACTCAAGGCATGGACATAAAATACAATTTGAGAAGTTCTCTAAGAATGCAAATTGAAAGGGCACAGGGAGAGAGAGAAAGAAACGACATACAAACTGCAGATTTAAATGTGTTTCCGAGGAAGCACCCAAAGAGTTGGAACGGAAGCAACAATAAAAATAAATAAATAAAGTAAAAGAAAAACATCTTAGAGAACTTTGCCAAAGAGTTATAACATTTCAGGGAAGTTAATGGAAAGGATCCAAGTGTGGTTTTATGCACAACAACCATGCAAAATCGGTTCAAAGGTAAAGAAAATGAGGATTAGAGAGTTTAGGGAACTTGACCAAAGCCTAGAGATAGAATGGGCTCTCAGGAGACTGCTCTAGAAGACTTGATTATAAGAATCAGAAATCAGAAATATCAAGGCTGTGGTATTTGTCAGAAATGCTAAAGTGTCATAAATGACCATTTTGAGATGAAACTGCTCAAAATTGTCAGCTCTCTCTGAAGCTCATGTTTTTTTGAAGTTCTTGCTCCATTACTAGGCAACAACTAAATAACTTCCTCTTTCCATTCATTCATCTATCTCTCTTTTCAACAAACATTAATGTTGTACTGCCTCACTGGGACACAAGAGTCCTTGATAGAAAAAGGTACAAAGTCCACAGGTATAGGAAACCAGTTCAGTGCAAAAGGTTAAGCTACATGGTAACATGTGAGAAAGGGAGAGAGGTTCACACAAGAAATTATTACTGGCATTTTATACAGTAATTTTTTCTTGGTAATTTACCCAGATATTTTTCATTTTCTTTGTTATTGTTTCTTCTTGCCTCTCTTACCTTCCAACTGGGAACAGTTTGTCATTTACCTTGGCAGTATCTGCAAGCACTAAACAGTCTCCGTTTGTCTTGGTCTTTAAATGTCTTTATTTTACCTTCATTATTGAAGATATTTTCTCTGTATATGGAATTCTAGGATGGCAGCTATTTTCATTCAGCATATTGAAGGTTTCATTTCATTTTTTCTGGCTTCCTTTGTAGCTATTGAGAAGTCAACTGTCAATCAAAATATCATTCTTTGAAGGTGATCCCTCTTCTCTCAGGCTTCTCTTAAATTTTTTCTGTTGGGTTTCTTGAATTTGTGGATTAGTGTCTTTCATCAGTTCTGGACAATCCTGAACCATTATCTCTTCACACATTATCTCTGCTCCATTCTGTCTCCTTTGCTTCTGGTACCCTATTGCATGTATATTAGACTTTCTAAATGTAGCTTCTATATCTGTACTGTTCAAACAGAGGATCATTTAGCTGCATGTGGCTATGTCAAGTTAAACTTTATCTAATTAGAATTAAATGAAATAAAAAGTTTCTCAGTCTCAATACTCACATTTCAAGGGTTCAGCAGCCACGTGGGTCTAGTGGCTGCTGTATTAGACTGCACTTATATAGAACATTCCAATCATTGCAGAAGTTTCTGTTGGACAGTGATGCTCTACATATGTGATCTGCTCTCCTATATTTTCTACCATTTTTTTCCTTGCCATGCCTCTTTCTGCATAGACTGCTGACCTAGCTTCCTGTTTAATGAGTCTCTCTTCAACTCTGCCTAAGCTGTTTATTCTTGGAGTAATTTTCTTTCCATTTGAGAATACATATTTGGTTCTTTTTCCTTCAGAAAAAGGATTTGCCCAAATGACTTAGATCACCATTACTGGAAGTGAAATTACCCACCAAGATTTTAAGTTTTTCCCGGGGATATAATAATCAATACTTGAACTCTCACCTATGTCCCCAATTTAGTTCAGGGACTTAGGGTTTACATACAACTCCTAGTGTTCTGCCATGAAAGTCCATGTAGTGCACTGATGCCTCCTCCACTAATTAAAAGTCTATTGGAGATGTGTAAATTCACCCAACCATCCATTCCTTCATATATTCAAGCCTCAAGCTCTCATTGAGTGCCTACTATAACAGGAACTGTGCTGGACACTAGAGATACAGTGATGAACTAGACATGAAATATTTACTCTAATGGGAAAAATGCACAGAGAGAGTAAACTGGTTAATACATAAAATAATCCCACATTGTGGTGTTGTGAGGAAGAAGTGAAAAGATTGTTAGATTGAGAGAGAGAATAATGGAGAGTGGGTACAGGACCTCCTTGAGATGATATTGTCAGGGAGGACCCCCTGGGGTGATGTTTAAGGTGAAGGCTGATGAGTGAAAAAGAACAAGCAACGAGAATAATAGATGAAAAACATGTATAGAGGCCCCGAGGCTTGACAACAGGCAAAATGGTAAAAAGGGATGTTGAAGGGTAATCAGGAGCTGTCTTTGCAAGGCTGTTGTGCATACGCATTTCCAATAGCTGGATTCAATGTCTATGATTATGTTCTCTGGCTACATGAATGGCCCCTTGTAGCTCACTAACCCTGTCTACAAAGAAGGAGCAAGATAGTAACATTAAAGAATGTTAATGCACAAACATGGTGATCCTCATTTCTTTGGAAAAAAGGCATGAGAGAATATGATGTATGGTTAATAATAATAACAAAACCACACGGAGAATTTATGGTCCTACATCTCTCATGAATTATTTTGTAAAATTGAAAAAGTCCTTCAAACTCTCTGAGACTCAATCTGTCTATGTGAAATGAAAGTATAATCCATTTTTTTTGAAAGATCTATGAAATACTTTCCATTTTAAAACACAAAAGTAGCAGTTCACCATTAGTATATTCTCAGGTCACATTTCCTATTGGAGAACACACTTTTTTTTTATTATGGGTGAAAATCAAATTCTTCACAATACAAACCAATATTTGTAAAATGATATATAAATATATATGCATATATGTGCATTTGCTTACATAAATGTATATATATATATATATTTTAAAAGGTACTTAGATTACCTAAATATTATGCAGAAATTACAGGGATTCCCATGTTCCCCACCTCCCACATCTCCCACAACATCCCACACAAACATCCTTCATAAGTGTGGCTCATCACCCACAATGGATATACACATCCTGGGGCCTTGCCACCAAGCATAGACCACAGTTCACATCATAGACCACACTCTCTCCCACACAGTTCTGCATGGTATATGCTGATGTAAAATGGCCTACATCCATCGCCGCAATGCCACTCAGGACAATGTCCAAGTCCCAAAAAAGCCCCTGTATTTCAACTGCCCTTCCCCTCCCTGCCCCGAAAGCGTCCAGTGGCCACCGGCTCCACCTCACTGTTATAATTTCTTCCATTGCTTGAATCACAATATGTCTACAACAGAATACCATTAAGTCCACTCTAGTCCATAGCTCTTCCCCCAATCCTGAGGGGACTGGGATGGTGATGTCCACTCCACCTTCAAGTGAAAGAGGGCTTATATTCCATGGATACAGTGGATGGGATTATCCTGCCAGCAGCTGCAGGCTCTCTCCATTCCCTTGGATGGCCATTGCCCATCGTCATCTCCTCGCCAGGTGACTTGGATGAGTCCATTGAGCTGTAGGGTAGGAGTTGCAGCTCCACCAAGATTCCAGGCACAGCTGGCACATAGGTAAGCCAGAGGCTCCAGTCTCTGGAAGTACACCTAAAAACTTCAGCATCACATATAGGTTTGAATAGAAGGGACTGATGGGACATATGCAGGGAGGACTTATTTGAGTCCAACTCTGTCACTCTCAGGAGCACAGATTCCAAAGTAGAGCCCACTGATAAGGCGTCAATCTCTGGGGCTATCCCCCCTTATATAGGACCTGGGTGTCTCCAGAGCCCTCAGAAGCCCTTCTGTGTGGGGTGATATCCACTTTGGTGTTCTATGAGATCCTACTGATGTGTGCATAAGCGTTACCTATGGGATGACCTCCCGACTCTCTTTGAAGCCTCTTAGCCACATGAACTCATTTCTCTTTACCTTTTCCCCCTTTTATTCAATGTCTTTTTCCAATTGTGTTGCCAGTTGGCACTTGGTATTAATCCCTCATTGCCAAGGAGGCTCATCCCCGGGAGTCATGTCCCACATTGGGGGGAAGGTAATGCATTCATATGCTGAGTTTGGCTTAGAGAGAGGCCACATTTAAGCAACAAAGAAGTTCTCAGGTGCCAACCCATAGGCACCCCATAACAGTAGGCTAAGTTTCAATTACAAGAGCAAAGACTCATAAGACTAGTCATCTTGGAGAACACACTTTAGTGTTGTGTCTCTCTCAATTTTTTTACAGTTTATTGGTTGCTTAAGAAGGTTTTATATTATAAATAGTACTTTTTTTTTACTCTAGAGGACTCAGATTTCTGATATTTTTATTTTACTCAACATGGGAAATATCTCCAAATTTCAAAAATTATATATCTAATAAAATTTGTAAATGCTGTCATGTGTCATGTCTATAAAATGAAAATGGGATAAAGGCTCTGTGCAAAGGTGATAATAAAATACCCAAGAGAAAAGTCTCATCAAGGGTGGGTAGGGAGTCTTCTTCTTAAAATATAAAAACAAAGGCATAACATATCAAAACTTGTGGGATGAAGATAAATTGGTACTCAGAGGGAAATTCATAACCTAATGCTTATTTTTTCAGTGTAAGAAAAATGACACCAAAAAAAAAAGAAAAAAATGACCTAAGCATTGAACTCAAAGAGTTGAAAAGAAAGGAAACAAAATTCTCCCAAAAATGAGCAGAAGAGAATAAAATGAGGAGTGAGAAAAACAAAATATAGATTAAAGCACCAAAACTAAAAGTTGATTCTCTGGAATTACTAATAAAACAGACAACCTTATGGAAAATTGGCCAAGGGTTAAAAAAAAGAGAGAGAGAAGGCACAAATAAGAAATACAATGAATTTTCACAAATAAGAAATGCTAGGGTTTTTTAAAAACCAGAACACTACCACGGAAATATAAGAGATTAACAATAAATAAGAAAAATGTATAGTGCATAAAATAACACTAACACTGACTTAAAAAGAAATAGAAACTTTTCTAAAATTATTCCAGAGAATGTAAAGGAATCTAAAGGAATGTTCTCTAAACAAATTTTCTGAATATGACTTTTATATCAAAAAACAGAAAAAGATAACATGAGAAAGAATATATATATATATCAGTCAATATCACATATAAATATAGATGCTTATGTCTTAAATCAATAATAAGATATTTTTCACATCCATCAAATTCACATAAATTAAATTTCTAGCACCACCAAGTGCCATTGAACTTTTGGGGAATCAGGAACACTGGTATATTGCCAGTAGGAGAATAATTAGTACAACAATTTGGGGAGTGATTTGGCAATATCTAGGAAAGATGAAGATGCACCTACCCTATGAATCAGCAAATTTACATATGTGGCATAGAAAAAGCCACCCATAAAGGTATACTCATTGAAGCATTTTATGTAACAGAGAATAATTAGAAACAACATAAATGTCCAGGAATAGTGGAATGGATTGATAAAGTGTGAATATATATATTAACACAACAAAATACAGTATAACTGTAATAATTAATACAGTATTTCTGCATGGCTCAACATTCATACACTTCAAAATTGCAATATTAGGTAAATAAAGTAATGTGCAAAAGAACAGAGAATTATACGATTTCTGCAAATTTTAAAAACACTGAACAATACAATGTATCGTTACTATATATGCACATATACACAGCATGTTTTTTAGAAAATAGAGAGAAAAGATACACATCAACTTTAGAAAATTTAATTGCCTTATGGGAGGGAGAGTATGAAATGATATCAAGAACAGGTGTATAAGGTACAAGAGAAACCTCGATTCTATCTGCAAAAAAATATATCTTTAAAATTATTTGAAGCCACTAAGGCTCAATATAAGCATTTTAATATCCGGATGGACATTGTCTTTTAGATGTACTATTAGAATCCACCTCTTAGAGTTACTGTGAGGACTAAATGAGTTAATGTATATAAAATGCTTAGGGAACATAGTAGGTGCTTGCTACATGTTGATTATTATAATTATTACTCACCATGAGACTGTGGATTTATGGATGGCAAAACCCACTTATTATTTATCTCCATGTCCCTTCCACATACCACGGGACCTTGAAAAGAGGATATTCAGTAATTTGGCTAGTTGAGTGCACTTAGATTCCTCTCTCACTCCCCAGCTACCTATTAATCCTCACTGACTTGTGTGGGTGGAGGTGAACGGGAGGAGGTAATGGATTGGTACAAACCACTTGCAGAAAGTTTGGGTCTTCGTATTGGATTCTTACAACCAGTCTCATATGTCACCTGGTTAATGACTACAGGGCAAACTATTACTTTTAAGTGACCAACCAGTAGATTTTATGTGTGTTTTGAGATTTTTGGAAGAAGCTTGATTGTATAATGTCAACTACATTAGTATTGATTTCTCAAAGGATTAAAAATAAGGTACGCTGAATTGATTATTATTCCTTCAATCCTTAGCCATTATAAGAACTTGGGAGGGATAAGGATTTCAAAGCTACTTCAAAATCCTCATAAATAAAGCATTCCTTTGTATAAAAGACCTCAAGGAGAAGAGATGAGCCTTGGCTAACTTCACTCATATGCTGAATTCTGTAAATATTACATAGTTAACACACAATCCAGATATTTTAGCTTCACAGAGTTCAGGAAAGAACAGCTTTTGTTTATTGTGAGTTTCCTCATGTGTTGAATATAAAGTACCAATTAAAGTGTAATCGGAATAGCTGTTTGAATTTTTGGCAGCATATCAGGAGAAGTTACGGAAAGCAGGACCTTTTCAATGATAGATATGAATTTGGAGAGGTCACAATATGGTCTGGACAGGGCACGTCTGGCATGATTTCAACCATAAATGCATGTACATCTAGTGAAATCAGTCATATTTCAGGCCCAGATCCTTATTGCCTTAGCAATGGTTTTTCCATTTCCAAATTAATTCCGGCTTTCAGAATACATTGCCTGCCAAGGAGATCTCTACATGCTCAGGAGATCCACTGAGATCTAGAAGGGCTAAAAGGCTGGGACTTTTTATTTTATCACTGACACTTTCCACTTTGTAGATTTTGATTTGGCCAAACACTCAACTTATTGGAACTTGATCTTCTCTCCCTAGATTAACTTCTCTTGCCACAAATTTTCATAGAACTGAGGTCCTCACCTTCAGAGAGCTTACATCAATTTTTAATTATATGTTCACAAAGAGAATGCCTGAACTGATGGCAGAAAGATTGAAGGGCACTATGCAAGTCAAAGACAAGAGGGCAAAAAAGTAGAAAGAGAAAAAGCAAGGAGGCAAGTGACAAACATGGAGCAGGCACTGTGGCAATAGGTTCTTGGATGGAGCAGCTGAATGGGACTATTAGTCACTTTGGAGCTTCAGTTAAATCTAAAGAAAGAGCCTTTCTTTATGATGCCGCTAAAAGTTATAGTCAGTGACTAGCTCAAGTTGTGGCAGCTTCCAAAAACATGTGATTGACCTTGCAACTAGGATTGCAAATGGCACCCAGCCAAAACCTACCATCCCTCTCCAGGGCAAAGAGTGGCAGCTTTGCTGCCCTGTGGCTGGATCAGGCTGGAGCACATATTAAACTGTGCCAAGGAGGGTCTGCCACTAAGCTGAACACCTGTAATTCACCCATCTGTGTCCCTCAAGTCCTCACCCCAGAGTAAATTGATTCTGAGCTCTAACAGCTGTCTTGGGGACTCTGAAGGGCTGGTGCTCAGCAGGAAAGGCTCTGGGCGATGACAAAAGCTGTTGGGTTGTGTTTCCAAGGTCAGAACCCAAAGAGGAATGTTCCTTTGATTCTTTCAAGTGTGAAGATGGCAAAAGTGGCATTCGATTGGATTTATGATTCCAGATCATTTGGGTGACTACCAAATAGGTATTTATACCATAATCTCATTTGAAAATAAAAATAATCATAGTTGATGGTAAAGGAGTAGGTCTGCAAATAATAGACTTTTTCTTCTATGAGTGCCAGGTAAAAACTTAGGGGAAATAGTGTATAAACAGTGATATCAAGGTCATTTGCAGGGTTTATATGAAAGTATGAGAGTGTCAGGAGTGATTTAAATATATATTCATTAAAGGCCTATTGTGTTCATAGCAGTGATAGAAAAATAGATATATAAGACCTGGTAGCAATAAATTCAAGATTGTCTGGAAGAGAAGAAAGGAAAATACATGCACTGATTGCCTACTATGAGTATGTATAATCATAGAGGCAAAGTATTTACAACAGCAGACTCTTGCCAAAGATAGCAACCATTAAGATAAATAGATTATTATAATATATGAAGCAGTTTTATCATATAGAGATGATGTTTTAAAGCAAGCAAAATCTTAAAGGCTGAATACATGGGCTCCTTTGTAACTTTAGCCATAATCACATTTTTTTTCTTGAAAGCCTGCCTATTTTTTTCATTTCTAGATTTTTTAGGTATTTTGAGTAATGGACTTATTTTTTTTCTGATAATACTTTTTCTGCTGTTACTATTCAAGGCTGAGAAATGGAAAGAAAAGCAATAGCTAACAGACATAAAAGCTGAAGAAAAAAGAGAGTTCAAGGCAATTAAAAGATACATTTTTAAAGAAGTAAAATCAAGACTTCTCATAACCTATAAAATGAATGTGTCTCAAAGATTTTATTTAACACATTAATTAATGAGGGAGTTGAGGCAGGTTGTATAGGGAAAGAGGGAAGATGGCTGGGACCTGGCAGAGAACATGGACATGAGACCCTACCCAGAAAACACCCTGCTATTAAAAACAAAGCTGGAAAGACCCCCCTAGAGCCTGGCCACAAAGTCCCATTTGGAACTCTTTCCAGAATCAAGGGGAAGCCCCAAATAACTCCAAACAACAGGCCTCCCCATTGGCCCCTTGAGAGCTAACAGGTGGGGCAACCAATCAGAACAGCAAACAGCTGAGGCCCCTCCCCAACATTAGGAAAGGGAAGGAGGAAAGTCTTTTAAAAGGCCTCACCCTGTAGCATGCCCACAACCATGTCTAGGGTTGTGTACTGTTTTTCTTTTCTTGTTTCTTAATAAACTCTTTACTCCCTTGCCTACCCTATGGCATGTCCTTAAATTCTTTTATGTGACATAGCCAAGAACCTAGAGACCCAGAACCCAGAGCGTTCTACCAACAGAACCAGTAGGCTCCACAACCAGGTCAAATCTGATCTAGAAATACCACCCCTTTATCAGCTAAGAAATGCTTGAATGAAGCATTACAAATTGATGCAAAATTGGGAAAACTGGCCAATATCCACAAGGTGATAACTAATCCCATTCCACTAGCTATAGTTTGCATTTTAGTGGTCAGGAACAATTTGCATTACTGTGAGCTTTCTAAAAGTTAACTTCTATCCCTGTAAAATTAAAAATTGGCTACTCAAAGACAAAGGCACACAAATCTGTAGACTCGGATAATCCCTGGGAGGCTCTAGCATACCACTGAAAGGACATCTAGTATTCTCTTTCACCCATTTCAAAATCTGCCACAATTTTTTTCTTACAAGGCAAAGCAAAGAGAAGGATTCCTGTTAAAAACATATGCATTCAGGTGGTACCCCAGAAAGACCTGAGATAGATTTGCTCTCACAAAGACTATTACCGGGAAGCGGCTGTGGCTCAATCAGTAGGGCTCCCGTTTACCATATGGGAGGCCCTGGGTTCGGTTCCCGGGGCCTCCTGGTGAAGGCAAGCCCGCCCGCACGGTGTGGTTGGCTGACCCAGCGAGCACAAGCAGCAAGGGGGGGATAAATGAATAAATAAATAAAATCTTTAAAAAAAAAAAAAAAAAGACTATTACCCAGGTTTGAATCAGTTCTATCTCTGGATTGGGTGATCTTTACCAAGCCTAACTCCCAGTCAGGGTTTAAAAAAAAGAGCAGATCTTCTCTGGAAGAAGGTTTAAACATTTACCATTTACTTTAGCAAAGAAAAATGTTTTAATATAGTTGATCTTAGCTTTTATTTTAAGAAACACCTACAGCATACATCACTTTTGATATGAAATATTGAATGCAAGGATGTCCCCTCTTACCACTTATATCTAACATCATACTGGAAAGCCATGCCAGTGTAATAACACAAGCAAAATAAATAAATGGTATGCAGAATGCAAAGAAAGAAGTTTTATTAGTCAGCCAAAGGGGTGCTGACGCAAAGTACAAGAAATCTGTTGGTTTTAATAAAGGGTATTTATTTGGGGTAAAAGCTTACAGTTACAAGGCCCTACAGAATCCAACTCAATGTTACTTCCTCACCAAACTCTGTTGTCACGTATTGAAGCAAGATGGCAGGCAACATCTGTGAAGGTTCAGGCTTCCTATTCCCTCTTAAGGTTCCATGGGTCCAGCTTCGTCTGATCTCAGCTGTAGGCTGACATAGGGCTCGTCTCTCTTCCAGGCACTTGTTTCTTTCCAGGCACAGCTGCTCTGTTCTCTTCACAAGGTGACCTGTAAACTGTCAGACGAATGGCACATTTCTTTTCCCAGGGCTTCGGCCGTGTCTGTGAAGCTGTTTCTCTTTCTCTGTGTATCTTCTCTGAGTATCTACTTCTTTGTTCTTGATTGAGGGTCTGTTTATATAGCCCACCAAGGGGGTGGGGACTCAACCCTGAACACCCTAATGATGTGGTCAAATCAAAACCCTAATCTTGATTTAATCAAGAAAACATAAAGCCTTTGAATTTAAATCAATCTAAGGGTATCAGACCCAGAGGAACAGACCAGTTTACAAACATAATCTATATTTCTTTTTGGAATATCAAACTGTCACAGAAATAGAAGTTGTTTTTTTTAAATTTCAAATGACATGATACTCTATATATAGAATTTGAAGAAATCTTATATTAAAAAGCCAAAGCTTTTAAGTAAATTTAGCAAGATGCAGGATATAATCTCAATATATGATATCAGCTGCAGTTTTCCCCCCACAAGAACCCTGGGCCTAAGGGCTCTGGGAAGGAGAAAGACAAGTTCTCTGGCTGGAGAGTATGTTCTGCAGAGTCAGAAGCATTTGTCATTCATTCATTCACTCATTCATTCATTCACCTGCTCTTTCATTCCCTTCTTCTTTCTCCTTCCCTCATTCATTCCTCTTAGCTGGGAGAAAAAGGGAGCCCATCCTGACCTTTGGCATACCCAGGACCTGTGCTTATTTCCCCCTTCCCATCTATGAAATGCATGGTCCTTATTAAATAATAAGAAACCCACCCATCTTTTTGAATTCTTCAAAAGCACACTACGCTATATCAATTCAATAAACACCAAACTAATCTCATAGCTAATGTCATACTCAATGACAAAGGACTGAAAGCTCTCCCACTAAGATAAGGAACAAGACAAGAGTGCCCTCTATCATCACTGCTATTCAAAACTGTTCTGGATGTTCTAGCCAGAGCAATTAGACAAGAAAAAGAAATAAAAGGCATCCAAATTAGAATGATAGAAGTAAAACTTTCCCTATTTGAGATTATATACAGAAAATCCCAATGCATCTACAACCAAAACTACTAGAGTTAATAAATGAATTCAGCAAAATGGCAGGGTACAAGATCAACATGCAAAAATCAGTTGTGCTTCTATATACTAGCAATGAACAATACAAAAAGGAAGTAAAGGAAGTAAAGGAAATGGTTCCATTTTCAATAACAACTAAAAGAATCAACTATCTAGGAATAAATTTAAACAAGGATCTAAAGGACTGGTACATGAAAACTACAAAACACTGCTGAAAGAAATTAAGGAAGACCTAAATAAATGGAAAGAAGACCTAAATAAATGTAAATCCATGTTCATGGATTTACAAAGCAATTTAAAGATTCAACACAATCTTGCCCAAAATTCCAAGAGCCTTCTTCACAGAAATGGAAAAGATTCATATGGCAGGACAAGGGGCTCTGAATTGCCAAAACCATCTTGAAAAAGAACATAAAAAAATCAATTGTATTGTATATGGTAGCTGGGAACAAATGGAAATAAAAATAATACCATTTATGGTAGCATTGAGAAAAATGTAATACTTAGAAGAAAATTTAAAGTTTGCAAGCCCTGTATATTGAAAACTACTTAAATAAATGGAGAAATGCAGTATAACATTTTCATGGATTTGAAGGCTTAATATTGATATGATGTCAATTTTCCCAAGCCATTATGTAGATTCAACTAAATTCAATTCAAAATCTCCATATTCCTTTTTTTATAGAAATTTACAAGCTGATTTAAAAATTTTAATGGAAATTCAAAGAGTAGCCAAAACAATTTTGTAGAACAAAAAAGTTGGAGGGCTATACTTGAAAAACTATGATTTTAAGGTTTACTATAAAGTTGCAGTTATCAAAACGGTACAGTGTTGGTGTGAGCATAGATAAGCAATCAAAAGAATGATAAAGATCCCAGAATAGACCCACACGTATAATGATCAATTTATTTTTGACAAAGATGCCAAGATAATTCAATGGGGGAAATGATAGTCCTTCAAGAAACTGCACTGAAATTATAGCTGTACGAAAAAAAAAAAAAAAAAAAAAAAAAAAAGAATTTTAAACCTTACCTCACCCCATTCATAAAATTTATTCAAAATGGATCATAATTGCAAAAATTATCAAAGAAAAAATAGGGAAAATCTTTATGATTTTGCCAAAACTTTCTTAGACAAGAAATGATAGGCACTACCAAGCATACATAAAAGAAATAAAATAATAAACTGGGCTCCATCAAAATTAAAGACTTCTTTTGAAAAATGCCATGAAAACCAAAGAAAAGGCAAAGCTACAATCTGGGAGACAATATCCATGAAACATCTATCTGACAAAGGCAGATTTAGGAATGTAAAAGATTTATTGGAGAGGCGGAATGTGCTGGAAAACTTGCATTTGCAGAACACTTTTTATGTATTTGAAACTGTGCTCAATGCATTTAAACTTCCCCGAACTCTGTTTTGACAGATTAGCTATTGGAGATTAGAGAAATTAAGCAACTTTCCCAAAGTAAAAAAAAAAAAAAAAAAAAAAAAAAATCTAGTATGTTAAATCTTTCATGCCAGTCTCTAACAGATGTTTTGCCCTTGGTTTTACTCAGAAATTACTAATAAGGGAAGGAGTTGGTACTTCAGTACTGTTTTTTGTTTTGTTTTTTCTTTTAAGGAAGTCTGGAGAATAGTAGGCTTGTGTGCATCTAAAAGGATGAATTTCCATGAAAGAATGTGAAGGCATTCATCCAAGCCCTTCTCCCTCTTATTCTGCCCTGGAAACCATAGACATTTACAGTGATTTTTAAAAATGCCTATCCTAAACTGTTAGCCCTGGCAGTAATTCTATTCAATCCATAAAATCCAATCTAGCAATAGCAGATAATTTAATAGTGGATTCCTCTCCCCACTCCCATCCTTTATTAGAGAAGTTGTGCGTTTATAGAACAATCGTGCATAAGATACAAGATTCCCCTTGCATTGGTGTGGAACATTTCTTACAATTGATGAGAGAACATTTTTAACCACTATATTTGAATTCTACCGTTAATTTCCATTTTGCTATTTTAAATCTAAAGTGTGAATCCATAATAATAGAATGCCAGGCTTCTTCCTGCTTGCTGCTCAAAGTGTGTTCCACAGAACCAAGAGCATCAGGACCACCTGGGAGTTTGTTAGAACTGGAGCATCTCCTGGACCATCCCAGACCTACAGAATCAGAATCCACATTTTAACCATATCCCCAGGTGATTCATGTGCCTATAAAATTTGAGAGCCCAGCTGCTTTGGACCACTTAGGAAAGCAGCTTCCTGCTTTGGGTAACCAGGAAGGAAAGAATGTGTATCCAGGGAATGTCAGGACTGTACCTGGTGGTGACTGAGAGAACCCAGGATCCAATGCAGGCTAAAGCTGGGTTCGAATCCAGACTCTACCACTTGCCAACCATGTGGAAAGCTTGAGACAGGTCCTTGAGCCTCTCTCAAACTCATTGTGCTATGTACAAACAGAGAAACACTGCCGCCTCTTCAGAGATCTGTGAGGGTTACATAAGATAACATTCATCAAACACCCAGGACAGGCACTCACCAGGCAGAGTGCTGGTACTCAAGATATGTAGTTCTTTCAAGCGCTCAGTGAAGAGTGGCTTTATTTTGCTTTCAATGAATCACAAAAGCCACTGCCTCAGAGCCAATCCGAACCTCTGACATTTCCCTCACATCAAAGAGCAGGACCATTTGCATCTCTTCCTATAGGTGCTTTTTTGCTTGGCTCAGTGGCCTCGGACACATGAGGGAGGGCGGCAGAACCAGAAAAAGCCGCTGCCTTTGCATGCCGCCCTCCTGTCCACCTCCCCAACAGCCTGTTTAATAACACGAGCAATATCCGCGTTCATTATGCATGCAGCTCAGCAGTCATTGCTGAGGAGAAAATTAGTTTGCTGCCCTGAGCGACAGCTGAACTCTAGGAAGCGCCTAAATAAAATAAAAGACAAGGGAAAAATGTACATATACATACATCGAATAAAGAGTGTGCTGAGAACGTTCTAAAGAGGCAGGTTACAAAAATTCCTCTTTTCCTGGGGCTTCCTGGTTCTTCAGGAAGGGCGCGCTGGTTACTGAGCCTGTTTATTTAACCAAGGGTTGCCTTGTCCCTAGCTCACTGCGGGAGGGTGGGAGAAGTTCTGGGAGACTCAAGCATGGGTGCACATGCACATTTTTAAACTTTTTCTTAGGAGATAATTTTAGATTTACAAAGAGAACACAGAGTTTCCATATAACCTTCGCCAAAGCTCCTCTAATGGTAACATCTTACATAGCCGTAGTTCATTTATCAAAACTGAGACATCAATGTGTATGTATAACATTAACTCAACTTCAGGCTTTCTTTGGATTTCTTTTTTTTTTCTTCGCAATGTTCTTTTTCTCTTCCAGACCTAATCCAGGATAACACGGGGCATTTAGTTGTCATGTTCCCTCAGTCTCCTCCAGTCTGTGAGAAGTTCCTATTCTCTCCTTGACTCTTTGGAAGAGTCCTGGTCCAGTGTTTTGTAGAATGTCCCTCATTTTGGATTTATCTGATGTTTTCTCATGAATAAACTGAGTTTATGGATGTGGGGGGCTACCACAGAGGTATATGTCCTTCTCACCACATCTTATGAGGGGCCCATGATGTTATTATGTTTTCTTAAGTAGCATTGACCTTGATAAATATTTAACGTGGGGTCTCCAGGTCTCTCCACCAAAAAGTTACTTTTTTTTCCCTCCCTTTCCTTATTCTATTCCTTAGAAGCTAATCAGTAAGTGCAGCCTGCACTCAAGGGTAGGGGAATTAAGCTCCACCTCTTAAAAGGAGGGGTATCAAAAAACGTATGGTTGTATGTTAAGGCCATCATAACAATTAGTAAATTGGGAGGAAGATATTTTGGGGCTCTGCAAATATCCTGTTTCTCTTTAAAGTTTAGTATGCTGATTTTAGCATTTATCAAAGCTAAATGGTGATTGTGCCACTGAGGATTTTCATTTCTCTCATCCATCTATAGTTATTAATTAGAATTATTCTGTAAGAAAGGTTTCTCCCTTCTCCCCCATTTATTCATTCAATAATTGTATTCATGGAGATTTACTTTATTCTATGGGTTATGATCCAATACTATCATCATTGATTTTGTTGTTCAAACTAGGAGCTTTCATGTTGGACACTGTGGCTTTTTGACATACTCTCATCCTTTTGTTTTATGAACTCTTTCTTAGTTTTTGGCACTAAGATGTTCTGCACTCATCTTGTATTTTCCTTTCTCCAGCCCCAGAATCAGCCATTTTGCCAATGAGCCCTTCTTCCTTTTATTGAAGAATGGTATTTAGAAACCAAGATCTGGGTGCTAGGTGAGCAGGTTTAATTGCACAATTGAGTATATAACAAGGGCTGGGCATTCTGCTACATGTTGACATATCCATGGCCTCATTAAATTCTCAGCACAGCCCTCCAAGGGAGTGAAGGAAGGGCACACACCCTTTTCTCTCTCAGTAGGACCCTAGTTTCCCCTGCAGGTTGGTGGTCCCTGCATTGTACCCTTCACGATGCATAGATGGGTTTCTCCGTATCCCCACATTTGCAAATGTTCTTTCTTCTGCCTCTGATATGCTTTCCACCTCCGCCCACCCCCTTCAAAAGGAAAAGCATTTAAGTCACTCATGAATTCGTTAATTTACTCATTTATTCTCCCCCACATTACAAAGTGCTTAAAATGCACCAGGCATTGCACAAGGGGCTGGGGCTACAAAGGTGTGTAGGGGAACTTCCCTTCCTCCAAGAGGCTCACAGTCAAAGTGCCTGAAGGGCATTGAGTGACACAGATATTCAGCCGGTCCATAGAGACCCCTGGAAGGAGGGTTTGTACCAATTTACCAAAAGGGCGTGACAGGATGGGCTGTGTAATCAGAGGGGTGAAAAAATAAAGGCATCAAGGTGGCAAACAGCATGCCTTTCACGTAGACATTGATATTGCCCTCAAACAATGATGGCTTTTTCCCTACTCTTTTCTATCATTTTGTTGTTGTCCTTGTTGCTTTAATCTTCTTGTGAATTATTGTGGTGGTGGTATATTTTGCCTGATATTGTGCCTTATTCAATGCCTTAAATTCTATAACACACACATACATGCTCATAATCCTCCTTGCTTATTTCTCTGTATTTTCCTTTTGCTTTAAAGAGCATATATATATTTAAAATACATGCATCTTGCTTTTAATACTACTTAAAATTATCTTAAACATTTCAAAATGATTATTTAACTTTTTTCACTTTTAATTGACATTTTAGAAAAAGTAATATCTATTGGGGCCTTGCTATTGAGACAAGTTGTATAGCTCACCTTGATTTTTCCTTACACACACACACATACACACACTTTGAGGTTTTTTGTTGTTTGTTTTTTAGGAGGTACTGGGGATTGAACCCAGGACCTCGTACACGGGAAGCAGGAGCTCAATCAATGAGCTATATCCGCTCCCCAATGAGAGTTGTTTGTTTCTTTTGTTTTTAGGAGGTATCAGGGATCGAACTCTGGGACCTCATACATGGGAAGGAGGTCCTTAACCCCTTGAGCTACATCCACTCCCCACACTTCGAGGTTTTGACAATTAAAGGTTTAGGTCCAGATTTGTATTACAATATTGATCTTCTATACAGATTTTCTTTCTAAAATGCTATTTTTATGTGTTATTTTAACCCACCCAGCTTTATTTTAGCTGATCTTGATGCTTTATTGAAAATTATTTTTTCCATTCACCTTTATGTGATCTAAAATTTTGTTTCATGTCTCCACCGACAGAAATGCAATTTCAAGATTTGTTTCCCCTCCCCCTAAACTTCCTTCTCCCTGCCCAAAAAACAACCAAAGGTACCATAATTTTCTGCATTTACATATTTCAAAAAGAATATATGTTTTTTCCTGACTGCAAGACAACTTTGCTAGATACTTTTTAAAAATAATAATTACACAACATTTTTTCCCCTCAAAATTCTGTAGGCATTGCTGTATTTTCTTCTAGTATGTCATGTTTCAGATGAAAGGTCCCTCGATAGATTTTTCTTCCTGATTAGGTATAGAATTATTTATATTGGTGTAATTTTTAATTTGCTTCTCAGCTTTAAAATTATTTTTATCCTAATGACTGTAACACTTAAAAATCCTATGATTAAAAATATGGCTTGGTACCAGTTGCTTTTATTCTATGGTTTTTCACCTGCTCCTCTGTAAACCTCTTAAATTTCCAAATTTAGTTTTCTACCCATTTCAATGAATTTTCTTTTATTGCAAATGTGATTATTGCCTTTTTTCGTTTTCCTGATCTTTCCTTCATTCTTTCCTTTAGGAAAACCTATTGTTTTTGTTTGGTTTCCCCATTCTTTTCTATTCTATAATTTTATTTCTTGCCATTTTCATCTCTTGATCCTTTGTTCTTTTATTTTTCATTCTCAGATGTCTTCTCAAAATGTCCTCCATACTACTAAGTCAACATCTCAATAGCATCAATTCTACTCTTCTTTGTACACAATGTAGATTTTACTAGCATTTTTTTAAAAATCTGATCTTGCTTAATTAGTCTATTTTTTTAAAATATCCTAACATATCTATTTCTGTAAGCCTATTATCCCTTTAATTATTTTTCTCAACATTTAAAGGTCACAATTTCCTGCATATTTGACAATGATAATTTCTTAAAATTGTCTTTTGAATACTGCAATAGGTCACCTTTAGTAGTTTACTTCTTTAAAATTTCTGAAGCTTTGCCTTCTTATCTGGCAAACTTTATAAATTCTCTTTGTGTCTATGTCTATATCTATATCTATTATTTATATATATATATATTTATCTACATATGTTTGCCTTTATATGTGTACATATCTATTGACTTAGACAAATTACTCGAGAGTTATGGGACAGTTGTCATTTTTTTTCTAAAAAATTTTATTCTTTTCATCTTTGAACATATTATGGGTAAAAATGGATAAGATAGTTTAAATGTACATTTCTTTTAATTAGTAAAAGAATTAAAATATATTTTACTTTTATTAGTTATTGGAATTTCTTCTTTAATGGATTGCCTATTGGTATATATTCCCAGTTTTCTATTGAGACACCCATGTTTTTATAGTTAATGGCAAATGCTCTTCACTTACCAAGAACGCTAAAACTTTATCTGACAAATACCTAACAAACATTTCTTTTCCAGATTTAAATTTCTCTACTGCCTTTTTGTTCTTTAATACTTAATGGCATTTTAGAACTTTCATGTATTCAAATTCATTAATCTCTTCTTTTTTCCTTAGAAAATCTCTCCATCCACAACTCAAGAGAATTTAAACATTCATTTGTTGGAATAATGTTGAAGCCCTGGACCAAGACAGGGACAGATTGAAGGGGACATTAGTGCTGAATGTTGAGGGGGCAGAATCCATAGCACTTAGTGCCAGCAGGGAAATGCAGAGTAAATCAGAGAAGTGGGTTGATGATCAGATTCCTACCTCAAATATGTATCATTCACAAATAACAGAACAGGCATAACAGTTTTGGAAACTAAGAATATGTGTTTCCAATGGAAAATATTGGATCCAAGTCAACAAACATGTAATGTAGAAGAGGAATCGACACATCCACAGGCATAAATGGAAAACTGCAGATGTGTGAGCAGACGATGAAGAATGGACATTGGTGGTTGAGTGGGGAGAGGGCATACTGGGGTTCAGGGCCCAGGGAATCTAGACATTTCTTAGGGGTCAGGCTCTGTGCTGACATGTTATGTACATGCCAGTCTTTTTTTGTGAAAAAATTCTTATCATCCTGTTTTGCAACTTAAGTTCAGAGAGGCTGAGTCAGTTGACAAAAGCCACACAGTTAGACTGCGGTGTAGCATCCATTTCAACTCAGATCTCTTGGTCTCCAAGACTGTTGTTCCTGTCACTATGCTACCTCTAAATCTGATTACTGCTTTCTACAAAATCGTTCATTACATATCAGGTAGAGATGGAACATATGCTGCATCAGGGTCTGTCGCTCATTCTCACTGCAGGGGAGGTTGGCATCGCAGCATTGACAAGAGGCCTGTTATCTTTAGGTTAAAGTGGTTGTGCAATCATTACCCTGTGCTGAGGAATCTGATCATTGCCCTGAAGACAGTTTTGTTATCTTGCATTGCATATGTGATCATTACCCCGAGGGCAGAGATGTAATCATTGCCCTACAGGAATGCCTATCATTATGGCTTGGCAAGTGGAAAAGCGATAATTAACTTGCCCAAATAGATGGGATCCTTGCACTATAGATAGAACTGTTATTGCATTTCCTGGAGAAATGCAATCTTTAGTGTGCAAAAGACAATGTGTTAATTACATTTATGGTAGAGATATTCTCATTATATTGCCCATGATGATGGTATCAATTGCATTTCAGGTGGAAATTGGGATCACTGCACTGCTGATAAACCTGCTATAATTACATTGCAGGAAGAGATGCAATCCCTCTGGTGCATATGGTACATTTGGAGATGGAATCATTACAAGGCAGGTGGAGATGCATTCATGCACTACATGGGCCCATTTCCTGGCATGGCACAGCAGATAAAGATGGGATCTTTTCTTTCCTGGCAAATTTATGACCAGTTAGGATGCAAAATATGTGATGATTGCCGTAAACAAGAATTTAGGGTTCCACAAATATTTCCAGTGGGTTGTGCATGAAAGTGTCACCATTACATTGAGAATGTGTTGAAAATGATGCTATGCAATTTCCAGGCCAAGATCTTAATTGGCCTTGCAGTTTCCACTCTTATACCCTTGTATCTTGAGATGCTTTGTGAGAAGATCTGGGATAGACTTCTTGGACATGAGAGGCTACGTGGGTAGGGAAGGAAGCCCAGAAGAATGAAAAGACCAACAGAGGAGACAGCAGCTCAGTAGCTCCCAGTCATTTCAGCCATCCCTGTTGAGTTGTCAGGTCTATTAACTAGGCCATCTTCCATCCTCCAGGCCCACTCTAGCTGCCAACTGACTGCAAACACATGAGTGAGTCCAGCTAGTACTACATGGAGCAGAGGCAAGCTTCCCAGTTGAGCCCAGTCCAGATGATAGAATCATGAGAAAATAAATGGTTATTATTTTGAGCCACTAAGTTCTGGGGGTGATTTATTATAAAGTAACAAATAACTGAAATAACTGTGTATACTCTAATGATATATAATCTATCTACAGTGTTATGATAGCCTTTTTTAAAAGAACTGAAGTGTTAACTTCTCCATTTACAATTCAAAGCTAATCAATGGTAATAACTACAACTGCCCTGAAATGATCTAAATCTTCATGAAGCTGATTTAATATAGAGCTATCCAAGTGTCTGATCACATGGCTATTTGATGCATAATGACTGCATTTCCACGGACACTAGAACTGTAAAGGTCCTATTTTTTGTTTCAGTTGACCGATCACATTTACATTGCTGAACAACACTTACAAAGTTGTAAGTGGTTGTCCTGGGGTTAGTCAAAACCAGCTTGAAATCTAACCTCTATTTCATGGTACCTGAGTGATTTTTGGTGCTCAATTAAACTCTTTAACCCTCATGTATAAACTGAGGGAAAGTGTTCTAAAGTCTCAGTGCTATTGAGAGGATTAAATGAGATAATTTATACAAAGTAGTTCCCAGTGTTCCTGGCACATGTGGTAGCATTTAAACTGTAATTCTCACTCACACTTCTGGCTCTTCAGCCGTGGATCTTACAGGACTCTTGTCAGAGACAAAGGCCGGCACTCGTCCCAGGAGAAAGTTCTGATGATCCTTCAGTATAACTTGATAGCACATTGCCAAGCATTGTTTCGTTCTGTTTTGTTTTCTGTTAAGCCATGATCCATTCAGTCAGTGATTCAGTTTATTTATCAAACATTGCATTAACAAAAGAACATCTTTTCTACTCTATATTATACTGTGGCTACAAAGAGGTATGTTGTGCTGGTATGAACAAATTCAATTTTCACCCAGAAAAAAAAAGTAAAGAATCACAGAGGCCCAAAAGGGATTTGGCATGTAGGAAGGAAGAGCTTCAGATCTCCGTTAGCTTTAAATAAGTTATTGTAGAAAGGCTAAAATTAAAAGAACGATTCCAAATGCTGTTGAGGATGTGAAGCAATTATAATTCTCATGCATTATTGATGGAGTGTACGTTGGTTCAACCACTTTGGAAAATTGTTGGGTAATATCTGTTAAAGCTACTCTTCCTTATGTCCTAACAATCCAAGGTAGATAGTCAAAAGAAATGAGAATACATCTTCCCCAAAAGATTTGTGCAAAAATGTTCAAGTGGCCTTATTCATAACAACTAAAAACTGAAAAAAAAAATGTCTATCAACAAGGGAAAGGATAAATAATTTATGATATGTCTATACAATAGTCTGCCATGGGGCAGTGAGGATGAACAAAGTACTGATAAAGCAAACATGGATAGATGAACTTCACAGACATTATGCTGAGTGAAATAAGTCAAAATGAAAAAGTACACATTGTATTATTTCATTTATATGAAATTCAAGAACAAGAAAAAGTGATTTACAATGATAGAAATAGAAACAGCATTACCTCTGGGTAGGGGGAGGATGTTGACTAGAACCGTGGATGAGGGAAACTTCTAGATTGATGAGAATGTTCTATATCATGATGTGGATAGTTTCAGTGACATATGAATACATAAAATTTCATCAAGCCCAGCTCAGAAGATTTGTGCCCTTTACTGTATGTGTGTTATACAACCATTAAACATAATTTGATAAATAAAAATTAATATCTTTTGAGCTCAGCATGGGGAGGACTGTTGAAGCCAGCATTAGAGGTCCAGGGCATGTAGGTGAAGGTGGCATCCACCCAGACCGAGATGCTCCAGTAAGCAGGGGATTACAGGCACTTCTATATGATCCTTCTACCTAGCCGAATGCTCAGAGCTTTTCTCTCTTGCTGAAGAACCAGCACCAGCCTTGAGGACGCAACAATCCTTTAACTGAAAGTTAAACTTCCTAACATGCTCACAAAGAGACTACTTCACGCTGACCTCCCAGTTCTGGTGTCTGGTTTGCTTCTTATTTAGGCCTGGAGGACTTTCAGGACAGACTGTCTATTCAAGCCAAATGACAAAAAGCATAATCTACTATTAGACTCTTGTCACTCACTGGGTAAGGGCTGTGCTGCTGCTCCGGCATCTCCCCACTTGGGTCCTCTGATACATCCTGGAACCAATCCAAGCCCTGGTGGTTAGTTCCTACAGCCTGGACTTAAAAAGAGCTCAGAGATGTCTGGACAGGACCTTGGAGACAGTGTTCTGGGCCAGAGACCTCTGATCTCCACACCAGAGGAGTCACCCCACAGACAGATTTATGAACCTTAAGCAAAAGGGTTGGCATTCTTGTGGCCATCTTCTGACCCCCTCCTTTCCACATGACTGTATTCTTGGCCAGATCTCATGTCCTTAGATGGTTCTTGCCTTTTGGTAAATTGGCAATTAAGAAAAATAAGCAAATTTATCCTGGCTTTGTGGCTGCCCATCCAGAGCCCCTCAGGGCAGCAAGCTGCCTGACCCCTCCTAGCCTGAACTCCATAGCCTTGACACAGAGAGAAAGCATCCTCTCCTAACCAGCTGAAATTTTCTTCCCTGGGGACTGATTTCTAGGATTAATAAGCTAAAGAGTCCACAGTTTGGTTTTCAGTGAGGATGGTTGTATTTTTAAGGAAGAATGTAAG
Source organism: Tolypeutes matacus (assembly GCA_026826555.1). Lineage (NCBI taxonomy): Eukaryota > Metazoa > Chordata > Mammalia > Cingulata > Chlamyphoridae > Tolypeutes > Tolypeutes matacus. Next base: position 6,956,652 of record JAKSZT010021619.1, on the reverse strand, counting down.
TGCCTTAGAGTCAGATTACCCTGTTCATTTACTGGATTTCTAAATGTGGACATGTAACTTCACCTCTTTGAGTCTCATTCTCCTCATTGTCAGGATGAAGTGAGACTGTGTACATAAAGTCCATTTCAAGTAACTACAAAGTCCCACTTATATAGAAGATATTGTAATTATTATACATGCTTGAAATGGGGCCATTTTTCTTATTTGGAATTTTCACAAATTAAAAATATGGGTCATTTATGCCTCTCCCCTTCCCCCTCTAAGATGACCAGAGAAGAGCCCAGCAGGACTTGATGACTGACTCCATGTAGGATGTGAGCAAAACCAAGAATTCAAAGATGCCTCCAAGGCATCTCAACGGAGTGAGTTGGAGGAGGATGATTATGAGAATTTAGTAATTAGATAGAATGGGTCAATTTAGACTCCCACTGCTGTTGAACACACCCCTGTTCTCATCACCCCCTACTGGGACCTTATCACCTCACTCTCTTCTATTGATTTTACCTGTAACTTCTAGTCTCATATTCCCTACATTCAACTCTCAGGATATTGCATTCTCATTTTATGGATCAAACCTTTCCAATGCCTTGTTATTTCTTCCCAAATCTACCTAACTAACTATGAACACTTTCAGTTTTGTTTTGTTTTGATTATTTGTTTGTTTTTTTAGAATTGCCTCTTATTTCTTTGCCCTTCTCTGCCCCGCAGCAAATTTCCATTTACAAAATTACTATGAGAATTTTCTTGTGAATATTTGGTCACAGTTCACTGTTTCATAGGTAGGCACCTGACTCATGATGAGCCAATCAGAATCCTTCCCTGGATATTTAAAATCAGCATTAAGAATGAATAGCTGTGCCTAATTCTGTATTGAATTAAGGAAATAAAATTGTCCTATTAATAGCAATCCTTTACCTACCCTTTAAACAGATAATTGGTCAGGAGCATGAAATAAGAATGATGTCAATGTAAAAATCAAGAGGCATAGAAAGAGAGCTATAGGGAAGCAAGAGAGAGAGGAAGTAAATCCTCTTTCTGGTTTTTCCTGGGGCCTAAGCTGTCAATTGCTATTGACTTTCTTCTTTTGTTTTAACAGTCTGGAGTTGGTTTTCAGACATTTGTGACCCAGAAGTCCTATCTAGTTCAGGCCCCTCACACCAACTGAAATTGACTGGAATTATGCTTATCTTCTTCCATCTGTATATTACAATTACAAATCTAGAGAAAGTTGCTTCAATATTCTAACAATACCTAAAGGATATAATTGAAGCTTTCTTCTTTCTCGACTTCCATGACCTTGAGCTCTCCAGCTCATCTCTCTTACTATTCAGACCTCCTGACCAGCACCACACCCATTATGTCCCTTCCCTGGTTCTCCTATTCCCACTCTTCTCCCTAATGTTCCAAACAACTGCCCTTGGACGTATTCTGTTCTCTATTTGTACATTCTTCCTGAGTGGTTTCATAATTTCCTGACTTCAGCTCTCATTTTCATGTGAATGACTCCTTAGCTTTACATCTTATCTTCTTCTGCTCCATTCTCACACTGATGACTCTATGCCAGATCACTGTGCCTGGATTCCCACTTGTCCCTCAATCTTAAAATACCCTAAACCAGTGGCTCTCAATTGTGATGGTTTTGCTTCTCAGGGGTACTTGGCAATGTTTGGAGACGTTTTGGTTGTCACTACCAAGGAGAGTGCTACTGGCATCCTGCTAGCATGCGCCAGGGGGGCATTAACCACCCCACAATACTCAGGACAGCCCTCACAACAAAGAATCACCTGGCCAATCATGCCAAGGTTCAGAAACACTGCCCTGACATAAACTCGCCATGCCTGCCCTCTATTTCCTTTCTCTGCTAAATCTAATCATCTTCCTTTTTTCCTGTTACTTGATCATAACACGTTCAACCTCCAAGTCACCCTGGCCATAAACTTCCGTAGATCTTGGTCAACATGTGTCAATGATGATTTACAAAGTAATCTTACAGTTGGACATAATGAAACTAAATATTACTTCTAAATTACTTACCAAAATCTAAGAGTTTACAACAGTATTAAGTATCAATTTTGTTCAAATGGGAGGTGAATTGTTTAAAATTTATCTAGAATAATAAAATGATTTGATTTTAAAAAGTTATTTTTTACCTAAAAGGCTCTGGTTGGACCAACCACTCTTCCACTCTTGAGAGGCAACTTTTGCACTATCAAAGCTTCTCAGGATTGCTCATTAATTGCTGTAGTTTCCCTGTACATTAAATTAAGTGAAACAGGGTAAATCTCTGAATGAAGATGGCAAATCTGACCAATTCTTAAAGATGTGTATAAAGTAAATGCAGAGTCATTAAGATCTTACTCATGTCTGCTTTGAAAGGACAAACTGAAGAAGGAATGGAAAGAAAGTTTACATTGACTAGTAGATAAAGTTTTTTGTTTTTTTTTTTCAGTTTCTCTGGGAGGCGAAGTAGCATCCTATAAATAAAATTAATTCCCTACATAGCTTTATCACTATCTGATATTTATTTATTGTTAATTTGTTTGTTTACCTGTTCCTTTTCTGTTGTTTCCTACTACTTGAGATCAGGGCCTTATATATTTTGTTCACTGTTGCATCTCCATTGCCTAAAACAATGCTTTGTATCAGATACTCAAATTGTTCAATAAAGGAATGGATGAGTAAACACATGTGTGAGCAAATTCATGAATTATAGGAGATTCTGTGAATGTTCAAATGAGAAGGGCTTCTGCTCAACTTTCAGATCTATGGATAGCGGGAAGGACATGGAATTTGACTCAATAATAATTCTCAAGTGTTATGTTTTTAAATCAGATGATTCAGAATTCAAACTCTAGGCTTGTCCTATTAACCGGGCAACCTTGGGAGAATTATTTAGGAATCATTCCTTTGTTTAGCGAGTAATCATGGCTTGAGTTCCGGGTTAGAAGCTGGAGAATTACCAGCAGAGATGGCAAACAAGGCCCCTGCTCTCAAGGAACTTCTATCTAATTGGTGAGGTAGTCATTAAATGTATTTTAAAAGGGTGCATTGATTTGAAAGGAAAATCACAGGATCCTATGGGAGTATATATAGAAAGAGGGCTACTTACGTCTGATGGGTTTACTGTGTCTATGTTTCATAATATATAAAGTAAGGGTAATGCAAACTTTCCTGATAGTGTCCTTCTAAGGATAAAGAAAGATAAATTATGAAAAGATCTGTATCCAGTGTTTGTTGTAATAAAGCTACTCAGTAAATGTTGGATCCACCCTTTCTTCCCTCTGAGCACAGCAGCAACTTTGGGGCCTGGGATATAGGGTCTGGGGCTGGACTGCCCAAGTCCATAGATTCTCTCTTCTAGAACCCTCCTACCATCCAGAGCAGCCCTGTTCAGGAGCAGAGGCTGTGGGCTGATAAGATGATTGCTCCATAAATCTCTAGGAGCTGCACCTAGCTGGCAGGGTTGAGCTGAGGACTTCTGAATTGTGCTAATTATGCATCATCTCACGCCGTAGCTCTAATTACCTGGTCAGATAGTCAGAGCATCCACATTTTACAGATAAGGAAACTGAATATCTAAATGCTTAAATAGCCTTTCTGAAGTTACACAGACAATAAACAACAGGGCTAGGATTTGAGCCTTTTTGTTTTGTTTTGTTTTGTTTTGTTTTGTTTTAATAGCATAGTATGAAGGCATGTATTTTAAATAATGCTTTTGAAGAATTCATTATAACAGGAAAATTTTCATAAAGTGTATATTTGAAAATATATGGAATAAAATTTTCATAAAGTTATGTTATTATAAATGTGTAAAACGAATCAAACCCTTCAGATATATTTTATGTCAAGACCATATAGGAATCTTCCTTTTTAAAAAATTTTCTGTTTTTTTTTTTTTCAAATTCTTCAAAGTGAATTGGAAGTATTTCTTTTTTTTTAATAACTTTTTTTTTTTTTTTTAATACTTAGATTACAGACCACTGGAAGCTCTGGGGGTAGGGAGAGGGAAAAACAGTTGTAATATGGGTGCTTTTTCAGGACTTGGGAATTATCCTGAATGATATTGCAATGACAGATATAGACCATTTTATATCATCACATAACATGCAGAATTGTGTGGGAGAGAGTGTAGACTACAATGTGAACTATGGTCCATGCTCAGTGGCAAAGCCCCAGGATGCATTTATCAATTGCAATGAATGTGCCACACTAATGAGCCTTTTGAGCCCACTCTGTGAATTACTGATTTATACTGGCCCCATAGAGCTGATGTGACGATTAAATGATTAAATCTGGGCAGATTAACTAGTAGCCACTATTGTTGTTGTTGTTGTTATTTTCGCCATCATCATCAAGTAATTGTGGAAGGATTCTTACTTAAATTCTGAAACACAGACTGTTAAAAGTAGAGACTAAGAGCATTAAGTATAGAGCAAATGAAAGGACATCCTATTCATCAGCAAAGGTATGATAGAAGGAGAGTAAAACATGTGTTCCATAAAGCTCAACTTCTCCAAAGGACTTGGATCACATAAGCTGAGATTCCTCAGTGATGTGAAATAGTTGCTAATTGTATAAACCACAGCAAAGAACCTGCTTACCATGAGTCATGTCACTCTAGTATGTAGCTACTCTTTTATGGAATAGATATTCTATACCTTATGAAAATGAGTTAAAGTTTCCTTCCATCACATGTAAAATATTGAAGGTATACACACATCCACTTTGTGTAAGTTATCAATTGCTAAAATGATGCTGTGTAACAAACAACCACAAACCATCAAGCGCATACAACAATAGACATTCATTGCTCATGTCTCTGGAGATGTCAGCTGGGTAACTCTCCTGTTCTTGGATTTATGCATTTGTGGATTGGATGTCTGTCTACTGATCTAGGCATATCTCATCGGAGATCTCTGGAACGACTTGGCTCTGTTCCACATCTCACATCCTCTTCCTGGAGCCAGCAAGTTATCCTGGGCATATACTTGGGTATGGCAAAGGCTCAAAAAAGCAAATAGATCCCTTGAGAACTAGATTTAGTACCACCTCGTTTCATTTGTCAAAGGAAGTTACATGGCTAAGCCCCAAATCAAGGTTGAAGGAATAGACCTGGCCTCTTTTTTTGTGTGTGTGTGTGTGTGTGTGTTTTTTTAATGGGTAAAAATCAAATTTTTCACAATACAAACCAATATTTGTAAAATGATATATAGATATATGTGTATATATGTGCATTTGCTTACGTAAATGTTATTATTTTTTTCATACATATTTTAAAAGATGCTTAGATTACATAAATGTTACACAAAAATGACAGGGATTCCCATGATCTCCACCTCCCATACCTCCCATAACATCTCACATAAACATCTTTCAATTGGGATTCAAGCAGTGGAAGAAATTATAACAGTGAGGTGAAGCCAGTGGCCACTAGACTCTTTCGGGGTGGGGAGGGGAAGGACAGTTGTAATACAGGGGCTTTTTCAGGACTTGGGGGTTGTCCTGAGTGAGTTGAGGTGACAGATATAGGCCATTTTACATCAGCATGTACCATGCAGAACTGTGTGGGAGATGATGCTGATGATATGACCAATAACAATAATTTATTAAAATACTGCACTTAATAATAATATTTTATATCAAGAATACAATTTATCCAATGCTTACTATTTGTCCGGCACTGTGCAAGATTTTTATTTTATTTTATTTTATTTTATTTTTTAAAGATTTTTATTTATTTATTCATTTATCCCCCCCTTGCTGCTTGTGCTCGCTGGGTCAGCTAACCACGCCGTGCGGGCGGGCCTGCCTTCACCAGGAGGCCCCGGGAACCGAACCAGGGGCCTCCCACATGGCAAACGGGAGCCCCACTGATTGAGCCACAGCCGCTTCCCAAGATTTTTAAAACACAATATTTTATTTAATCCCTACCATCATCAAAATCATCATCCAGCTAGCCAGCTAGGTCTATTGATCTTCCCCGAAAGTCTAAAGTCAGTATTCATCTATTCTTCTGTAGATGATATATAGGAGTAGATACTAAACATTCTCATGCACATGACACAGGTTTGTCCTTGGTCAGAGAAGATGTGATTCTTTAGGCAAGACCACAATTCCCTTCCTTGAATGTCTCTTCTCTGCAATTGCCACATGAGAAGGAAATGCCAGGAGGTACCATGTGAAGCTCATCCCTTCTCTGGGTCTCTTTTTATAAAACTGCCATAGGCTTATAGATAGGAATTAACTCACCCTGATCCCCTCTGGGCCAATTACTCTACACTTTCTCCATTGGCTGCACATCTCAGCAACTTGCCAATTCACCATTTTGCTTGTTAAAAGTAGTGATGAAACTTCTAAAAGAAAGCATAGAAGAAAATCTTTGTGACTTTGGCTTAGGCAAAGATTTCTTAACGATGGCACCAAAAACATGATGCACAATTTTTTTTTTAAAAAAATGATTATTTGGAATTCATTAAAATGAAAATATTCTTTTCCTGAAAATGAAAAGGCAAGCCCAAAACATGCAAGGACATTTTGCCTATCATATATTTGCGAAATGAGTTGTATCTGGAATATATAAAGAACTCTTACAACTCAAAAATAAGCCAAACTATCTGAATTTTAAAATGAGCAAAGGATTTTAATATAAATTTCACCATAAAAAGATATAAATGGTTCTTTTTTTTTTTTTTTTTTTTTTTTTACCGGGAGGTACCGGGGATCGAACCCCGGTCTCTCCACATGGTAGACGGATGCCGAACCTCTTGAGCCACATCCGTTTCCCTAAATGGTTCTTAAGCACATAAAAATGTGCTCAACATCATTAGTCATTAGAGAAATGCAAATTAAAACCACAATGAGATACCACTTTATACTTATTAGAATGGCTATAATCCAAAGATGGCCAGAAAGAAACTGAAATCATCATATAATGGCAATGTAAAACGATATAGCCATTTTGGAAACAGTTTGGCAGTTTTTAAAAAGCTAAAATTATACTTATATTTCAACCCAGCAATTCCATTCCTAGGTATAGATACACACAAAAAATGTAAACATTTGTTCACATACAGAATTGTAAGCAAATATTGAGAGCAAATTTTTTCATAATAGCCAAAAAGTGGGAACAGTCCAAATGTCCATCAACTAGTAAATGGATAAACAAATGTGATATCCATACAATAAAATACTGTTTGGCAATGAAAAGGAACAGAGTATTGATATACCCTACATTATGGGTGAATCTCAAATAACACCTAGTGAAAGAAGCCAAACACAAAAGCTGCATATTGCCTTGATTTCATTCATATTAAATATCTAGAAAAGCAAAATCTATATGTAGAGAAAAATCAGTGGTTGTCTGCGCTGTGGGGTGAGAATGTGTATTGAAGGCAAATTGTCACAAAGGGAATTTTTCAGATGGTGGAAATGTTCAAAAATTGGATTGAGCAATAGTTGCACAGAGGTATAAATTTATTTAAAAATCACTGTAGTATATACACGTAAAAGGGATGATTTTTATGGTATGTAAATTAGACCTCAATAAAGGTATTAATTAAAAAAAAAAAAAAAATGGAATCCAGAACTCCAGTCTAGTTAAAACTGCTAGAGATGGAGGTGTTTTCCTCTGGAAACAATTCACAATGATGTTGTTTACTTCTACTAAGCAATACATATTTGACTTCTATTCAGCATGTTATTTGATCTTGTTATTTTCTGTCTATCTGCATACTCGATTTGCAATTTTTATTTAAGATTGTGCCCCTGAACTAGGCTCTTGCTGTTTTCTTTGAAACTTTTCCAATTGGTCATGCCCTGTTTGAATTTTATTCTTAACACTTACATTTTATTAAGACCATGAAATTTTTTTAACAAATCAGTTTTATTGATACATATTAATAAAGCATACAATTCATCCAAAGTATAAATCAATGGTATTTAAGACCACCAAATTTTAATTGTGTTATAGCTTAATTATGTCTTATGGTTTATGTCTGTTAATATAAGGAACGTACATTCTTAGCTCCCTTTTACAAATTCATTACTAAAGAGATAGACTAGAGCAGGCCAATGATTGATGCTAAAAGACTCCAATTGCTCTATTCCACTACCTGATAATGAGCCCCTACCCAGAGGGAATCAGCCAAAGTTAAATCTCACAATGACAAACAGAAATGTGCAGTATCGTTATCACTAAGCCAACACCATTAAAGGCTAGTGTTTATTGACACTTCAGGTGACTGGCTGATGCCTCTCCAGGCCAAGCTAATGAGGAGAACCTCTCCATTACTTCTTATCGAGATTTAGCAGCATCCACCGCTACCCAATGAAGGTGGAAATTACTGGGCAAGCATTGACATTAGCCAGCTGCTGCCCTTCAGTCATAATGCATGCACTCATGGAAGATTTGTAGACTCAGAAATCCAGCTGATTGAGGTTTTTGTGTTAGCCTGTTGTTTGCAAAAGCCTGTGCCTTCAGTCTGCTGCTCTCCACCATCAAGTGCAGGAGGGCTTGTGTTCACAGATATCTCTCCTGCCATGTGTCCTGAGCATGTAAGACAGGAACTCATATTTGAAAGTCTTCTCAACTCTTGGATTTCTTGGACTCACACAGAAGTTGATGCTTACTGATGGCGTGTATTTATTCAACTCCAATCATCCCTAGAGTATCTCCACAAATTTGTCATTTCCACAAAATATCAGCACTATTAATGAATTACATTTTTTTCTTGAAAGAACTCACATTTAATTTTTTATTTCTTCATAAAAGAAACATAATCTTACTATCACTGATGAAAAATAAGATTAACAACACATTAAAATAAACATTAGCTGTTAATTGTTGGTTTCCCAACTAAGCATTCTAACCTTCTTTTATATTAGCAGAAACCGACTTTTTCCCCCCCCCAGAAAATCACATTTCCCAACCTCTCTTGCAGTTGAATTGACCATGGACATGTTCTGGCCAATAAGATTCAGGGAAAGTTGCTCAGAGGGGATTCTGTGAAAGCTCTTTAAACCGGAGAGAAGCAGCTGACATGTGCCTTTCCATTTCCTCTTCTTCCCATCCTGAAAGTGGACCCAATGCTAGAGAAAAAGCGGCCTTCTTGAGTCAATGAAGCAGCAAGCAGGAGATCGAAAGTCATACTCAAAAGTTGGCTAAGCAGAGATACAGAAAGAATAAGGTCTCTAGTTATTTTTGCAAGAAAGAATAAACTCCCAACCTGTTTAAGCTACTTTTAAAGTTCATTTTTTAGTTATGACAGGCAGTTATGACAAACAACATAGGTACTGATTTGGTATTGGCTGGATTAGCTCAAACAATGGGAATTTATTGACTCGGATTTTGAGCCTACAAGTCTAAAATCAAGGCATCAGCAAGGCTATGTTTCCTCCCCCAAGTCATTCTGGTGCTGGCTGCCTGTGATCCTTGGATTTCCTTGGCTTATATCCTACCTCGCATCACATGGCAATGTCCTTACCTTTGACTTCCAGCTTTGGACAACTTTTGGCTTCTGATTCCTCCCTTTGGCTCTTTATAAAGGCCTCCCGTAGAGCAGATTAAGTCCCATTCATTTGGGCCACACCTTAACTAAAAATATCTTCAAGAGATCCCGTTTATGATGATGCCCCCAAGACTGACCTTTGATCTAGTTAAAAAAAACAGCTTTCCACTCCTGGGGCATAAAACTTCCCTAGAGCTCAAATGCCTATCTGCTGTTGCCACCCAGAAATCTCACCCAAAACATATATCTGGCCTCAAATATGAGCTAACCATCCCCTCTGTTGGAGCCCCAGTGTCTTTCCCCTTTTGCACGTGTTTTTGCATTAAACTAACCAATCTTTAACTCCCGCAGGAAATCTACTAGCCTCCACCTCTGGACCACTATAAAGGCCCAAAGGACCCTCCTGCTCTCTTGTGTGCTCCTCGCCTGCTGGTTGAGCCACATGAGCTGACAGTGCTTCTTGTCTTCTCTGCTTGGCACCCCTTTCTTTCTGGTACCTGTGAGTAATAAACTATCTTTTTCATGCACTATTGTCTTGATCTCCCATTTTGTCCCATTTGACTTCCACCCAGACACAAACTCAAAATCTGACTTAACTGATTCACAAGTGGATTCACACCAAGAAGGATGTGCATTAAAATTAAAAGCTTATCTAAACAGGGGTACATAATTCAATGTAGCACACTTGGGTTTTTGTTACTAGAAGACAGTCCTGACTGAGACATTTATCCACATTCTACTTAACGTTGTTTCAGTTTCCACCATGGGTATAAGCATCAGACTTTGATAAATACTCTGCTAATTGACTGCACTGTATGTAAAAAAATTTTTCCTGAGGATGGAGTTCAGTTTTTATTTTTCACTGTCTCCCACATGCCAGTGCTGAGTTTTGGAATGGCAAAGTGGTATCTCTTCCATCTGATATGTATTGCAGGTGGAAGGCCCTATATTCTTTTTGCCGTCAAAGGAGATTTAAATTATTATGGAAGAAATTTAAGTTTGTTCAAATATAAATACTTACACCGTGGAAGGACCAGTCCCTAGCCAGTCCCTTAGGCTGCTTTTCTGCTTGGGAACTGACACATGGGTGAACTTATAGGTTGTCCCAGGTCGTAGCTGCAGCTATAGCTTCTCTATGAGCTTGAATGAAAGTGATGTCTTACTTCCAGAACAGGAAGTGCAGAAGCAATAAGACACAAGGGGAATGATTGCTGTGGTCAAAGGTTAAGACTTTATGTGAGCTTACTATCATTATCTTATTTTACTATCCCCAACAGTGACCAGCTGAGCATGGAAAGGTCTTGCCTAATGATCTATCATGAAAATTCTTTGAAAGATACTTGTTATGGATTGAGCTTTGCCCCCCAAACTACATGTTCAAATCTTAAACCCGCAGTCCCATGAATGTGGCCTTACCTGGAAACCGGATCTCTGGCGATGTCGTTAGTAAAGGGTGGATACTAATCCAATGAGACGAGTGTCTTCATAAGCAGAGAAAATATGGACACAGTCATTAAGAGAGAGACAGAGAGACCGAGGCAGAGGCTGAGTGATGCCGACACAAACCAGGGAGTGCCATGGACTGCCAGCCACCCACCAGCAGCCAGGGGAAGCAGGGGGAGGGAGCAGGACCCTGCTCACACCTTGGTTTCAAACTTCTAGGCTCTAGAACTGAGAAAGTAAATTTCTGTTGTTTAAGCCAACTAAAATAATGCTCAAAATAACAGCTATCATTTATTAAACTAAGAGTCTACTCTTATATTTACTCTTAAGCAACCTCATGAGGTAACTGCTCTCATTCTTACTACTATTGTTGTTATTATATTATTATTACTACCATTATTATGATTATTATCAACTCTGTCAATTTTACATTTGAGGAAATCGAGTCTTAGAGAAATCAAACCCTTTGCCTAAGATCACACAGCGAATAGCAGGAACTAGAAATAAAATATTTGATTGTGTGAACTTAAAGACAGAGCTTTTAAATATTGCTACGACTGATGGATCTGCATGTGAAAATACACTGATATAGTTGTATTTTGGCCAATTTCTATTAATTGTTTATTATTAAATTATTATTAAATATTAATGCATATTCATATTTTATACTAATTCAATAAAACCTTTAATCAACCCTTAAAAACATGAACTAATTAACTGACTGACTGTGAGCAAGTTATTTATTCATATTTAATTAACACATACGGCCTCAACTATGTGCCAGCCACTGTCCTAAGGTCTCTACAAGTATTGCCCTTTTAGTTCTGATTTCAACTCAGTGAGCTAGGTACTCAATTTACACAAGAGGAAACTGAGGCATGGAAAGTCTTGCCAAAAGTCACACAGCTAGTAACAGATTCAATCTGCAAAATGAAAAGTTTGTAGATGGTAACCCCCAAGCTCTTGTCACCTCTGGCATACTATGGAGTGTGAGTTTTAACTTCTGCTTGTATTTATTGGCTAATTGCTAGATTGATCTGATGAGGAAAACACTGCCACAGAGCATAATTGAGTGCTCTGGGCCCTTCCCACCATTAATATTTTCCTAACTCATGAAAAGGGAACCATTTTGCTCTATGTATTTCTAGTATTTCAGCTTACTCTGTGTGATAACATAGATGGTGAGTTAGTTAAAAGGATCACGTGCCCAAAACAGACCTGTCACTAAATGGCTTCTTACTCGACACTAGGGAATACACTCCTGGCTTTCACCCAGGGGATGAGGCACAGTAAAAGGCTGACCCATGCAGAAGTTAGATGGCCTGACCCTGGGTTGACTATGACCTGAACTATAGTCTCGCCCTTGATCATTGTGAAACTCAAACACACATTCTGTAGGAAGATGGGCAACATCTGTGCATGTGGAAGGCATAAACCATTGCTGACAGAGCAGTGGTTTGAATTACTCTCCTAGGACCCTCTGTGTGTACAGAGATTTTTCCACTATATACTACTCAGATGGTAGGATGCCTTCTTGTGGGCAAACAATTTTGTCAGTTATTACTGATGTCTGCTTGGGATGCTTATAGTTCCAACTCCTGATGAGCATCAATGGCAAGTCCAGTTATTACCAGAACTCCCTCTGCCCAGGTTATTTCAGCAATACATTGTTGTAACAGGTGCTACTGTTTCTTTGCCTAATTCCCCTTTACTGAACTGGTACCCTCACTTTGCAGCTACTGGAGGTGTTTGCTGATAATGGCTCACACCTGTGTCTTCTTCCAGACTTGGCGGATTGGGATGCCTTGCCCAGATACCTGGGAGATTATACCCCTTTCCTGGGGGTGGTCCAGTGTCAATGACTAATGCAAGTGGACAACAGTCCAGCCTCTTTTTCCACTGGTGGAATTGAAGTTCAATTCATCTTCCAGAGCTCTCTGCAGAATCAGAACAGGGTGAGACTTCTCTTAAAGCTCCCTTGTCTATTCTGCTTCCCTCACTTCCTTAGTGGTTTCTCTTGAAGGCAGCCAATCTATCAAGGCAAGAGGGCTAAGGCCAAGTTCATAGGATTCTTGTCTTTAACTGCTGAGCCCCCTAGCTCAAGTGGCTCGTATGCACATCCAAAATGGCGGTGCTCTTTGATGGAACCGCCTTCATTTTTATCTTTCCCCTCAGATCTTGTTCAAACAACAGAACCTCCTTCCACTGAGCATAATTAGCCAGCACTGCAGCTCCTGCAGGGGAGGGAGAGAAGGGAGCACAATCCCAAAAGAGAGAATATTGTGCATATCATGGAGATACCAACGACCAGTGGATATGATATTTAACTTAATCAGAGACTGCTTCAGAAAATAATCCACAATATTTCAGCTCCATACAATAAATAAGCTTGAAATGGGAGTTGCAGGCTATATTTGAGAAGAAAGGTCAGACTGAAAAAAAAAAATTGGTTTCTGTTGATTTCAAATAGATTTTACAAGATACTTCTGAGCATGATAATCATAATTTTTAAAGAGCCAAGAAACACACAGTACAGAGGGAAGTGACATAACGATCTGAATATCTGGAGATTTGTATCAAAAATTTTAAACTTTCAAATCAAATGTTTTGCTATTATTTAGACATAAAATTTGTTTCCTATCCTATGTCAGCTTCACTCAGGAGAAAATAACATTTTATTTTATGGATGAGGCAGTTAGATTATGAGTAGTTAGTCTGTTGTAAGTGAAAACATAAAATAAATAGAGGTCTATGGAAGGTATTTCCCATGTGTGTCTAAAGAAAGTAAATTTCACCTCCAAAAATCAAGGATTTAATGTCATGATATTTCAAAATTCCCTTTTAATAAAATGAAAAACAATTTGCCTCTATGTGACTTTGAAATTAAGATCATAGAAATTCTGAGGGCATGGCTATCTCCTCTAGAGATTGGTAAGATAGAAAGCAAAACTTATCACAAATACATTTAGTTCTAGTCCTTTTCAATACTTGAGTAGTGGTAGTTTGTTTGGGGGGTGACCCCAGGAAGCACAAGGAACAGAGTGGAGGCAGTGAGGCAGGGATGGGAGAAAAACCAATTGAGTGCCATCGGTGAGCAAGTTCCTCTATTGGGAACTGGGCTCATGCTCTTTGGGGACCCTCGGGGAGGGGGCTTTGTAGAATGTATTTAGAATTGTCTCACTGATGGGGAAAGAAAGCTGAGCTATTTTCCAGTGGTTGGGAGCTTCCCAGGGACAAGGAATCCCCTCTACTTGTGGACATCCCTGCTACGGGTAGAACAAGCACCTATGGATCTAGGAAGAAACTTCATGGATAGAAGAAGAGAAATTTATTTAAGAACTTGCACTATGCAAGGAATTATCCACTGCAGCCTCAGATCAACTTAGAGCTAGGCAGAGAGGATATGGGGGTATAAAAAACAACTGCTCCAAATACTTACATGTACTAGGAATTTGTAAGTGGCTTCCATCTTCAAAACCAACTCATTTTCTAGAATGGCTAATCCAGCTATCATATCTATTATGCAGGAAGCAAGATGCAGAAAGGAGCCCCTTCCGAAGAGTCCACTCTGTTTAATTAGTCTTTCTATAAAAGTATCACATGACATCTCATTTGCCAGAACTTAGTCATATGACCAAATCCTGCTCCAAGAGAGGCTGGGAAATAGAATCTTTTAGTTGGGCAAATTATTGTTCCATATAAAATTATGGTTTTGTTATTAAGAAAAGGAGGGTGAGTAGAAATTTGGGAGCAGGTAGTCAGTCTCTGCTATAATATAAAAGGCATATTGGATGCACAATTTTTATTTCCTCTTTATCTTTCAGTTCTGCATCCTACCCACAAGATTTCAAGCTCCTTGAAAGCAGGGACTGCGTAATCTTTGCTGTGTTATTCACTGTGACTCATACATTGAGGTTCATTTTTCCCTCACCATAGTCCAGCCTTTTGTATCCCTTTTGGCTTGTCAAGTATGTAAATCAGTATCATTACCCTAATTAAAGGGGAAAATGAAGTGTCCCAATAGCTAATCATAACGAGAAGTCAAGAAATCTCAAACCTCAATTTCTTCATCAGAGAAGCAGGTGGCCCCAAAACTGGTGATTGTGTGTTATTTGACATATTTAATTATTCAAAACAGTAGACATGCATACCATATAGAACCTTTTTACAATAAGGTTTCTTCTTCATTCCCCACCCTACAGTCTCCCACACACAAACCTACAAAACTGTCCACTGGCATTAACCAGATCTGATGATGTAAAACAGGCTGTAATGTGGGTCGAGAAATATATCTTTACTAGCTATGGACATGGATTCAAAAACTCCATTTTCTTGATTACTGGCAGGTAAGCACTGACAAGCCATTTAACATCTCCAAGCCTTAGTTTCTTCATTTTTAAAATGAGCTTAATCATATTATAAGCGATACTGAAAGAATGAAATACAAAGTTCCTGCATAGCCCTCAGCAGAGTAGAGATCCTAATACGAGCTTTAATCTGAAACTCTCCCCCTCTTTCCAAGAATAAAAAGGATTCTGACTTCATCGTTGACTCCTTTGGTGTTAGAGAGTCACTGCCGCCGCCAATCACACCACGAGGAGCCCCTGAGGTTCCTCCTGGTCTGAATCCCAGACTCTTGGGCATCTCGCTTTGGCTGTCCCCAGAATTCAAAGCTCAAGTGGTTGAGCACCTGCTTCCTATGTATGAGGTCCTGGGTTCAATCCCCAGTACCTCCTAAAATAAATAAATAAATTTTGTAACTAGAGTACAATATTTGTTATTTTTCTTTTCGTCAATAGCCTAAGAATACATGCCAATATAATGTTTTCTCTGGTCATTTGTTTATTTATTTTCCCCAGTTTCCTTCAGTATAGTTATACATTTGTAATACAGTTAAATTTATTGTTACTTTTGGTATGTGATTTTGGGTTTTCCAACATTTTGGCTGATTTTAATTATTCATAATTTTTAAGATATGAAATTTTTAAAAGGTTATGAATGTCAGAATTATGCAGAGAGTAATACTGAGACATATGTCTAGTTTCAATTCCAATTTTTTTTCCTCCTCATTTTCACATATCCTCTGTACTAAAAAACTTCATTAGTTTCTGGTGTATATTTTCTTTGATTCTTTTGACAAAATTAAAAAACATATATAAAGATAAAAAAAAAAAAAAAAAAGAAGCTTCTGAATGACAGACCCTGGAGGGAGTGTCTCGCAATGGTTTTTCCAAGCACCAGGAATCAATCCTCTCTCCTTGCATATTCTGAGAATTAGCAGAGAGCATATACATATTTCAGAGTTAGCTCTTAATACAATTATAGTTCATTTGGCCAGCAATTACAGTAATAGGAAGATTGGCAACCACGGCAGCTGAGGTTTAAAGAAATTGATGGCCTGAGCTGCTAAAGCTTTGTTTTGTCCAGCTTTGCTAGCAGACATGGTAGGCTTGGGACCCTAACTGGGGTATGAGGTATGGGGGAGACTGGACAGTCCCAGTGGGGTAGGTTAACTAACCGTGGTGGCCGTTTTAGTTACTGACTGGCAAAGACTTCAGGAAGCCTTTTCCCCTCTGCAGCTTTTATCTATACCCAGAAACTACTGTGAAGAAAAATGCATAGAGAATGCTGCAGTGAAAAGATGATTGCATTAAGCAGGGCAGACCTCTAGGGTATAGGTAAATCCTTTTCAAAAAACACTTTTCAATAAACTCTGTGTGCCTTTGAAATAATCAATTCCAACTACATGTCAAACTTTTAAAATTAAAATCCAAGTTTGATTCTTCCTCCCTTATATACTTATGCCCAGATTTCTAAATTCAAATGCCACCTACCTAGAAGACCCCAATAAATTTTTATTTCTCACTAGTATAGTGATAAAGAAAATGATAAAAAATGGCAACAAAAACACTAGGAACACAAACCCAAATGAGAAAATAGTGGCAGGAAAATGGGAGATTGAGCATCACTTGTAAGGTACACAGAAATGACAGAGAGAGAGAGAGAGAGAGAGAGAGAGGAACCAGGAAGAATCTTGGTACTTCCTTGCAGTTCTACTCCTTGCCCAGAGATCCAGCAACTTATCAAATTAAAAAGACCCAGTAGGGGAGCGGATGTGGCATAAGTTGGTTGAGCCCTTACTTCCCATATGGGAGGTCCCAGGTTTGGTCCCCGGTGCCTCCTAAAAACAAAAACAAACTACAAGCAGATGAAAAAACCAACTCAGGGGAGCAGATGTGGCTCAGTGATTGAGTGCTGGCTGCCAGCATACAGGTCCTGGGTTTAATCCCTGGCCCCGGTACCTCAAAAAACAAAAACAACCAAAATAAAACCAATAGCAGACTTATTTCTCTCTGCTTTTAAATCTTCATTGGAAGAAGTAAATATCTTAATAGATCCTGTGGAAAATGGAATCAGCAAAATGGAGGACTCCTTTGAAATGCTCTTCTAGAGTGTAGAAGTAAAGGAAGAAAAAATACATAACAATGATAAAAGAAAAATTGATAGACATTGAGTTAGAAAACAGGAAATCTACCTATGAATAATTTCTATTCTTGGAGGATGGCCCAGATAAAGAAATGAAGCAATAGTAATTGAAAAAATGTCAGGAGAGAGAGAGAGAGAGAGAGAGAGAGAGAGAGAGAGAGAGAGAGAGGAGAGGGACAGAGCAGAAGAGGTAGAAAAAAGGGGGAGAAATAGAGGAGAGGAAGGAGAGAAGGGAGGGAGGGAGGAAGAGAGAGAAAGATAGAGGTGGAGGGAAGAGGGAGAGAGAGAGATCCTTTCCTGCACTGAAGAAAAATCAGTGTCTGCATGTGAAATGAGAGTCATAACTGACAGATTATTGAAATAAGAGGAGAAGAAAGAGTACTTTTCTGGTCATTCAGGCAGAAAAAAAACAACAAAAAAACTATACTGGCATCATGTGCCTCTGTTGCCACATTGGAAGAACTATTTAAGAATTTAAGACTGAGCTTTCTACATGTAGGTCTGACCATGCAACTCCCTTGCTTAAAACCCTTCACAGGCTCTTCCTCGCCCACTCAGTGAGCAAGACATGGCCTGTTCTTCTCTTTTGGTCTCCTCTCTATGACTTCTCACTTCTGGAGCTCCCTGCAGGAATCAGGCTTCTACTACAGATGTTCCTTCCCATCCTAAGTCTTATTTTTTATTCAGGATTCCTTCCATATTCCATCTCCTCCAGAAATCCTTCTCTGCACCCTCAAGGGAAGGTACATCTCTCAATCCTGTGCTAGGATATAACTGAAATATTCTTCTCTTTTAGTCCTTTTTGTATGATGTTGAATTTCTCTGTTTGTTCCATGCTGTTTTCCCCCATCAGAGTGTGGGTGCCCTTGGAGTTGGGAATATGCCCAGCATTTAACATGGCACCTCGTTGATAATGGGTGTGGAATTGTGCTTGTTGTTTGGAATCATAGACAATTATTGGGGCATATAAGGAGCCCAGAAAGAGAACTCAGGGTGAGAGAAGGCAGTGCTGGGAAAAGTGTGGGTCTTTAATGTGATCCCTGGTATTTTGAGGGCTCCCTGTCTTTGCTGGATCTCCAGCAATTTAAGAACTTCTTGGACAGTCATTTCAGCTCAATCCCTTAATCTCTCTGACCTTGCAGACCATTTAGGAAGAAAAGAATTAGAATCAAGTTCTTTTCTTTTCATCTCATTTATATTGTTTTATCACCGTTATAGACAAGGGAGATCTATCAAGGCTTATGTCAAGTGGAAAGGCCTTGAGGATGTAGTGTGCCTGGAGGATTTCTAAGGAGGA
Source organism: Tolypeutes matacus (assembly GCA_026826555.1). Taxonomy (NCBI): domain Eukaryota; kingdom Metazoa; phylum Chordata; class Mammalia; order Cingulata; family Chlamyphoridae; genus Tolypeutes; species Tolypeutes matacus. The sequence continues at coordinate 6,937,920 of JAKSZT010021619.1, read as the reverse complement.
CAGTATGTCTGGAGCAGAGAGAGAACAAGGGTGAGAAAAGCAGACGATGAAGTCAGAATGGAGGCTTGTGGGCCATTGAAGACTTTGACATTTATTCTGAATGGATATAAAGCCACTGGAGGATTTTGAGCAGAGGAGTGGCAACTCTTTGGATAGTAGGGGCAAGGTTGAAAAGAGAGAGCTCGGTTAGAGAGCTTCTGCAATATAATCCAAATGAGAGATGATGGTGGACCAGGTGGTAGCAATGAAGGGGTGGGAAGTGATTGGATCATTGGGTATATTTTTAGAGTCGACCTAACAGAATTTGCTGGAGGACTGGATGTAAGGACTTAAAGGAAGATCAGGTGTAGAGGACAAGGAGGGGCAGATTAAAGACGTGTAGAGCAGAGATGATGCGAGTGGTGGCAAAGTCTGTGTCATTCCAAGAATTCTGCTAAAATAAAATGGAACAGAGGCCAATGTCATTTCACAGGTGAAGGAACAGGCAGAATCAAAGATCCAAAGAGGCCACTGAAATAGAGAGAGATCTCCCTCTTCTATATCAAAGTTTCCAATTCCTGACGCTATGCCAGGGACCTGGATCTATGGTGCAACTTCATATATCCAATGAACCAGGAAATAAAGGGTCACTCTGAGGGGATATTTGGCAAGGAGTATGGCTGACACACCACAGGGTCTCAAGAATGTGTGGTATCTCCATCCTTAAACAATAAGAAACAATAAAATACTATTTCCAAGATTCCGAATATATTGGCAAAGGGAAACTGATAAACTGACCCAACCTAACATGGCTGCAGGAAGCTGAACATGACAGCTGCAGATAACTGGATGCCCCTTAAGAGCGGCTAAATTGAGACCTGGACCATTCTTCCAGCTACGGCGTGCTGGCCTGGGCCCCGCTCCCTCATCCTGATCTTCCTCACCACCGCCATCAAATAGCTGAATTCAAATCCAGGCACTCTAGTCCAATCATACACCAAGGCGGTGTAGTCCTCCTTTTTTTTTTTCCTTATCCAGCTCCAGTCTGCTTTCTCAAGGCAATGGCACACAGCATTACTTACCAGATTCCTCTCCTTTGAGCACAAGTTGAATGAAGTTAAGTCCGAGAACTAAATCCAGTCTATAGATCATCTCCCATCTTTGGCCCAGGCAACTCTCATTGTCTTAAGTGGGAATCCCCTGTTCTTGTCCTTGGCTGTTTAGAACATTCCCCCCTGGGAAATCCCGGCCAGTCCAGCTCAACTATGAGGAAAAAATTTATATAGGTAAAAACTTAACAATCACTTTTTGGGGGGTAATTTCTTATATTCCTGGTTGTCTCATTTAAGGCTCTACAAACCTTATTCTAACAACACTCCTTCAAGAATCTTGGCCAGGAAACTCAGAAAAGCTTCATAGCAGCTAGTTATATGTAGAGTACACACACACATATCATTATGTGTGTGTGTGTGTGTATATATATATGTGTGTATCTATGTAGTTTATATAGTTGTAAAATAAAATTTGTCATTTCAATTAACCAGTTAAGATAATTTTATTAACTTAAATCATGTTTCTTACACAGGTAATATAATATAACTAAAAGACAATTAATTTTTAGATGTCACTTTTTTTGTAGCAATCCTTTTCTAATATGGACATTTATTTACATTGCAAGCCCTGTATTAATTTTATCTCTATATAAAATTTTATTTTATCCTCAAACAGACCTGTGGACTTGATGGTAATATGTCCATTTTACAGATGAGGAAACTGAAGCTCAAAATTAACCAATATCATACAGATAATAAGTGTTAGGCTTGGAATCAAACCTAAATCTATTTCAGGTCAGATCCTGCACTCTTAAAGAGTTCACTGTGTGCAAAACTAACAATAAGTGCACTTAAAGGATTCTTTTAGACCTGGTTATAAATGCAGTCTGAATCTGTTTGGATTTATTTTCAAACTGAATGTATTTAATATCAAAACTCTTTAAAGAGGAGCAGTGCAGAGTTGATCTAAACCTCTGATAAACTGTCTCTGAATGTGGTCTTAAAGATAAAGAATCCACAAGTCCCCTTCTTTCCATAGACAGGAAGTGATTCTAGCAGGTTTTCTTTTGCAGGAATATTTGTCTCAGTAACCAGGACTTTTTGAATGCACCATATAGAGGATGGAATAACACTGGCCTTGCCAAGAGGAGAAAATCAAGAATGTTTTTCTTTTTGCTGCAGAATCAATACTTTCCAAAAACTGTCACCACAATAAGAAAAGTACTTTGACAAAGAGATGGAGCTGCATTTGTGTCACAGAAGATTGACTTTTGAGCTGCTGGTCCAGAGAATTTAGTGAACTTCCTTGTTGAACCATTTATCCGAACTTGTTGCCATTTGGGACTGCATGCAGTGGAGCACCTTGTCTTAAAGATGAATGACATGCTTAGAGGCTCCGTCCTCGTTGCTGCTAACATACAGCAGCTACTGAAATGGATTAGCAGGGTAAGAAGTTCTTAAATCCTTCTACTGAGACCTTTCTGAGTGAAATACTTGTTGCTGAAATCAATGGAGAGAGAACTCAATAGACCACCACCAATTCACAGGCCACTGTACCCACAATACTCTTTGAAATATGTTGAAAAGGAGCAAAAATTCCTGTTATTTGAAACCACCCCCATCACAGATATTTTATCTTAGACATGGGAACTGTGCTGGCACTCATTCATTCACTTAGCAAACATTTTGCTAATCCCTTATTTATCCTGAGTTTATTGGGGTGTCTTTCTGGATAAACCTCTCATTGTTCTCTGACCTCTAATCCACTCTTCAACTGCCATTGATCCACCTTTTGTCATCAACACACAATTAAAAATGAGTTTCATGACTTCGAGCAGATTACCCCAACATCCCATTGCCCTTTGATAATCGAAGCTCTGATTTTGAGCTAGGAATATAAGCCCCTTTAATCAAAGAACTATATTTCCCATCCTTGACTGTAGCCAGTTATATCCATGAGGTTGATTTCTGGCCAATGAAAATAGGCAGAAGTTCCTTTGTGGGATTTCTGGGAAGGCTGTAAAAAGTCAGCTGACACAGCTGGGAGTGCTCCATTGTGCCCATCTACACTTACCCCTTCTTTTGGTCTTTAATAAACATGATTGCTGAAGATGCAGCAACTATCTTGAACCATGAGGTAACAAGAAGCCATACTATGATAACAGTGCAGAAAGATGGGTTCCTGTGTCTTTGCTGACAACAAGAAGATGCATACAAGCCTTGGCAGCCTACTTCTGAATTTCTTATACACGGGAATGAAATAGATCCCTTCTCCTTTGTTAAAGCCACTCTTTTGTGGGGTATGCTGAGAGTGGATGATCATAACCTTACAGATTTGAGGTTTCAAAAGACAGATTTTAAAACAGACAAAGCAGCTGACTATTTAGCAGATAATTCCTGGAAATAAGAAAGCTGTAGAAAGTCCAAGATTTCAAATCTAAATATAAACACTTGCAAAATATCTGGCTAATTATTAAACTACATATGCACAAGGGAGACCTCAGGGGATGGTGTGACACTTTGAAGCTTGATGGACCTCAGAAGATTATGTTCTTAAAGTTAATTTATTCCTGTCAGTGTAGACCTATTGTCGGTGGGACCTTCTAATTAGGTTACTTCAATTAAGGGCATTTTGATTAGATTATTTCAGTAAGGTATTAATCCTCTTACTGGAGCCCTTTATAAACAGGATGAATTCAAAGGAAGAGAGAGAAAGCCAGAGGAAGCTAGAAGCTGAAGCAACGAAACCCGGAAGAGAAGGGAGAGAACAGTGGACGCTGCTATGTGCCTTGACATACGACAGAGGAGTCCAGGATCATGGGTAGCCAATCTTTGGGGATAAAGCATTGTCCAATGATGCCTTGATTTGGACATTTTCATGGCCTCAAAATTGCAAGCTTGCAAGCAAATAAATCCCCATTGTAAAAAACCAATCCATTTCTGATATATTGCATTTTGGCAGCCATGTAAACGAAAATAGATGGCAAAAACAAAGGTAGAAAGAAGATACTATTCTACTCTTGAAAGAACTATATCAGGTGAGATTTGCTGCGTTTTTGAATGAGTGCATGTTGGAGTAGCAGAAAGCTGAAATCTTAGTAACAAAGTGAAAGAGGGCAGGGTTTGGAGCTGCCATAGAAAGCTGGAAATTTACATGGGAAACTTTGAAAGCAGGGAATCACAGAAAGGATGAGTCCCCAAATCTGTTTAAAACCTTTTCCAAATTCTTGCCTGATAGCTAAATAACATGGGTAAAGGGTATATCACAAGGAAACAAGATTTAAAATAGAAACTGCTGAAACTCTAGAACTGAGCAGATGTAATAGTTGCTGCACATTGCAGGGAACACAGTTTGCAGTTCAAGAAAAGACAAAGTAACTACCTATTAGAATTTTAAAAAAAAATCCTCAAGGGGACATGTCTATCACCAAAAAACCCTGTGATATACTGTCTGCAATATCCACCTTTCAACCAAAATGACCAGTCCAACTTTCTTTTTTGTACAGAAAAAGAAAGTTGATGGAATCTGGCCCTGAGTATGCTGCTAATATATTTAACAGACAGAGACTTGAAAACGCAATTGTATCTATGTTCCAATAATCAATGGAAACTATGTTTAAAGAAATAAAGTTAAATATGGCCTAAATGAGTGGAAAAAAAGAGAATCATATTAGAAAAATGAAAAAAAAAAAAAAGAACAAAATGGAACTTCTAGAGCTAAAAATTAAAATGACTAAAATGGAAAATAAAAAACAAAAAAATACCAGATGAGCTCAAACAGATGATTGGAGAAGGCAGGGGACAGAATACTTCAATTTGAATACAGACCAACAGAAATTGTCAAATCTGAAAGGCAGAAAGTAAAGCACAGAAAAAAAAATCAATAGAGCTTCAGAAACTTGTGAGAAAAATATCAAGGGGTCCAACATACATGTAATTGGAGGAACCAAAGTAGAAGAGAGAGAAAAAGGTGGGAAAACATATATATATATGCCAACATTTCCCAAATTTAGTGAAAACCATTAACTTACAGAGCCAGAAAAGCTCAATGAACCCCAAATAAGGTAAATACAAACAAAACCACATTTGGACACACAGTAGTGAAAGTACTGAAAGCCAAAGACAAGAAAAATTATTGAAAACCAATAGAAACAAGAGAAAGAGTAAAAACTGCTGTCTATTCATGAGAAAAAAAGGGGGTGAGATGATATTGGAAGAAAATAAACAATCAAGATATCTAAACTAGTGAAACTATACTTGGAAGCTTATTCACTGTTGGTGGGATAGAATGGTACAGCTACTGTGGAAGATTGTTTGACAGTTCCTAAGGAACTTGAATATAGTCTTGCCATGGGACCTGGCAATACCATAGTAAGGTATATATACAGAAGAACTGAGAGCAGTGACACAAATAGACATCTGCACACGGATGTTCATAGCAGCATTATTCAAAATAGCCAAAAGTTGGAAACAATCCAGGTGTCCATCAAATGATGAATGGATAAACAAAATGTGAGTATACACACAATGGACTATTATGCAGCGATAAGAAGAAATGAAGTCATGAAACATATGAAAACATGGATGAACCTAGAGGACATTACGTTGAGTGAAGCAAGCCAGACACAAAAGGACAAATACTGTATGATTGCCTTATTATGAGCTAAATACATTATGTGAGATATGAATATAGGTAGAATTGCATATTTATTTATTATTATTTTTAAAGCAGTTTATTTTTTCTGTCAGTATAACATTTTGAAATATTATTATTTTTACACTAGGAACATTACAGAATTACAGATAATTCATGGAAAAGTATAATGTTCACATATACTTTGCTATTGTTGGTACTTTGTATTTGTGTGGCACTTTTAAAAAATATATATTTTAAAACATGCTTAGATTACATAAATGTTATACAAAAATTACAGAGATTCCCATGTTCCCCACCTCCCAGAATCCCATATTTAAGACGGTTTTTCTTTGAAGCTGAACAAATGTAATTTAATACTACAAAATGTTAGTATCAAACCAAAAAAAACACAAAACAATCATTATACTAAGTGAGGGAGACAAGACACAGAGTGCTACATATTGTATGATTCCATCTATGTGAAACGTAAATATAAATCAATTTATAAAGATGAAAGTAGATTAGTGGTTATGTAGAAGGAATGCTAACGGATATGGAGTCTTTCTTTTTTGGAATAATGGAATTGTTCTAAAATTCTTGAGATGATGAATGTACAACATTGTGATTATACTAAAAGCCATTGATCATACACTTTGGATAGATCATATGGTATGTGAATATAGCTCAATAAAACTGCTTGTTGGACAAATAAATAATGGTGCGAGAATAGCCAGAAACAGCAGTTTTGTACAACAATGGAAACATAGAGACATTGAGAGGTGAGGAAATTTTTTTGTCTGTTTTTTGTTTATTATTATTGATATTGAAATAATGAAAATGCTCTAATGATGATTGAGGTGATAAATGCACAGCTAGGTAATTGTACCAAATACCAATGACTGTACACTTTGGATGAACTGCATGCTTTATTAATATGTATCAGTAAAATTGATTTAAAAAATTATCAAGTTGAGTGCAGCAATACATGAAGCAACTAGGATGTCATAAGAGAGTGGAATTCATCCCAGAAATGAAAGGTTAATTTGACATTAAAATTTACACAATATGTCACCAGGTGATCATCTCAATAGATGCACAAAATGCATGTGGCAAAATTAAACACCCATACATGATTTTTAAAATGTCAGAAACTAGACATAGAAGAGAACTTCTTCAATTTGATATGTTTACCAAAAACCTATAGCTAACATATCCCCAGTGGTGAAATAGTAAATCCTTTCCCCAAGGACTGGAAAAAGATAAGTATGTTGACTCTCACTACTTTTACTCAATATTGTACTATAATTCATAGCCTTAAAGTGAGTGAAAATAAAAACAAAGAAATAAACAAACTTAAAATAAAAGTTATACTGATGGTTCAGGGTAAGTGGAAAAGTTATTTATTCACAGATGCCATAATTCTTTTCATAGGAAAACATCAGAATTCTACTAAAAACTACTGAAAAGTTACAGATGCAAGAAGTAAATTTAGCAAGTTTGCACATGAACGGCTAGTACATAAAAATCAATTGTATGTCTCTATACTAGCAACAATCAATTTGAAAATAAAATAAGAAAAAATTACATTAAAAATGGCATCCAAAATTTAGAATTACTTAGGGGTAAATATAGCGAATTATGTGTATGTTTTATATTCTGAAAACCTCTAGTGGTAAGGACACGAGAAATAGAAGTAGATTTTTAAAATTTTAAGCTTTATCATGTTCATGTATGAGAAAACAATATAATTAAAAGGTCAATTCTACACACACTAATCTATAGAGTTAATGTGAAACCAATCCAAATCCAAGCAGACTTTTAGTTTAAAAGGTAATGACGAGCTGAATTGAAATTTTACAAAAATGCAGATGACCTGGAATAACCAAAGTAATTCAGAAAAAGGAGAACTAAGTAGAAGGACTTACTCTCCCTTATTTCAAGACAATAATAATCAAGACAGTGAGATAATAGTGTTAGGGTAAACATAAATAAAACAGAATGGAGAACCTAGAAATAGTCCTATACATCTTGGTTTAATTGATTTTCCCCAAAGGTGGCACGATAATTCAATGAGGAAAAGGTAGACTTTTCAATAAATTGTGCAGGAGTAACTGGATACTCATATGTGGGGAGAAAATGAACCTCACTCTTACCTTATACCATACCCAGAAATTCAGTCAAAATGAATCACAGACCTAAATATAAGGACTAAAATTATAAAAATTCTAGGAGAAAACATAAGAGAGATTTTTTGTGATCTAGAAGAAGGCACAGATTTTCAGATGGAGCCTAAATACACCATTATGAAAATGAGAACATAAGCAACAGACTGGCAAAAAATATTTGCAAAACATGTATATGATAAAATAATTGTTTCTAGAATATCAAAAGAACTTTTAAAACTCTATAATAAGAAGACAGACAACTGGTTTTAAAGCTGGAAAATAGATTTCAATAGACACTTCTGTAAGAAACAATACAAATGACCAATGAGCACATAAAAAGATATTCAACAATCTTACTCATCAGGAAAATAAAAATTAAAACCACAATGAGATACCACTAGATACCCATTAGAACAAGACTAACACTTAAAAAAAAAAATTAACCAAGCCTTGGTGAGGATGGGAAGCAACTGGAACCATCGTACATTGCTCAAGGGAATGTAAAATTGCACTACCACTTTAGAAAACAGTATGGCAATTTCTTTTGAGGTTAAATATACATTTACTATATGGCATGGCATGGCAATTCCATCCCGAGGTATTTACCCAAGAGAACTGAAAAGATATGTATAAACCAAAGATCTATACCAAAATATTCTTAGTAGCTTTATTCATATTAATCCAAAATATAAAAACAATCTGATGTCCTTCAACAGAATAATGGAAAAACAAATTGTTATATTAATACAATAGAATAATACTCAGCAATAAAAAGGAATGGACTACTGATACATGCAACAACATATGAATCTCAAAAGCATGATGCTGAGTGAAAGTAACCTGACGCAAAATTTTGCATATTCTATGATTCTATTTATATGTAAATTCTAGAATGGGCAAAACTATTTTAAAGTGAAATAAAGCAGATTATTTGTTGCCAGGGGCTGAGGTGGATAAGGAGATTGAACAAGGGCATGGAGAAACTTTTTGGGCTGATAAAAATCATTCTGAATACTAATTGTAGTGGTAATTATTGGAGTGCATGCATTTGGCAATAGTCAATGAACTATACACTAAAAACTAGTGTACTTTATTTTATGTAATTATTACCCCAATATAGTTTGCTAAAGAGAACTCAGATATTCTACTTAATTTTGCAAAATTAGTACTCTTCTCTTTAAATATGGGGCAAGAAAAAAATCACCACCACTACTACTTACTGTAAGAGGATCCTTTTAATGTAATAAGAAAAACTAAATTATATAGAGCTCTAAAGGAGGAAACAAAATAACATTATTTGCTGACTTGATGATTAACTTAGAAGAATTTTAAAAAATTTACAGACAAGCTATTACAATGAAGTAAAGAGATTAGCACCATTGCAGCCTTGAGTTCAAAAGACAAAGGTCAATATCATTCCTATATCAAAATAAAACCAAATAAGATATAACCATATATGATCATAACATCATATATTTTAAACAATTAATAAAAATATTATCAATTGCCCAGGAATTCTTCTTAAAAAGCTATGGATGAGGGAGCAGGTGTAGCTCAGTGACTGAGTGCCTGCTTCCCATGCACAAGGTCCCGGGTTCAAGTCTTGATACCTCCTAAAAAAAACAAAAAATAAAACAAAGCTATGAATGAGACATCTTTAGATCTTTGAAATCGATTATGAAATATAAAGGAATTATAAAAATCACAAAAATGAGGAAAATATGACCCAAAGAAGTAATTTTATATTCCTTTGTTACACCACACAACAAAAATAAACTTCAATTTTATTCAGACCCAAATGTGAATACACAAAATTTAAAAACACAAGAAGAAAATCTCAAGAGAACAAAATTGCCGCTCCTTGTCCTCGCCAAAGGTGCTTACATCTCAGGGCATTTACACTCGCTGTTCCTTCTGTGTGGAAATCCCTTTCTCCGGACCGCATAATGGCTGGCGCTCCTGCCTGGTTCAGTTCCCTGCTCACTGGGCCTTCCCTGATCAGCCTGTAGGAAGTAACTCCCTGCCCCCAGCAGCAGCATTCTTTCTGCCCACTTATCATCTGAATATCATCTGAAATATTTAGCTTTCTGTTTTTATTATCCATCATGTAAGCCCTCTGAGGGCAGGGGCTATTTGTTCATTTTGGTATACTAATAGTTTAAAGTGAATACATGCCTACAACACAAAGAAAAAAGGTTGCAAACGTCAATACGTGTTAAATTCAAGTTGTAGTAAGTACCCTGATATTTGGTTTTTGAATTGTAATATGCTGAAGGTACTAATAAAGCAAAGAACAGTATACAAGTTTGTAAACACATTCAATACTAGGAAATAGATTAATGTTAATTCAGTGCATTAAAATATAACTAAAAAGCCATATGGACAGATTGATACCTGATGAAAAGGCACTGGATAAAGTGTAGAAACGACTTCTGGGAAACAAGAACCAAAAAAAAGTCTAGCAAAATATTTCTTAATAAAATAGATTATAAAATTCTCTAAATTGATGAAAGATATTTAAATAGTCATCATATAATCTAAAACATATTAAAAATTGCAGTTAAAGTATGGAAATTGATACCCAACTATGATTTTGAGATTCTAAATAATGCAATAAAATAAGAAAAATATAAATATTTGTAGTGAAAGTATGACTGTAATTCCTTTGAAAAATAAGTACATTTTCTTAGATTAAAAAAAAAAAATCAGCCACAAAGTCCTTAAAACTGAAAATTCAGGAAGCCTTTTGATATTATGTAATTATACAGAAATCAGGTTTTTTTCATGATTTCCAAGTAATAACCGGTGGAAACTTCAAATTGGAAAAAAAAAATCCATTTACAAGGAACAAAACAAATATAGGCATGCATACAAATGCATACACGGAAACTAAAAATCTCTACAAAATACTTGAACATATTGTAAAGCATGAATGCTCAAGATTAAAGAAAATTATTCAACATTAGTTGTTTATAATTATATTCCCATTGTCAGACATATATTATGTGTTCAATGAATGTCTGATGAATGATTGCATGCTGTGAAAAAAAAAACCAAAACCACCAAAATACATGTAGAGACTATATTAGTCCTTTATGGGAAGACCCAACTAAATGATATATATTATCTCTGAAACTATGTATAAATTCAATGCAGTGAGATTAAATATGAATCCTGTAAACCACATATAACTTAATATAAGGCAAAAGTACATTTAGAATCTCTTGAGAATGTACTATAATTAAGATATTGGTTAATCAGTTGGAAAAAATGGATTTTATTTAGACATCATCAACTGAAAATAATGGTAATTGTGTCTATTTGATCTTCATAATAATTAATAATTTCTGTTAACTAATTGAATAGAATTTTGACAAGAAAAAAATCTTAAAAACAATTGTGATGCTTGGTGTTATTTTCTTTTTCATTATCTTAATAATAGGAAAGACTATAATGTTTCAGCTTTAAGTATTATGTTGGCCATAGGTTTGAGAAAATCATATGTTAGATTAATTATTTACCTTTCAATTCCAATTTTATTAATAGTACTTTTTGTATTTTTTGTTACTAAATAATAGGTTTCCTTTTTTCATCATATACCTTTTCTCATCTTCTAATAAGATATTTTTTTCTTGTATTTACAGAAACTAAAGTACCATTGTTCTCCTTTTCTGTCAGTGTTTAAATCAGAATTATATCAACTTCATTAAATTAATTGAAAAGCCCATTTTGTATGGTAGAAATAATTTATATAATTTAGAAATTATCTATTCCTTGAAAGTTTAAAATTATTTGCAAGCAAAAGGAAAGTGGCAGTGATTATACTTAAATGAGGTACAATTCAATTAAGGGTAATTAAAACATTAGAGAGAGAAAATGTTGGCTATTTTATACAAAAAACAAATACAATTCACAGTGCTGATATAATAGTTATGAAATTTTATGTGCCAAATAATGTAATATCAAACTATATAAAGCAAAACCTATAAGCAATAAAATAAGATGATGGAAAATAAAATTATACTAACAGTCTTAAACACAATATCCTGTGTATGAAAATATCAAGTAAATAAAAATAATTTTCACATTACAGAATATTTCTAACAGCACTACTTATATCAGTGATCAATTTAAAAGGCAAGAAAACAGAGGAGCCATTAGATGATTATAATATATCTATAATATAAAATCCGATGCAATATCTAAAATCATATTCTAAATAATATCTAGAGATATGGAAATATTATTGTAATACTATTTTAAATTATAGTCCCTGAGAAATTTTTTGTAAAGATGCAAAAACTATGAACAATGTAAGTGGTACAAAACCAACCAGACATTGTGATAAACATAACAATTTAACATGTTTCTCTAATTTACAGGAATGGAGTGTCACACACACACATTTATTCCCTATACCAGCCCCATTTTTGTCCCTCTTCATTCTTGCAACTCATCACTATTAAAATTTTAGTGTATATATTTCTAATCTACTTTTTAATATTCAAATGCATATGTAACTCTAACTAATACATAGGGTTTTGTGGTTTAATTCACATAAATCATAACTACTATGTTGTATTAATATCAACTGTTAATTTTTCAATTTTAAAATCACATTTCTGTGGGATCCAGTTACATTGGAATATAGCTCTAGCTGTAGATATAGATGTAAATATAGATGAATATAGTTTTTAGTATTTTGTGCTTTTGCCCCACAATTCACTTTCATCCTCTACCTCAGGCCAAAATTACAGTATCTTTTCCTGTTAAAAGTTATCTTTGCACATAACTGCTTGTACATGTGTTCCAGAACTTTCTAACACACATACTTAGAACCCAAACTGTTCAGCTCTAAAAGATGTCTATTTTCAGTTTTCCACAACTGCCAAATTGTTTCTCTAAGTGGTTGCACCAACTCAAACAGCATAGTATGTAAGATCCCTCTCCTCGCTGCCTGGATAAATCTGGATTTGTCATTCTCTCTGAACTCTTTTTTCCATTCAGGCGGGAGTAAAATGTTAATTAGCACTATACTTGTTAAATGTATGTCCCATTGACTTAAATCTTTGGTCTGTTCATGTGCCAGCTGGGCCCTGAATCTCAGCAGAGTTGCAACATCTACTCTCCAGTTCACTGGACTCACCCAGGACAACTAACAAGGAGATGATGGTAGACAACACCCATCCCAGGGATCAGAGAGTGTCTGCAACTGCAAGCAAGATAGTTCCATCCATCTGCCCCATGGGACCTAAGTCCTCTCTCAGTTAGACACAGAGTGGGCATCACCATCCCAAAATCCTCAAGACTGGGGAATGAACAATGGACGAAAGTAGACTTACTATTATTCTATTATAGACTTATTATTATTCTAGCAATGGAAGAACTTTCATCATTGATATCAGGGAAGCAGCCACCAGAGGTTCTGAGGGGAGGGAGAGGGAAGAATAGGTGTAATATAGGGGCATTTTGGGGACATTGGAATTGTCCTGCATGACATTGCAATGACAGATACAGGCTATTATATGTTTTGCCATAACCTACAAAACTGTTGAAGATAGAATGTAAACTGTAATGTAAACTATAGTCCACGGTTAGTGGCAATGCTTCAATATGTGGTCATCAATTGTAACAAATGTACCACACTAATGAAAGATGTTGTCAATGTGGGAAAGTGTGGGAGGGGGAGGGGAGGACATATGGGAATCCTCTATATTTTCCATGTAACATTTGTCATCTAAAGCTTCTTTAAAAATAAAAATTAAAAACAATTTTAAAATGTATTTAAACATAGTGTTATTTTCATTTTACTCATTTCTAGTATATTTGTAAATTGTCTCATGTATTTTTGGCCTTAAAGCTCTGAACTCTATACCCCCTCCTATGAATTGGAAGTATATCACCTCTTTCTGTTTTCTAATTAGTTTGACTCTATCTTAGGGGGAGCTCTTTTTATAACCTGGTGTATTAAGTATTTTTTTTTACTTTTTTATGGTTTCATTTTTAGTTCATAAGTTTTTCGTTTTGATGTAGTTGAAATTTTCAATCTTTTCCTTTCTCTTTCATGTTTATGAAGTCCTTCCCTACCTTAAGATCATAAAAGTGTTCCCATCTAAGTAGATTTAAACTTTTGTTTTTCACGTTTAATTTTTGGTCAATGTGGAATAATGTGTTTCTTTTTAACTGTATGTTATTACATATATGATTTATACATATATTCCATTTTATATATATAAAGTTAAAACAGTTTGATGTACTGAATATTTCATTATTGTACCCAGTTTAGTAATGCCATCTTGCTTATATAAAAAGATGAATATGATCTTATTATTTGCTGTAACTTCAGAACGTCTTGATAGCTGATCAAGACATTTTCCCCTAGGTTTTCTTCTTCTTTTACTTTTTATTAAATTTAGGACTGTCTTAATTATGGCTATTTTGAGTATTTATATTTTAATAGCATTAGTAGGTCAAGTTTCTTTTTAAAATCTTGTTTTAAATTTGGACAGCACTGCATTGAATTTTCTGCTATTTGGGGGAAGATTTATTTTTACATTCAGACTTGTTTTTCTAAATATTTTATCACTTATTTTCTAAATTATTCCACTTTAATAAATGATTATTATACAAAGATCATTCTCAAAGTTTAATTTCTTCCTACACTTGTAATTAATTTATTGTTATTGAGAGTGAGACTTTTTAAAATGCATTTACTTAATGATTGATCATTGCTGATAAGTAGGAATTCTACTGATTTTTGAAATATGCATCTTAAGGTACCTTTCTTGACCACTTTAAGAGCTCTAAGAAAATATACACCCTCTTGGGTTTTCTAAGTAGACAATCAATTATGTTCTGCCAATAATGACAATTTTTTAAAAAATCTTTCTTTCTGATACTTTTTTTTTTTAAAGGTACTGGGGCCAACACTAGGACCTTGTATGTGGGAAGCCGGCGCTCAACCCCTGAGCCACATTGGCTCCCCAGTGTTGGTTTTTCCGTTTGTTTTGCTTGTTTTTTGTCTGTTTTTGTTTCGGTTTCTGTTTCTGTTTTTGTTTTTGTTTTTGTTTTGTTTAAAGGAGACACCCGGGACAGATCCCAGAACCTCCCATGTGGGAAGCAAGTGCTCACCCCTTGAACCACATCCGCTCTCCTGATCCTCTTTCTTTATGCTTTTTTATTGTATTAACTGGGAATCACATTGACATGTTGAGTGATGTCATCTGTGCCTTTTTTCCTGATTTATTGGAAATGCTCTTTAGTAGTAGATTTTTGGTGTCTACTATTCAACGTGCTGAAAGCGGAACTTGCTAGATCAATATAATTTCTTTTGTTAAAATTCATAACATTATAAATGATTTTTGACCTTTTTGTTACTTTATTGCATATATTCAAATAAACACATTCTTGTTTTCTCTTTTGATCAACTAAAGTGCTAGATTATGTTAGAGATTTTCTAATGTTGACCCATTATTACACATTTGAGATAAGTGACAAGTTATACTTGGTCATGAATTTAAATGCATTCCTGAATTCCGATATGCTAATACTCTCATTGAGATTTTTGCATGGATGTTCTTAAGTCTGATTGATCTATAATTTTGTCTTCTTGAACTGTCCTTGCCTGGGTGTGGTATTGAGGCTTTACTATTTCCTAAAAGAGTTAAGAAGTCTTTCCAATTTTTTTATCTTCTAAGGCAGTTTATAAAGGAGAAGGACTATATTTTCTTTGACGACACACTGTATTTTTGCTGTTGAAAATGCTTGGTCTAGCAGCTTCAAAATTTTATACTAAACTTTTAAGAAACTTATTATGAATTTATTGTCATTAATATTATAAAAGATTCTAAAAGATTTCCTTTTTCTTCTTTATTCAGTATTGGAAATTTATTTTTTTCTATATTTCTAATTTTATCTAAATTAAAAAAAGAAATTATTGCCATAAAGTTCTGGGTTTTTTCCACCCTCTCTTGATCTATTTTTATTTATTCTTCTTCATTTCTTATAATAGTTATTTATGAATTCTTCCTGTTTTACCTTAATCAGTATTGTTTATTTTTTAATTCATCTATGAAACTGTTTATGGTTTTATTGATTTTATAATGCATATGTATATATATATTTCAATCTATTTTTTTGCTTTTGTTTATTGTTTTTTCCTTAGCTTTATTTTATATTTACTTTTTAAAGTTTTTCTAATTTCTTTCTCATTGGATGCTTAGTTCATTAATTTCAAAAATTTTTCTTTTTGCAAGAAATCTATGAAGAATCTAAATTTCTCTTTAAATGCCACTTTAACTGTATGCCACAATTTTTTATATATTATAGTTTCACTTTCATTCATTCCTATTCCTCTAATGATGGCATTTTCTTTTCTTTCCTTTTTCTCTGTGATAATTGCCCAGCCATGCAAAGTTAATGATGTTTTAACCTTTCAATTCTTTCAAAGCTTCTCATCAATTGACTGATGTCTGTTCACTTAGCCTATCAGTTCCCCAATGGCAGAAATTCTCTTCTTCTAATCTCCTGCCTCAGGCCCTAGCCTAGTCCTGGGCATATCCTATAGGCACAGATAAATGTCTGTAGATTCATCAGGCCCATTCATTCATTCATCCATGAAGTCACAAATTCATTCATCTATAGATATTTCTTTCAGTCCTGAGAAGGGGGAATGGGGAATGTTCTAGGCTCTTGTGTAAGTTATGCCCTGATGGCTGTTGGCATCTAACACCTAGGACATGATCTTACCTGGTTAATGAGGAAATCCAGGCCTAGGCCACTACACAGATGGCATTTGTCTGTAATTGTTTTTTGATAAATTTCCTTTTGTTATTCTAGCTACCTGCTGCCTGAATCAGAGTTTATATTATAAGTTACTGATACATTACCATGTAAGAGAGATTAAAACAGAGGGACTGTGGATCTTTTTGGCTTTTCCTTCCATTTAGCTGTACATACAAAGCATTTTTATTTCAGTCGGAGTCTATTTTTTTTTTTTAACTTTCTCTCCTGCCACTAAAATTACCCAGAATGCTTTTCAGAACACTGTTATCTGGACCTCACCCCAGATTAAAGGAGACAAAATATACAAGACATGTCAAGTAAGAGTCTGGGCATCGGAGTTTTGTTAAGGATTCTCAAGTTATTCTAAAGTGGACTCGGCTGTAAACACTGGATCATATCATTTATGGTTTAAGCTATATCTTAGTACCTCTTTATACTCTTATTGGTAAGTTCTGTTTACTATTTTACATTTGGTTTCTGGGGAATTCAAATGGGATTATGGAGGTTGGAAGTTGGATACATAAAATACACAGGAATTGACAAAATAGTTTCCATTTGTTTTATTTTAATAATTTTTTTAAAAAAGATACTTAGATTACATAAATGTTACACAAAAAATACAGGGATTCCCATATGCCCCACTCCCCACACCTCCCACACCCTCCCACATGAACATCCTTCATTAGTGTGGCACATTCATTGCAATTGATAAATGCATCCTGGGGCTTTGCCACTGAGCAAGGACCATAGTTCACCTTGTAGTCTACACTCTCTCCCACACAGTTCCGCATGTTACGTAACGATATAAAATGGCCTATATCTGTCACTGCAACGCCATTCAGGACGATTCCCAAGTCCCGAAAAAGCCCCCGTATTACAACTATTTTTCCCTCTCCTTGCCCCAGAGCCTCCAGTGGCCACTGGCTCCACATCAATTTTGTAATTGCTTCCAATGCTAGAATTGCAAAAAGTATATACGGCTACTCTAAAAACTGGCTGTCTGCGCCCATGCCTGAGATAAAGTACTCACCAGTCACAGGCTCTCCCCTATCTCTGATAACAAGGGACATTGTATTGGAGCCTGAAAGTCTCCAAAGCAGGTCGGAAGGTGAAGACTTTGTTGTGGATATCTCATGAATGCCCCGGAGACACTCTCAGAGACCTAAACTAGCTCTTTGATGCCACCCAAGAGCAACTGTGGCAACCCACCTAGATGTGATCAAGCAGTGAAGAGCAACACAAGAAAACGTTTTAATGTTTCTACTGTTCTCAGCACTGGCTGAAACACCAGACTTTGATGCCTTGGGTATTTACGAGTGCCCTAAATTGTGGTCAGATGGTGAGGCAAGGGTGTATACTGTCTTTGCTATTTGGCCATTAGACATTAATCAACTGAAAGTAACATTCAATGGGCTAATATTGCCCCTTGTCATAGTGGCTCAGGTATAACTCCTTCCATTAATTGAAATCTTGGGAGAAGTAAAGTCCTGATGTTCATATTTTTAAAAAAAGTACTAACCAATGTAGAAGTAGTTCTACCCTCTGCACCTCCACGCCCCCTCATAAATGTGGATAGTTTTCCAGCAGTAATCAGTAAATCTGTGAGATTAAGTATCCTTTTCCATTAATAATGTCACTTTCTGCTACATATCTTTTCAAATAAATTGCTCTATTCTTAAGAAACTTTAATTTCTTCTGACAATAGACAGTGTAACAATCCTGTCACAGAGAGGTTGCATTTCATTGAGATATTAATAAATTTCTTAAGACTCAAATATGTGTTTTAAAAAAGGGCAGAGCTACTCTGGTTTGGGGGAATCATCTGGAAGGTTCCCGATTTCTTCCAAATGGTAAATACTTTCTCCCTTCTGAATCACATATTGGAAAACTTATAATGGCAATGTTGGGGGATAAAATAAGGTCAATTAGAAACAGAATCATATCCAAATAATCTGTTCTGGTTGTGACCAAAACCCTCAGATGAACTTTCTGTTCTTTTTCTAAAAGAAAAATAACATCTTCCTATACATGTGGCAATTTGAGGAAATTCTCATTGTAACTAACATAAACACATTTTGTATCATTGTTGAGTCTAGGAAACTGGATTCCCCAAATTATCCCTTTCATAGGAATTTATTTGTTAAATAAACTTTAGTCAACATCACTTCCTGAGCTTAGTCCAAGGGAATATATTGCCCAAAGAATCATAAAATTACAAATTTGAAACAGAGATTAAAGTTCACCTAACTTAATCAACTACCAACTGTGGCTCCCTTTCTTCTAAAATGCATGTGTATTTCCCAGGGTTGTTTTGCAAGTTGCATGACTGCAAAGAAGTTTAGAGACACATTTGAATTTGGTCTCATTTTAGCTATATTTGTTAGTTGGTTTTATTTCTGCATTTAGAGTTTTTATTTTCTTCTTTTTTTTTTCCAAATTGAAAACTGGATTTAATCTTAGTTTTTTTATTTCCAAGGCTAGTCAAAAAATATATTAGAAAGCACAGAAAAATACTACCAAAGATTTCTATCATTAATGTACAAATGCATAGTTTCTACCTCCGAAGCTATTAGAAGCTAGGATTCTCAACCTTCATAGACTGGGGAACTTTCATTCTCTCCACTATCAATCTATGACTGATTGGCTAGGGATATTTAAGGTTGGATTTTAACCCTTTGGGATTGAGTGCTAGTGGTAGAAATAGAGGGTGGAGTTTGATGGACTTAGAAGCATTAGTTCAGAGAGCAGGAAGCTTGACTGAGATCTAGCTGTGATTTCCCACCCTCCTCCTCAATTCAAGCTTAGTTCACCCACCATTGAAGACTCTTCCAGCCCTTCCTTCTGTGAGGAAGACTTTCATAGACAATAGTCCAAAGGCTAAGATAAGCTCTCTCTAGGCCCATAAAAAGTTTAAAGACTCCTTGCCTAGATTATTTTGAGACTTTACATCTTAAGTTTTGAATTTTAATAGTAGGAGATAAACATGTAAAATCTGACAAAAATATTCATTCCCAGAATTGCAAAAGATTTATGATCCTTATCTTCACTAGTTAATGAAATTCATTTCTGTTTTGTCCTTTGGGTATAGAGTTATTTGAAATAAGAATAATTTATCAATTTACAGGTTGCCAATTATCAGTTTTGAGAACAAACCCACTCTATAATTCATTAATTTTGATGATTCATATACACTCCCAAATCTTCCTTAATAATTACTATTTAAGCCAAAAGCCTGGCATGGTTTAGTGAAGGGCTAAAACATTTTAAAATAATTATCATTTATGTAGAGAGACTATGCTCTTAAAAACAAATTATTTTTAATATAATAGAAGATCAGCTATACATAATATGTTTATTTCAATATTGTCAAAAGCTATGTGTCTTCATGTATATGCATATGTATGTGCTTATATTCTTAGTAACTATAAAAACAAATAAAATAGATTTTAAAATTGGAGAAATCTTTATTTTCCCAGAGGGGAAGGGAAGCAGAACTCACCCTAAATAAGGAAGTCACAACTGAAACAGCAAAGATGTTTTGAAGGAAATAAAAAATTGAGCCACAGATCTTAAGTAACAGGAATGGTTATAAATAATCTCTACTCATAAATATAAATCATATATTACAAATCATATGCAATCAACTCTTAGTTTTCTAGGCTTTTAAGAAAGCCTGTTTATTTCTGGTTTCTTGCTTTTCTTTCCTCTTTCCTCACCCCTTTCTTTTTTCTTTCATTTTTTTAAATTAGGTGCTGCTAGCTTGTCACTTCTTTGCTGTGCTTCTTCTTCAGCAATTTCCCACTCGCTGTCTATATTGATTCTGTATTACAAACTATCGCTTATCCTTCCTTCATCTTTCTGCCTTCTGCTTTCTGTTGTGGCTCTTAGATACAACATTTTTTCATAGGCCAACAACTTAAGGGTGTCAATTTCTATTCCATCTATTTTGTTTTCTTCTTCTTTTTTTATTAGTATTAACTTTTTCCTTTCAGCCCTTTCTTTACTATTTCTCTCCCTCCTCATAATTCTAGCCTTCTAAATCACTATATATATATATATATATTCCTCCATTTGTTTTCCCAGTCCATTGTAGGAACTCCACTTTTTTTCCTATTACTCTACACTGCCTACACAAGTTAAATATTCATCTCAATAAGTCTCATTTTGCCCCTCTTCTAACTTTATCAATATTACTATTATCCTTCTGCCTTCCTTACATCTTTTGATTCCTCTGGCCCTAATCATTTACCTTCGAGGGAACATAGAAAGAAGCAAGGAAATAAAATAAGAAGAAAAAGTGCCAAAGAGAAAACTTAACTCACACGCAGAACCACCAGCTAAATAAAACTCTAGAGCATAGAGAAAAGCTAATCAACTGAACAAACCCATCAAGATAATATGATGACCAGAGGGCAACAAAAAAATACAAATGACTCTGAGAAACAGGAAAACATGGACCAGTACAATAAACAAAATGAAAACCAGGAAGCGATGCAGAACATCGAACAACTAGTCAAAGCTATCCAAACAAATATCATGGGCCAACTTAAAGAAGTGAAGGAAGAGATTAAGGATATAAAGAAGACACTGGGAGAACATACTGAATAAATTGCAAACATGACTAAAAAGGTAATGGATATGATGGTGAACAATGGCACAATCCAAGAAATCAAAAAGACGCTGGATTCACATAACAGCAGATTTGAACAGGCAGAGGAAGAATTAGTGATATGGAAGACAATACAGCTGAAATTAAAGAGATAGTAGAACAGATAGACAAAAAGATAGAAAAAATCCAGCATGGACTCAGGGAATTAACCAATAGCACAAAATGCACAAAATAGTATCTGGGAGTCTCTGGTACTCCATGTGTGACTTTGCTGTGACCTAAAACTTCTTTGAAAATTAAATGAAAATTTGGGAGACAATGGGGATTGAGAGGGGGAAGGTGTCACACACACTGGACATCCGATAACACAGTGATAAAAAGAAAGAAAAAGAGAATATCTATCTATCTATCTATCTATCTATCTATCTATCTATATATATATATATATATTTTTTTTTTTTTAAGGGCATTTCTTTTGCTTTTTTCCCCATTTTTTTGAATGTCCCAATCCACTAATTATATTTTGTTTTGTTTTGTTTTTTGTTTGATTGTTTGTTTGGTTTTTTTTGTTTTTTGTTTTTGTTTTTTTCCTGAGTTTCCTTATGTTTGTCTCTTGCATGTAAGCTTATGATTGTTGTTTCTTTTTCCTATTAAGTGTATTTGATTATTTTATGGACTACATTTTCATGGAAGATTTAGATCACAGAAGGGTTACAATGGGTATTGCAGGGGATTATTGGTGGGGGGGTGTCTGGGAGGGGGGATTCATGGGAGTAAGTTCATCTGAATATACATGAAAGATATACAGAATTGTTCAAAAGATCAAAGGAAGGGGCATGGTCACGGTGGGTGGACAATCACACAATAAATGGGGGAATCTGAATTCCTAGCCTGGAGAGCTCTGCCACATTCTCCAAGGGAGCAGCAACAGTCCTCTGAGTGCAGGGACAGTGTCTGTCAAAAGAGGATGGCCCACTGATGAGTTCTTGTTATTGATGACTACCCTTATGAGTCTTTGCTCTTGTAACTGAAACTTAGCTTAATGTTATGGGGTGCCTAAGGGTTGCCACCTGATAGCCTCCATGTTGCTCAAATGTGGCCTCTCTCTAAGCCAAACTCATAATATGTTTGCATTACCTTCCCCCCAACGTGGGACATGACTCCCGGGGATGAGCCTCCCTGGCAACGAGGGATTAATACCAAGTGCCAACTGGCAACACAACTGGAAAAAGACCTTGAATATAAGGAGGAAAAGGTAAAGACAAATGGGTTCAAGTGGCTAAGAGACTTCAAAGAGAGTCAGGAGGTCATCCCAGAGGTAACGCTTATGCACACCTCAGTAGGAGCTCATAGAACATCAAAGTGCCTATCACCCCTCACAGAGGGGCTCCTGAGAGCTCTGGAGATACCCAGGTCCTATATAAGGGGGGATAGCCCCAGAGACTGATGCCTTATCAGTGGGATCTACTTTGGAATCTGTGCTCCTGAGAGTGACAGAATTGGACTCAAATAAGTCCTCCCTGCACATGGTTCATCAGTCCCTTCTATTCAAACCTATATGTGATGCTGGAGTTTTTAGGTATACTTCCAGAGACTGGAGCCTCTGGCCTACCTATGTGCCAGGTGTGCGTGGAATCTCGATGGAGCTGCAACTCCTACTCTACAGCTCAATGGACTCATCCAAGTCACCTGGCGAGGAGAAAACGATGGGCAACGGCCATCCCAGGGAATGGAGAGGGCCTGCATCTTCAGGCAGGATCATCCCACCCACCATATCCATGGGATATAAGCCCTCTCTCACTTGGAGGTGGAGTGGACATCACCATCCCAGTCCCCTCAGGATTGGGGGAAGAACTATGGACTAGAGTGGACTTGATGGTATTCTGTTGTACACATATGGTGATTCTAGCAATGGAAGAAATTATAACAGTGAGGTGGAGCCAGTGGCCACTGGACACTTTCGGAGCAGGGAGGGGATGTGCAGTTGAAATACAGGGGCTTTTTCAGGATTTGGAGGTTGTCCTGAGTGCCCTTGTGGCAACGGATGTAGGCCATTTTAAATCAGAACACACCATTCAGAACTGTGTGGGAGAGAGTGTGGTCTTTGATGTGAACTGTGGTCTATGGGTGATGGCAAGACCCCAGGATGTGTAAGTCCATTGAGGGTGATGGGCCACACTTGTGGGAGATGTTTGTGTGGGATGTGGTGGGAGGTGTGGGAGGTGGGGAACATGGGAATCCTGATAGGTTCCGTGTAATATTTTAGGTAATCTAAGCACCTCTTAAAATATATATATAACATTTTTGTAAGCAAATGCACATATATGCATATATAGTTATATATCATTTTACAAATATTGGTATGTATTGTGAAAATTTTGATTTTTACCCACAATAAAAAATAAATTAATTAAAAAAAAAAGAAAGAAAGAAAGAAAGCCTGTTTCCCTCTTTGTTTTGTCTTCTAGGAAGCTTAGAACCAAATTTACAGCCCACCTTTTGCAAATGCCAATGCATTATGATATACAGCTCAAAATGTGACTCATACTTCAATCTTCCAATTCCCAACCCATAGCTTTCATTTGCCCCAGCTCACTGAGTTATGTACTGTATTTTACTGCATTCTTTGGAATAAATGGACAGAAATTCATTAACGAGAAATAGTGATTATAAATAAACACATCATATGTACCTTTATGTATATCTACCTAAATATAAAGTGTAGGAATTTTAATTACCAATAAATAAGCATACTTGCCTTCTCTGTACACTTAATAAATATACTGATATTACCATTTCCATGCTTCTTTCTAGTCAGAATACGGGCAACCAGATCTAAATGCTAATTTGATCTCAGATAGGTATTTTACCCCCAAGTATATCACTATTTTTTATCTTAAAGGTTTAAAGATAAACCTTTAAAACCTACAGTAAGCTGAGATAGAGATCACCTCAAGTTGGGATCCCTGGAATAGACATTGAGTCAAGGATGTTAGTGCCAGGAGCTTATCTGGGAGGTGACACAGGAATCACAGTGGGAGAGCGAGGCAGGAAGGGAAGGGGTTCAATACGGGGTGCATAAATGAGTTGGTTGCTACTATGGACAACTGGGGTTCAACCCCATTGGGGACCTCTGGACAATGGTAACAGTATACCTCAGAGAGGTCTTACCAGAAGGACAAGGACACTGGGTTCTTATCCCAGCAACTCCTATCTGTCGTTGATGGAGAGCCGTTCCAAGGGGAGTTAACTCCCTAACACTTCCAGCCTGCCCTATGTGGGAGTTGAACCCACTTCCAAACTCTTGGCAGAGTCACCAGTGTTTACAGGAGGAAGACTTTGGTAGTAATAGTGCATGCCCAGGGGATACGGGCGAGGCACCAATGGTAACAGCCACAGAGAGCAAGACAAGACAAAGAACTGGAGCCAATGGTGTCTTCCAAAGAGTCTTTCCTGTATTCATCCTTTGCATAATCTGATATCTGGTATTATTCAGTTTGCTTTAGGGAACAGGTAGGAGGAGGTCAGTGGTTCAAAATTAGGATGTTACCATCTTTTAGCTTTTTTGATTAGAAATTATAGTCTTGGTTTATTTGATATATTCAGACATAGGTGCAAAAAATATTTTAAAGTGAAATGTACACACATTTTAGACCTGCCATTGTCTTATATTCCTGCTGCTTCTTTACAGTTGTGTGGCTTCTGGAAAGCCAGCTATTATCAACAAAAGTCTTGCCAACTATAAGAGCAAAGGAGAGCATCAAGAATGAGCCTTTTACTTACCCTTCCTGCAGTTACTTCTTCCAGTACCTTCTATAATATACCATCAGCCAAATTCCATCTAGTTCCCATGCATTAAAATGCTTTCAATATTTGCCCCAAAATTCTCCCAAGATAAACTTCTAACTTTTCTTAAGGCCTTCTGTCCTGATCTTTTATATCTCCAACAGTCAGCTTCTGTCAAACTTGTGGGAAATAAAGAATTGCACAGATGCTGAGAAAAGATCAGAGGCACAAACCTAGTTAAACATTCCAAAATCGATATGAAAAAAAAAGGGATGAAAACCCCCAGGAAACCCCCAGGTTGTCGAAGAAATCTTCAGTTCAAAGCTAGTAATTCAGAGATGAATCTGAGGATCTGAGTGTCAATAGGATCTAGGTTTGATAGAAAAAGACCGATTTTTTTCAGGCTGCCATTGGGACTATTTAACTTTATGACCGTTTTACAAGGTGAAACTATAAGCTGGGAGCATTAAGGCCAATGGAAGAGTGTACAGGAGAAAATCATTTGCCCTACTTTCTTCCAGTGCCCACTTCTATAATTTTTCTCTAAAATTTCTCTGCAGTTTTATCCAAAGAGTCCATTTTAATACATAGCCAAATTGATAGGGTCTACAAAGACCAGTTGACTAAGGAGACGAGTGTTTATCTTGGGGGATATTTGCATGTGTTCTTTAGGATTCTGTGGAAAGAGTAAGGGCTGGGCAGTTTTCATGAAGAAATCTTCTGGAACCTAGAAGGACCACTCTTCTAAGCTAAAGTACTGATGTGTTCACCCGCAGAGTCTGCCCAGTTTTGTCTTGATCCAGATCAGGCAGTCTGTATGATACAGGCTATTCCTCAAATGTCCAACTCCCAGGACCTCTTTAATCCACTGTCCTATTCCAGCTTATAGAATGAGTCTCAGATTCTGTTCTGAAATTCTCCTCTTCCCTACAGGTCTAAAATCCTACCCCAAACAGTAGCTCTTTTGCTTTTGTCCTTCCAGACACTTTCTCCAAGACCTGATTTCCTACCAAACCATCAGCTGCTGCCTGAATACAGACTTTGCCCATATGCCAACATCAATATCTGGCTGATGGTGGAGTTTTTTTGATACCGAGATGTTCCTGGAATCTCTTCTCAGCACACCAGATTCCTTGTTCTCACAATCTTCCCCAGGTGTTGAAACCTGTACAGGTTAGGGCTTCACTCTCTAATTTGTTCATGTGGGATTGGCCAGCTTCCTATGTTGGAATAATCTCCTGAAATAAGTGTTCCAGAATTTTCACTTGCCCATGTTGTTCAAGTCTCAGCAAATCTGAAGCCTCAGCCCACCTTACTTAGGCCAGAGATCACTATGACTGGGAGACTGAGTAATCGGAGGGGTCCTCGCTAAGGATGGCAAATCCCTGGCACTCAGAACAGTACTCTCTGTTTCTATGCAGGACCAAGAGCTGACTTTTCTACTCATTCATTATGTACATTCGCAGCTAGGCCAGACATAGCCACAGGGTTTTTTTCACTCTATTATTTTATAGAGCTAATGTCAATAGATCAAAGTTGGCCCATAAGATGAAACCCACATCCTCTCCCTGGAAGAAGGCTCACTGTAAAGGCAAGACACAAGAGACACAAGAGAAATGCTGACCAGGGACAAATAAAACTGCTGCTGCACCTCATTGAGGGCTCGCTAAGAAAAGAATCTCTATTGTGGTAATGGCCCAAGTGGTAGAGCTGCACCTAAATATTCAGCAATCTGGCTCAGCAGCCTGGGGTCAGAGAAAGCATACAAGCCCACGTATTTGGGAAAGCATATAAAGCCCACCTAATTTGACCCAAATCTGTGAAGTCCCAGGATAGCAGTATAAGGGGCTACAACTGAATACATGGGAAGGACTTTCATCCCTTCTTTGAGTAGGGGCTAACCAGATTGGTAGGGGTGCCTGTCTCCATCATTCTTGGATATGACGGTGAGCACAGCTTATTGAGAGCCAGCACCCCTTCTGGAGATGTGCTTTTACCAAGTTTCAGAAGTGCCACCCTGTTTGGAGAGGAGGAACATTCTAGAAAATAAACAAAATTCAAAGATCACTTCCATGCCACATTAACGAAGACCATGTAGACCTTATTGCCTGCAAAATCACTAGATCTGCAACTTTTTAAAAGAGGAACTCTATCTCCTTTCTCCAGGATCTTCTGTTCCTAACTCTTTAGAGCTGGGTTTTCTAATACCCTAACTAGCAGATTCTGTCCTCTCCATTTTCTAAGACAATGTGGATCAGCCTTCACATTTAGCAGCAACCACAGTTTCAACAATTGCCTGTGCTTAGAATTAAGTCCATGTCTTTCTTGGAGAAGAGGGAACTTAACTTCTCTCCTCATGTTGTAATTCTATTCTTTGCTGTTGAAGAACACCTACCTTAAATCTTCCTCTCTATCATATAAGCGCTCTTCTCCACCCCCATTGGAAACACAGCCTTTAATCTGGATGCTCAGAAACCAGGATATTCTTTGGGCAATGTTTTCTGAATAATTATTGGGTATCTGGAGAGTTTTGTTACAAAGGATTGAGACCATGTCAAAAATCAATGTGAAAGAATGATATGCTTGATGAAAGGCATGTGCAGGAAAGGGAACTATTTTCACAAATGCCAGATAGTTGTCATTTCATATCTAATATACAAGCATCTATGGATGCAGCAAAGATATGACAAGCACCCAGATGTTTTCAGAAGAATATTTTCTTTATTACTCAAAATATAAGGTGATCATATGCCACTTTTAGCTCCAGATAGATCTAGTTTACACTTGTAGTCCTCAGGAGATAGGACTTTCTTTCACTCTCCAAAGTATCCAGTTTGTACAGCACAGGTTATGGCTAACCTATTGGATTAGTTCTACTGCATTTTAAGGATAAATCCTAAAACCTTGGGTAGGAACATAAGACTCTTCCTAGTCTAGACTCCCTACTTGTTCTCCTCTGCCTCAAATAAAGTAGCCTAGCCTTGTCAAGAGCTAACAAAAATGTCAATTTCCCTTATGTTAAACTTGGTATATATACACAGAATAATCCTTCTAATTTCTTTCACAGCAAAGTTCAAAGTTTTATTACATGGCAAGGTCTAAAATTCAAGACATAATTTTGGCACGTGATCTAGCATTAGAATACAAATAGCTGCTTCCACAGTCATGTGTCTCAGAACATAATAGTAAACCTCTAGTTTGTATATGGAAATGTCAAAATATCTATGAAATTTATCTGAACAACAGCCAACTCAGAGTGTGCATGCACACACACACACACACAAACACACATTCTTTCAGATGAGTATACTCAAGGGATGCATGTGTGATCTATTTCTAAAACAAGTTCAGCAATGTCTCCTCCAAACTCTATTTTGAGGTCCCAGAATAAATGCCCTTTCGTGTCACAGCTGAAGTCCCAGCCAATTCTGCAAATGGTCTTGGAAAACTGCCTTCAGAATTGACTCTCTCAAGGGAAGGCTCGCTGGTAGAGGAAGCAGAGATACAGGGGGAGTTTTCAAGACCCAGAAAGAGGCAGAAGAGTAGGTGAAAGGCTAAGTTGGAACAGGTGGCGTCAGTTTCTCTTTGCCCAGTACTTCTGTTCATTATTACCAAGCCCAGTTTCCACTTGTGTGCAGAACAATTTTGCATTAACCCATTTTAACTTGCAAAATTCACCAAGTCCAGGCTCTAGATCTCAAATGAAATTCACTGTAGGGAAATTATTCCCATTTATGAATGAAGATTTTCTGCTTTAGAATTTGAACTCAGTAGAATCTGACTCAACAAATATCTGAGTGCCTATTACGTAACACTGCCCACTCTTTAAATTTCATTGTGCCCTTGGGATGATTAAAATTCACCAGGTCCAAAAATATAAAATAAGACAAGGAAGTGCCACAATTAGATTAAGTAATCAACAAATTGCTCAGATGTGAGAAAAAAATTATGACCTAAATATTTAAATCAAGGAATTAATATAAAATAACAAAGAAAGCTTAAAGATGAATATTAAATAATACTAAGGAAAAATATAAAACTAGAAACCAATGAAATAAAATACACATAAGTCAAACAAAAACTTCCTGGTAAGTTTTATCTCAGCAGTACAAAGTTATTACAAGAAAACTAATAGCTATAATATAGTATATTAGTAGACTAAAAGAGAAAATACATTCATTTGAGTAGCAGAAATGGCACTTTACGCAATTCAAAATTAAAAATTAATGTTACTAAATTATAAATAGGATAAATTTAAATAGTATAAAAGATAATCTTTTTAAGTAGCAGCATGATAAATGATCAAGAATAAAAGTAGAATTATTCCCTTAAACTTAGGGACAAGGTATTTCTTTAAAATGTATGCTTCATTTATATTTGAAAGATTCATTTTTATAAAATCATGTAGATATTTAGTAAATGATTTGGAACTTTTGACTACATTCTAACTTGTGTAAACTTTTAAATATTCCTTCCAAACAACACACAAATACATTTTTTTTTTCCCAAGCCAAAACAGAAAACAAAAAGTTATTTCTAATTTCTTCTTAAGGACTAATTTGCAAAATGAAATTGGATGATTGGCTTGCAGTAAATATGGTTCCTAAATTTAACAAAAGATTGCATCTCCTTTTATAATAATCAAGAAATAATAGAAGTATTAATGATAATGATACTTCCATAGTTAAAAAAGTCAAAATCTGAAATAACAAGTAGAAATGAAGGGGAGCAGTTAGCAGCTACATAGTTTATAATTCTCACAGCTGGTTATTTTATAAAATAGTAATTATTGAAATAATGCATACAATTCTAAAAGTCATAAAAGAAAAGTGTTAACAGATGCTATGATTTTTATGTGTGATATTTTTAAAATTTTAGAAAATAGTAATTTTTGTTATCCTTATAAATGTATCTAAAGAAAAATCTTGTTTACACAGGATATGATTTGAGGATGAGCTATAAATTTTGAGTATAATTGACTCCTTGTTCTTTCCTGGAAGTTTTTAAGGATTGATTTTTGGTAATTTCTCTTTGGTATAAAATGTTTTATGAAGTCCAGCTTCTCAAAGTGCTAACTCAAAACTAAGTATAAGATCGGAAATTATCTGCTATTCATTGTATGATTCAAGGTGAAGAGTGGCTTTTGAAAAATAAATTTTTCTTCGTTTTCAATACCCATTGTACTGAACATGATTCTAACAGGATCAAATTGAGCAACAGTAACAACTGTTCTTGAGGGCTTCCAGCTGCCTCTCTCTCCTTCCTCATGTGCTTCTTGAATGACATACGTTTTTTGAAGTAGGTTGCTTTAAGTACTATTATTTAAACTTGTTTGTAAAGTTCTAGCCAATGCAATAAGCCAAGAAAAAATAATTACGAAGATATATTTTTCATTATTTACGAAGGATCTTAAGTAGAAAATGAAAACTTTTAAAAAGATGTCCAAATTCAAAAGGAATATATAAAAACAAATCTTTTCTTCATTTCATTAATAGCCAGTTTGATAGTAGAGTGAGAAAAAAAAATCAATTATAGGAGCAATGATTCATATGATTAGGCAGTTAGACATTAACTTCAAAAACAAGACCTATGAAATGAAAACTAAGAATAAGAAAGAACTATTAATAAAATCCTGGATAACAAGACTAATATACAGGGTGGGCAGTGTGGAGGGTAATATTTTAAAATAATCCAAGAAATTTATACTATTCCAGAGGAAGATAAATATATTTACTTACTTCAGATCCTATACAGTTGAAATGAGTGTTATAATATTTAGTTTAACCATTCAAATTATAGAACAGAACATGTAGCTTCTATGGAGAGTAGGTTTCATTTCTGGTAAAGGCCTGGTAACTCCTATCAGACAATTCCTCACACACATAACAACTATAAACTCTGGGGGCAAAAATTAAGTAAATAAATAAAGTCATCAATAAAAATAAGTAAATATATAAGCAAACAAATAAACTACCTGTTAGCATTGGTAAGGGCCAAAGGCAAATAGATACTGGACATCTGGAAGAAGAAAACAGCAGTAGGTGAGTTTTCCTTTTTGATAGCTTTTTTCTGACAGCAGAATACAATCTTCACTGTGCTGGAGGGTAAAAGCAGAGATAAGAAACTGAAAGACTTAGTGGCTTGAGGAATCAGAAGACAAGGCATGGGGCTACCAAAACAGCTGGAAAATAAAGTTCTATGTATAAAGTATGGGTTTGAATCTCTGTTTGATCCTGAACTGAATGGTAGAAGCAGATTAAAACACCCATCTGAGATTCCAGCTACTGCCCACCACAGGGGAGATAGAATCTGCAGTTTGAGTTCAACTAAGCTAAATATCTGCTAAAACTAAATTCAGTTTCTCTTTAGATAAACATAAAACAACCCAGAGTTTCTACAACTTATTCACAATGTCAGGATAAAATTCAAAACTACTCAACATATGAAGAGAGTAAAACATAACCTATACTCAAGAAGATAATAAAAAAAAACAAAACACAATTAGTGGAGATTAACCCTGAGGTACCCCAGGTTTTTATAAGAAAAAAGATTTTAAAGCATCTATTATAACTATGCTCAAGAACATAAAAGAAAATATGCTCATAAAGAATAAAGAGATAGGAAACCTCATTTGATAAGTACAAATTACAAAACAATTGGGAATTCTAGAATGAAAAACTACAATATCTAAATAAACTAACAGAGAGAGACAGGGAGGAGAGAGAAATGAAAGAAAAAAAAACGCTTAAAGATTTAGAAAGAGAAGAAAATGAAAAGAGGAAATAGAACAAATAACAGTCATAGCATCTGATGAAAATAAATTTTAAAAAATTTGTAGTCAGAAATGTAAAAGGAATAAATTCTCTAGATGACGTGACAATTATCAGATATTCAATAATATTATTGAATAGGCATTAAGTGATCTAAATGTAATAAAGGCATCATGGTTATGTAAGATAAATGGCTTTACTCTTAGGAGAAGACTGCTGAAGTGTTTAGGGAAGAAGTTAAATTATGTTTAAACTTATTTTCATATGGTTCAACAAAATAAATGTTGAGAGAGAGGAAACAAATGTGGCAAAAAGTTAGTGGGGGGGGGTGGATGAGGCTCAAGTGATTGATTCCCGCCTACCACATGGGCAGTCCATGGTTGGTTCCTGGTACCTCCTAAAGAAGACAGTGAGCCGGTGTGGCAGGCAGACATGGCAAGCTGACACAAGATGAGGCAACAAGAGACACAAGAAGAAAAACAAGATGAGAGACACAACAAAGCAGGGAGCAGAGGTTCCCGGTGCCTCCTAAGACAGGCAAGACAGCCAACTGATGTGACGGGCAGGCATGGCAAGCTGACACAACAAGATGACACAACAAGATGATGCAACAAGAGACACAGGAGGAAGAACATAATGAGAGACACAACAAAGCAGGGAACGGAGGTGGCTTAAGTGATTAGACACCTCCCTCCCACATCAGAGGTCCCAGGTTCAGTTCCTGGTGCCTCTTAAAAGAAACAAGAAGGTGAACAGACACAGCAAGTACAAACAATGAGGGGGTGAGGAGAAGTAAATAAAATAAAATAAAGTAAGTCTAAAAAAAAAAAGTTAATAGAGGGTGAAACTAGGCGAAAGAGGTATCTAGGTTAGGAAGTTTATTGTACTATTGTCTTGTCTTTTCTAAGTGGTTGAAAATACTTAATATAAAGTATTGAGGAAGATAAATAAGTACCAGTGAAAAGAAGCAAGATATAAAAAAAAAAAGTAAAGATACAATATTGAAAATGATTTGAGTGTGTGCATGCATTTATGGGTCTATATTATTCTCAAGTGATTTCTAAAAAATACCCTTATGGCCTCAAAACTTATAAAGCAAAAATTAACACCTAGAAGCAGTGACTGATTCATCCACCATAGTAGTAGCAGATTTAACAATTCTCTCATTAATTTGAACTTGAATCACACAAATGTTAAAAAAAGATATAGAAAACAAACAACATCTGGGAAACGGATGTGGCTCGAGAGGTTCGGCGTCCGTCTACCATATGGAGAGACCGGGGTTCGATCCCCGGTACCTCCCGGTAAAAAAAAAAAAAAAAAAAAGAAAACAAACAACATCATTAAAACTATACTTTAATATGCATATAGAGAATATTGCACACAATAAATCAGGAATTTAATTTCTCTTCACACATACTTGAAGATTCAACAAACATTAAAGGACAGGTACTATTGAAAGTATATTGGCTCTCTCTGTCTAGAAGAGCCCGCACCAAATCTTGGTGTGTATTTCCATCTTTCTCTCCCATTTCTCAGCAAGCTCTGTTCTTTCCCCCATTTTCCAATAAATTCTTTTTACTGGTCTAACTGGAAAAAAAAAGTATATTATTTGATTACTTTGCAAGTGTGTTCGAAATCAATATAAATATTACAAAATTATTATTTGGTTGGAAATTAAAAATTATCTCCAAGTAACTCAGGGGTCAAAGAAGAAATCATAATGGGTATCAGAAAATAACATCAAAGAGTTAAAAAAAAATACTACATATCAAAATTAGTGAAATGCAGTTGAAGTGATATTTATAGGGAAATTTTAGCCTTGAATGGATGCATTAAACTTCAAATGATTCCATATACAATTTAGGAGTGTGTGTGTTTGTGTGTGTGTGTGAGAGAGAGAGAGAGAGAAAGAGAGAGAGAGAAATGGTATTAGAGAAAATATGCTCTGAAAACTACATTGGGAAGGAGGCAACAAAATAAAACTAAAGAAAGGAGGAGGAAGGAAGTCATGATATAAGTTCAGAAAGCAATGAATTTTAAAGAAAAGATAAAGAGAATCAACAAAAGCAAAAATTGGTTTTTTTGAAAAGATAAACATTAGCCCAAGCCCCAGCAAGGACTATTGAGAGAGGGTTGAGGAAGTAGAGATGGTTTATACCACACAATATACTAGAAAGGGGAACAAAACTGTAGATACAGGGGAGAGTAAAAGATGAGAGAATAATAGGAAAAAATCAATAACTTTGAACATTTAAATGTGTTTCTTAAGGATCTTACAAATTTCGAATTATTTGAGCTAACTCAATAATATTTTTAAAAGCCCAAATAGCCCCATAGCCATTGGAGACTAACTGAATCAAATATTTAATGAATTAATCAATTTGTTAACTAATTAAAGTTAAAATAAGTACAAAGAATAAAAATCATTTTAAGATGATACTATTAACCACATAGATACTCCACATGTTAGATCAGTAAAAACAAGTATATATTGCATTTGATTTGTATATACCATCCAAGAAGAGGAAATATAACTGAAAAAAAATATCAAAACCCTAAATGTGAGATGCACTGGGAAATAGCTAATGGAAGATGTATAAGAGCTTTATTGAAGATACTTATAAAACTTTTGGGGGGAGAAGACACTGGAGAAGACTGAGATAAATGAAGAGAACATGCTGATAATTTAAAAAGGCTCAATAGTAGAAAAGCATGACTTCTCCTATTTGATCTATAGATTCAATGTTTTACAAAAAGCAATTTGGCATTAAAAATGAGACTTAATGTTCATAGAATAGAAGTCATATTTCCATATCTACTAATTTAATCTAGAGGATTCAGAGATGACCATAAAGATGTATGCCCATGTAAATCCATCATATTACTTATACAAGTAAAAAATGGAGAAAACAACCAAACTCTATAAGTAAGGAAACACATATATAGAGACTAATTTATTGAAATATATCACTCATACATGAACATACAGAAACAATAAGTGTATAGTAATAGTTGTGAACTTACAACACAAACATACATAACATCATCCATGGCTCTCATATCTCACCCCACCACTAATATCTTGCATTGTTGTGAAATATTTTTACCTAATAATTAAAGAGCCTCCTCAAAGTATTACTACTAACCAAAGTATTATTATTGCGATTTTTATATCATTTATACATGTACATACATAAACAATAAGTGTATAGTAAAAGTTGTGAACTTACAAAGCAAACATTCAGAACATCATACAGGGGTCCCACACATCAACCCTCCACCAATGCCTTGCATTGTCGTGCGATATTTGTTACAAATTATAAAAGAATATTGTTAAAATCTTACTATTAATTATAGCCCTTATCTTACATTTGGTGTATTTTTCCCCCAACCCACCCACATTATTATTATTTTTTAAATATATTTTTATGACAGAAGCTGTAAACTTACAAAACAATCATGCCCATGTGCAGAATTCCCAAACAACACCCCTCTCTCAACACACCACACCATGGTGGAATATTTGTTACAAATTATGAGATAATATCATCCGATTATTACCAGTTCCACAGCATACATATGGCACACATTTTCCATACTCCCCCATTATGAACACAGCACATCTTTGGCATAGATGCATGAATATTACATTATTATTGTTAACCACAGTCCATAGGTCACTCCAATTGTATTTTTCCAATGCTTCTCCACATTCCCACCACCCTGCAATACTGATGTACATCTGTTCTAGTTCACAAAGGACACTCTTGCATCTGTACCATCAACCATTATTCTCATCCACCTCTGGGTTTACTGTGCTATTCAGTCCCTAGATTATTCTCTAACTTTCAGTCAATTGGCATTTACATCCCTAGACTACCATTTTCAGCCACATCCCCATTTAAAAACCAGCTGTTACTCACTATAATGTGTTACCATCAACACCGTACATTTCCACACTTTTACAGTAAAGCTAATTAAAACTTGTACATACATTAAATATCAGTGTCCATCTCAGTCCTCCTCTTATCTTCTTTAAGAATCCAACACCTACCACCAGGTCTTGAAAATATTTTCCTACATTTTCTTCTAGAAGCTTTATGGTTCTTGCTTTTATATTTAGGTTTTTTTTTTTTTTTTTTTTATTATTATTATGGGTAAAAATCAAAATTCTCACAATACATACAAACATTTGTAAAATGATATATAAATATATATGCATATATGTGTATTTGCTTACAAAAATGTTATTTATATATATATATATATACATATATTTTAAGAGGTGCTTAGATTACCTAAAATATTACACGGAACCCACTGGGATTCCCATGTTGCCCACCTCCCACACCTCCCACCACATCCCACACAAACATCTCCCACAGTGTGGCCCACCAACCTCAATGAACTTACACATCCTGGAGCCTTGCCACCAACCATAGACCACAGTTCACACTGTAGACCACACTCTCTCCCACTCAGTTCTGAGTGGTGTGTGCTGATTTAAAATGGCCTACATCCATTGCCACAACAGTACTCAGGACAACCTCCAACTCCCAAAGAAGCCCCTGTATTTCAACTGCTCATCCCCTCCCTACCCAAAAACTGTCAAGTGGCCACTGGCTCCACCTCATTGTTATAATTTCTTGCATTGCAAGAATCACCATATGTGAGCAAAAGAATACCATCAAGTCCACTCTAGTCCATAGTTCTTCCCCCAATCCAGAGGCGACTGGGATGGTGATGTCCACTCCAACTCCAAGTGAGAGAGGGCTTATATCCCATGGATATGGTGGGTGGGATGATCCTGCCTGCAGATGCAGGCCCTCTCCATTCCCTGGGATGGCCATTTCCCATCGTTGTCTCCTCACCAGGTGACTTGGATGAGTCCATTGAGCTGTAGGGTAGGAGTTGCAGCTCCACCTAGATTTCATGCACACCTGGCACATAGGTAGGTGGGAGGCTCCAGTCTCTGGAAGTATACCTAAGAAACTCCAGCATCACATGTAGGTTTGAATAGAAGGGACTGGTGAACCATGTGCAGAGAGGACTTATTTGAGTCTAATTCTGTCACTCTCAGGAGCACAGATTCCAAAATAGAACCCACTGATAAGGCATCAGTCTCTGGGGCTATCCCCCCTTATATAAGACCAGGGTGTCTCTGGAGCTCTCAGGAACCCCACTGAGTGGGGTGATAGGCACTTAGATGTTCTATGAGCTCCTACTGAGGTGTGCGTAAGAGTTACCTCTGGGATGACCTCCCGACTCTCTGTTTTTAATTCATTTTGAGTTAATTTTTGTATAGGGTGTGAGATAGGGGCCCTCTTTCCATCTTTTGCTATGGATATCCAATTTTCTCAACACCATTTGTTGACTGGACTGTTCTGCCTGAGCTGGGTGGGTTTGACAGGCTAGTCAAAAATCACTTGACCATAGATGTGAGGATCTGTTTTTTAACCATCAGTTCGGTTCCTTTGGCCTATGTGTCTGTCTTTATGCCAGTACCATGCTGTTTTTACCACTGGACCTGGGTAATACTACTTAAAGTCCAGAAATGAGAGTCTTCCAACTTAGCTTTTCCTTTTTAAGATGTTTCTAGGACCCCTTACCCTTCCAATAAATTTGACAATCATGTTTTCCATTTATTTAAAAAATGCTGGTGGGATTTTTCATCAGGACTGCATTGAACTGGTATATTAATTTGAGTAGAATTGACATCTTAATGATATTTAGTCTTTCAATCCATGAACATGAATTTTCTTCCAAATACTTAATTCTTTTTGTTTATTTCTTTTAACAATGAGTTGTAGTTTTCTGAATATGAGGGCTTTACATCGTTAGTTAAGTTTATTCCTGAATATTTGGATTTTATCTGTCATATTTTATTTTCACCACTCTTTTGGCACTTTTAGTTACTTTTATTGATATAATCTTCATTTCTAGATTCTCTTCCAGGCCTCTCTCTCCTGTCTATCCTTTTCGGGCTGTAGCACTCCCTTTAGTATTTCCTGCAAAGTAGGTCTCTTGGTTACAAACTCTCTAACTTTCTGTTTACCTGTGAATATTATAAACTTGCCCTCATTTTTGAAAGACAATCTTGCCAAATATAAGATCCTTGGCTGGAAGTTTTTCTCTTGTAGTATCTTAAATATATCATGCCACTGTCTTCTTGTTTCCATGGTTTCTGGTGAGAAATCATCACTTTATCTTATTGGGTGCACCTTATATGTTATGCATTGCTTTTCTCTTGCTGTTCTCAGAATTCTCTCTTTGTCTTTGGCATTTGACATTCTGATTAGTATGTGTCTGAGAGTTGGTCTATTCAGATTTTTTTGGGTGGGAATATGTTGTGCTTCTTGGACATGGATATCCATGTCCTTCAATAGGGTTAGGAAATTATTTACCGTTATTTCTTCAAATATTCCTTCTGTCCCTTTTCTCTTCTCTTCTCCTTCTGGGACACCCATGACACATATGTCTGCATGTCTCTTGCTGTCCTTTAGTTCCCTGAGACCTTGTTCAAGTTTTTCCACTCTTTTTTTCATCTGTTCTTTTATATGTTCACTTTCAGAGGCCAATTCTTCAAGCTCACCAATCCTTTCTTCTGCCTCCTCAAATCTGCTATTATATGATTCCAGTGTATTTTTAATTTCATTTATTGCACCTTTCATTACCATAAGATCTGCTGTTTTTCTATGAATGCTTTCAAATTCTTCTTTGTGCTCATCCAATGTCTTCTTAATATCTTAATTTCTTTAGCCATCTCATTGAATTTATTAAGGAGATTTGTTTGAACATCTATGATTAGTTGTCTCAACTCCTTTATGTCATCTGGAGGCTTATCCTGTTCCTTTAAGTGAGCCGTATCTTCCTGTTCCTTGGTGTGGATTGTAATATTTTGTTGGTGTCTTGGCATCTGGCTTACTAGAGTATTTATTCTGGATGCAGTTTTTCTCTTTAGTTTAGGTCTTCCTGCCCTATCTCCCTCGCTGCTTGTGTAATAGGAGCCAAGGATGTGGTTGGTGCTATAAGCTGTGGAGGCTCAAGCTACCCTCATTGCCCCAAGAACCAATGAAGCTTCTCCCAACTTTTTCCTTTGTCAGGGATAGGGTCAGAACCACAGCTGTGTGGTCTAATCCAACTCATGCAGGCCTAGACTGTAATTGCCCAGAGAGACTGATGAAGCTTCATGCCCCTTTCTCCCCTGCCTGGGTCAGGGATGGAACTGCAGGTGTGGGAAGCAATCTATGTGGTGCAGGTCTAAGATGACCGCAGTTGCCTCGGTAGATTTCTGATTATTCAGTCTGTGCCAGCTAAATGCACCTGCAGTTACTTGGATAGGTTGGTACAGGGCCCGCCAGCTTCTTCCCTGCTAGAGGTGGGGCTGCAGGCCAGTCTTGGTGAAAGAAACTGGTCTCTACCATCACTGTGATTTTCAGTCAGCCCAGCTTCCCCTCATGCTGGGGGTGGAGTCAGAGTGGCAGCTACCGGCCTCCTTCTGACTTGGACAGGTTCAAACTTTAGCTGTTCTTAGGGTTATACTTAGGCAGCCAAATTTACTAATCAGTAGCTGAAATTGTTAGCCAACTGTCTCTTCCTCCCCTGTTTTTGGGAAATGGAGCTTCCAATTCCTGCCACAGAATAGCTCCTGAGGTGGCCTGCGCTGCCAAAGTAGGATGATCACTGGCCTCCACTGCGTGGCCTGTAGTTTCCTGGAGAGGCAGGAGCAGCTCCCCCCAGCTTCCTTCCTGCCTGAGGTGGGCCTGGGGCTTAGGCTAGAGCTGCAATCTGATCTGGATGGAAAGAAGCCGGTCCCAACCAGCACCGTGATTTTCAGTCAGCCCCGCTTCCCCTTTTGCCAGGGGTGGAGTCAAAATGGTGACTACCTGCCTCTTTCTGACTTGGACAGGTTCAAACTTTAGCTCTTCTTAGGATGATACTTTAGCCTGCAGAATTTACTAATCAGTAGCTGAAGTTGGTGCCCAACCGTCTCTTCCTCCCCCATTTTTGGGAAGCAGAGCTTCCAATTTCAGCTGCCAAACAGCTCCTGAGGAGCTTGTGCCTCCAGTGGAGGATGGGCACTGGCCTCCGGGGCATGGAGAGCTCTACTTATGGATCTTCTCTGCAGATGGGTAATCTCCTCCTTCCATTCTTTCAAGGATGTTGCAGGATGCACCTCTGGTCTCCTGGAGGCCCCAAACAAGTTCTTTAGATAGCTCTGGGTGATTACGAACTGCTCTGTAGCAGGAGCTGATTCTAGGAGCTCTTTACTCTGCTGCCATCTTGCTAGTTGTCTATTAATTCCATTTTTACTAATGTAAAAGCAACCTCCTTTAGTTTGGGAACTTGTTCAGTTTATATAGGTATTGACAGAATGAGGATTTAAATGCGCATTTGTCTGAATCCAATTATTTTTTCCACTATTTACGTCTAGTGTCCCCACCACTTCCAGACCTAGAGTCATGCCATTTCTTATCTATCAATGTCATCTTATCTGCTAATCTAATCCAAACTCAAGAACACCAGGTAGGATAAAATAACTACATTGTTTTATTGGAGAC
Source organism: Tolypeutes matacus (assembly GCA_026826555.1). Classification (NCBI taxonomy): domain Eukaryota; kingdom Metazoa; phylum Chordata; class Mammalia; order Cingulata; family Chlamyphoridae; genus Tolypeutes; species Tolypeutes matacus. The sequence continues at coordinate 6,897,575 of JAKSZT010021619.1, read as the reverse complement.
CCTTCTGGAGAAAAGTGCCCATCCTGTATGCTTACCAGAGAGCAGGAAATTTCAGAATACAGGGTAAAGAAAGCAAAGTCTGTCCTACCTGGCTTAAATCATCTTCCCAATTAGTCTGCTCAGAACCCCCCAAAACCCACAATTCCATATCAGCCTGGCCTGAAGTTTCTCCCATCTAAGTCTTAGAATTAAAAAAACAAGGAGCTTTCTGAGTTGGGAAGAGATTGGAAAAGATTATCAACATCCCACTTCCACCTAATTTAGCATTTGCTCCTGAACAAATCCAGCTGAGGCATTCACTACCTCACAAGCTATGGAGTGGCTCTTGTTGTTAAATAATATTTAACTTGACTCAAACTTTGTCTTTCCATATTTTCCATACCCTAAACCTTAATTCTACCCCTGCAAATACACCACACATGGTTATCTCTCCTGTGATTTTCAGAGCTTCGGGAATGTGCAATATGCATGATTCCTGGGCTTTCCCTCTCCCAAACTCAAGTCCTTGGACGATATAGTATCTTTGTCTTAAAGTTGGGAAAAATACTCCAAACAAATGCCATTTGACTTGGAACAGAACAAAAGTATCCTTGATCTTTACTTTCTTGCATTCTGAGAGGTTAAGAAGAGAAGGCCTATCAATTTTGGAGTAGTGCCTTCTTCACAGGGTATATGCATTCTGGTTCAGATATCAGGGCAGGCAGTGACCCTGGTGTAAGGAAGCTCAGGGGCTGTCCATTTGCAGATTCATTCCTGAAGACAGATAGAAATATGTAGAGAAAATAAAGTTCTGCTTGATAACAAATGCTCTTAAGGACTCATTTACCTTGTGACCTTGGGCAAAAATCTCCATCTTCCTGTATAAGCAGGGCTCTTTTTGGTTTTATTTACCGAAAATCCAACTCAAAATGATTTAAACTGGAAAGGAAATGTGTTAGCTAATTAAATCAAACATTCTAAGGTCAGTGAACTATATATGGCTGTATTAAAATACTTAAATAATATCTCCAAATTCCAGTCTCTCTCCCTCTCTTGTCTCAGCTTTCCTCTCTGCTGACATCATTTTAATAGTAATGTGGTTTCCATCATCTCCCAACTCACATTTATTCTCTCAGCTACCTTCAGGTAAAAAGAAAGTCTATTAACAGTTCTAATGGAAATTCCAGAAATCAGTCTCACTAATATCCAATAAAGAGATTTATCACCATTCTACAAAGGAGACGAAGGAGCTAGGTGGGGGATATTGTTGCCTTAAACATGTTGTGGGAGAAAGTTTCTGAGCCCCAGAGCACCTTGGTACTTTGATACAATTCTGGGCCGTAACAGGCTGGGGCTTGGGGACTGTCATCCCAGGGCCTCTGTTTTCACATCTGTATACTAAATGGGTGGGCTAAGTGATTGACACCCCCAGCCTCCATGAGTTCATACCTGTGAATCGCTCAAAAGGCTTCGTTTCAGGTGTTTTAGTGTTTCAGGCTTTCGCTCCCTCCCACAGCCAAGACCCAGCTGAAGCCCAAGGATGGAGCCTGTCCCTAGTCACCTTAGAGGCCCACAAGAAAAGCTAAAACTGTTTTTCATCTTCAGTTGGATAAACTCTTAACCTTTAGCAGTGGGGTGTTGATTTTCCTGGCCAGGCTGCTGAACTCTGGTAACCCAATACTCCTTGTCCCCAGAGGACTGCCAATCACAGCATGCCTAGAATGGGGCTGGGAGCTGCAGAAACCCAAGTGGGGCCTTCTGTTTTCTGCAAAGACAAAGAAATCTCTAATGGTCTCCTACATTCCTCTGCTCAATACCAATGCCCCTCCCTACCCCACCCAAAGACTAAGCAAGTGCACATGTAAATCGCCTTGCTCTGGCTGCCAACATTCCAAAGGCTTTGGAGGAAATGTAACCACACTGGGTACCTAACTTTGCTTTGAAAGGTCACGGGCAACTGTGGTCTATAAATGTCCTGGTGTTACAGCTGACCTGCTACCCCTGCCCAGAATACCCAGTATTCAGCCAGCTTTCCTAAACCTGCATAGGTTTAGATTTCCTGGCTTTACAATTTATATGAGATGCAGAGGATGAAATAATGTGTGCAAAGTTATAAGCAGGGTGCACATGCAGTCTAGTTTATCAGGGACACTCATGATTTTATGCCTGTTTTCTTGGTTCAGTGATTAATAGAACCCCCTTTTATTCTCAAAAGTGCCCATGGTTTGGAAGATAAATTATATGGACGCCTTAGATATAAAGGAGGGCTTGCCCAAGGTGGCACAGTGAATCAACTTCATATTGAAAATTCAGATCCCTCAATTTCAGGGTAGTGTTCTTTGCTGTGAGCCATGGGTCCCTCTTGTGCACTCCCCTCCACCCTCAGATCACATGTTATAGTCTTGAAGGCCCAGGTGTCTCTCTATAAATGCCTGGGACACACCCATATCCCTTCCTGTTTCTAGCAAGGTAGGCGATGGACTCTCTCAAGATTATTTCATTAGCACCTGAGAACCATTAGTTCTGCTGAAATGGAAATATCCAAACTTTAGCACATGCTAACAATTTCCCTGCTATAATTGAACCTGATTTTTATCTTTCACCGGGAAATGTGATTGCTGGTTGGCAAAGGAAGGTAACTTGATGCCTTTGTTGTGGGCAGGGTAAAAACCAGACCTTGGTTTTAGGATATAACTTTGGCAAAATGTAATCAGAATCTTGTGTGTAGGCCTGTGTACACATACACATACCGCAGCCTGTTTTATCTCAGCATCTGTGTGCATAGAAGCTGCCAGAGATGAATAATCCATTACTTTCCTTTCAGAAAATTAGCCACTAAATTCAAACTAATTAGCTTAGGTCTGGGTTGAGTCAAAAGGACTATTTGTTGGAACTGGTGGAGGACTTATAGAGACAAAATTAGAACATAGTAGTCAGGAAGCCAAGACTGACAGATTGGAGACTCCAAGTTCTACAAAGTTGTACATAGAACTCTCTCAAGAGTTTCTCCTGCTTCTAAGAGCAGCCCAAAGCTACATCTAATACCTCAAAGATGTTTTCTTTGCTTGTGCTTTCTGCCCTGATGGCTTAGGGGAAGCACAGAGAGCTGGAATGTATTCCTAACCATCCCCAGCCAGGAAAGAGGAAAGAAAATCAAGCTTTGTCTTAAGAAAGGGAAATTTCATCACTTAATATGTACCATTCAATTATTCCTGGTATATACATGAAATAAACTGATCAACAAATTCAAGTGATAACCTAAGACCTCCTCAGATAGTATCAGAAGGTTATGACCCTGTTCTGTGGCCATCTGCTCTCTGTAGAAGCATTCCTCATAGAGTTTGTGGTAAATCCAACCTCATTAGTACCAAGGGATGTCCTAGTGTGGTAAGCAAGTAAAATGGAATGAGGACTGGATTCAGTCAGCTCTTCTAGCTATTAATGATATGGTTTTGGGTAAGTCATTTCAACTCTCTGGGCCTCGGTTTCTTCATTTGTTAAAATGAATATAAATAGTTCATCACTCACAAATTGTCATGTTTGGATGAAATTATAATAACAGCACTTACTATATTCCAGGCACTGCTTTGAGTGTTCTACATATAATAACTCATTTAATCTTAATGTATCTCGATAAGGCAACTACTACTATCACCACCAATTTCTGATGGAGGAAATTGAGGCACAGATTAAAACCCAGATCGTTTATTTTGCAATCTATTTTCTTCCTCTCCTGCCTTTTCTACCTATCCCACTGGTATTCAGAAAGTATTGAATGCTCCTTCAACCGCTGATTTTTTTCATTCATTGTATGGAAACTCAGGACAGATAATGTGTAATCTTGGATGCTAAGCATCTATCCTTACCTTGGAAGCAACTCTAGCCAAGGGCCACTTCCCCTCTCCATCACCTGTGGGCAGATCTGGCCACTTTCCTCTTGCAAATCTGGCACAGAACTTAACCAAGCTGCAATGAACCAAAGGAGATGCAAATTCATCAGCATGTCAAGATCCTTTTCTACGTGTGTTCAAGGCACTAAGAGATAGGAGCATGTGATAAAGCCTGACTCACTAGGCTTGCCAGTGATAGAGGGTCAAATCTCATTTTTCAGATCAAATAGAATTTACATGGTCAGCTCCAAGGGCAGCTTGTTTCTGGGGTTATCTGCACTCAGTTCTATTCATAGAGCTGCAGCTTCTGGACCCATCTCCAAACTTCACCAACAAAGTTTTGCAAATCGGCACAGGCCTTAGGAGTAATCAACCATACTCAAAGAGGAAATGTCATCAGCTCCTTCTTGGAGGCTTCTTTTCTCTGGTTCCCCTTGGGCCACATGAGGCTGTTCCTAGGCCCCACCAGCTCAGCCAGTGTCCCAGCCAAACAAAATCCACTCAAAACTTTTTACCTACCAGCCATATTGACTTTAAGCAAAGCCTACCATGAACATTCCTATCACATAAGATTCTCACAAGGACCCTGTGAATATTAGACTGGATTATTATCGCCATCTTAGAAAGTAGAAATTTGAGACACAGCGTGATTAAGTAAATCGTTTCAGATGACACCCAAAGTAAGTGGTAAAGCTGGGCTGTGAATTTAGGTTAAATAGGCCATGCCTCTTTCTTTAAATGAGTTCCTCCTTAGATTAAGTGTTGTTATTTACAAGTACTTTTATTTAAATGTGAATGTTTTTCTAAGACAAACCAGGGCTCATTAATTTGTTATATAGGTTTCCTACATGACATATATATAGGGTCAGAAGAATTTCAGCATCTTAGGTTCTTGTTCTTGGATGGAAGGGGAAATAGGAATGGAAAAGGGGTAAAGTGCAGAAAATGAAATAGAATTATCATTGGATTTTTCCTTCTGCCCATGCTGGTCGTATTAGAGCCAGTATCTATAGTTAAAACATCAAATGGATGAGAGTACACAATCAATGAGGTAAAGGGTTGGGATTCCAAGGTGAGGTCTATGTTTACTAATAAAGGTAACTAGTAGCCATACAGACTTAGGGTTAATTTTTTTGTTCTACATTGAATTAATGCAGAATGTTCATTTATTTGAAGTGCAAATGGAACGTTGACCAAAATGGACCAGATGTTTAGCCATGGAGAAATTTGGATTGTTTTCCTATTATTGAATTTTTAAAGTCCTTTATATAGTCTGTGTATAATTTGTTAATCAAATTTGTATTTTCCAGATATTTTCTCCCAGTCTGTCACTTGTTATCTCATTTTGTCGGCCAAAATGAACAAATGCTTTTGGTTTCGATCAAGTGCACTTTACTATTTTTTTTTTCTTTTCTATTTTTTGCTTTTTTGTGTCCTCTTGAGAAATATTTGCCTAACCAAAAAGTTACAAAGAATGTCTTTTACTTTTTAAAAAAATCTTACAATATTATACTCCAAATTCTTCCTTTCCATCTTTATGCAATTGTTGTCATACGTTTTACTTCTACAAATGCTATAAACATACAATTCACTGCTACCATTTTTTGATTTAGATAATTATTCTTTTTCTGTGTGTAAATCCACCTTCCCATCTAGTATAGTATTTCTTAAGCCTGGGGGACTTTTTAGCATTTCTTTTAGTGCAATTTTGCTGGTAATAGATTCTCTGGATTATTGTTTGTATGAAAAGTCTTTATTTTTCCTTCATTATTGAATTTTTTCACTTTTCAGCTGGGTGTAGGAATCTGAGTTGACAATGTTTTTTGTTGTTTGTTTTTATTTTTATTTTTCTCTCAGCACTTTAAAGATGTTGCTCCATTTTCTTCTTGCTTGTGCAGTTTCTAAACAATAATAGATATGGAGGTATGAGTTCTTAGCTCTCATTCTTATATCTGTTCCTCTGGATGAGTGTGTGTGTGAGAGAGAGAGTGAGGGAGAGAGAGGGAGGAAGAAAGAGAGAGAGCGAGCTTGTGCATGTGTGTACACATGTATGTGTACTTTCATATTTGTTCTGCTTGATGTTCTCTGAGCATCTTGGACTTCTAGTTTAGTGTTGCCTATTAATTTTGGAAAATTCCCAGCCATTATCTCTTTAAGCATTTCTTCTATCCTATTCTTTATCTCTTTTCCCGCTAGGGTACCAATCACATGCATGTTAGTCAGTAAGATAGTGTCCCACAGCTTTTGGATAATATGTTCTCTTTTTTTCACTGTTTTTATCTCTTTGTGTTTCCGTTTGGGTAATTTCTACTGATCTTTTTTCAAGTTCACTAAGTCTTTCCTTGGCTGTTTTAGGTGCACTAACAAGGCCTTCATCTCTGCCTTTTGTGTTTTTCATTTCTAGCATTTTATTTGCTCCTTTTTCATAGTGCCCATCTCTCTATTGAAATTCCTTCTGTTCATGCCTGTTGTTCATCTTTCACAGCACAGTCTATAATATATTAATAATATTTATTTTAAATTCCCTGTTGTTCCAACATCTGGATGATATTTGAGTCTGGTACTCTTGATTGTCTGCTGAATAAATACAATGAGACAAGTTTTAGAAGAATTTCACAGGTAAAGAAACTGAAGCTCAAGGACGCTAGATGAATAGCTAAAGATCATACAGCTAAGAATTGGTACAATGATATGAATCAGACTTCAGCTTTCATCCTCTGTCTTCTATACTGTGCTTACCCCATAATACATAATATATGGACATAATAAATGGCTGTTGAACAGATGATTAAGGACCTGGATTTCTTGAGCATGCAAAAATCTGTCCAAAGTCTTCCAATAGAGACCTCTTAGGGGATCCAAACCTTGGGACTCAGCTGAGTGAGGAGTCATCAGGAGACTATGCCTATGTCCTGATGGTGCTGAACTGTTAAAATCAGGTGAGGAGACAGGCATTTAGTAGACGAGCATCACTGTAGTCATGTCCCAGGCTTGGGCACCTGTCTCAAGCAACACAGGATCTGGAGCAGTCAGAGGAATTGCCCCTCATGGCAACATTTGACATAGCCACCTAGACCCCTATCTTACCCTAACCCTTCACTGGGAAAATGCTGTTTGTTTTTGCACAAATAATTCTTCAAAGCTTTAAAAATAAGCCCTGTGATTTGTTTCATTCCTTATTAAAACAAACAAAAGTTTCAGCCTGGTCCTATCCCACAGTCAAGGATGCGCTGGCTACAAGCCAACATTTGGGGCTCTGTAAGTCCATGCAGTAGAAAAAGCTGGGGTGGAGCCTGCGGGCTTTTTCCAGTCCAAAGGCACAGCTGTCTGCAGATTCTTCATGGATCAAGGAATTTAGGGAGGAGCTGGCACAGGACAGCCAATGGCCTTGAGAATACTTTCTGCCCATTCAAGCCAGTAGAGAGTACAAAGCAAAGCTTTTCCCATCAGGTCCATGGGGTCTGGGTTAGGTACTGAATCATATATGTTATCTGCCAAACAGGTACAGTGTGGGAAGATAAGGGAAGCTAGATCTGCAGGTGTCTACAGAGCACATGAGCCGCCCCCCAGAGCAAGCCCGCGTCTCCAGAACAGCCTCTGAAGCTGTGTCTTTGTGGACTGAATTCCAGCAGACAGCAGCCACAAGCCTTTCTCTGTTTGAAAGACCCTTTTCAAAGGGAGCTTCTGATGTCAGACATCTCAGGCAAATCTGCATAAAATCTTCCCAGTCTTTGACCTATAAATATTATTCTTAAGTAAATATTCAAAGGAAGAGTAAATATGCAGAGATGTTACTTACAGCAACCTAAGTATATAACATTCAGGCAATGATACATCTATTCGATGGACTGTCGTGCAGTTATTAATAGGTCTGCCTATATTTAAAAGTTTCAGAAAAGAAAGAAAGAGAAACTAGAAGGAGTAAAAATATTAAACTTATAATAGGTGAGAATTTCCTAAAGATATAAAAGTCACAAGCATTAATACTGAAAGGGCATGTTAAGAGTCCAGAACTGTAGGAAAAGAATGGCCAAACCTCAGTGCATTACTGAAAAACATCAGGAATTAAGAATAAAGAAGAGATCCAAAAACTTTCCAAGGTGATGAATATTCTCCCACAAAGAAATAAGAATTAAATTAACATCAAACTTCTTATAAGAAATATTAGATGCTTAGAACTAATATATCCCTTAGGCATTAAGCATAAAGTCGAGGGCCTAGGAAGTCTTTTTTGAAGACCTATGATAATATTTTAGAGGAGAGAAGTTTTATTATAGAAATATACATTATATCTCCATCTAAATATATAATATATAAGGATATTTATTATAGCTATATAATATATAATGGTATATATAATATATAGGGATCATATACTATAATATATGTAGTATAATATTTATTATTGCTATATAGTACATATCATATTTCTCTATATAGAGAAATATTACATCACTATGCATTAGAGTGAGACTCAGAAACGTAAAATGAAAACTACAAAATCAAAAATAAGCAATTATTTATTAGACATATAAAATGTAATGTTGTGTATTATTATATAATGGTGTTTTTTAGTATGTTTCATGAAATGAGGGGTAGAACTTCCAAAAATAAGAGTACCTAGGATCTATGAAGATTCTAAAAGTCATGTAAATTCACTATCTCTAGGCCCAATAAACTAAGAGTTATCAAGGAAGTCCCCTCCCCACCCCACCCCACCCCCGATTTGTATCCCCAAATCAACTGTAAGGATATAATGAAGATATTTTTTAATGCGACAGGAATCAGAAATTTTAAGTTAATTTTAGGTTGCTGTTGGGATTTGAATAGCAGCAGAATTAATTATACCTTTCACCTCTACTCAAAGTTAGTAACCAATTAAGTAACAGACACAAGAAACTGAATGATATATTTAAATATTGTCTTTATTGCTGAAAGTACTGACTTTCACCTATGGCCAACTGGGTCTTTTACTAATTCACCCCAAGTGTAGATATGACCAGGCACCTGAGGAGTTTGGAGGGCAGACAATCTTTCCAGAATAACCACTTTATCTCAATTTGGTGTAGAAAAAAATCCAAATATACTTTCAAAGGCAAGTTTGGTCCTCGACCCAGGTTTAATATTTAAAATAGGAGCAGAATGCCCATGGCCAGTGCAGGCCAACTTGAAAGAGCAAGTCCAGATGGGACTGAGCTGCAAGTACTGGTGGGCTCCTTCTTTCTGTCTTGGTCACTGTGCAAGTCAGACCTTCCTCACTGGGAACAAGGGAGCGAATGGAAAAGAGAAAAGCCACAAGTGTTTCTCCCATTCATGTTCTTTTTGTTCTGATACAGTGGTGCCCAAAGCGTGGTTCCGGAACCAGCAGCATCTGCATGACTTGGGAACATAGTAGAAATGCACATTATCAGGCCCCACCCCAGACCTACCAAATCCGAAACTCTGGGTATGGGGGCCTAGCCATTGGTGCTTCTACAAGCCCTCCAGGTTCTCTTGCTGCACAGTCAAGTTTGAGAACCACTGTCCTGGAGCATGTAGTGGAACTTTATTTCTTTTGATGGGATTTTAGGCTAAGGGATGCCTTATCCCCAAGAGTTCCTTGAAACTATATGCTTGAAAATGAATCATAAACTGGGAAAGAAGAAGAGATGGGATTTATTAAACTGTAGCTACAACACTGGAGGGCAGGGTCTGGAAGTCCTACAGCAGAGCCAGCCTAGAACTGAGTGGGGAAGTCAGTGGGCTCCAGGAAGGGGCCTTTGATAGAAGAGTTAGAGCAGCTGAGAACTAGGAAAAGTCTGTGGGTCTACAAAAAAAAAAAAAAAAAAAAAAAAAAAAAAAAACACAAAGGGAGGGAGGGAGGAATGAGAAAGAATAGACCTCAGAAATTCCAAGAAAAACAAAATACCAAAACACTTCATAAAGAACAATATTAATCAACATTAAATAAGCCATAGTTTTGAACAATTCAGGTTGTATTAAAAAATGAGACTACATTTTTCTTGAGGTAGTGACATTGGAAACTTAGAGAGTGCAATATTTGTCCCTGCATTATCATGATAAGAATGTAAATGCTGGTTTTTGTTTTCCAACTTTTGGAATCAATGCTTGACAATGCACAGAAACCTAAACTCCAGTTATGGAGCATAAGGCTAATGTAGTCGATCTGGAAGGGGTAGAAAATAAAAGTGCAACCAACAAATGTTTGGAGGTAGGAGGCATGGGGAGCAAAGAGGCCAGGAAGAGTAGGAAAGCTCATTTCCTCACCATTCAAAGTGGTGACCCATGAGCAACCTGTCAATAGCTTTGAAATAGGAGGTAGTTTTAGATAGGTTGTTTGATTTTTCTAAAAGTCACCAGTGATAAAAACTCTATTAGAAGGAGTACAGTGAGAAAGAGGAAGTAGCACATTGCCTGATTGCAGGCAAAAGAAGCATTATTAAGGTTAATAAGCCGGATATCAAGACTTTTAATAACCAGGGCAGATTGATATATGTAACTGGGCAAAGATCTAAGTTAGTTTCCGTGGGATTTATATGCAGCAGTGAATCAACTATAAAGACCAAGTCATTTCTTTGTGAATTAACTGTGATGTTTTGAGATGCCAAGGTGATACTTTGTGAATTTCCATAAAATCTTCCATGTCTTGAAGCCCAGAAGGCAGGGCCCTGAGCTCATGCATCTTTTAATCCAGACAATTTGTATTAGGAACATATGTGATATTCAGGGTGACTCTATAGTTTTCACCATGTCTCAATTTTGTCCTTTGGTTGTTGAAGAGGAAAGACAGGTACTAATTCTTCCAGACTTCTATAAAACCATCCCTAAATTAATTCCAACTGATTTATTTTGATAAACCTTTAAATTGCCTATGTATTCAAAGCATTTCAAAACAAAGTCAGAAAAGAGATATCATCAACTCACTAAAATTTGTTGCAATATAGTCATAGGAACAACAGCAAGGAGGCTTTGACTTTTTAATTCCAGTGAACTCTTACCTGAAAGGAAAAAAATATTTTAAAAAAAGGTCTTTGGACCCATGCCCATGGATGGAGTCCTGGCTTATTCAAGTCTCTAAGATGGATGATTTTTTAAATATACATTTTCTTAAACTCATCCCAAAGTAGGTCTATCTAGATTACCTGTTTACTAATATTGGGTATTGGCCACTTTTGTTGTGTTCCCTTCCTTTACAGCATTCAACAGCTGATATATCACACCAAGACCTAACCTCGCCTACAAAAAGAGCAACTTGAATCCCTTTTTCTCTGGATTGACTCCCCAGCCTTTCTTCTCCTCCTTGGTTCTGGAATCCTCCTGGCAAGGGAAAGAAGTCTTAAGATCTGCATTCAGGTTCAAGTCACTATTTTCTAGTGAAGCAATCTTGGGCACATCACTTCCCTTTTGTTTTTGTAAGTTTTTATTTTATATCATTTCAAACTTAATCACGTTTACCCCCTTTGCTTTTCATCTTTGGTTTTATTACCTTTCAGAGAAGAAAAGCCTACTTTGCTTCATAGATTTGTTGGAGTTTCTGATCAGATTATGGAGATGAAAATATGATGCCAACTTTAAAGCACTTTGCAAACTCAGGGATTACAGATGAATTCACCGAAAGGAAAGCTTCGAGAAAAAATAGCAAAATACAAGCAGTGTAAACTGTAGCAAGGAGCATATGCCTCTCATGGGCAAGACTTTGCTACCGAGTTATCTGCAATATTCCTGCCCCCAACCCAGGGAAGGTGAAGGACAACAAAAATGCTATGAGATCCTTCTATTGGTCAGGTGCCTCAGCTCTCAGGAAAGATAGTCACTTTCTACTGAAGAAGCTGAACTGGTGGAATGTAAATCTGGAGTTGTTATATGGTCTGGAGATTGCTTGTCCAGATAACAGAGGGAGAGCTGGAGCCCAGAATTTCCTTTGCAAAAGACAGACAATGCTGTGGCCTGGGGGACTGGAATAGGGTGGTTGATAAATAGAAGGAAACAACTATACCTTATTGAATTATACACTTTAAACTAATAAGTTTTATATGTACATTATATCTCAATATGGCTATTTAAAAGAAAAAGCAGATGGCATGGGTCAAGAATACCTTGTTTATGTAAAAAGTTAAAAGAATTGCTATTTTTAACAAGTATCTATTGCATACACAAAAGCTAATTATACCAATAGCTTTTCATTTTACTCTATAGACACACTACATATATTTTTATAGTGAATTTTAATAGGCTTTATTTTTTAAAGCAATTTTTAAATTTACAGAAAAATCCCCCAGAAAGAATAGAGAGTTTCCTATGCGTCCCCTCCCCTCCCACTCAGTTTCTCCTATTTTCAGCATCCTACATTAGTGGGGTATACTTGGTAGACTTGAGGAACCAATAGCAATACATTATTATTAGCTAAAGTCCATGGTTTGCATTAGGGCTCACTTTTATTACTGTAGAATTCTATAGGTTTTGGCAAAAGCATAATGTCATGTACCCACCCTTACAGTACTTTTTTATTTGAAAAACTTAAAAATGCAAGCGGCAAAATGAGTGCTTTTCAAGAAGCCCTTGGCTGTCACCCTTTTTGTGCTGATTTTATCAAATGAAACATTATTGTTCATTCCTCGGAAAGAGCAAAGGGCACTTGCATTTTAAATTCTTTCCACAAATGGGAAACAAAATCTCTCCTTTCCTTGAGCATATCACATAGGTGCTTCCCCATCTCTAAGCTGGCCTCTTTTTTCCCCATCTTTGAGGCCCAGCTGAAAGGTTGAGTGGCAATCTGATATTTGCTCTACAGGCATCCTCAAGAAATTGTTCCAGGGCAGGCCAGCTGCCTCCCATGCAGTAGAAATGTGTTTAAATCAAGGCCTCTGCATGCCACCAACCCGTTAGCATCTGTGATGGGTTGCCAACTTGCCTAGTGAATTCCAAGCATGCAACAAACAGTTGGGATGGGGGGCAGGGAAGTGAGGAGATGAGGCTGAAAGGTCAGGGAATCGCTGCCCCTCTGCCTGCAAGCAGTCACACTGGAAGCCAGGGGCTGGGGGTGAAGAGGCAGAACCACATTTAAAGGTAATTCATCCAAAATGAGCATTTCAAGAGGAGATGTAGCGTGGAACATAGCTATTTAATAAGACTTTCAAGCTGTGGATAACAAAATGTTCGCTCCTTCCTTTCCTTCCTCTCAGTCCAGAGATTTGACTTTAAATAGCCCGCAAGGCCCAATCCTGGGAATCCAACAGCATTCCTGGACAGGGAGAGCCATTCCCTGGCCCAAAGGGAAATGCCAGTCCCAAGTCCCAGCTTTTCAGGAACATTGAAGCTGCCAACAACTCATTAAACCCTTGAATTAACTCAAGCATGGCCATCAGTCTTGAAAATATATATTAGTATTCACATAAGATATGATTATATTATTTCATGAAAATTCAGATGATAGGGAAATTTTCAGTCAAAAGTCAAACATCGTTGACCCTTTGCCATTCCCCTTCCCTGCTCTCATCATAGCCACCTCCCTAGATTTAGGGGTTACTACCATCAATTTACTGTATATCCACCTACATCTTTTTATATGTATTTAGGTACATCAATAATGTGTGTAAAAAATACAGTTTTTTCTGTCTTAACCTTTTTTATGTAAATTGTTAAGTAAGAAGCATTACACATTTTCATGCAATGTGCTATTTATGCATGATTTTTTCTGTAAACCTACAACATAAATGAATAAGTAAATAAATAAATGTTACAAGCAATTCTTGGAGTTTTTGGTACTGCAGCACGCTTATCTATAGAATAGTTGTGCCATGATTTATTATACCATCTCGCTGATCATGCAGATTTAGTTATATCCATTTTTCCATGATTACAAGCAATTTTGTAACAAAAAACCTTGTACATGCCTTTGAACTCATAATTTTTCCAGGGGATAAACTAAAACATAGAGATTCTGGGTTAAAGGGTAAACACATTATTAATTTTAACAGATATTGTCAAAATGCCATCTAAAAATACTGTATCAAATTTTATTCCCACCAGGCTTTACTTATTCTGGGGAAACTACTTTAGAGAGGAGAAAATGTTAGACTTCTGGGTCTGAGGCTTTGGACCATTAGGAGCTCAGCTCTCCAAAGAAACCTTCCTGGGTGGTCATGCCTCCAGAGCCACCATGCTCTAGGAAGGTCTACAAAACTGTTATCAATGATAGTGATCTCCTGCCAGGACCCTGGTGAGGGGATCCGAGACCCTGCCTTTCTTTGTATGTTTCCTAGGTAAATTATCACTAAAATCAAAATCTGGACCAAAAACAGCCTCCTTACATCATGCTGGAAATAGATGACATGAGACTAGACTCTGGAAGGGGGAAGAGGGTAACTAGAAAAGCCGCTGCTTTCTCCTCTCAGCCCATGATTAGGAAAGATGAGAAAGAAAGGTCAAGAGGCTTCTTTCTTATTGCTGCAGTCCAATGCCAAGAGACCCTTGGTCAAGGAAACCACTCTTTGCTTGGGATCAACAGTTAGGGAAATGCAAATTAGGGCACTGGAATGAGAATGAGTTTGTCTGAGCTCAAGTCCTGCTCTATTTTTTCATTGCCATATGACCTTAGGTATCCACTGCATTGTCTTTTGCCCATCTCAGGACCTTGCCTTAGAATTCTCTTAACTTTTCCTGGGGCTGGATTTTTCTTATCAACAAATCAAAGGTCTCCTCCAAGAGGCCTTCCCTGACTACCATGTTGAAAGTAAATCCTGAAGATTTTGCTGAAACTATTGAAAAAGAGAATTTTTATTTCAGCTTGGGTTGCCTGGGCATGTTGCCTTGTAGGAAGGGCTGGCCTGAGCACAAAACCAATGTGAGATATTGGGGAGAAGCAGATTCTTGATGATGTCTTCTGAGCAGGCATATCTTAAAGAACACTTAGTCTATCCTTTTTAATTAAGTAATCCAATACATAGCTTTTTGGTTTGCTTGCTTGTTTGTTTGGAAGTACATTTCCTTCACCTCATCTCTCCCTTCACTTACTCTTGAGGGAGGAAACAATGAACCTCATCCAGCATAATGGTTGTTAACCTTGGCTGCTCATTGGAATAACCTAGAAGCTTTAATGTTTGAGCCTCACCCGCAGTGAGTTTTATTTAGTTCATTCAGGGTGTGTTATATGCAACAGGACTTTTTAGAGCTCTCCGGGTAATTTTGTAACCATGGGTTCATTGCTGCTCAAAGTCTGTTTTCCAGACAAGCAGCAGCAGTATCATCTGGGAATTTGTTAAGGAGGTAATTCACAGGCTCCACCCCAGACCTACAGAATCAAAATCTCTGGGGTGGGGGGGCAGTCACGTGTCTTCCAGGTAATTCTGATGCATACTTAAGTTTGACCTAGGTCCTCTGATCTAGAGAGACGCTTTGACAGTTTTAGCCACTAAAGGTCTTCTGCCATTGTCATAAACTTGTTACTCTATCAGGAGAGGTGGGTGAGACTTCTTGAGTCTGGCCAGGTAAGGGAAAGGTGGAGGGGGTGTTGGTGGGTTTCCTGCTGCTCTTAAACAAGTCTGCCTCAATGCAGGACCAGTTCAAGAAACAAATTCTGCCCTCTTAGAGCAAAGCAAGGATCACAGGAGGAGTAGTGAAAGGGGCATAGAGATTAGAAAATCCAGTGGCAGCAGTAGAGGTCCCTGGTCCAGGAGCATCCTCTGGAGTGTGGGAGCTGGAGATGTTCGGAGGTGCCTGCAGAGGGCGACTCCCATGGGGAGTGGTTAGAGCAAAGAGAGTTTTAAAACCCTCTTGTCCTCTGCTGGGAAAGAGAAAGGGTCGGTGAGGATGTGAGGTAGGGCTACCAGAAATTAGGTTTTGGTGTCATTGTGCTATGACTCACCATATCCTCTATGTTGTCCTTCAGCCTGGCAGGGACTCACACACTCTCCGAAGGAGGTAGCACATTAAAGGGGGAGCACCAAGGACATGGTAGAAGACAGCTAACCTGCCTGTAAAATCAAGCTGACCTGGGTTTGAATTCCAGGTCTGCCACTTCCTAGCTGTGAACACGGCCAATGTACAGACTTCACACCAAAGTCAATTCTGCCATCTATAAATAGTGGGGAATAAAACCTAGCACATTGATTTGTGTGAAGATTAGAAATAGTGCTTAGCACAGGACCTGGCAGTTATTAAGCCCTTCATAAGAAGGAACTGCTATATTATAATTATTACTTTTATTTAGCCTGTTAGTTAACAAATATTTATTAAGTACTTACTCTGTGCCAGGTTCTGGTCAAAACTCTAAAAATAGACTGATGAAGGAAAACAAACTCAGTTATTTTCCTTGTAAACTAGTAGTCCTGCAGGGGAGGCAGACAGCAATTAAATAATCATCACATAAATGAACACAAGAGGATATCTGTAATAAGTGCTATGAATGGCAGGGACACGGAGCGTGGATGGCAGGGAGTGTGGTCTATTCTGGGAGGAGGGAGGCAGGTGTCACAAAAGGTTCCTGGATTGTGACATTTGAACTGATGTCCGAAGGATGAATGGAAATTGAGGGTAGGTGTGGGGAGAGCAAATCAAATCAGTTTTCCAAAGAGTGGCAAAAGATTATGCAAAATAATAATGTGGCAAACAGGAACATCAAGGAACTGAAAATCATCAATAGATACTGAATTCAGAAAGCGAAAAGGAGCATAGTTCAAGCTTAATTCAGAGAGAAAGGAAAGGTACAAAAATACAAAAGTGACGCTTTCCTCTGTTTTTGGTTTGAATTTTTCATTGTTCTTTCTTTTTTTATTGTTGCTAATATATTCCATTTCCAAATTTCTGTTTCTGCCTCGAAGGATTTTGTCAAGATTGGTATTTAACCACATACACCCTGAAGACATGCTGAGGGCCATGAGTCACAGACAGTGTGGAGCAAAGGAGTGGTCCAGAGGCAACCAGCCCCTCACCCAGTGGGGCAGGGAACAACGCCCTGAGGCCACACAGCTTTCTTATTTCTTATCTCCTGTGGATTTCAACCATGCACTTGGAGGTTGAATTAATGCAGCATTTTGTTGGCCATTCCCTAGCATGGCTGTGTCCTAGAAAACTTTGAATCTGCCCATACACAGTTCTGAAGGTATTTGTGTACCTGGAGACTAGTCTTTCCGGCATCTGCAGTAGCTGGTACTGGCTGTTTTTTCCCTAGATCATTTTCAGAGCCACAGTCCACTGTGGCTGGCAGATTTTCCAAGACCCTGCATGCACATGACTTTTGATAGAATAATGTCTCCCTTGGTATTTCCTCAAAGGAACCACATATCTCAAAACCTAGATCCCCAGCTACCCTTCCAGCCAAACATTCATAAATATCCATGAGAGAAAGAAGCTATGCAGGAAGACTATATCTCTTAATAAAATCTTGAGTTTCCATTTCATTTCTAATAAATCCTCTCTAAGTGAGTGTAGTATAATACTTTCTTAAGAGGCAAAATTGCCTCCAAATCTTTTCCTGGATCCTGACTGCAGAATAGTTTGTATCTGTCCCACACATCATCATCCATCTTCAGTTTAACAGTGGTAGACACTATTTTTATTTTATTTATTACATTATTATTCAAACTTGTATTTTAAATAAATAGGCTTTGCCAAATGCAGTTTCTTCTTAATGCAAAATTCTAATAAAGTTTAGCATAAATGTCACACTCTTTTTCTATAGAAGAACTTCTTTTAAGAGTCTCTGCTCTACATTTTTGGACTCTGAAAAGGAACAGAAATTTGGAAAAGTTGGCATAGCATTGTGGGTATGAATGTAAACTCTGGAATTAAATAGACCGGGGTTCAGAGCCAAACATCACTGTGTGACTTAGAGTGAGTTACTTTACCTCTCTGAGCACACTTGTTTCTTCACCTATAGAATGGGGATAATGAAATATCATTTAAGAATTTAAAAACATAATGATCTAACGCTTAATGCAGTGCCTGGCACATCCGATATGCTCATCCAATTTTGTTTTATTGTTTCTTCATGTCATCTGATCTAATACTAGCCTCAGGCCCTTCTAATTAGTTATAGTGAAAGTTGTAATTTGTTGAGCGCATACTATGTGCTCTGAACTGCCAAATGTTTTACATGAATCATCTTATTAAATACTTCAATAACCCCCTAAGATGGGTGTTATTATCATTACCATTTTACAGATGAGGAAACTGAGATGCAGGGAAATCACCTCTCTTTGTTGGGTCTCACAGCTGGGGAGCAGTGGAGACAGAATTTCAGTACCCTCAATGCCTGCTCTGTGCTGGAGGGAGCAGTCAGGGCAGTGGGGCCCTCCAAAGCTCCTCTGTTCAGACTGGAGCAGAAAGGGCTGCTTTAAGAGACTCTCTGGTCCCCTCTCAAGGTCATGTAGCACATCCAGACACTGCAGCTGGGGCTTAGCCACTAGACCCAGGCAGCCCCTGGAGGGTCATGTTATGATCCAGTGAAATACTAGAAAGTGCCTGGAATTTTTGACTCTGCCAAACCTGTGGTCAAATAGGCTGAAGAGGTGAATGACCTTGCTCAATTGTTTTAAGCATCCTGATCACTAGTTTCTTTACTTGTAAAACAGAGAAAAGAATGTTAACCAGCTCTTAGGCACCCTCCGGGAGGCATGTATGGCAGTTGTAGTTAAGGACACAGGTTCTGGAATCAGCCTGCCTGAGGCGCCCCCCAGGACGTCACTACTAGCTATGTGACCTTTGGGGAGATATTTGATCTTTCTTAGCCTCAATTCCTTCAGCGTTACTCTTACCAGTAATGATAAACCAATGACATTGTTAGAATAACATCAACAGAATAAATATAATAAACATGACTGAAATGAGGGTCAAGAACTATTTGTACCTCTTTTCCATATGTGCAGACTTACTCATTATGCCCCAATTGCCTGTTATCATTTTCAGGAAATTTGATATAAATGGTCGAAGTCTAATTAGTTACAGTTATATGGAATGACAATTATTAAGTCATCACATTTGGCAGCCTGAGCTACAAGGTGAGAGGACCAGGAGCTGGCAATGCAGAGGAGCTGACTTTTGGGTTCGTGATTCCAGTCTGTGACACTTAGAGAAACAAGAGCCTTGAGTTGATTCTCTACTCGAGAAGGGGTTGGCCAGATAAAGGGGCAGATAGTGCCTATTTTAGGCTCTGCAGACCAAGAAGCATTCTCTTCAACACTTCCCACAACTGTTCTCACCAAAGAACCAACGGTCTTTTATACATTTTACATTTAAAAATATTAGCAACATTCTTAGCTTACCAAGTTTAACAAAAACAGGCAGCAGGCTGTCTTTAGTTTTCTGGAGTAGATTTTATGAACAAATTAATGCTTTGCTACCTTACCTGATGGCTTTCAAATCTCATTATGAACTCTTCATTGTGACACAAAATCTACACCATCCTTAAGTTCATCTGAGGAGTAAATAGGGCAATCATCTCCAGTAGATAATCAGAGAATTTCCAGAAAACTAAAGACAGGCCAGTGGTATCTAGATTTATAAGAAAAGAAAAAAGAAATTTCCCCAATCATCGATCAGGAGGTCTACCATATTTGTCAGAAGAATTTGATGGTGGGTGAGTGAAATGAGGACTTGTGAGAACTTAGTCAGAGGGGAACCAGCATAAGATCACTGAGAAGATGCCATTCCTCAATGCCCTCAAAAAAACCACATTTCTTTTCTTGGTGCAATTGCCAGACAGGCAGATCAGGAAAATGCCATAAGCATTGTGGATCAGGGATTCAGCAAAGGATTTTGCAAAACCCTTTAGGAGTGTAGGAAGGTATTTCATTTAGTGGAACCTGTTCCCAGAGAGTATCGACAAATGCGTGAATGTCTGCCTGGCTTCAGGTCACTAACAGTACATGATTTTCTGGAATCCTAAAGACTTGGTGAAAAGCATACACCCTAACAGAGAACCACTGAGGATTCTACCACTGGAGGAATGTAAAAGTCCTAGGTGAGCTGGCACAAGGGACTCCTTAACACAGGACGTTTGCACTGCATCTGATATGGACAAGCAAAACCAAGCAAGGGGCTTTGCCAGTGATGGAGAGACACAGAGGGTGTGGAAGACATAGGAAAAAAGAAAGAGGGGAGAGTCCTGTGCTGTAGCTGCAGAGACAACTTTGATCTCCAACTAGCACTGGTTTGGGATGTGCTTCATAAGGAAGAAAGGAAAACCTCCAGTTACTACAGAAGTAACACTTCAAGTGCTTTTTAAAACGGAGCCTGCTCACATAAAGGAGCAAATAAAGACAAGAGACCTCATGAGTTTTCAAAACTCAGTCATAAAGACATAAAGTCCAGACAGCTGGACCCCAGAAGGTCAAGAAAACTACCTGATCTCTTGTCTCCCTCAAATACGAGTCTCTGAGTGAATGAGACAATGGGTGGCAGTCATTCATTCATTAACTCATTCATTCAATCTACTCTCAGGAGTATCTATCTACCCTGGACCTCATGCTGGGCGAATAGAAATGTATGAGAAACACCCTTGTGTTTAAGGATCTCATAGCCAATACAGTGTTTCCAGAAAGGGCGGTAGACGGAGTACCTTAATCAGAATCACCAGAGTACTTGTGTTAAGGATGGCAATTTCTGGAACCTACTGGAGATTTGCTAAATCTGCATTTTAACAAGCCCCCCCCCCCCACATCATTGTTATGAAGAGACACAATCCCTGCTCTCCGGGGGAGGTGGGGGGGGGCTTGTAAGTGGTGGTGGGTGAAGCTGCATGCATGTAAGGCCATGGGAACAAGCAGTAGGAATACTCAGGCGAGCAACGTGAATGCATGTTGGCAGGGGGTGCTGCCTGGGAGTAGAGCCACATCAAGCACAGCCATACATTTTGCTCAATTACTTAATCAGAAGAGAACAAAGGCCCATTCCCTGAGTATCTGAAATTGAGAAAGGCTCTTGCTCCATCCACAGCAAGCTTAAGGATAAGAGGTGTAGAGCGACCGACTTCATAATTTAGTCTGCGATCCATGAGACAGAGAATAAACAAGCGACGTGTGGTAGCAATAGCAGTTTTCAGAGTCACACAGATCTGGACATGCATTCTGACTCTACCACTTGCCACCTCTGTGATCCTGATCAAGAAACAAGCACCTGCTGGGCCTTAAGGTCCTTATCTGAAGAATAGGGTAGCAGGGTATGGGAGCAGCTGTCCTAAGGAGCAGATGAATAAACCTTGAGGAGGTGCTCAGTGGCATGGCTTCAGGAGGCTGATCCAGGAGGTGGGAGGATTTCCCTCTAATCAATTCTGCTCTAGGGGTCTTGGGTACAACCTCAGGAGTTCGCAGAGAAGACAGATGCATCCTTCCTCCTTTTTCTGATGAAAGCCTGGCTCTTCCTTGTTCCTTACAAGAGCAACTCAACAAGTCATGAATTTCATAAAGAGATGCCACATTCCATGTCAGGAGACGTGTCATGCCAAACCTGGACCTGGAATGTGCATGCGCTGTGTCAGCAGGACCTCCGAATTTGGGTGTCATGACTCTGAGACCCAGGGCTTCTCTGGCCTCTCGGTGACTTTTCTGCCATCTGCGTCGTGATGACATGCCTGGCTGACATAGTGGAGTCTTGTTCTCTGCCCACTGGCACCACTAAGAATAGCTCTTAGGAGTTTATCGTAGGTTGCCGGGAGAAGGTCATATACACAAACCTGGTTTACAGCCAGCCCCTCCCCCACCAGAGGCTGTGCCCTTCCAGGATGGAAGAGACCTGGTCCTCACCACAGGGCCTTTCCCAAATGCACCCCAGAACACAATGGGGGTGGCGTTCAGCTCAACTTACCATGTTCCAATGGCTTCCTACCTACCAGGCTGCCATATGTTCAGGTTCATTCTACTGCCAGATGTATGTCAAAGTTTTCCTTTTAAAAATGTAATTTTCCTCGGAATTTACCAGCATCTTTCAAAGCTGCTTCTTGGCTGCAGAAATGGCTTTTCTGCCATTTGGGCTCAAAATAGGAACCACACACCGCCCTGACATTAATCACGACCAAGGAGAGAAGACACGCATCTATTTATAAGGAGCCTGCAGGTGAGTTCTTCCTTTGTGCTGCTGCCTTGCGGACCAGGGCAACAGAGCTGGGAGTTTTAAGCTTTTCAACTGTGTAATCAACTGACAATAAAATCACAAAAATATAATAACTATTAAAAGATCAGTGATTTTGGATGAAGTTCATTACTTTGAGTTCTAAATAATTTAAAATATTCATAAATTAGGGTTTTGTTTTGAAGGGACATGTTTTTGTTCAATGTCTTATCCTTTATTTCTTAAGTTGATGTCACACTCAGGGTGAGCTTTCAGCATCTCATGACTTGATGGATGTTGCAATATCCAGTTGTGTGTTTGTACAGATGGGTGGGCTGTGTAGATGGTAGTGAACTCTCAAGTGTTTTATTCAACTAAAAACACCAAATACGTTTTGGCTTTCCACAAAGCACTTCTTGGAATGGAAACTACATTTTTAAAATTAGGATTCTTACTCATTTTCATTTGAAGAGTTTGGACAACTAATCATCGTTTTTCTTCTCCTTTTCAAATCCAGGAAGTTGAGACAGCAGCCTTAAGGGACACGGCAGGTACCAGTCACCACAGCTCTAAGAAGTTCACCACTGGACTCCATTAAATCCTAATGCCCATCTCACTGCTTCTCAAAGCTGGTCTCTTCTTTCCCTTCTGCTTCCAGTCCAAGGCTGCTGCATTCCAGTGTTGTTTCTTTGTTACCTGGCCTATTTGTAGAAGTAGTGTTGGATGGAAAAAACATGCTGCCTATTCACAGCTGCCAAAAATATATACATATATTGTTGGGGTACCCTGAGGAAGTCACTGGAAAATTCACCTCTTTGGGAATTTACTGATGCCAAACTCCAGGACATTTAAGGAAGAACACGCACATAGCAACGATTTGGACCTTAAAGTAATGTCAGCCCCGTTCACAGTTACACTGTCTCTCTCAAGAGACTAATTTGGGGGCTCTAGGTCAGGGTCTGGCTGCCAGCTGGTGATAGGATGCAGTTTTCCCTCCAGAGTAATCAATTACAGTTTCCCAAGACGAGCTGGTGGAATGCTGCCAGCACAGTGGGTTGAAGAATCTGGGAGCTGGAACTCTTTCCCAGATGTAGAGGTCATCCCATGTGCATATGTTGATGATGAGAACAAATAGTGACTATTGAAAGTAGGTCTTAATAAAGAAAAGTTACAAAACAGGTTAAAATGATACTACACATAAATTGTTATCAGGTGGGTGACACGGAAGAAATCAGATGAATTTTTTGGTACCATTGGAAGGAATGGATTTTAAAAATAATGTTTCAATTCCCTGATTAAAAGGCAATGGCTTTGATTGACAAATGTTCATCTGCCGAACACAACACCACTATAGAAAGGTACAAAGGTTAACAAACAAGATTCTTTCTTCAAGTTTACAGGGACTTGAGGAATATTTAAAAGAAATAGAGCATATTAAATAATAAAAGAAGGCAATGTGTGATAGTGATATTGCTTTCATTTTTTTTTTACACTTACTTTTAGACAGGTATTTTGCCAAACAATTTCCATTTTGTTTTTAGCAGACAGTCTTATGATCCCTACTTTACAGATGAAGAAACTGAGGTTCAGAACAAGACAGAACTAGATGAGGTGAGTAAGGCACCAAATTTAAGGGGAAACCAAACAAACAAACAAAAAAAACCCACAATAAAACAAAACAACAACAAAACAAAAAATGCAGGAGTCAAAATGAATAATAATTTAATGCAATGTTTTAAAAATCAAAATTAAGGCCCCAAATTCCATGATGAACAACATATCAAACTTTTAAATAAAAGCAGGATCAGCATTGTTGATTTTTACTTTGCCTCAGGCTCCAGGATGGGTCAGCCTGGCGCTAGCTGAGAGTGTGGGCAGAAGACTCTCCAAAGCTCACACAGCCACTAAGTGGTACATTTGACCTAAGAGATTTGATTTTACAGCTTGAACTTTCAACTGTTGCACTCCAAGTGGGGAGGTCAAGGGTCTCTCCCTGCTGATGTGGGTCCCGGGGCAGGAGCTGTCAGGGGAAAGCTCTCTGACCCAGATCTGCAAGAGCAGATATGCAAAGTGAGGAAAAGAGTAGGAGCAGGCCAAGTTCCATACACTGGAGAAGAAAATCCAACCAGGCTTGGGGAAACTGAATGTGAAATACTGAGATTGAAAGGCTGTTGTGGGAAGAACAGCAGCTGAGTGGGCACATGGGAGTCAGGACTGCATAATTCTCCGAGTTAAGAAGGGCTTTTAAGAACTTCAAGGAAAATGATGTTCAGATGAAGGAGCAGTTCCATGCAATGGCCCCAGGTCCCTTGGACCACAATAGCTCAAAGGCACTCCAGACTGGCACTCCACACACCCAGGCCTTGCAACTTAAGACCACACCATGTTTTCCTGTCTCCAGAGAAAGGGCGACTGCCTTATTTACTGACATAACTCTGCCTACACTTCTGCCCCCATGAATATTTGAGCCCTGGAATGGGATGGGCTGGGTCGAGAGCCCCCTGGGGACAGGGTAGATCCTGGCTTATAGTCACAGGAGATTCCTTTCTTGGTAAGAGCATCTCACTCATTAGGGCTCCTTACCCACTTTTCCTTTCGATTTTAACAGCCTCAATCATTCTGGACACTCAGTCGATTGCCAGTTTTCAGAGAGGCAAATGCTATTCCTCAGAATCAAACCACAGAACCAGCAAGGGGTTGCAGATGGGTGTTAGGGTTGGACATAGGTTTTCAATTGAGGAAATATGGAATTTCACTATATCCTAACAGAATGCAAAAGCTGTAGAAATTCCATACCAGTGGGCACCCCAATGGGCCCTTCCCAAGTGTCCTCACAACACTGCCTAATGCAGTAATATCCAGGGTAATGAGAGAGAGGTTTCCACAGATACCCAGATAATCTAGAAAACATGGGATTCTGATTTCAAGGGGAAGTTGCCCATCAGGTCTAAATACATGAGGCTCCAATTTTCTGCTTTTCTTGCCAGTTGACTGACCTTCACAAAATAGGTGACTTCATTGAGAAATATTCTGTCCTTGTTTGTATCCCCAGTCCTCTCAGCCCTCAATGTGACATGGCCAAGGCAGGACTCTCTCCTGGCTCCACCCCCAACACATAAAGCCTAGGCAGGAGCCAAGTAACTTGCTTGTCTATTGGTACCTTGAAATGGAAGCAAATCCCTAATCTTCTGATTTATTATTTCCTGCTCTTCAAAGAGGGGGGGAGGCAGCCATGCTTGAAGTATTTAAGCAGTTAATCACTGTATAAATCCATCTCTTGTCTCACCCCCAAGTCAGAGGAATATTTTTTCCTGAGTTACATAAGGCATGATGGAAAGCATTTCAGAATCATCTCTGCCTCAGGACTCATTTCTTGTGGTAAATCTCTAGAAAATCTTTCACGGTTTCTAAAAAAGGTGCCCAGGCTTTGGAAATATGCCATACAGTGTGAGCAAGCTCTATTTCACTCATGTGTTAACCTGAGCACCACTTCCCCTCTTTCCATCACCTCTGTCTGCAGTTCCAATGCAGTTCCATCAAAATCACAGGTGCAGCTGTGTGTTTTTATAAGGAGAGCTATGTCTCAGACCTGGGGAAGTTTTATGTGAAAAGTCAATGCTAAGCCAAAGATGAAAAATACCACAGGAAGGTTAAATTTAATGTGAATTGGACAATTTCACGACTGAGATCATTACGCTCTAGAATTTCCCAAACACGCACAGTCCTGGCTGAATAAGGCAGCTGGTGATGACATTCAGTCCTTGGAGCTTTATCCATATCTGTGTCTGTGGGAATGCATGCTACCACTGAGGGGCCAAGGCATGCACATCGGGACCAAGGACCCGTAGCACGCCTGTAACTTAGTCCTGCTTATGGTTGTACAATGGAAGTCAGTCCTTGGGTCAGCCTAAGGTGGTCATTGTTCTGTGTTGTCCCGATGGCTCTTCACTTCCCCTCAGAAGTTCTGAGGCAGTGACCATGGTCCATCAGTCTGCAGCAGTAGTGATAGCTAAAACTGGGCTTGAGCCTTGTGTCCTCCTCTCTGCCCTTACCCTTCTCCAATTTGACCCTTCAACAATTGGGTACTCATGCCCAGCTTTGATTTATTTATTTCCCTTCAGCTGATCTCTGGACCTGGCTTTGGGCTCTGGCTCTCAGAACCCAAAGTCAGTGACTCACAATTTTACTCTCTTTCTAGTCTTCACCCTTACTAAGAACAACTTTCACTTGCCATCTTGGCTGCCTACTTCTGGCCTTGTCTCAGAACTGCTTCTTGCTTCTGGGAATGACAGTTCCTCCCACAAAGGGTCAAGTGGTCTCCAATATTTGACTGCTCAACTTACAACCACCTACATGTATTAACTGGTATAGGCAAGTCTTAAAGGAGACCCTAGTACAGACATGCACACACACAAGCACAGTTGTCCATAAAATGAACATATCTGGGACACATTTTCTTTCACAAATGCAGAGGTGCAGTGCCCACCTTTGTCAGACAACGTCTTCTAATCCTGGCAGTGAGGCTGCATAACTCCCAATTCTAGGCATAGGGTTCATTTTTGCCTCCAAGTCAAGGACCAGTTAATCTTCAGAGCTACTAAGGCCCTGGGCTTCCATTTGGTCACTCAGATTCGATTCTGTCTTGACCCTCTCTCTCCTGCTCTGACTTTGCTTGAAATGAGCTTCCTGGAATACGATGATCACCCATGCTCTGACCCTTAACCCTCACGGGCAGATTCCCTGGGCAGGGTCTCTCTCATGTATTCCCTGGGTGTTCCCCTTTTATTACATCTCTACCAATGGCCTGGCTGCCTTTCCAGATACTCCAGACCCTGTGCGTTGGATGGCTTTGTGATCCTCATAGATGTATTACCACCCTTATGCTTGGCATGTACCAGTGTGGTCTGCTCTGTCCTAGCTCTGTGGGAGTCCGTCATCATCAAAAAGTGATTTCTGTTGGGCAGATGGAGGGAGAATTATATGATGTGAGCCTTGTAAGAAAGAGAGGGAGAAAAACAAAGGAAGACATATTGAACTTCCTTTTTTCTGCCCTTCCTTTTTTCCTTCCTCCCTTTTTCCTTCCCTCCCTTCCTTCCACCCTCTCTCCTTCCCTCCTTTCTCTATCCCCATCTTCCTTCCTTCCTTCCTTCCTCCCTCTCTCCCTCCCTCCCTTCCTTCTCTTCTTTCAGTAAATATAGCATGCCTACTACATACTTTGTATGAGTTTGCAAATCTGATTGGAAAGAACCCTCCCCTTTTTCAAACACACACACACACTGAAAAAAAAAATGTTAGTGGAAATATAACACTAAGAATCAAAATTAACAATAGTTCTAATAGTTGAAAGAGAGGCAAACACAGTAGCAACAGGATCAGTCAAAATAAAAATTAATTAAGTAATATCTATCAATTATTGAACACCTTTATATCTGTATAAGATTAAGTGTCTAAGGAAGTCACTTCTCAGATATTTTCAACACAAGTGGTGGCTGCCCCATGGTACATGTGTATGTATGCAAGATTTCTATCAGGCAGGAATCATCTTTAATTTACCAATGATAAATTAAGGCTTAGAGATAATAAGTAGCTTATATAATTGTAAGTCGTAAGGCTGAATTTGTATACTCTGAGACTGATTTTCTTAAGCACAATTACAATTTCCACAAGGAGGTAGAGTTTGAGAATGATCTAGAAGAATATATAGGAATTTCTTAGCAGGAATTAGAGTAAGGGTAGGAAGGAGAAAAGAAGCCATGGCTTGAATTTTGAAGTTGAGAAAAAGCAGGGTATACAGTGGGGTTTATAAAAAGCCAGCTAGAGGAAAACGTAGGGGTAGGAAAGCAATGGGCAACGAATCTTACAGGGTAAGTCAGGAGTCATATATAGAAGCTCTTGAATGCTAGAATGAATAACTTGAACTTGAATCAAAAGCAATAAGGAGCCTTAGAAAGTGTTTGGTGGAGAAGTAACTCAATGACTTCAGATTTTAGAAGGATTTACTCAAACATAAAAGCCAGATGCAATGTGATGGAGAAAACACAAAGAAATTGAAAAATGGCATCCACTGTACTATGATCCCATCGCCTTTCATTATTCCAAGCATTTAGAAGTAGAGTATGTGACCTTAATAACTTGTCATGGAAAATCCTTCCATGCATTTCAAGGAAACCTTTAAAAAATTTCTTTCTTCAGTTGTTATCCCTCAAATCAATGCCCCCCAAAGTGTTTCCTTGCTGACAATTTTAAGTACTAAAATATGTCATATCACTACAAAATTGTTTTATCAAATAGGAACCAAGTTAGGGTAAAGGACCCTGTACTACCAGAGTAAAACATGCTCAAGTTTTCACCAGCAACCACTGTGAGAAGAAGATGGAGTTTGGTCAGGAGTAGTTAATAAATGAGATGGCTTAATATATGTAATCTGATGGAGAAAATTCCAGGGGAGATTTTGACTAAGCTGCCGAAAAGCTCCCATTCAGCTCCAGCTCTTTACTAGGTCATAGGATGGGATTTCAAAGATAAAGAGCAGAAGAATGAGTGGACTTGTCCCCATGGAGGCCACTGCTCTTCCCAGAATGGTAAGGCCAGTTGTTTCTCCAGGAAAAGGGAACAGAGGAGTCAGGGATGGATGAGGCTGCTGACTAATCTATAAAGTCAGTGCCCCAGGAGGAGCAGGAGTTGAAATCATTTCTTTATAATTAGAGACGCAATGGACTGTGTGACTTGGAATTTCACGATTCAACATTCTTGGTGAAAATGCTCAATAATAATTAAGAAAACAATCAAAAGCTTAGGCAAGAAATATTTGGATTAATATCAGTTATTCTGGGAAGCGGCTGTGGCTCAATCAGTAGGGCTCCCGTTTACCATATGGGAGGCCCCGGGTTCGGTTCCCGGGGCCTCCTGGTGAAGGCAAAGCCCGCCTGCACGGCGTGGTTAGCTGACCCAGCGAGCATAAGCAGCAAGGGGGGGATAAATGAATAAATAAATAAAATCTTTAAAAATATATATATATATATCAGGTATTCTCTTCTCAAGCAAGACCAACACAAATCTTCTGATAAGTCACCACTTTAAAGACTAAAATTAAGCATAGCTTTCAAAGTCTTCTCTTCTGGGCTCCTGCTATGACTAAGACTGGCACCATCCAGGGCAAGAGGCTTCTAGTCTATGACAGACCAAGGAGAGGCACACAGACATCTCAGAACTTCCAGTCAGGATTGACCTTTGAAGAATGTGCCTCCTGGGATCCCAGAGCTCGGAAACAAACATAACTGACATTATCTGCAGCAAAAATTAAGACTAACTCAATGTTTACCATTAGAAACCTTTTTTTTTTTTTTTTTGTCTTTTGGTCCCAAAATTTTAGTTGAAAATAAGAAACATGAGAGTATGCTAGCAATATAATGTTAAATGGGGAAAAAATCAGAATGCACACCTTAAGATTTCAAATACAGGCATACCTCATTTTATTGTGCTTTGTTTTACTGCATTTTTTTTTTTAAATCGAAGGTTTGTGGCAACACAACATCAAGCAAGTCTATCAGTGCCACTTTCCTAACAGAGTGCACTCACCTCATGTCGCTGTGTCACATTATGGTAATTCTCACAATATTTCCCACTTTTTCATTGTCATTATATCTGTTAGGGTGATTGGTGATCTATTACTATTATAATTGTTTTGAGGCACCATGAATCACAACTGTATAAGATGACAAACTTGACTCATAAATGTATGTTCTGACTGCTCCGCTGAAGGGCCGTTCCTCTTTCTCTCTCCCTCTTCTCAGACCTCCCACTTCCCTGGTTTCTTGAGATGGAATCTACTCCTGGTGAAGGTGCCCTGAGCATTGTTGAAATGACAACAAAAAATTTAGAATATTGCATACACTTAGTTGATAAAGCAGCGGCAGGATTTGAAAGGATTGGCTCCGATATTTAAAGAAGTTCTACTGTGGGTGAAATGCTATCCAACAGCATCATATGCTATAAGGAAATCTTTCATGAAAGGAAGAGTCAATCGAACTTCATTTTTGTCTTATTTTAGGAAATTGCCACAGCCCCCCCAACTTTCAGCAACTACCACCCTGATCAGTCAGCAGCCATCGACATCAAGTAAAAGCCCTCCACCAGTAAAAAGAGTACAATTTGCTGAAGGCTCAGATAATAGTATATTTTAGCAATGAAGTGTTTTTAAAATGGTGTATGTACACTATTTATTTAGACATGATGTTATTGCACACTTAAGAGACTACAGGATAGTGTAAACATGACTTTTATATGCCCTGGGACATCAAAAAATGTTGGTGCCTCATTTTATTGTGCTCTTCACTTTGTAAAGGTGGTCTGCAACTGACCCCACGATATCTCTGATGTGCCTGTAGAGATGCAGGTGGACAAGACTAGAACAGAGTTTATAAAAATGAAAATAATTAGTTTAGGATTAAGACATTATGAGAAAATGTTTTTTCTTTGGAACAATTTCAATGAGCTTTTCTGTTTTATTGATTTTCCATTTCTTGAAGTGGATCAGAAAGCCATCAGTTGTATAGAAATGAGCTATCGTCAGTAGGTAGAAAGATCGATTTTGAGAGAGCTGGGTGTGCTCTTTGGCCATATTCCCATAACAATATTCACACAATAGATGCACATATCCACACAGTGCCTGGCACATACTGGACCATTAAAAACGGCCTTTAATGTCAATGCTATTTTCATTATCATTATTATTAGTACTTATCTCAGATAAAGTCCAAGGTTACCATGTCCCTGAAACTACTATAACTAATTTGGATTCCCCAGCCCTGGTCAGTTTCAGCCCTGTTTTTCATTCTCCTTTCACGACTAAAATCCCACTTTGGTTTCAGAAGCCTGGCTGAGTGAACTTTGACAAAACTGACCATTCCTAATGCTACGTGTGCAGTTGGATATAGTTAATATAAATTAAGGTCTCATTGAATGACATCGTGGCTTTATTAGAAATAAGAGAAATATCGCGAAAGGACATGTGTTTCATGACATGCCCACCTTTGCCGCCACTACATGTGTTAAGCATCTAAAGGCGTTTTCTGTGTTTGCTGACAGCTATGATGCCTGCTATTCTGGAAAGCTCTTTTAGAGTCCTCCAACTTCCAAAGCAAAGGGAAATCTCGCAGCCCTTAGTTGATGTCTCCTGCAGGGAATTTTCCTATATCAGAAAAGTCTTCGGTGTAATGTCCAAATTCACTAGTAAATATCTTTCCTGCATGCCAGGGCCATTCATTCCAAAGACTAGCTATTAAATGAAATTAAATATCTTGTTCTCTTCCACCCTTTCCAGAGGACAAGCATTTCACTGAAGGCTGCTGGCAACCAGGAACAGAGCACAGTCTGTTATTAGAACAATTTCCTGCTGCTCGGGGCTGCCACGGAGAGGCTGGAGTCCATTTAAGAACTGCAAAGAAAACACAGTTCCGGGATATTCCCAAGTCCTCCCGTCATTAAGGCACAGGGCATTTGGGATGGAGTAAATGCATTCAATCTGTGACCTAATTCTGGTACCTTATGAGGGCTTCAAAATAGAAGCATCCTCAGCCTTCCACTGGTTTAATGCACCTTTAGTAATCATTTACTCCCGCATTTCACTGATCCTAAGACACAGCTGTTATTAGTGCTGTTTTTGTTTTCACATTTAAACACCTCTGTAATCAGTAGTGCAGGGAAGCCAGGCAGCAGATTGCTGTAGTGGTTACTGCCTGTACATGACCATCAGAAATTTTCAGAATAAGTGTCAGAGGTTTAGAGGAAAATCTCCAAAGAAACTTTGCTTCACCAACACACTTGTCAGCCAGAGAACTATATTGTGTGGGGAAAAAGTTTAAAAACAGACAAGACTCTGAGTCAAAGAGGAGTTTACAAAAGTCAGGCTCAAGTATAAAATGTTTCAACACCTTAACCAATTTATTGTGGCAGTAGTTCCCTTTTTATATGTGCACAGGCATGATATGACAAAAGGTCGATATCTAATTAAGTCTAAAAGGATACATTTAGTAAAGATGAAATAAAGAAGTCTAAGTGCTATAGAGTACTGACTGTGTGATAGTTTTATTGGCAGCATTTTTCCTCTATGGAAGTACACAAAATAACGAGGTCTGACAATCAACAGTGTCCTATATTGGATGGGAATGTCTGTGTGTCAGGCATTGTGCTAGGCACCGAGAGTATAAGAATGAACAAGGCAAACCAAAACTCTGTCCTTCTAGAACTTACCATCTAGTTGAGCAGAGAGATATAGATATGTAGATGATGATAAATTACATAGATGATAATGGATGGGTGGATGGATGGATGGATAGATAGATAGATAGATAGATAGATAGATAGATAGATAGATAGATAGATACACAGATAATTTTATTAGTTGGGATTGGTGCCACAAAAGTAGTGCTTCTACTGAGAATAACAGGGAAGACTTACCTAGACGAGCTGGTCAGGGAAGTCCTCTCTGAGAAGGCAATAAAAGGCCCTACCTGAAGCTTAAAAGAGAGCATTGTAAAGAGTGGTGGTAGAGGCTGCCAACTGGTAAAAACATAGGTGAAAAATTTTGTCAAAAAACCCTGAGTTGAGGGGACGGATGTGGCTCAAATGGTTGGGCGCCCATCTCCCATATGGAGGGACCGGGGTTCGATACCCAGGACCTCCCGGTGAAAAAAAAAAAAAAAAAAAAAAAAAAACCCTGAGTTGAGAAAGGTATTTATATGACTATTTTGTGAAATGAAGGAAAAGCTGGCCTGTAAAAGGAAGAGAAAATGAGACAAAAGTAGATCCTTCTATGTGCTTAATTTTCTAAAGGATATTTGGTCATACAAGGGACTCTTATGACAGACTCTGCCTATAGAAGTCCTTATCTCATTCCAGATAAAACCCAGACTCCCTCCTGGAGCTGGTTTAAAGTAATTGGCACTGGACTACTCCCTCTACCTCAATAAACAATTATGAAACTGGAAAAGATATGAGACAATTGTTTTCAGAATATTATTTATTCTATTATCCTCTTATGCAATACAGTCTGTTTCTGATCTGAGGTTACACAAGTCAATCGTGGGGAAAAAATGTGTACATTACACTTGGTTCACCACCCAAAAGAAATCACATCAGCCAATAAGTTGGGCTTCCTATAATACCTCTACACTTGAGCAGCGTTGACCCTGATTCCATGGTCTGCTGGGTCTTCTACCTGGCAGGAGCCCAAGATGTCTTTTATTTGACTTACTTGCATTAGGTATAGAAGTGACCTGAAAGGAATGCCTGATTTGTCTTATCAACCCATGTCTCAGTCTCTTTCCAAATGTCCGGATGCCCCCGTTAGAACTGAACATCAGAAGCAACCTACCCTCAAATTAATTTTGGAGAAATGTAATTTGAATAGTCCAGAGACAAAAATAAATTCAAAATGCAATGACTCAAAAACAAAACAAAACAAATAGAAATGAGAGAAGGAGGTGAAAAAAAAAATCACATTAATTTAACATGTACTAGGTATTTTGTAAGCATTAGTTCATTCAATCTTAACAATAAATCTATGAGGTAGATAGCAATAACCCCAAATTACAGAAAAGAAGATTGACCAGAAAAATTTTCTACTTGTTCCAATTACACAACTGGTAAAGTGCAAAATATAGGGTTTGAACTCCAAACACTACACTCTCTACTATATATTCTTAATACAAAGTATTGAATGATCCTTTAATCAATCTACACCAAGAATTGTCCAACACACAAACATACAGACT
Organism: Tolypeutes matacus; assembly: GCA_026826555.1. Taxonomy (NCBI): domain Eukaryota; kingdom Metazoa; phylum Chordata; class Mammalia; order Cingulata; family Chlamyphoridae; genus Tolypeutes; species Tolypeutes matacus. Next base: position 6,863,890 of record JAKSZT010021619.1, on the reverse strand, counting down.
AAATTGCTAACCCCACAAACAAAAGAATGAGTAATGAAATGTGTGTATAAGTCAAAAGAAATATTGAGGCAAGTAATCACTTATTTCATCAGAGAATGCATTAAAACATAACATGATTGATGATGATGTAAAAGAAAGTGATCAGTGGACCTAAGGTTCTTGACATTTTGTGATACATGAGCCAAACTTGTTATGGAAAGTCCTAAAACTGTTCACCTAGTGTGAGCAAGGAGGTGGGAGGTCATGCTTTTCATATTGGTGACACATTTTTCTATTTAACAGAGAAAAAACACTTCCATATACATTGTACCACTATTCCCCCCAAACATAAGTTAAAGATTCATAGGGTAGGAAACACTTTCGTAGTGATGATTTAACCTCAGTGAGAATGCATTCTGATTATAAGACATTAGGACTTGAAATAAGCTTTATATAGAATGGTTCAGATTTTAAATACCAGGTACAACTACTGTGTCATGAGACACTAGTCTAAACCACAATTTTAGATCCAATATGCCAGAGAAAAAGCTCGAACAGAAAAGTCACTCAATAGGTGATGCTATTTTACAAGAAATATTAAAAACAATACTCAAACATTGTGCCCATCAATGAGGTAATGTTAACCTAGCAAAAATAAAATTATTTATGCACAGTGCAGATAAGGCTATGATGAAGCTTTTATATATATATATATATATATACACACACATATATATACATTTTATGTAAAAGAATATAAATCATATTCCTTGTGATAATTGTGTTATGATTTAAACCTAGGCTTTCTGGTCCCATGACATCTCCATCCAACCATATTGCCATATTGCTTCTCTAGACCATTGAGGAAACTTTTTTGCAGATGGACATAGCCAATAGTTTACTATGTATTAAGAAGAAGGAGCACAACAAACTCAGGTCTGGTCTAGACTGGCATGAACTAAGAGAGAAAGTTTAATCTAGTGGCAGAGGAAAAGTCACAAAGATCTACGTAGAAGTACATAATTGAAGTTATCTAGGAAACAGTTTGGTAGATCCAGATGCTCGATCCATCACACAAGGATCTCACTCTGACGTCAGGTATAAACAAACCTGTGCAGATACCCTGGGAAGGAAGTTGTAAAGACCAAGACAGAGGCATCAGGGGATGGGTTCAGTAGGCTTGACTTCAGAATCTCAGAGAGGTAATGGGATACTGACCAGAGAATATATTCAGAAGTTCAACTGCAGAGTTTGGACCACAATAATGGAATGTTGTAGAAAAAGGCTCAGTTGACCCCACATATGGACTTCCAGGCCAGAGGGGGCAGGACTCACTCTAAACCCATATGTGTCCTTGCAAAGAAGATGAACACCATGTTGATCTGAGATTGTGGCAGGGGGCCTGGTTTCCCAAAGTAAGAATCATGTTTGCTGGACTTTTCTGAATTAACTTATCCCAGACTGGTTCCCTTCCCTTTCTATAACTTCAGGAATTGCACACTGTGCTTCTTTGTCCTCAGCTGATCTCTGTTGTGTTGGAGGAAGAACAGTTTGAAAACAGAAGCAACTATGTCATGTGCTTTGAAGGAGGGAAGCAAGATCTTTTTGCCTTTAAATCCCTACCACTGATATGCCAGTGTCTGGAATTTCATTATCCCTTTGGGTTATTGTTACTTTCAGAGATCTTCTCATCTCTCTATTTATCTATCTGTCATCTATCATTCTACCTACATTTCTACCTATTAAATGCAATGATATCTGAGGAAGATGACCCATTTAACCAACAACTATGATTTTCAGCTTCCAGAGAAATAATTTATCATGTGAGAAGAAATGTGACACATGGCAGCTAAGTTTTTGAAATAGCAGAAGAGAATGAAAGGATGAGAATTCATAATGTGTATGTGCATGTGTGTGTGAGCATATGAGAGAGAGAGAGGGAGAGAGAGGGAGAGAACAAGCTACTAAATTATTTGAGCTGTTTGGAGGAGTTGCAGGAATAGTGAAAAACTCGTGCAGCCCATGGCCCACCATGCCACGGCTACTGATTATCATGAGACTACTCTTTCCAGGCACTGTGTCAGCTGCTGTACATGAAGCATCTCATGGATGCATCACAAGAATTGTCTCAAGTAGTTGGGGTTTTTCTCCATTTTAAAGATGAAGGAAGTGAGCCTCAGAGAGCCGAAAACTAATTACTCAGTTAGTGAGAAACAGAAGTCAGGTTCTAACTCAGTTCTGTTTTCTTAGCTCCAAATCCTGTCTCTTTTCTCTATGTTGGTGTCCCCAAAAAACAGCCCCCAAAGACTCTCCCTGCCTTGAGAAATCATGAACTATGGCTCAGAAAGGAATTCAGCAAGGCAGTAAGGTGAGCTTCACACTGAGGCAGGTGGTCAGCAGGGCGAGAAAGCAGGTCTACTCTTCATTTCCACTCAGGGAGCTTCTGTGCCCTTTTGGGTCTCAAGGGAAGTCAAGACCATAACTGAGGGAGACTTGTGATCTCCACCTGAGTTTTTCTGCTATGATGGGCACAGATTAGGCTGCCAACTTTAGGGACACTGCACTCAAAAATTTCCTAAGAAGTTATTTATCTTTACTATCCTCTTTAATACTGTACTCATTTGTAGGGAAAAAATGAGCATTTTCTAATTTTTAAAAATTTCTCTCTTTATAAAGTGTTGGCTAAATATTGCATGTAAACAAAACAAGCAAGCAAACAACAACAGTATCCAAAGAGACCATTTGGCATGCATCTGCTGCTGTCGTGTCTTTGCTTCTAAGTGTGCATTCTCTCTAACAAGTATTCTTAAACTAAATAAAGTTAAATAAAAATCATTGTTCAGATGTCACTCATATCAATCATTCCCCTGCAGCTGCTGTAGAGTAGAAATAATTGCAATCTTGTGGCCTGTACAAGAAAGAGTAAAGAAAAACAAAACGGATTATTTTAACAAGAAGCTGGTAGTGCCCAGCATTTCCAAAGACCAGCTTCTGACCATTCGTTTCTTGAAAAACACAAATGACTATTGCTCCAACAATATTTCCATCACACAAATATCCATGTCCCTAATAATATCCCCTCCCATCACCACCATAAGCATACCCACACACTCCTACTCCCATCTCATTGTACCACCTCTAGTCTCCTGCCCGATAGCACTCCTGGCAGAAGAATCAGGCTGAATCTAGAGAGATTGAAACTGTGGCAAAACCAGTCCAGTACCAGACCTGAATTGCCTCAAAGCCAATGGGCAATGTGGAGCTTGTCATGATCATGTGAAATTGGTAAGTGTGTTTCTAGAACATTCTCCCTTGATAAACTTTGACCATAAAAACCTTAAGATCAGAGAAGAAATTAATAAAGAGTGGAAAGAAAGTAGCTACATGAAAGGTGGGTCTAATCACAAGTCTTTGCCCCAGGCTGAGAAAGAGGACTTCTAGAGCTAGAGGAACAAGCTCAATTCTTGCGCTAACCTTTGCACCCTGTCACCTATTGTTGCACCTGGGCTGCAAAAACTACTTTCTTTGGCTACTTAATCACATTCTCGGTAAGCAGTTTGACTGCCTACAAAAGAAAAGTTCTCATCCTTCCTCTCTTTTCTCCATGTCCTCCTGGTACCCAAGAATTGCAAAAGCACCAAGATGCTCAAAACCCATGTCTTTGCTTAGCTACACTCTTTCCCTGAAAGTGGAGAAGTGCTTTGTAGGGTTGAATAGGAACTTGGGAGGGTTAATATTAGGTTCTGTATAGAGGACTATTTTTACATTTTACAACACTGGCTGCCCTGTGATTTCAATGAATGAACCTGTCTCTTCTCTAACAGGACCATGTACCAGTCAGCAATTTTTCACAACTGTTTACAAATGTAGCTTTCACAATACCCCATTTTATGAATGAAAAAAAAAAATAGCCTCAGAGAACTTATTAAGGCTTAAAGTCTTTAATCATCTACTTCTTTGATGCTTGCTGTAGACACAAAGGAGAGCCACCCAGATACCTCTTCAAGGAAAGACTTGTTGCCCAGCTGCAGAAAATGTGATCCGCAGAGAGCATGCTGCTCTCATCTTCTTCAGGGTCAAGTTCAGCTGCAGTGGGCTGCCCTGTTCAAGGCCCTACCCTTTCCAGGGCAGCCCACATGCAATGACTGAGTGAGGTCAGAAAAGAAAGGCTGGGCCAATGCGTTGCACTCTGGCAGTAAGTACTGGTGCCACAGTTCTCTGTGGGGTTGGCCAAGGCTTCATCTAGCCTACATGGCAGGCTGACTTCTTTCTCTGCTAAATCCTGCGTTCCTTCTTTTTAACAGGTGTTAATCCCTAACAACCATCTTCCACACCAAATTCTATCTGGATGCCTGTCCTTGGATGACCCAAATGCCAAAACCTACAATCTTGCTTCATATGTGATGATAACCCTTTTTCTTCTCAGGGATATGTAATCCTTCAGAACAAGCACATCATCATTTTGAGCTCTCTTTAGCTTTCCTTTTATTTCACAGATGGAAGACAGGTTTTATAAGCTGATGGTTGCTACTTTCACTGGCCATTAGTGAATGCTGCTTTCAAGTCTTCCATGACTTGTCCATTTATTTAGTCACCCTTTCATTCAATATCTTGTTCATTTAACAAATATTAATTCATAAGCAACTATCCTTCAGTTAATTTCTCTTAACTAAGCCACCTACTATGTGATTTCCACTCCTCCATTAAAATTCTACAGCAGACATAATAATCTTTAACTCTCAGCTCTTCCTCCCCATGTCTTCTCCATTTCAGTCAGTAGGACCACATTCACATTTCTAGTTGCTCAAGCCAGAAACTGGGAACTCATCCTTGATTGTTCTATTTCCTTCATTATCCATATTCATCCATCCTTCCCCCATCTCAAGGTCTTTCGATGATAACTTCTAAATCTCTCTTAAATCCATGGTCTTCTCTCTGGCTCTGAAGTTACCACCCCACCCAAGGCACCATCATCTCTCACTACTGCAATATAATCTATTCTGAAATCTTTGCATCCTCCCTTGTCCTCTGCAAATCCTTCCTCCACTGAGTAAGCAGCCAGAGTGATCAACTGAATACCTGATTCAGTTTAAGAGCATCTAGTAGGCACTTAGAGCAAAATCTGAATCTGTGCCCTGGTCCACACAGAATTGAGTGCTCTAGCCCTTGCCTGCTTCTCATGCCTCTCCTCCCCTCACTTAGGCCTCTGCACCTACAGTGATTTTCTTCCTGTTTCTCACACAAGCCAGGTGCTTTCCTGCTTCAGTGCCTTTGTGTTTGCTTTTCTTTCTATCTGGAATGTACTTTCTTTGGCTCTTTCTCATTCTTCAAATATTATCTTACAAGTTACTTCTTCAGAGAACTTTCTCCAATCACTGTATCCAAAATAAGCCACTTCCTTCCCCACTCTGTTATCCTTTATTATACCTCTTTCTTTCTTTCTTACAACTTCTTCCAATTCTTAATGAATGTATTTGCTTACTTAGTCAATCTCTGTCCCTTCCACTAGACTGAGGGTTCCAGAAGAGCAGGCATTGCACCTTTCTTATTTGCCATATATTTCAGGGCCTAATATAACTTCTTGCTCATAAGTCTTTTAATAAATGCAACTTTTTCCTTCTGAAACCTCTTCTCCAGGCTCTCCATCAAACCACCTGGTGTCATCACCATGATCAATCGATCTCTCAGTCAATTCAATGCCATCATCTTAAATTGCTGGTATCAGCCCCTTCTCTCTTATTCAGATACTCATCACTACAATTAGACAACTACAGTGCTCTCCTAGCATGTCTCGCTGGCTCCCCTCTCTTCCTCTCTACCCTCCACACCCTGTCATAGAGTGACCTTTCCAAAATGCAAATCACTTCCAGGTTAAAGACTTTTGATGGCTCCCTGTTGCCCAGATGATAAAGTTCAAACCTCTTAGCATGACATGCAAGCTATTCTGAGCTCCCACCCTATCTTCCCCTTTGTTTTTCTCTTAATCTGCTCCAGCAGCCTCCACCTTCACAATCTCTTAACATTCTTTCCATGCCTCCCACTTTCCTGTCCTTTATAATTCCTAAATACCTCCCTAGTCTACCGAGCACACTTATCCCTGGCCTACATCCTTCTAACTGGTCTCCCTGATTACGCATTTCCCTGTCCAATCCATCTTCTAAGCAACAGCAAAGAGTGAGCTTTCACACACCTGCTTCCTCCCCTCCTTGCTTAAATCCCCTCCATGGATAGAGGTTAAGAGGTCCTACAAGATCTGGACCCTGGGTTTTTCTCTAACCTCCTCCCACACCAACTGACCTTGCTCTTGGCATGTACAACCAGAAACAAGACCCTTCTCCTACTTCCAATACACTTGCTCCAGCTTTCCCCATCAGCTTAAAATGCTAAAGGATATTTTCTCCCCATGGCTCACCACTCTTTCCATCTTTTAGCTCAAACATTTTTTCCTTGTGGTCTCTTTTCTGAATCCAAGGCAAGGCCAAGATTCTGCAATTTCCTCTTATAGCTCATAACATTTACCTTTAAGGCTCTCAGGGAGGTTTGAGATATGAGAAAAGAGGCAGGTTCTCAGAAAGGACACAGTGAATTCTGGACCTTGAGTTTTGGAAAAGCACGGGAGGAACTGGGGTACTGGTTTTGGTACACCGAGGACTGGCTTCTGGCTATGAGAACTCCCCAGCCTTCAGGAGCATCTACAGGGGTTTTAAAATCATTTAAATAAATTTTTCATAATTTCTAGGGATTGATATAGCAGAGAGAGGCTATAGCATGTTCTCAATCCAAAGTCTTGAAAGAATTAAAATTCTGGTGATTTCTGTTGCTTCTTTAATTGTTTTGTTGTGTTTTTAATGTTTTATATACTCCTGTTCATCTTTTTCATGGTATCTTAACCAAATGGATTTGCCATAAACTCCTCTAACCTACTCATTCAGCTCTCACTCAGCCACCACACATAGAATGTTACATCATTTCATAGGTGCGGGTAAAGGGTGGGAGCAAGGTGTGGACAATGATCTTGGGACTCTGTGATGATGGGGCATAGAGGAAAGGAAAACTACAATTTCATTCTGGAACACAGAAAAATTGGAAAGCAAATAAAGACAATTTTTCAAAACCATAGCAATAGATCATTAATAAGAGCCACATCTGAAGAGGATGATGGGGCAGGCATAGAAGAAGCAAGTCATAGAATCCCAGGCGCAGAACCTTTCAGCGGGGAGAGCCTCTAATAGGTTATTTCAGACACATCAGTGGTTAAAAGCATATCTCTTTGAGAGCTTAGCAAGTTCCTATAAATAAAGGCATGAGATCAAATCCCAGTAGGCAGTGGCATTTGGTTCCAGGTGAATATTATATTTCCATCAGGATTAAAGTCAGTAGCCAAGACTCTGGGTCTGGGACCATGACTGATAGGATATGAGCAAATCCAGGTAATGAGTTAGGATTCCAGCAAAATTCTACCTATGACAAAAGACTAAAGTACTAGGCAGAGACGGCTAGCCATATTCCCAACACTTTGGACCTATCCAGCAGAACTTCTGTGCACCAGACTTATCCAAAAACAGGATCCATTATCATTTATTAATTCCAAAGCCCAAATGCAAGTGAGCTGATCCCGTGGATTAGACACTCCTGAGCAGTGAGGCTGCAGAAGAAAAGGAAGGAACATGGGGTTGTTACTGCTCACAGAGCCCAGCGTGCCCCAGCTCTCCTGCCTTCCTGCAGAAACTCCAGACCAAAAGTGTCATCTCTGAGAATCAGGACCCACCGCCTCCATTCAAGATCTTCCTTCTGTCCTTTTTAAATATCACTATTAATACCCCATCATGCACTGTCTTGGTCCTTTACCCTTTCATCCAGATATTATTAAAACTTAGTTTCAAAATGGAATTCTCCAAAGAACTTGTAAACGTCAGCTGTGAGGCGGGTTATAGAGGAGCGCAGTCCCATTACTAAGAGCCACTTCCTGAGCCGTGATTTCTGCATCTAGCTCTCTTGCTTCTCAACCCCATGATGGCAAACCTGGAGCTGGCGCACCTCCCACCCTCTTACTCGTCTTAGGTTTGAAACCTTTCCTAGAACTCCACTATAAGGCTCACACCTACTCCTTCCATCTTTTTATTTGCCCACTCTACCCTCACCCCCACCCACATACATGTTCTCTTCCACAATTTGGAAAATGTCTATCCAACAAATATTTTTGGAACATTTGTGACTTGTCTTGTACCAAGACTCTGAAAAATGCCCCTTGAAGACACACTGAGACATTTTAGTGCACAGATCAGAGTGTTTTGAAGGAGCAGTTTTAATTCAGCAGTTTTGATGTGGAAAAAATATATATATAAAATGATGTTATATTGCCAGGCAATGTACTGTAGTGGAGTGAATTTAATCCACAGTACCCAGGCACAAAAAAGCATTGCACGTTTTTTCTTTTTTCTTTTTCAAATTTAATTAAACCTAGCTTCAGCATCGTTAAAGGGAAAATCAATCTCGTTTATATTTAGTGACCCTTACTGTTCCCTAAGGTCATAAAGTAATAATAATAACAATAATAATAATTATTATTATTTAATTAAATGTAGCAAACACCATGGGCCAGACACTATTCTCAGTGTTTTATCTTTACAAACTCACTTATCATTACAAGAACCTTATGAAGAAGGTACTATTATTTTTATCCATTTTATAGATGTAGATATTGAAGCACAGAGACCTTAAGCCCAAGGTCAGAGATTAAACAGAAAAGTTGCTACTTTGTAGCCTGCAAGCTTGTTCTGGAATCTGTGTTCTTACAATCCAAGGAAAAAAAAGAAATCCTAAAGCTTCGTGGTTATCTAGGAGAAGGGAGAAGGTTCTGATGCGTCATCCAGGATGCCTACCACTGTTAGCCCTATTTTCTCTGCTCTGTGGTGTGGCTACTAGGCCAGGCTTCTCTGCCAGAGACTTAGAGCCTGTCCCTGAAGCCTGCAGGTCTTGGTACCCAGGCTTCCCAGCATCCCGTTGAGATCATTGCCTCAATCTGGGGCGTCATTTGAAATTAGGGCAAGGGTCTCTAGCTTTCAAGAAAATCTCCAATTACCAACTTTTCCATAATTTAAGTACCAACCTTTTAAACTGAAGCTACTGCTCCCACATCCTCAACTCAAAGCATCAGCCTCTACCCTCTCTCCCTCTATGACATTCCAAATCAATTTCTCCAAATGAGCCTGAAACACAAAGGATATTTACTTCCTTCCTGCTGGCTGTGGATTTGTGAATTGGGGATGAGGAGATCCCTCCTTCCTGGAGTAGGGAGGGGGAAAATACTTGATTTATTCAACCATGGTGAATACATAATGGTTTTCTTAATATTTACCACTGATCTATATGGGATAATCATCTTCAAGTCAGACCATACTCCTCACCACATCCCTGAATGACTCCATTCTACCCCTATCCCATCATTACTGAGCCTCCTGTCACCCCTGACTTCCACCTGACCTATCTCATCTCTACCCCAGCCCACATACATGCCCACACCTTAGGGGGGCTGCAACAGTGGCATCTGTAAACCTCATCCCCTGCCTCCTCTGCCTGATCCCAATTCTGTTCAGATGTCTGGGTAAGGCTCAAGTGTAAGGAATAAATTCAGAATTGGGGCAAACCTTGGCAACAAGGTGAAGTTTGACACTGGGTTCAGCCTTGATTTAAAAAAAAAAAAACTATCAATGTACTAGATTTTATCAAAATCCCCCTGATTCAAAACGGACTCTTATGAGTACTATGTGCTCGTTGGTAGATTGATGCATGCAAGGATGTGGGCAGAAATGCAGGGAACTTCGAAAAAGGTCTGGAACAATAGGAAAATGCCAAAGGGCATAGTGTGGATGCTGCAGATTGCCCTGACACGCAGGCTTCTTTCTGGCTCCCACTGGTTTTAGCTTTGAACTTGTTGCGGGAATTTCCATCTTCCCACTTCTCCAGCTGAAGTCTGGCCTCTGCCTCATCCCCACCTCTGTGATAGGGAATCTCGCTTGGGTATTTGCCCCTAGACAGTTGCAAAATTTAGAAAGGCCTGAGAAAATGATTTGGTTTGAGCAGCCCACGAGTGGCTAGGCTCAGTGCTAGGCTGCAGATCCATATCCCACTCTCAGCACAGAGAGCGCCACGGGTGTGCCACACAGTCAGACAGGCCTGGCTGCGCATTCCTGCTCAGTCGTTTGCCAGACTTTCCAAATCAAGCCTCATCTTTCCTCTCCTGAACTTGTGCGGAGGGTCGGTTAAGATGCTGTCCACAGAGTACTTCCACCCTCCCTGGCTCAGAGGTGCTTTCATTGGGCTGCTCAAGTTTCAGGAACTCTCAAGTGCAGCTTGGAAGGGCTCTGGAAGGGCTCTTAACAACTTTTATTTAGAATTTTGTATTCTCTCTCTTAAAGGGCTTCAAATTTTTGCTGAAACTCAGGTCCCACAAAACATGGATCTGCCTCTGCCCTGGCCCATTTTAGTTCTTAATGAGTGAGTCCATCTATCCTGTACCCCTGATAATGCCCTCCATCTTCCTCTGTTACCCTGCCTGGCCCTTCTACAGGGTCAATCATTGCCTGCTCTTCCCATTACCCATCTTTGCCTTGGCCTTATTTATGCAGCAGTGGCAGAATAATGTCACTCCTCCCCTCCCAAATGACCAGGCCTTAATTCCAGGGACCTGTAAATAGGTTACCTTACATGGCAACAGGAACTCTGCAGATGTGATTAAGGTTATGGACCTTGAGATGAGGAGATTATCCTGAATTATCCAGGTGGACCCAACCTAATAGCACACAAGCACTTAAAAGCAGAGACCCTTTCCTGGCTGCCCCCCAAGACATATGTGCCATTGTTGGCTATGAAGATGAAGAAAGTGGCCAAGGACCCAAGTATGGCCAGCAACCTCTAGAAACTGAGAAAGGCAAAGAAAGAGATTTTCCCATAGAGCCTCGGGAAGAGACTGTACCCTGCCAACACCTTCACTTTAGCCAGTGAGACTCTGACCTACAGAACCGTAAGATAATAAATTATTGTTGTTTTTAGCCACTAAGTTTAAGGTAAATTGTTATGGTAGCAATAGAAAACAAACACAATGTAAGTATCTGTTTTTCTCTTGTTACTTTCCCTGCTCCTTATTCCTTGTTTATTGATCCACCCAGGATGTCTCTTGTTTCGAACTCTTGCCTCCTACTAATTGAGTCATGCATGGAGGGAGCAGGGCTTTCTCCCTTGCATCACCCCTTCCCATGCTTTTAAGAGTTCTCCTCTGGGATGCATTTATTCAAACTCCAGTTTAGATTTAGCATCCTGATATAGTAAAAATTCTTTACCACAAAGGCAGCTTTAGTTTGAGGGAATACACCTTGAAGTCAATTGAGAAACTCAAGGCTTCAGTCTCAACCTTTTCATTTTCTTCCTGCATCAACTTTGGCAACTTAACTCACCTATCTAAGTCATATTTTCTCTCCTAGAACACAAGGCTCACAAGGCAGAACTTCCCACTCTCTTGTGGATGACTTCTATGGAGATACTCATCCACCTCTGGAAATGCCCATTTTAAAATACTCTGTATTTAAAAGCTGTTATGTGCTTTCACCTGTTATTTATATCTCATTTTATAATTCTGTCTTAAGTATGCTTGAAAGGCCTAGGTAGCTGCTAAGGGTGAGAGATGGGGGTCACTGCCTATTTAGTAAGTGTGTTTTCCTAGAAGCTCTGGGTAGGATCTAATTAAAGTTTGACACCTCACAGTAGGGGTGACCAGAGGTTTACATAACAATACCTCTGTCACCACGTTATTGCAAAAATTAAATGAGACAATTCATGGAAATCACAGGGCTGACACACAGAAGGCTCCCAGTAATGAAATTCCAAGTTAAAGAGTAGCTATGTCATGCTGTCTTTTTTCAGAAACTTTAGTGTCTTTGAATACTTACAAAATCACCCCTTGGCCTTTGCATTGGCAAACTGAATTATCTGAATCCTCTCAGTGGATGTTCTAAATGAGATGCTAAATGCAAAAGCGCTTTGGAAAGGTAACAAATGCTAGATGTTACTGTAAATTTAATTCTCTAATTATATATTCATCTTTGAAAATCTTTTCTTTCCAGCATAGAGGCACCACGTTAATAGAGTATGGTATGAAAGGATAAGTGTGTTGGGAAGAAAATCTCAACTTTTGTTGTTGTTGTCCAGTTTTCCCCTATGATATCTTTTTTTTTTTTTTTTTTTTTTTTATATGTTAACTATTTATTTTCCTTGTTAATTGAGAAAATATGATTTAAAACTAAAGCATAGATCAGGAACCAGCAGTGGGGTAGATACAGAGATAGAGCATGAAATCCTGAGAATCCTATCTCGATACTCTCACACTTTAGATTGCCACAGATGTGGCTCAATCCCTGGGAAGCAGGCACAGACAGAGGTGATTCTCTATCCCTGTGAGTTGAGTCCTAGTAAAGCATGATACCTGTAGGAGAGGGAAAGGAGCAAGGAGAGTCATTCATTAAAACAAATTATTTTATCTACACTCCTCGTATCAATCCCACTCCTCTGCAAATAAGCATTTCTACTGTTGGATTTGTCACTCTTTCTTGATTGACATGTGAGGTCATGACAGGGTCTGGGACACATTAATATGTGTGGCTAATGCCTGGGAAAATACTGTCTTTAGCAGATCCTCAAAAAATAAAATTATTTTAAAGAAAAAAAGAGAAAGCTGGAGGAAAACATTGTTAGTATACCACAAAATGGTAGACTTAAGATTCTTGGTAAATCGTTGCTAAAAATTTTGCAGTATATTTTCATCCATAAATACTTTAAATTCTTAACATGAGGAAAACACAAAAGAAAAAAAAATCCTTAACATAGAAAATGATAAACAGAATTAAAATAGAAACAACCACAAATTGCAGAAAATGCTGAGTCACATATCAGCACTGTTAATCATCTCATTGAATAAATCATTGGAAAAAAAAAAAAACACTAGGACCCCAGGGACAATAGACTATATATACTTCTTAGAGCAGTCATTATGACTGGCCAATAAATTATGTGAAAATGTTCAAAAGTCTCAGAAATCAAAGGAATATAATTTAAGAAAAATATAAATTTTCAATTGAAAAGTTCTAGCAAAGATACGTGCAAGGTAAACTGTGTTACAACTATTCAAAAGAATAACTACTTTAATGCTACTCCCATCATTATAAAAAAAAAAAAAAGTAGCAGGCTAGGTAGCATTATTATAAGTACCGAAGTATATGTGGACATGTTAAGTACAAAAAATTTGAATTCACGAATATATGTAAAAATATATTCACTAAGAAAATAACAACTGAAATTTCTTATTTATACCTAAAAGCAAACCTCGCCGCTGCACCGTGAAGCTCTCAACAACCCCGAAGCTGTATCTGCAAAACGTGTCCACCTTCGCCTGCCTCTCCTCGAGGAGGTCCTGCTGGCTGTTGAAGTTCTTGGCGTCCTGCTGCCCCTGCTCCGTCACAGCCACGCAGTCCCCCAAGTCGCTGTCGTAGCGCAGTTACTCCTCTCTGTTATAGATGTATCTCTGCAGGTACCGCACCAACTCTGTCCCGTTGGAGAAGTGACACTCAGACTTTCCCTGGAAGGTGAAATGGGCTCCCCTATGATATCTTAAGTTCACTTTTAGGAAGCTGGGAAAGCTTTAGGGAAAGGTTGAACTAAACTTGCTTCCATTTTGTTTTAACTCCTAAGAGATAAGGAGACAAAGAACAGTGGGTTTTTGTCATTGAATTGTCAGTGACTCTTGAAGAGTTAATGCTGGGTAATTGTGGATTTTGAAGTAGTAAAAACCAGGATCAAACTGCTAACCCACTTCTTGAGAGATGACGGGAGCATTGCCTAGCCAGGTAGAGCTGAACTTTCTTTAATATAAAATGGAAGCAATAATTGTAGCTTTTGGAAGGATGCCATATGAGTGAAATGTAATAATTTCTGTGAAAAGGACAGTGTGGTGCCAGGCACAGGGGTGTTCCATGGATATTTTCTTCTTTACTTGGACCAATATACTATTTGCTAAGCATTATGGAGACAGGGTGAATAGAGCACAGTTGTCCTCAACTAGGGATTAAAAGCTCAATGTCTAGTGGGAGAAATGATTGAGAAAACCCAGAATTATGATCTGGTTTTAAAAGTGCTTGATCACTGTGATCAGGAAGGCATCAAGCTCCAGAGAACACACAGGGAAGGCCCCCTGCACCCATTTGAGGAGTCAGAGAAGGCTCTCCGGAGGAAATGACATCCTCGCTGAGACCTGAATCACCCAGGTCAGTGGTGGAGGTTTGGGGACACTTGACAAATCATATGTGGATGACAAAGGCCCAGACAGAAGATGGCAAGGTACTTTCAAAACACTTGAGATATTTTCATAAGATGGAGAATGGAAAGAAAATATTAGGAGTGAGGCTGATAGGTGGAAATGGAAAGGTAATAGGGAGGGGTGTTAGATAGTGAATAACCTTGTAAAGGCAATTCAGGTGTGGGGATTTATCCTAAGGGGAGGAATTGCACCGGCTTTACATAAAACTGTGACTTGATGAGATTTACTCTTTAGAAAGGCCACTTTGGCTGACCTGGGAGGGTAAGATTAGAACCAGTTAGGAGCCCATGGTACTGATTCAGGTAAGAAGCGGTGGTGCCTAAACTGAAATAACAGTGACATTAGTAAGAAGCCGGTGGATTTTGTGATATTAAAATTGAATCAACAGGAATTGGGGACTGGATGTTAAGGGTGTTAAAGGGGAAAAGGAGGAGGTGTCAATGTCGATACTCAGGTTTTTCAATTGGGCAAACCCTTTGCTGAGGTTTAGGAAGATGACCAAGAGAAAATGTCTGGTAAGTTGTTTGTTATGTGAGATTGGAGATTAAGTAAGAGACCTGAAAAGAATAGTGTAAGGCCAGGAAAGTTATAAAGTGAGGGTTGGCTATAGATGGCTGAGATATACCAACACTTAAGGCTTTATAAAAGTAAGGGAACATCCAAATGAAGCTGAATGAATGGAAGGAAGAATAGGAGAAAAATCAGGAGTGTGGAGCCTGGGAAGCTGTACTAGTCACAAGTTCTTGCAATCAACAGAATCCAGCTCTGGCTGGTGTGAGTAGAAAATGAACTTATTGAAAGATCACTGGGTATGTGAGAGAATCAGTGGGGAAATTTGAGACTTAGGCTAAAAAATACAGATGGGAATTCAGATGCTGGGGAATCCCCAAAGTAAAGCAACAGATTGTTTTAAAAAAAAAAAGACTTTTTTTTTTCCAAATATTTTTGAAAGATCAAGAAAAGATTTGGTTTTAGCAGAAGGATGTTGATGGTGGATTTGGTGGAGGTTGAAGCCAGATTCCAACGCACTGAGCTCTGGGTGTGGCATGTATAGACAATAGGTTCAATGTGCTTTACTTAAGGATTTTTGCAGTCTTCCAAGGACTGCTCCCACTTTTTTTTTTTCTTTTATCCTTTGCTTTGAGATTTCATTTGTTGTATCTTCTAAGAGATTCTTTCCTAGAAGGAGGATATGCGGGAGGGATCAGCAGATGAGACCAGGAATTTGATTTCCCCACAACAAATTGCAACGTCTTCAGTGACACCATCTCCACACTGACTTCTCTCTGTTGTTAGTTAGCATCACAACCATTTTAGGAAATTCAGAAATACTTGGAGAAAAGAGAGGAAAGTGTCTTCCTCAAAATTGATACCTGAATCGCCGTTTCTAACCTTTTGCTGTGTATTTGCGTCCCTTAACAAGTTGTATTACCAATGCACCTCTGCAGGCCGCAAGTGCTAAAGGCCTGATCGGCAGGCTCGTGTGGTAACCAGGCACCTTTATTTTTAAAATGCTTCCCGGGTGGTATTGGTGCACGACAAAGTGTGAGAGCCCCTCTCCTGACCTGTGCAATGTAGATGTGCCAGGTCCTGTCCATGTGCCTCCTTGCAGCCTTCTGTGAAAAAGCCTCCTTTACCCTCCTCCAGCAGCACCTGGGTTTCCGCTGCCGAGCAGCGCTGTGTTTCTGTTCTTGGCTTTAAGATTCTCTTGGTTCTCAGATTTGTACTAGTTTCCCCAACTGTGTTAAAATCTCTTCGGGTACATGCCATGCTACACAGAGATGGTAAATTCCCTTGTTTGTGTGCAAAGTCCTGCAGATGTGTGCAGCTTTCATCAGATATGGGTGGTGCCCCCCTCCCATCTGAAAAGGTCCCCAGCTGATCTCTCTCTCTTTGGGCACTTCTTGCACCTGGACTCAGGAACCCCTGCAAAAAGCCTCCCTTTATCCTTGCTCTATTCTGCACTTCTCTTTCCCTGTCTGGAGTGTGTCCACTCTTCCTGAATACAGCAATAGTTGTAACTCCCTTCTGGAAGCTGAAGCCAGCCCTCTGCCTCGCCCTGCCTCCACTGCAGACCAGCTCACTGCACCATTTCCTTGAGGATGCTGTAGCCAGATTGCTGAGGGCACCAACAGAAAGAGACATGCGCTCAAAACAAAGCGCATCCCCCATAGTTGTGCAGCTATATGGCTTTGTCTCAGTCCATAGCAAGTGGAAAATTAAAGTCCTGGCTGGCTTTGGGACACCTCTGTTCACTGGCCTGTGACGATAGCAGCACTGCTCATCCTGCCAGTAAGCTACTTGGGCTGGGGTAGTCATTGACCAGGAAAAGTTTTCCAGAAAAGGAGATCACAGGGTCATTGAACTGGCAATAGATGGACGGCTCACTACTCACTCCTCCTGCGCCCCACTGGCCTGGGGTACAGAGCCGCATTTGCCTCCCAGTGGCTAAAATAGTCTTCTATCTGCAAAGTGGGAGAATCTGGAATTAGGAAAAGGTAGCAACTAAAAACAATAAATTAAATCCAGGGTAAATGGATGAATCCTCCATAGATTGGAACCTGATGTTGGTGCATCAATTCCCCACCCTGCTAACGACTCCTGGCTCCTTCAGTGAAACAGATGAAGCTGTGCTCTGTCCCAGGGCTCTGAGAGACTGTGGGGACAAAAGGACAGGAGAGGAAAGCCATCGCCACCCCCAGGAGTGACCGACAAACAACAGAGCCACAGAGTAAGGACAGACCAGACTCTTCCTTTCAGTGTTGAGAATCCATAGGAACGGGGAAGATTTTAAATCACAAATGCCGTTTGGTTTTTGTAGACAGAGCCTTTTGCTTTCATCCCAGGATTTCAAAGCACCTCACAGCCATTAATTAGGTGTAAGCAATTCAGGCCTGTCAACTTTTCATACCCAATCAGAGGCTGATATATGTCACCCCAAGGGATCTAATCAATAATTCCTCCGCAAGCTCTCCCTCCCTTTACCCTTCTCCCAGGTCAGTTATTTCCAGCCCTTGCTTTCTTCCTCTTGCAGTATCTGATTCCCTTGCCTTCTCTCACCCTTTGTTTTCCCTCTCCTCTTCCAAAATCTCCTATCTTTCTCATTTTCCCTGACCGGGGTTAGGGTAGAATTTTCAAACCAAGGGATTTGAGGCCAGAGTACAGAATTCTTTGAGTTCCACGATTTCACAGTGAAAGGTCCAAATGAAAATGAGTTCATGGTCATGAATTTCCGTCTTCATGGCAATTCTCAAGGGAGGCGTTTGCTGTGCATAATTTGTGAATCCCCTGCCAATGTGCAGGGTTCAGTCAAGCTGTGTGACCCTCTCTTGAACTGGTTCCTGACTCAAGGACAGTTATGAATACTGTTCTGTGCCTTTAACATGGCTCAAGCCATCCTCATGCTCTATCTCAGTAAAGGCAAAAGCTTCATTCCATTGGAATAAATCATCTAGTCTAGGAATGTTCACTCTACTGCACATGGACTGCCATTCTTGTTCCCCTGACCATGCAATCGTCACTACTCAATCATGGCAATTTTTCCCCTTGAAACCAACCGCAGATCCCAAATTCCCTTCAAATGAAGGAATCCTCCCTTTGCTGCCCACCTCAACCACAGCCCATTCCTTTTCTTCATTGTGTAAGTGGTAAACTTCTTCTTCTCTGATATATTTTACTAGAAAATTTGATATCTTTTAACATAATGTTTAATACCAAGTATTAGTAACCATTTTATAAAAAAAGTCTTGGGTTCTGCAACAGATAAGTTATCAGGAAAAGAAAGGATGTGGGGGGTCTGTAGATTTTAAAAAGACTTAAAAGATGTAGGAATTTGTTTTTTTTTAAACCAGCAAGACTGAACTATATTGTTGAGGGAACTATAAATGTAAATAAAAGCAAAGATTGGGAAATTATAAAAATGAGCTGTTTGGGGAGGAGAGCAAGGGTTGAGGTGAAATTTGGACACATGGCTGGCAAAGTTCTATTTCTTGTCCTGGTTGGTACTTACAAGGAAGTCTGCATCATAAAAATTTATTAAAACATGTATATTGGGCGGTTTTCTAAATTCATGCTTTATTCTTTTATTTATGAAAAGATTTAAAATGCCTTAAATATAGAACTGTGATAGCTTACCTATATCAAATTGAGGAAGTTCTTTCTATTCCTGTTTACTAAAAGTTTGTTTTTGTTTTATTTACTAAGAGATGAGTATTAGAGTATTAAATTTTATCAAACTCTCTTTCTGTGCCTATTGCAGTGATCATATAATATGTTGTTCCTTCTTAAATACACTGATGTGTATTTTTTCTTAGTCAGTTTATGTGTTATAGTTTTCTAGGAATTTGTTTTTACATTCCTGGGTTCAAGCAAGCTTGACCATTTTGTATTATGTACTATACTGTTTAACTACTGCCAGATTCTGTTTGCTAAATTTTATATCCATGGGCGTGAAAAATCGCCCTTTATTGGCTTTGGAATCAAGCTAACAGTGGTTTTATAGAATAAGTTGAAGGGTATTCCTTCTTTGGTTCTAAGACTTTGTATAAGATTGGAATATGTTTTCCTTGAAAGATTGGTCAGACTCACCTGTAAAATCATCTGAATTGGGTGTTTTTGTCAGGAGAAGATTTTATACTTCCCTTCAATTACATGAGTAGTCTTATACTAATAGTTATGGAACAATTAAAGATTTTGATTTTTTGTCATTTTAGGAGTTATATTTTTCTAGCATTTGTCTTTTTTATGTTTTGAAATGTGTTGACATAAAGCTATTTACACTATTTTATTTCTATCTTTTTAAAATCATTTGCATCTATAGCTTTTCCCCCTCTAGAATTACCAAGAGTGCTCATTTGTGCCTTCTTTTTCTTTTTCTTCACAAGAAACTTGGGTTATTATTAGCTTTGTCATGGAGCAAACCTTGAGTTTGGGCAATACTCTCTCATCTATATTTGTTTTCAATTTCATTTATTTCTTCAGTATATTTATCTTCTTTCTGTTTCCTTTTGTTTGACTCTGTTGGTCTTTTTCTACCTTCTTGAATTAAATGCTTAGCTCACCAGTTTTAAACCTTTCTCATTTTTTAAAGTGGCCCTGTAAGTTTCTAAATTACCTAAAGAAATTTTACCGAATCTACTATTTTGTTCTAGGGGCTTTTTTAATTTTCAAAAAGATTTCTTTATCCAAATATTAATAAATGTGTTTAAAATCTTATCTCTTTATTATTGTCTTCTAAACTAATTAAAGTGGTCTGTCTGATACCAATTCTTTTTTTTTTCTTATTTATTTATTTATTATTTATTTATTTATTTATTTATTTATTTTTATTATGGGTAAAAATCAAAATTCTCACAATACATACAAACATTTGCAAAA
>JAKSZT010021619.1:6826999-6842645 GCA_026826555.1 Tolypeutes matacus | reverse complement strand
GCACCTCTTAGAAGCAGTAAATAATTGAAGTTTTTTAAAAATCCAATCTTAAAATGTCTGTCTTTTAATAGGCTTGCTTAATACATTTATGTTTATTATCATGCTTGCCATATTTGGACATTTCCTACCAATTTAATTCCTTAGTGCTTCACTTATCCTATGTTATTTATTTATTTTTTTGCCTTTTTCAATCTATTAATATTTACATGTTTTTGCTTCTTTCTATGTGTTTTCCCTTTGTCCTTCATATATTTTTCCCTCCACTCATTTATAATTTGTACACTTTATTTTCAGGCTTCAATGTTTACCCCAGGAATTTTAACATACATTTAACTATTAAAATATGTCAGGTACTCAATATCTTAAAGCTCTATAACTAACAGAAGGATCTGAGAATGCTTAGACTTCGTACCTTGTCCTCCCAACTTAAATGCCACTCTTGTCCACCATTTGAACATTGACCTTTTTTTTTTTTTTTTTTTTTTAATCGGGAGGTCCTGGGGATCGAACCCGGGTCCCTCCATATGGGAGACGGACACCCAACCATTTGAGCCACATCCGTCCCCCAACATTGACCTTTTAACACCACAGACTAGATATTATTTTGTCATTACTTATAGAGATAATTATTGTTTATGTTTACATTTTATGAGTTTGCTATTACACCTTATGTCTCAGTCTGTCCTCTGGTATACTTTTCTTTCCTAAGAAACATTTGTTATCAGTTCTTTTCAGGATGACCTATCAGTAGTAAACTTTCTCAGTTGTATGTGAATGTGTGTATTTGTGTGCATGTGTGTTTGTGATCTTGAAAGTGCCTTATTTCCTATTCATCAGTAGGCTGGGGGAAGTGCAAGCACATCATTAAATTCTAAAGGCAAAAATAAAAGCAAGAGCTTGATACATAAATAAGAAAATAAGATTCAGTAAAAATAATGCAGTTTTGAATAAGAAGGTGGTTTAGGTTTAAGTTCTGTTTTTTTTTTTTTTTTTTTTTTTTTTGCCTGCTGTATATTATTCAGTAATTTTCATTAATTTAGGTGTGAAACAGACATATGGTGTGTCTGGGCTAATTGCTTAGCTCTGTGCTAGGTGTTCCTATGTCCCAGTTTCTGGGTACAATGAGCTCAGTCTGTAAGGAGATTCAGACGCATTAACCAGATAGTTGAAAGACGCTTTTGTATTTGGAGTAATTGGGATATCTATTTATAGTGCCTTAAGGAAACATCCACTGTGGCACCCATCTGGATTCGGGATGGAGAGGGTTGGTGAGGGGAGGTTTCCTGGGATCCATGTAAATAAGGATTATAAAGTCATTCCCAAAGGATGAAGAGAGAAGAAAAGAAGGTGACAAGAAAGACCTAGTGACAAAATTAAAATATCACTATATAGTTACTTAAGAACTTGAAGGTGGAGCAGGAGTTTGAGGGGGAGCTGCTAGAGACAAGACTGAGATTTAAGCATGAGGCAGGTCACAAGGGCTCCTATATGCTATGCCCAAGTGTTTAGACTTTGTCTTGCTCATCATGACAACGCATTAAAGAGGTGATATGATAATAACAGGGTTGTATTTGTGTTTTGGTTGGTTGACTAGCAAGTGTGAAGAGGCCAGATGGGGCTGGGGAGGCAAGACTGGTGTCCCATTGGGTTTGGGAACCAGTTTATAATCCAGGCAAGAGCTGAGGAAGACTGAATGAATTGGTGGCATTACTGATGTACAAGAAGAGTAAAGATACAAAATAATAACTAAGAAATAAACCCAGCAGATATTGATGCTAAAAACTATATGAGTGGTAAGAAAAGGAGAGAGGAAGGAGTGAAGGATAACCCAGTGATTTCTAATTCTCATATTGGGTGGATAATGTAGCTGCTAACTTACCAACTAAAGGAATTCAGGAGGAAATTCAACTTTGAAGCAAAAGAGTGAAGTTCAGTTTGCAACATCTTGAGTTTTAGGAGCCAAGGGGCATAAAAGTTGAAATCTTTGAATCTGAAATCCAGTTCTCTTTGCCTTGAGTTTTCTGGCACAGGGAGAAATCCTATAAACCAACCAAGACAGAGATACAACATATGATTGGAAAGGAATATTGGAGCACTAAGTTCTTGGTGGCATATTCTCCATTATAGGCACTAAGGTGGCAAAAGCCAAGACTTAAGTTTTCTGAACTGTTAGATCCTGTCATAGTTTGCCAGGGCTGCTATGAAAAATACCACACAATGGTACAAGAAGAATTGATTGGCGTACAATTTTAGAGTCCAGAAGTCCCAAATCAAGGTGTCGATGAGGCGATGTGTTCTCTCAGAGTCTATAGCATTCCAGGATGGCTTGTTGTCCTTTCAGTTTCCTTGACATGACTCTAACGATGTTCTTGACTCCTCCTGTGACCCTCTCTGTCTTCTGGCTTCTCTGAGTGTGTCCAAATTACCTCTCCTTATAAGGCCTCCAGGCAGATTACAATCCACCCTGATTCAGTAACAGCTTCAAAAAGTCTTATTTACAAATGCGTTCAGACCCACAGGAATTTATTTATTTTTATTAAATTAATTTTTTTTTATTTTTAAAGAAACTTTAGATTACATAAATGTTACATAAAAAATACAAGCGTTTCCCATATGCCCCACTCCGTTCCCCTCCCACACTTTCCCACATCAACAACATCCCTCATTAGTGTGGTACATTTGTTATAATCAATGAACACATATTGAAGCACTGCCACTAACCATGGAGTATAGTTTACATTATAGTTTACACTCTGTCCTGCACAATTTTGAAGGTTATGAAAATACACAATGGCCTATATTCATCAGTGCAATGTCATGCAGGACAAGTCCAATGTCCCGAAAATGCCCCCATATTATACCTGTTTTTCCCTCTCCCATCCCCCAGAACCTCTGGTGGCCACTACCTTTCTAGCAATGATAAAAATTCCTCCATTGTTAGGATAATAATAAATCTATAATAGAATAATAATAAGTCTACTTCAGTCCATTGTTAATTCACCAACCTTGAGGGTTATGGGATGGTGATGCCCACTCTGCTTCTCATTGAGAGCAGACCCACAGGAATTTAGATTAAGATTAGGAACCTGTCTTTTATGGTGTCTAACCCCCAACAGAACCCAACAGGGCAAGGAGGGAGACATCATGGTGGCCAACACAGATGTGAGATTTTTTTCTCCCATGGTTTCTGCTCTCTCAGAATTAAGGTTCATTTAGTTTAGATCAGGGGTTCTGAACCAGGGGTCCATGATCTTGAATTGAAATTAAAACAAACATTATTCTTGTAGGGACGTGTTGGTTTCGGTGTGATATGTTTATTAAATAATACACATATAGTGTGGACTTAGTAAGGGGTCCGTGGTTTTCACTGGACTGGCAAAAGGATCTGTGGAACAAAAAAGGTTAAGAGCCCTTGGTTTAGATGACCCAGATCAAAAAGGCCATTTCCACCACATCCAATGGTTTCTGAAGCTGTGCATGCTTTATCAGGGGCTTGTTCAGGCAGGGATTTTACCTGTAACAGGTGTGATCAGGCTTCATCATGAGCCCTTACCCATCTACTTGAGAATTGCATGTGGTCCATTAAGCGTGACCGAAGAACTATTCTAAATGCCCGATTGACATTCTCTGCAACATCTACAATTCCTTGTCATCAGAGCAATGCCAGCCATTCTCTCTGATTCATGGAATACATTCAGTTAACCAGCAAATACATTCACTCTTACACACACACAGCCTGGGAGTTACTCAGAACCCTCGTCTGTCGTGTTGGCAGTATGCTTAGAGCTTACCTGAAATTCCTCCTCCAGCCAAAATCTCTTCCCTTGGAGTTATTGAAGGTAGAAAAAATGGAGCTCTCTCCCCTCAGAAACAGAGATCCAAGTGCATAGCCTCAGATCTGAATTTCGTTGAAGCTTCACTTCTGAGAACATTTCTGTGTGTCCTAGGTCACACTTTGAAATGTTTTTCTGGCAGAAACCAGTTTGACTCTTTTGCCTTCTGGAAACCAGAATAAGGATACAGAATGGTAATTCTGATGCCCCAATTGATATTAAACCAGACCAGCCCCCAAGCAAGGATATAGCCACTTAAATATTATACTTTGATAAAAGTTCTGCTGAGAATTTGTGATTATTGGAGTTTTTTTACAGGGTACTTCATAAGCCATTACATAAAACACTAATTATCCAATATTTCTACCAGCAGGGTCTCTTGTACTAATTAAATTAACACTGAAACTGCTAACATCATTGATTAAGAGTCCAAGGCAGTGTATATCAGTAACAATTAGGACAACTTCATTTTGGGTAAAAAATCAAACCTGCCCTTCCCTTATCCCAGGAGATTAATTATCCTCTTTTCCTAATAACCAAGTCTCTAACCTGGGAATAAGGACCATTGCGATTTGTCTCTGTTTTGCTGACCCCCCACCCCCCTTCTGGAACCTCGTTTCAGAATGGGGAGGCCTGAAGTTTGTGGAGGGGTTGGTTACAAGCAACAATTCTGGCATCAGTCAGAATTGGTTCAAATCCAGCCTTGCCAATTAGCAGATGCATAATCCGGGGTACAGTGTGACCTTCTACCTGGCTCAGATTCCTTCACAGTAGTGTGGGGCTAAAAATAGTCCCTGCTTCAAAGTGTTGTGACAATCCCTAAATGAGGAAAGCCCTAGAAGGGCATCATTCTGAAAATGGTCCATAAAAAGAGCTGAGGAAAGTTTGGTTATTGTCATTATCAACTGTTTTCCTCATTCTTTTGACCTAATGATCTCAAATAGTTCCTATGTCTTTTTCTAAAATCTTCAAGTTGGAAGGGAAGATTCAGAGAATTGCCTTAACTATCTTTAACTTTTACTGGAAAACCAAAGTGTTGACCTTAATGTGGTCCAGAGAGAAGCCCCTACAGTGGATCATTATCCCTCACTACCCTCACGGAGGGTAAAACCTCTTGGAGAACACCAAACAACTACAGGCCATTGGGAATACAGGACCGAAGATTCCAAGGGCCATGAAAAGGGAGAGGAAGCATGGCGGTCACTGCCAACCCAGTTACTCTATGGACCATCTTCTCCTTCCTTCAGGTTTTTGCTCACAGATACAGAGATTCTATGGAGGTGTTTTGGAGAAGTTGTTTTTGAGGAGAATTATTGTCATGACAACATCAATAAAAAGTAAAAGCTGAGCTTCATTGAGCACCATCTAGGTGCCAGGCACTGTACTATGCACTTCATCTGCATTATCTCATTTATTTTTCACTCATAAGAAGTCTTATGATTATCTCCAACAAAGTGTAATTATCCACCATTCTCAACTGAGATATCAAGAGGGTGCCTCCCCTAATTTCAACCAGTTAGTATGTGATTCAGATGGGATTTGGATCCACATCTTCCTCACTCCAGAACCCACATTCTTTATCGCCATGCACACCACTGCTGTGTATAAAAGGCCCCTTCCTTCGGGTCTCTCCAGAGGGCAACACATCCAGGTGCTCTGAAGGACCAGTTCCCTGGTGACTTTGATGCTTGGGGACTTGGATGGAGGTTTAGTCGTCCCAGGGCCAGCTTGACATTTTTTACAAAATCTCTAGCAGTCCCAGTGCAAAACAATGCAAATGAAAAGCTAAGGCATCATTCCAATTCCTCAACCTACCCCTGTACCTCATCCCTCTTGGAATTTGCCTGTGAGAAGACAGCCCCTTCCCATTCTTTCACAGATCCTATTCCCCAACTCCCACTCTGATTATCAGTCTTGATCTGAAGTCTTCTTTCCAATTCTCTTTCCACCACAAGCTCTAAGAATCTCCTCTACTCTGGCCTATTCCAAACCAACCTTACCTTCTGCCAGACCTAAATCCACCCCCTACCCCCACCCCCTGTCCCTCCACTTCTGCCCCCAGGGCCCACCTTCCTCAGATTCCCTTTACCCAGTACCCTCTTCCACACTCCCATTCCAGCTCTGCCTACCTTTCTAGGTCTCCCCATCCACCCCCCCACACATGCTCAAGCCCTAAAACTAAGCACTCCATCTAATGGGCCTTCTTACTCAGCCTCAATATTTGCTTTCCGATACATTGGATTTATAGAGTGTTTGCCTGAATTAAAATGAGAAATTTTAAAGCAAACTGAGACTTCTCAGCTGCTAAGCGCCATCATGTACTTTAAATAAGAAGAGGGGGGAGTGTATGTGTGGGGGGTGCCTGATGAATCCACCTACCCCTGAATTACCATTGCGTCCCAGGCTACTTACCTTTTAAACCCAGCTGGTGCCTCCTCAGCCTTGCTCTCCTCCCCCAGCTAAGTTAACAAAGCAGTTACTGCTCATCTGCAGAGCTCCCTCTAATAGACTCTCAGTGAAATAATATTTGCTTTCCATGCCTACTTTGAATCCCACTCACTTTGTTAAAAGATTGCCTCTGGCTGTCTCCACTGGCCTAATCTAATAGTTTCTAGTTTGTACAAGCAAAGCGTTTTCAACCACCTATATAAATAACTTAAGCAGGAGAGGACACTTGTGCAGTCCCAGTGCAAGACTATAGGACATGACAGGTCCCCAAATGACGACTCGGCCAGGCTCCTGAGTGGGGGGAGGGTACTGCCAGCTGAGCGGGAGCAATTGCCATATTGCATCAGGGCAAAAAGTACATCCTGTCTTCCCAGGGAAAGGCTGACTGGGGAAAACAATTCCCATCTCGCTTCTCCAGTACATGAGGCTATGCTAAGCGCCTCTACCACCTCCTTGTCCTCCCCCCCACCCCCGCCATGTTTCCTGCATCCATGGTGGCCGAAGGAGCCAGTTCAAAGTAGGGAGAGGTGAGAGGGGCTGAAACAAGCTCTTGGGTCAGGGTTGGGGGGGAGGGTCTTTTTAACTTTGGCTGAAATAAGAACCTTAAAAAGCAGGTCAGGTTGGGGATGGGGTTGCCCATGGAAATGTAGGGGTCAGTAAACTACAGTCCTCAGGCAGACAAGGCCCCTGTTTTGGTAAATAAAGTTTTACTGGAATACAGACACGTTATTCATTTACCTGTTGCCTGTGGCTGCCTTCAAGTTACCAGAGCAGAGGTGGGTCGTTGCAACAGACACTGTATGTGGCCCACGAAGCCTAAAATAGTTCATATCTGGTCCTTTACAGAAAAAGTTTGCCCATCCCTGTTCTAAAACAGATCAAAAGGAGTCATGTATCCCCTAATCAGAATTTCCATAATTTCCTATAGTACACGGACTATAACAAAATACAACCGCAGCAGAAGTGAGCCCTGACCACGGGTCCGGGAGAGACCCACTGAGTCTGAGGATCAGAGATCTTGGCAGACGCCAGTAGGGAAAACAAGTCTTGGATTTAAGGGGTGGTAAAGGCTTCTTGGGGGAGCTGGGGTGTGGGAGCTAGAGCTTGGGCTGGGCTGGGGAAGCATCAGGATTGGATGACCAGAGAGAAGAGGGGCTGGCCCTTCAGGAGGGGGAGCGACCAGAATCAGTGAGCAGAAGGGGCAGTGCTCTGTGCAGGGCCGAGCAGCTCTAGAGAGCTTAGTGAGGGTGTGTATAGGACAGGATGGGGAGAAGACCATATACACAGAATGGGGTTGGATCTTGGGGAGCAAAGGATGTGGCATTGGGCATTTGGCTCTAGCCTTGAGGATAATGTAGAGTCTAGGAAGCTCGTATGACCTATGAGTTATATGCAACCCCCAATTTAGCCTCTGTCACCCTACCTTTTGAGAGTGAAGAAAAAGTGACTAGAACCCCCATCTAACCCAGTGCCCCTTCCAATCTTTCAGATACCCTTTCATGACTTTTCTAAGCAGTTTGGACTCTCGGTTTCCACTTCCACAGATTTAATTTAGCTTGAGGATAACCTCACATCCTAGATGTTTAATCCATTTTCCACATGGCAGCACTTTACCCCAGACACTGACTCCTTTTTTCACTCCCCAAAATACTGTGTACTCAACACAAGACTGGGTAATAAACAATTATAACAATAATATTAATATTAGTTATAATAATAGGAATGGTATTGCCAGCATTTCCAAGCCTTGTACATACATTAACTCACTCTCAGCAAGTGGGTTGCTCAAACCACACTGAACACCACTTAAAATGGAATATTAGACAAGTCATCTGGTCATGTTTTCAAGAGGAACTTTGCATGTCACACATCTGGCATTTTTCCTAGGTCTTTAAATCTCTTATATTTTCTCTCTCCTTTTTCCTGCCTCAGAGACTCCCAAAGTCCTGTTAGCTTCTTAACTCTTTTCAGTCATCACAGTTTTCTTCCAGCATCTTGCCTGGAATCTTAATTTTCACATCTAAACCCAAGTCTCTGTCAATTAATCAGTCCTCAATCCCCCAATCTGACCTCCAAAGGGAAACTCAGGTGCCAGCTGGATGATGCAAGCATTACGCTTTCTTCTTTACAAGAAAGAGCCAGGCTTTAGGAGGACCCATTTGCCATACATTCAAGGTTAAAAGCCAGGGCCCCTTAATTCCCATGACATCATGGTGCGTGAGAAAACAGCTGCTCAGCATTGAAGAGGTGGAAAGGAGTTGGAGAGAACGAGAAGACTCCAACAGGTATTGGTTACTTACGTTGTATTCCACGCACTGCGCAATGCTTTGCATGCATCATTTCATCTTCCAGAAAACCCCACAAGGTTGGGGCTATTATCCAAATAGTAGAGGTGAATAAATTGAGGGTCAGAGGGATTAAGCAGCTTGCCCAAAGTCACACAACGAGTCAGTAACAGTCCATAAATTTAAACCTCTGCTCTTTCTTTTTCTATCATCCTACCTCCTTTAGGCACAGAAGAAAGAAGCAGTTGCTTAAAGGCTTAAAGGGTGGGCCTTAATTTGCTGTGATTGTTGCTTGTGACCCTTCATTTGAGGGCACTGAAATCTCTTATTCTCCTTGTTTGATTCCTATTTCCACTCATCCCCACCCCCGCAGGAGTGAGTGCATCAAACCAACGGGATTTAACAGCAATAATTTGCAACAACTTTTTTCTAATTTCCTTTTAAAAAATCAATAAATGGTTAGTGAAGCCGTTAATAGAGTGAAAGCAGATTTTCCCCTCTTATGAGAATTGATATTTGGAGAACTTATCACAAACACCAAAAAAAAAAAAAAAAAAAAAAAAAAGAATAATAACACTGAGTTCATGAAACCCTAAATATTCGGTTTTAAATGCTTGCAACTAAAAAAGAAAGTGCAATGCAGTGAAGAGTTCTAACTCTGAGGTCAGAACGCCCCAAGTTCAAGTTCTAGCTACAATTTTTCCAGTTTTTGACCTTGGGTGAGTTATTTCTCTGAGTCTCATTAACTTTTGTAAAATGGGAATAATACTAGGTCTTATTTTAAAGCACTATTAAGATTAAGTGAACTATGGCATTAAAAGCACATAGTGCTGGGTCGGAGGTGGCTCAACTGGTTGGGCGTCCGTCTCCCATATGGAGGGACCCGGGTTCGATCCCCGGAACCTCCCAGTAAAAAAAAAAAAAAAAAAAGCGCATAGTGCAATGTCTGCTCATGGCAGGCAGGTGATGCTGTGCTAGAGTTAGTCACAGATGCAGGTGAACAGGTCCTCTTCCATGGCATCTCCCTTGTTCGGGGCCCAGGATGGCTCTGCCCTTCCATGAACTCCAGATCTGCTCTAGTGCCGATTCCTGCCCCCTTGGGCCAGCAGCCTCCAGCTCTGGCCCTCCTTACCCCCATCTGCCTTGCTTCCACCTAATTCACTGTGTGACTTTATTGAAAGAAGTTTCCTCCTCTTAACTTAATATTTCTCCCTTTCATAGTTGCTATTTCATTGCCTGATACACCCCAAAAATGACTTCATAAATGGTCAAATATTATTTCTGATCTTCCCGAAAAAACCCCTGACCAAACATGAGGTGTGTGAATTCCAGTTAGGAGCAAAGACACAGCTCTCGGGATGATTTTTCAGCTGAGTCCTATGGAAATGCAGGGCCTCCAGGGATATCTCAGAAATACTGAGTTCACATCCAATGCCAGATGAATTTGGATTTACACCTGGTGAAGGCTCCACTAAAATCAGAGGTAGTTTAACCAGTAGGACATTCCTGAGTGATCAGACCTTGGGGGATACTGGGAGATAAAGATGAGGTCAGAAGTCATAAACCTTGAAAACCATGCACCCTCTGGGGCAGAGAAGTAAATAAGACACAGTGCTGGTCCCAGAGGAAAAAGGGGTGATGTGACAGCTTTTACACCTTCTTCCCTGTTCCGAGTAGAGTGAGTTCTGCCACTCTCCAGAAGTTTCCCTTCCCATACCCTACAGACCAGGACAAAGAGCCCAGAAAAACTGAAAATCCAAGGGAAGCCCAGCTTTTGGTGTTCCATGGAGATGCAGATACAGGTGGCCTGGATCTTCTTTCCTGTTCTATTCCCTGGCAAGAAAGACAGCTCTGAGTTAACCTCTGGGCTCCTGCCTAAAACAAACTCGTGAGACACCTGTCTTCTTCCCACTCAGAATCTACTATTCCATATGTATGTGGGAGGGAAACAGACAAATTTCACCCAACCTCTGCCAGGAGGAGTGCCGGATTCACTGAGCCCTGGGAAAATATCCATATTGAAGAAAATAGATTTTAAAAACTCACCACACAGAGTTAGCAAAGCCTTGTGCCTACAGCAGCACCTGACCCAAATTCCCTGCATTCAGAGGACCAATTTCCCCTGCATCTGGATTCTCAGGACGAAATGACAGTGCTAGGCTGCCACGTGCCTTCTGCAAGGGAAAATGAGAGAAAGAGGTGGGTTTCTGGGGATGAGCAGGGATAGCCAGGCCTTGAGAGTGGGAGGCATCACATGCAAATGACATGCAAATGACACACCCCTAAGAAGGAGGGCACTACTGAAGACCAGCAGCACACAGGGTGGAGCGGAGCCCAGGTACGTGAGCCCTTCCATTCCTTCCATACCTGAACAAGCAATTCCAAAGAGCTGGACTGTGCCCAGTCTCAGCTGTGTCCTCCTCATCACTCCTGGGTCCTTGTCCAGGAGGCTAAGGGCAGAATCCCATGACATGTGGACTAAGAAAAGGAGAAGTTTTTCCATTTCTGAAACTGTGGGTCTCAGTTCAAAGGATTGTTGGAAAGAGACTCCTTTGACATATCAGCCAGTGGGATACACTAAGGAAGAGATCCTTCCATGCCATCATGAGCACCTAGCTTAGCCCTTTGGTCACAAGAATAGGGGTTTTATAAAAACCATTTAGCCCGCTGCTCCCTGAGCCCCTTTTCTCACCCTCTGTGGCAATTTCAATCTTTTGGGGAAAGATTCAAACTTGGGAAAAACAGGAAATCCCGTTTTTAAAGCTAAGCCACTTTTGTGTGTGTAAACCTATTACAGACAGGACCCTCCGATTAGATTCAGTTAAGGGAACTTCCTTTTGATGAGGTCCCTTCAGGTAAGGGCCCTTGATTAGATTGTGGGACCCAGGGTCAGTCCTTACTGGACTCTTACTGGAGTCCTTTATAAACAGAGGAATAAAAAGCCACAGACACAGAAAAAAGCTACAGAGACAGAAAGAAGCCTCCAGAAGTTGAAATCCATGAACCCAGGAGAGAGAAAAGCCACAGATGGAGCAGCCTGAAGCTGGAAGCAATGAGGCCTTGAGGAGAGGGAGGAGAGGAACGGACACGGCCACGTGTCTGATCGCCCACAGTAGCAGCTCAGTGAGAAAGTATCTCTGACAATGCCTTAATTTGGACAGTTTCACAGCCTCAGAACTGTAAGCTTTTAACCTAATAAATCCCCATTGTAAAGCCAACTCATTTCTAGTATATTGCACCCAGCAGCTTTTAGCAAACTAAAACACCTTCCCTGACCTCTCTGAGAAAACACTGCTAGAAGGAAACCAGCTTCTGCTCTATACCCGGTGATGAGAGCTAGTCAACCTAAGACCAGCACAAGCCCTGCCTTCGAGGAACCCACAGTCTAGGTGGGGGCTCTGGCTCAATAGGCAATAGGGAGCACATAGTTTTGGTGAGTGCTAAACCGGAGTTGTGCATAAGGTATGTGAGGTTGGAGTAGGAGCGAGAGCAGTAGTCACCTATCCAGGTATGAGAGTGCCAGGGATATAGCTAGAAGGTTTAATAGAGGAGATGACCCATAATGCGGGTATTGAATGATGAGTAAAAGCATTGGCCAGGCAGAAACAGGGTATTGTATGCGTGTTTCAGATGGAGTGGAGGCACTGAGGTATGACAGAAAAGGCTGGGTACATGATGGCAATTATTGGGAATTCAGCCTGGATAAAAACCAGTGACCCTAAGGGGCAGAGCAGAGTGATGAGGTTAGAGAAGTCAGCATGAGCCAGATCACACAGGGTCTTGCCATCCAAAGAAAGGAGAGTGGACATTATCCTCAGGACAGCAAAGAGCCATTGACAGTTTTAGCAGAAGCAATGCATGGTCAGGACACTCCATCCATGATCAGAGGGCACGTCTGGAAGTCAGGAGAATACGTAGGAGACTGTTGGGAGATTCCAGGTGGAGGATGTTGTAAGCCAGACCAAAGGGTGTGGACTGGGAATAAAGAGAGGGACAAAAGGTATGTGAAGAAGATAAGGCATAGTGGAGCTACAGCTAAGAGGGAGTTGGTGGTGACTTCCAGATTTCAACGTGGGAGGCTAGAGGCTGAGACAAGTAAGAACACAGAGATGTGGGTGAAGAGGGCAAACAGAGGTCATCGTTCTGTCTTCCTTGCTCCTGCCTGCTTCCTCATCACCCTCCTTGCAGGCTGCAGCCTTGTGAGGGGGTCTGGACATTGGCACTTGCATAACTTGTGATGCTGAGTTAGAGGCGGCTGCCAGCTGGGAGAGCTCCAGCTGTGGCTGCAAAGGGTGATGGGGTTGCCTGGAAGGGAGAAGCTCCAGTGAAAGAAGGATAATCTGCATAGGAGTCTCTGGGGCTTTCAGAATTTCCTGAGCCAGAGGACCCTCTGTTCAGGGACTCCGCATGCGCTCAGTCACCTGAGGGCATGGAGGTGCGGAGGCTTCTGGAGATCCTGAGGAAGTTCCACGGAACATCTCCAGGAAGACCCTGTGGATTTTTAGGGGTTTCTTCACTGATGATGGAACACGGCTCATTCTAGGAGTCAGACCCAGAAATTGGCCTTAACGGTCAGAATGGGGAGAGGGAAAACTCATCATCATCAAGTCAGCATTATAATCCTGAGGCTATGGGCACAGCAGGGGATGGCACCTCCCTCTAGGGTCCCTAAAGGCTCTCAAGGTCACTGTGCTGACTGTAGCTTGCTGCTGCCATTCTTGTACCCGGATTCCTTGGCAGAAAGAAGGGAAGTTGGGTGGCATCATGAAAGCAAGAGAATTTGAGGTTTTGCCTTATTTCAGACTACATCTGTGAACTTAAATAAGTTGCCTCATTTCTCTGAATCTGTTTTATTCTATCTGCAAAATGGGGTGTGGTGGTGATCTCACAAAGCAAAGCATGGGTGCGATGATTATACATTGCCTGGCCAAAATCATGTGTTCAGTAATTACTCATTCAATCATTTATTCAATAAATATTTATTGGGTGCCTATTATGTGCCAGACCCTGTTCTGGGAAGAATCACCACCTACAAAGAGCATATATTCTAGTGTGTGTATGCAGGGTAGGAGCAGAGGCAGACAACATTCCATTGAAACAATAAGTAAAGTATCTAGTTTGCTAGAAAATGATAAATGCTAGGAAATGAAGAAAGGGTAGAAGAGCAAAAGGGAAGGGGTGGCAGGAGTAAACTTGAGCAAGTCATTTTCTTTTTCTGAGGATTTTGTTTCATCTATAAATCAGATATAGAAATACCTACCTACAGGGATATGGTGAGGAAGAAATGAGTGCAAATTACCTATGATGTCACCTAGACCATGACAGATGTTCAAGAGTAGTAGGCAATGTTGTCATCATCATGATCATGATCATTATCATCATCAAATAGAATTAGAGGATCAGGTCAGGTCTTATTGAGAAAGGGGCATTTGAGCAAAGACTGGAAGAAGATGAGGGAGTAAGACATGGGGATGTCTAGGAGGAGAGCATCTTGGGCATGAGGACCAGCCAATGACAAGGGCTTAAGACAGGAGCAGGGGTACCAAGGAGGCTGTGCCATTGGCAGAGACTCCCTCCTGGCCCCATCAGGGAGACTGAAGGAACTCAGAAACTCATGCCCTCTGGAAGAGACTGAGGAAGAGGAAGAAACAGTTGGAAGTGGGCCATGCTTGAAGAATAGATTGTTAGAGAACTTGGCTGCTGCTGCAACAACAAAGAGCGCTAGAAGCAGCATATCTCCCCAACTGCTGTGAACTGAACTCTGGAACTTGCTGCCAAGCTGGTTGTGATACAGCTTGCCTTTGTGTGTGTACCAGGTTTCTTCCCAGGTTTGTGTCCATCTAAGTGTGCCTGGGGGTGCCTCTCTATGTACTATGTGAGTTATGCACATGTGAATCCTTTGTGTTAATTTGCATCTTTGTGTATATATGTCTGCTTTTATTATTTACTAGTAGTGTGTATCTCAGTTTGTTTGAGAAAATGGGTCTGTGTCTCTAGAACACATGCATGTCAGTGTGTTTATGAGTTTGGAGGTATATGTGTGTGTGTGTAAAGTTTTGGAGCAAGAAAGTTCTCACTAAAGTGGCGATTGTGCCACAGAAGAGGGAGACACTGCTTCACCATGCTTTATTTCATATCCACATATGACTTTTGGTCATGAAGTCACTTACCTTTTGGGGTTTCAGGCTCTATCCTGCCATCCTTTCAGAGATGAAATACTTATTAGATGCTGAAACCAACCCAAGCCTCAGAGATACCTAGGGTTTAAAAGGTCATATTAGGTGGCATTTATGGGACATTGAAGATAGTTAATGAACCTTACCAGGTAATTATATTCATTCATTCATTTGTTCATTCATAAAATTGTCTGGTGTCTACACTGCTAGATCCCATGCTACGTTCTGGAAATACAAAAAAAAGGGGAAATGGAAGGCTTTACGTTTTGGAGACAGATTGGAGTTTGAGTCTCAGCTAATGCCCCTTACTGGTTGTGTGACCTTGAGCAAGACATTTTATTTTTTAGAGGATTTTGCTACATCTGCAAATCAGATATAACAATATCTACCCTACAGGGATATTATAAGGGATAAATGAGTGCCCACCACCTATGATGGTACTTAGACCTTGGTAGATACTCAAGAGTAATAGTTGATAAGGATATCATCATCATTATAATTTCCATTATTACTATGTATAGCTTTTGCCCTCACATAGCACACACATTACTAAAGAAATTATAATTGAACTACCTAGGTCTCTTATCCCAGACCTTTGCATGGCTTACTTCCTAGCTTCATTCAAGTCACAGTTCATGAAACCCTCCTTAGGAAGGGTTTCCTTGACCACTCACCCACCTGCTTTATTTTCTTCATTTCCTGAAATTCCACTATATGTTTACTTGTTTGTTTGCCTGTCTCCTTCAGCCATTGACCTTTGTCCGTCTAGATTGCTCAGGAATCAGGTGGCAAACTTTATCTTCAGAGTCTAGAACAGTTCTTGGCACCAAGAAAGTGCTCTGTGAGAATGTGGTGGATGGATGGATGGATGGATGGATGGATGGATGGATGGATGGATGGATGG
>JAKSZT010021619.1:6687020-6826989 GCA_026826555.1 Tolypeutes matacus | reverse complement strand
TGGATGGATGGATGGATGGATGGATGGATGGATGGATGGATGGATGGGTGAACACAATCTGTGCCATTACGGCCTGAAAAAAAAGTGAAACTAACTGGGCTGAAACTAAAGCAGTAGAGTGGAAAGCTTCACGGAGCCGACAGCATTTGATCAGGGAGATTAACAGGGTTTTCCAGCTAAAGAGCAAACCAAGCAGAGGAAAGAGCAGGGGCAAAAGCTTGAAGCCGAGAGGGTGCCCTATGAAACAAGTCAGGATGGCCACGCCTGTCTCAGTCATCCTGGCTGATGCCGCAGAAACTCTACACTGCCCTAGGAGTGTGTGGAAAGGAAGGAACTCCTAAAATTTATGGCTCTGCTGTCTTCGGACAAGCCCTCATTTGCATATAAATGGTCATAATTTTTTAATCATAGATAAACGCCATTTTGTTTGCTTGTCCTTGTGCCTTCCTTGATGGAGACACAAGAGTGACTTATGATTCACGGCTAACAGCAATTAAAACACATGCGCACACAATTACTTCCTTGCTCCTTGTGTCTCTCTTAAATCCTCTCTCCATCTCTCCTCCTCCCCTCCATTGAGTAGCAGAGAGAATATCATCTTGGTTGAGAGGCAGTGGTTTCAAGTAAGGGCTCTGTATGAAGATGGCTCACAAGCAAACCCCAGGTACTTCCTCTAGTCTCTGTATGCAATTTTGGACAAATCACTTCCCCTCTCTCTGTCCCAGCTTCCTCATATATAATGTGGGTAAAACATAAACTCGTGTAGGTTTTTTGCAAAGATTAAAAGAAGTAATGCACATAAAGCATCAGCAAGAAGCAAACCCTCAAAATGGAAGTTTTATCATTTCATTATTATTATTACCAAATTGGATGATGATGTTGACATAGATAACTCAAGTCAAAGCAACAGGAGAAATGGAAGATCTTCCTCTCTTACCAGAGAGTGTAAATGGGGATAACAAATATTCCCACTCTCTTACCAGAGAGGAAGAGAGAGAAATGAAGCCACCATATTGGAATAATGATATAGTTTGCCCCTCAAAGGTACTCAGATTGAGAAAGTCCGTATTTCACTCCTGGAGAAATCTCTCTCTCTCTTTTTGGAAAATTTACTAGCTACAACTGAAGAGAAGCCCTAGGCCTTGATTCTCACCAAGATTTGACTCCAGGAACTAGATCAGCAGTACAAAAATCAATTAGCAGTAGACATAGAGCTATTTGATGCCCAGTTTAAAGCCAACTGTATTGGTTTCTGTTTTGTTTCCACCCTTTATTGTTTTTCTGAGATTGTGGAAAGGAAGGGGTGAGATTATGTATTGGGAGTGCAGAATGGACACTTGTTGTGTCCCTCCTACAGATGATTTTCTTGCTTTATCTCATCTCATTCTCACACTGCCCTGTGAGACAAGAATTATTATCCCAATTTTCAGATGAGAAATTTGAAGCCTAACAAAGCTAAGGAATCTACTCACAGCTGATGACAGAAAGTCTAGATTTGAAACCAGGCTGCTAGGATATTTTCATTTATAAGATGCTACCTGTTTTTCATGAGGACAGAAGAAGTGGGGATATTTGTTAGCCCCATTTTATAGACATCTTTTTTCCAGAAATTATCTCCTAAGAATTGAGAAGTATTGTCCGACTGCTTTATAGCCTTCTGCTACTCCGAGGCCCTCTACCACAATGGAGTCGACAAGTCCAAAACTAAACCTGATGTCTTCCCCTCCCCCATTCACATCCTTCCACTAATCAGAGCTCTTCTCCTTTTACATTTTCCACAAATTACTGTCTGTCACCAGAAGTCACCCTAGAATCCTCCCTTCACCTGCCTCCCACCATTCCATAAGTCACTAAGCCCTGTCGCCTTTGTCTTCGGAAGGTATGTCAAATCCGCCCCTTCTTCAACTATGCCATCAAGCCCCATCATCTCTCACCTGAAATGGGGAGCTACAGCCTCCTTCTTGGTCTCCTTGCTTTTTGGCATTTGCCCTTTGTTTCTTCCTTTTTGCTCTGTCAGCATTGTCATCATAAGAACAAATGCAATCATGCCACTCTCCTACTCAAAAACTTCAGATGGCTTCCCACTGTCTACATGTTAAAGACTAAACACCTTAGCAAGCTATGTACTATATAAATCAACATTTGGATCTCGTATCATCTCCCACTAACCCCCACAGTAATTTCTAATGATTTCTCCAAAATGCAATGTCTTTCATTCCTCTGTGTTTTTTTCTCACTTAAGAAAAATCCTTCTCTAATACCTTGTCTGTTGACTCCTACTTAATCTCCAAAGCCCATATTATACGTTGTAACCATCTCACCCAACTTCCCCGGACAAATTCAGCCGCCTCCTCAGCACATCATGCATATCACCACCATTGCCCTTACACCAGGATAACTCTCATATACGCTTTTCTCCCTCTGTATAGCATGGGCCTCTTAGACAGAAGTGGTTTTTCTCATTCTTCTTTGTCTCTTTAGCACCTAGCCTGAGAATTTTCAGGCAGTGAGAATCAGAATGCAGATATCATTCTGCATGCTAACATTAAATATATCATAAACATATTTCTTCCACCAAGCTACACATCTTCCTAATTATCCTTTTAATTGCTGCATAATATTTCCTCCTGTTGATGCTCCGTAATTACTTAAACATTCAATTCAAGCCATTAAATTCAACAAACATTTGCCAAGTACCTAATAGGTCTCAGGTACTGTGCTGGCTGCTAGAGACACTGAGAGAAAGAAGACGTGGCCTCTGCCCCCAGGGAGCTCACATTCTACTCATTC
This sequence comes from Tolypeutes matacus, assembly GCA_026826555.1. Classification (NCBI taxonomy): domain Eukaryota; kingdom Metazoa; phylum Chordata; class Mammalia; order Cingulata; family Chlamyphoridae; genus Tolypeutes; species Tolypeutes matacus. Next base: position 6,824,199 of record JAKSZT010021619.1, on the reverse strand, counting down.
CGGTGAAGAACACCCCATGCATTGGGTGCTATAGTAGAGGCACGTCACTGATGGACTGGGAGCACAGATAAAGGAGGAGATATATATATATATTTTTTTTCTTATCATGGTTGGGGAAATAACAAACATAGGTGATACTGCCCCAGTTTTAAACGTTGAATAGGAACCTGAGAGAAAAATACACAATTAATTTATGGGCTGAGTTGGGATTTTGACGCGTGACCTTCCGGGTGATCTCCGACTCACCCAGAAACACATGGCTTTAAGCACCTGCACGCTTTTGGCTCCTTCAATTCTCCTTTTTATGCAGCATTCATGCATCTCACAGAGGTGGGCTGCTCTAGCAGGTTTGCTCAAAGCCACATTTTCTTTGTCTGATAACTAGGGTTTGTAAAGTGTGATTTTTTTTTTTTCCTTAGTTTTATAAAATGGCTTCACTAACATGATGCATTCTCTTATTTTGGCCCTGTTTTCTATAAGAATTGCAATGTTACCAAGGACACATGACTCTAAGCAAATTCCTGGTAAATATTAGTTCTCAAAAAATATATATCGAATGAATAAATGATCGACCCAGGGCTAAATTAATGAATTTGGCTGTGCAGAGAAGAATTAGTAAAAAGTGAAATTCAGTGGCAGATTACATTACGACACTTGCAAAAGTAAAATAAAAATGATACCCCAAAATTAGTATCTTGGTATCATTTCAGAGGCTTGCTTCTTATGGAATTAGCAGAGCTAAGAGCTATGAAATCAACTCTACCCCTTGACCCACCATTTCATCTAAGAAACTCGTTTAAAAAGGGGAAACAACAGATATTATATGAGCCACTTTCTATATTAGTAAAAGTCTGGAAACAATCTAAAATGTCCACCAATAGGGAGTGGTTAAATGAATTACAATATGTGAACTGGAAGGAGTATTATGAAGTCATTAAAATGGTAATTAGAAAGATTATGTAGCCACATGGAAAAACATTTACTATGTAATATTAAGTGAGGTAAAAAGCAGACTACAAAATTGAATCTAGGCCATCACTGCAATTATGTAAAAATGTGTGCACATGAATCAAGACACCAGGAGAAGAGGCAGGCATGTGACCAGCTGGCTAAACTAATGTATTTTTCTTTTACAAATGTCCTTTACTTTTTTTCTAATTTGTATTCTCTCACCCAGCCTGTGCTCTCCAGCCTCTAGGAGGAGCTCAAGGCTTCCCCTACTTCTGTCTCCTCTACCCTCCCCTGGGGAAGATGGAGGAGAGCTCCTACAAGAGCCAGAGGTGCAATGAGGTACCAAGAGCTGGGCTTCTGGAGAATGACTTAAAAGGATTAGGAAGAGAGCTGAACTGGAGCAAACCTTCCCTGGACCTTTTTTCCCTGGGTCTTTTCTGTTCACAGCTCTTGGTCCCTCTTTTGTAGTCATTTACTCTCTTGGCTTCTTCCACTTGGGAGCATGTACATATTTCTGTTGCTTCTCTACCTAGGTCACTGCATTAAGAGGGACTAGGGTGTTTTTCAGCTGGGAAGAAAGTACCACCTATAGCCCCTCTTTAATAAAAGAGCATAAATGATTCTGTACATATACTTGTACAAACAGGCAAAGATGTGTGTTTGTGCTTCCATACTTATTAATTTAAAAAATGGAAATTTTTTTAAAAATGGGAACTTTTATTTCCATCAGTAGAAACCTAGTTAAATAAGTTAAAGTACATCTTTACAATTAAATACTAGGAAGTTATTTAAAAAATAAAGCATGCATATGATTAACTAAAGTGCTCCAAATATAGTATATATTATTAAGTAGGGGAAAAAAGCAAGACATAGAAGAGTGGGGGGCCAGGGGCGGGGAGAAGAGGGGATTATCTGTGTCTATGCATGTAAATTATCCAATTGCTCCATAATGAGAACTATTTGTTTATAAATGCTTGAACGGACACTGAAAATTTTGGAAGGCTATATAAGACACGAACAATAATAGTTACCTAGGGGGGATATAAACTGGGGGAAGAATATAAACTTTTACTTTTTATACCGTATTCTCTAATAATATTCTATTTGTTTGCCATGTGCACATAATAGTTTTTTGTTTATTTTTTTAAAGTGATATTAGAGTAAGGAGGCTGGGATAGGTCCTTTAGACGTGTATCTACACTAAGGAGCTCTCACATCTTCCCGAATATTCCAGCTCAGCTCACTATGACAAGAAACCAGATAGGGATTTGGGTGTAAAGCCAGAATACACACACCTACTATTACCACCACCACCACTAATGCTATTATTATTAACAGTGGTGGTGATAATAAATACAATAATTAATAAAATTACGACAACAAATACATTTAATATAATACAATAACAACAAATGAATGTGTGATGGATAATCTCATATGTCAACTAGTCTAGAGCTTGGTGTCCAGTTGTTTGGTTAAGCACTGGCCTGCTTGTTACTGTAAGGACATTTTGTAGACGGGATTTGCATCTTTAATCAACTATTTGCATCTAAAAAGGAGCAATGTAGGTAGTCTTCTCATCCAATCAGTAGGAAGTTTTGAAAGTCATAACTGAGGGTTTCAGAGGTCAAAAAAACTAATGCCTCCACTTCAACATTGGGTCTTGCCAGAATATCCAGCCAGCCAGCTTCCCCTGGGAAATTCATTCCAAGTAATTTTACATCACCGTTATCAGAATCTTAGCTTTCGACCTACCCAACCCCAAGGTCTCATGAGACAATTCCTTATAGTAAATAAATACATACACAAACAAACAAATAAACAGAATCCAGCTGGTTCTGTTTCTCTGGAGAAACTTAACTAATACAGAATGTAACACAAAAGAACAAAAATTACAATAAATATTTGAAGTTCAATATTTAAAGGAACATGTATAAAATATTTTATTTTTTTTTTAGATTAGGTAAGGAGACATTTCCCCAAAATTTCATTTTAACCGAGTCACATTTGAATAGGATAAAGGAAATGGAAAGTCCGTTTGAAATAGGACAGGGCTTGTCCCTGCTTGTGGTTTCAAGTTGACTTCCTAATAAACCGTGACCCATTACAAATGGTGTGGAGCAAGTTGCTATTTGGAGCATCGTTGGGTCGGGCTCAGGCACAACAGAAACTTTCAGCAAAAAATAACCACTTGATTACTTACACAGCACAGATGGTCCAAAAGAACAGAGGAAGAGATCCCATCTTGGCTGGTCTCCCAGGGAGGTCAACATCAGGACTGGTGGATGGCACCTCTGTCCTGCCTGTATTTATAAACCCCAGGGGGAGGGGGACCTGCCCCTGAACAAAATGCGTGTATCAAGCAACCTCTGTGCAGAGTTCCCGCCCTGATAGGCAGCTGGGGCTGCTTGTTCCTGGTTTTGGGTTCAAGGTACAGTCAGTTCCATCAGATCTAACTTTGCTCCAGGTCTGTGAAATGGAAACACATTGAAACATCTGCCACAAGGAAAGGAGAAAAGGAGGGGATTAGGCAAAGACTAGAAGATGGCCTCTAGGCGCCTCCAATGACTTCCCCAGCAAATAGGAGTTGGCTGGCTTTGTTTTCCGAAATTTGCCTTTCCCAAATGCCCCATTCTCTTTTTTTTTTTTTTTTTTTTTTTGAGGTACAAGGGGCAGGGCTTGAACCTGGGACCTCATACGTGGGAAGCCAGTGCTCAACCACTGAGCCATGTCAGCTCCCCTGAGTTGGTTTTTTGGTTTGTTTTGCTTGTTTTTTGTTTTTTTTTAGGAGGTAAGGGTAACTGAACCGGTACCTCCCATGTGGGAAGCAGGTGCTAAACCGCTTGAGCCACATCTGCTCCCCCATTCTCTTCTGGGTGAGCCCCTTTGACTTTTGCTCTTCATGAGGTATGGAAGTCCATTGATGTTGCTGTTTTAAAATGTTGCTTCTAGATAGGGAAGGGTGTTGAGTGGGGCTGGCTATGGAAGCCAGGGGCAGGGGGACAAGCGCAGAGACATTTAAGGTCAAGGCCATTTTCCTGCTGTGGTCCTGCCCTGAGGTTGAGCCCAGCCCGGTCTCTTTCCCCTGTGGAGCCTCCTAAGAGAACGGTGGCTTCTGGGGCTTCCTGCGGGAAAAGTAGCGCTACTGAGGATGCAAAGGGTATTCCTCAAGCAGAGTGAAGTCATTAAAAGGGAATAGATATGTACAAGCACCTAGAATAGCAATTAGGGATGCTTTGATTTGTCAGCCACAGCCAAAAGAAGTCACGTCTTCACATCAGTTCTGGCTGTTGCTTCTCAATGCCATGCTGGCAAAGAACCTGGCCTGGAACCAGAGCTGACCACCATTTACCTTCTTCCCTTCCCTCCCGCGTTGTGGGACAGAGTCTGTAGGGATGGGGCACAGTTTACAGGGACTGGGTCCCATCTCCTGGTGTGTAAAGCTCAGCCAGATGAGCCACGGCTCCCACGGCTCAGGGCACAGGTGCCCTGACAAATGGTCCTCATTTATGTACAGGGATCCATGCCTGACATCCCTCAGGATAGGGCTGGTGTGTGGATCTACTTGGTCAAAATCAAAACTGGTTCTTGCCAGGTGACGGGCTCTTCTTTCAACATCTCTTGTTTTGAATTCAGAGCCGCTCTCACCTTAGAAACACTATTATGAAGGGGTGGTTAGGACCACAATAGAGCTCCAGAAAGCATTTTGAGTTATCATATTATATCAACGCATAGCTATGTATAAACTGCCAGCCTGTGACCTAAAAGCCAGCGGCAAATGGCCTAACATTCAGTGTGACCTGGAGCAAAACTTGAAAGTCAATGTCGTTTTCTACAAAAATGGAGTTAGTAACATTGACCACCTGAGGTCATTGAGAAGATTAAGTAAGCTGCTTGGATGAGAATGCCTAGTCCAGTGCGAGGTGGGGGTACTTAGGATATACTCCCTTCCTCCGCTGCATCTTCTGAGAATTCTTAAGGTCCTGGGATGTTAGAAATAATCTTAACTTTAGTTATTTGAGAGTTTCTTAAATCATCCACAAAAGTCAGCATTAAGAACCAAATTTTGTGCTTGAACTAATTTTCTGTAAGTAATTCTTGCAAGCACCTAGCACCAACTGACTTATCACTGAGCTCATCCCAGAGAGTTTGCAAATCTCCATTTATAAAATGAATAGCTTGCTACTAACTTATTTTGGAAAGGAATGCCATTTGCCTTCAAATAAATATATTGTGAATAATAGCTTTATTTCCATTTCCATCTTTCTGCAACCTTCTAACAGAAAGAAAAAGTGCTAACTTGTTACCTATCTATTATAGATGTTGGGTGGAACTGGGAAGAACACCTGCTCCAGGTTTTACTAGCTCTGTGATCTTGAGCAATGTATCTAAAATCTCTGAGCCTCAATTTTCTTATGTGAGAAATTGGGGTAATCATATTTACTACAAAGTTTTGTTAAAATATTAAATTAAATTATGCATCTGCATACCTAGCCCAGATGGTAATTATTATTGTTGTTGATTTGTTACTGTCTATTCATGAGCCCTTGCTCTTTATGTTTTTTACCATAATGGACGTTATGATTACTGCCTCTATTTGGTAATTCTCCTTTGCTATTACACCAAAATTAATAGAAGTGTACAATCATAAGTGTTCAAGGTAGAGCTTTAAAACCAATACAATATCCAGCATAGAACACTGTATGCACTAAATGAATAGTTGCCGATAGTTTGAGTGAAGTCCAATGGTTAAGGCCAATCGCCCAAACAGTGCTTCAAATTCTCTTGAGAACATCATTGGCAAATGGTCATCATATCTATGTTTGGTTATCCCCAGTCTCTAGGAACTTAGAACTATCTCAATTGCATCAATAGCAGGTTTAGCAAATATGTGTGACTTGTAAAGCCACTTTTTGACTGTATACTCATGGCAGGTAGGTGTGAGTCAGGGCCCCAGAATCCTCAGCTCCAGGTAGATTACCAACAAATCAGAAACCTCTTCTAACTCTGAATGCTAGAAACCTCCATCTTACAATGAGCCATCACCAACTCTCTATACTTCTTTCTGTGGCCAGACGGAAAAGGTCTGATTGTTTCCCAGCATGAAATTGCTTCAGAGATCAGAGGGCAGCTTTCAATTTTTCAAATCCACCCTCAGTAGGAAATATTTGCAAATGCCACACACAGTTTCCAAAGATTTGGAAAAAGGGACATTTTTCATGATTTGTTCATAGAGAGGAGGGGCCTCATGGTCCCTGAGCTATTTATTAGGATAAATCACATTGGCTAAAAGGCCAGAAAATTTGGGGACCACCCAGAAAAACGACACTTCCCCAGCTCTACCATATCATCACTAATTGGATATTCTAACACTTTCTGCCACATTTTATAAAAATGTTTCAAGACCAAGTGATAGAGTGTTCAAACAAGTTTGTCTTCCAATGCTCACTCTGGGAAGTACCTCCAACAAAATAGCAAAGGATTTTTCTCTTCTCTAGCCCTGAGTTGCTAATTTTCTCTTTTTAAATGGGAAGTGAGGTTTTTCTGGACTTAAGAATCATGGAACCATTTGAAATAGCCATGGCTCAGGGTTTAAGTGTCAAATCCAGAGGGTTTCACTGGAATCCCTTTGGGATTAAACACCTCCCCCTGAGAGGTATAAAATTCCAAAGGTTGTGTTTTATGGCTTTCCTTCCTTCAAAAAAAAAGGTGGCACAAAATCATGAGCTTGGACTTTTTCAGAATGGAAAAAAATGATAATTCCTGTAAAAGAAATCTTATTTACCCAGAAAGAAATCATATTTACTCAATTCTGCTAAAACACAAAAGCCCTTTTATGAAATTGCTAAGAGAAAAAAAAATGCAAGGTGCCAAAGAGTTTGGTCTACAGCCACCCCTCTTCTCCTGCTGTGGAGCAGCCTTCTTGCCTCCAAAAGAGAAATCATCAGTTGCAGTCATTGCGTCACCCTCTGCTGAGCTCTTTAAGAAGACAGCCAGTGGTTAGAGCCACTTTTCACAGCCACCCAAAGCACTTCCAACCCAGAAATGTGGGCCATGGGCCTGCAAAGATGCTACATTCATTTCCTATGGATGCTGGAATAAATTAGCACAAACTTAGTGGCTTAACACAGTACACTGATGCTGTGCATTCTGGAGGTCAGAGATAGGCAAGGGGTCTCACAGGGTAAAAATCGAGGTGTTGGTAGAGCTGCATTCCTTCTGGAGGCTCTAAGGAAGAATCCATCTCCTTGCCTTTCCCATCTTCTGGAGGCCTCCTGCATTGTCAGCTTTTGGTCTCTTTCTTCAGCTTCAAAGCCAGCACTGCAGTGTCTTCAAATCTCTCTCTCTCCAACCCCCTTCTTCCACTTGCATGATTACTTTGGGTCTACCCAGATGATCCAGAGTAATCTTTCATCTCAAGATCCTTAACTTAATCACAAGACCCTCAACTTAATGACATCTACAATGTCCTCTTTACCAGGTAAGGTAACATATTCACAGGTTTTAGGGATTAGGGTGTGGGTATCTTTAGGAGCCCAGTATGCTGCCTTGTCCCAGACGCTAAAGCAAAATTAAAAGCTGGACTTAGATCCAGGAAATGAGGAGGGCAAATGAAGGGGAGGGTCCTTGACTTTGGCCCACTTTTTGCCATGCCCATTACTTTTTCCTCCCGAATTCTAAGGGAAGAAAGACAGAGCAGTTCCATTCGTAAGATACGAGACTGAGACTCAGAGGGTTTGTGTGGTATTTCCAAGACTCACACAGCTATTCAGAGATCAAAACCCGAGCTCTTTCCATAGTGCCATGCCACCGCTTCACCACAAGTATCAGATGGCAGATGTGTTTTTGCGAGGTTTTATGATTCGGAATCAGGGCTGTGCACAAATATTAACTTACAGTTGGTGACTTCTTAAAGCCAGGGGCTGAAATTTTTTGATGTTATTCCTCAAAGGTGAGACCTACTTCGTGAAATAGCATTCCTCTTTAGTGGGAAGTGAGTGAAAACATTCCTGTATTTTTGGCTGAGCCAAAAGAAATGCTGTTTTCAAAGAGAGTACTTTTTACCTGTGAATACTAGATTACATTTCAGTGCTTTAGAGGAGGTTTTTAAAGGAGTATCCAAAAAAATCAAAAAGGTAAAACATTTTCTATATGGAAAATTATTTTAATTTTTTAAAAAAAAATAGGTTAGTCAGAGGTGAAAGAAGCAGTGTAGAATAAAATAACTGGTGTTCTATTCCCTTGCCTTGTATTTCTGAGCCAAATTGTATTGAGTTTTAACAGAAAGAGACTTGGCGCTTTCACAACATTTGGAAGGAGAGATGGATCTCATAGAAATGCTGCAAGAAGAAATCATGCTTTGGGACTCCTGGCCAGAAGGAGCAGCCCTCTCCATCTACCCCAAATTAGGCTAAGAGCTTTTCTTTGAAATCAAATGTTCCTTTGAAATTCTGAATTATTAGAGTAACTCAGATTACATAGTTAGAATTCTGAGTAAGGCCGACAATAGCTTTAGTCTTTTCATTTTAAAAAATCCCCCCTTTTTCTATCATACAGTATGGTCTACTGGGTTCTGGGAAGAGGCATGATGGACAGGTTTTTATAAAGACTTATTTTCCTTTAAAAGCATTACATTTTGTTGCAATGCCAAATTCAGACGTGAGCATCTGAGAAAGGAATCTCACTTCTGAAAATTGCCGATTTTACGAATAAGTCAATAACTCACTGATTTCCATAAGAAGGCTGAAAGCTTAATTACCACCTGGCCCAGATGCTAAGTTAACCAGAATATTCAGCTTCTTCCAGGGCCAAATACAAATCTCGGAAATAAATGAGGACATCTTTTTTAGGTGAACTGTTTTAGTTTAGAATAAACATAAGCATCAGGAAGATTAAGTCTGAGGGGATTATGTACAATCTACAATGGGAAGAGAGAGGAGAAATAAACATCTTTATTATATTAAGATTCTAAATGCCCTTATCATTTATGTGATCCTCACAATCATGCTTTGAGGGAATAAGAATCCTTTCAACAGTAATAACTCTTCTTTCAGTTAAAGAAACTGAGGTTCAGAAAGTTTATGCAACTTTTTCAAGGATACCTTGTTAGGAAATAGTAAATGTTGGGTTAACCCAAGTCTTTCAGACACAACAGTCAATGTTTTCCATTGACCCCAATATAAGTATATATTCCCTACCCTGGACAAAGAGTTGTGAGTTTACAATCCAGGACGTATTCAGAGCTTCCACCAAGCTTTTTATACTTGTACACTGAAAGATTCCATTTGGATTAGAAACATTTCCAGACTGGGCACCCAGGCGACAATGCTGATGATGTACCAGGCACAGCTCACATTATCAAAGGCTCAGTGTTCAGCTGGCAGGTAAATCGCTGAAACTCTCCAGTCTCAGGTGGCTTTTTCACACAGAACCCATGACTTCTCCAGCACTCTCAATGCTCTGTCTGCAGGATTCGAACCAATATGTTGAGCGCATTAACTTATAGATCATTTTAGTCTGGAGCTGAGGGTCCATCTTTGTGTACGCTGATAAAAACAAGAGAAAGATTTTCCGCGGAGAGAAAAGTAGAGCCCAGGGTCAGAAACCAGGAATATGCTGTCCTTTGTTTCCCATCTGCAGAGATCATTGATATCCCTTACCACATACTGCATATTAAATTATTATACATTGGTATTATATTAAGGTACATAAACAAGCAATTTATATATATTTGTGTGTAGATATTCTTTTTAATAAACTCCCATTTATATAAACTCCTCAAACTATATTTATTTAACAAACTGTTCTAATTTTCTAAAACTGCTCAGAGCAGATACTTTAAAATGGGTTTGCTTTTTAATGGTGGGAATTGATTAGCTTGCAGGCTTACAGTTTTGAGTCTGAGAAAAATGTCCAAATCAAGGCATCATCAAGTGGTGCTTTCTCCCTGAAGATGGGCTGCTGGTCATCCTGGACTCCTCTGTCACATAGCAAGGCACATGGTGACGTCTGCTGGTCTCTCCCTTCTTTTCCAGGTTTCATTGCTTTCAGCTTCTTCAGTGGTTTTCTCTCTCTGTCTGAATTTCATTCTCTTATAAAGGACTCCAGTAAGAGGATTTAGACCCTGAATGATGTGGGTCACATCTTCAGTTAAGATTCTACCCACCAAAAGATCGTACTTACACCGGGTCCACACCCACAGGAGTGGATTAACTTGAAGAACATGCTTTTCTGGGGTCCATACAAGTTCAAATCATCAGACTAACCTTTATAGAGGCTGGCTAGCGTGAATGTCTGTTCCTCCCACAAAATATGCTGGAGGATACTAACTCTGCTGTCATGGGTGTTTTATTTAAAATGTTCTCTGAGATGTGACTACTTAACACCTATTTCATGGAATTGTTATAAAAATTAAATAGCACAATGTATTTGAGTTAAATTTTGCTTGCTGATTACCACTTACTCTTTCTGACTCAAGTCAAACATCACCTCTTTCCCTAAGTTTCCCTGTCCCTGCCAAACTGGACCAGGCACCATTTTCCTGTGTCTGTCTCCTCATTTCATATATCATGTCATGCTATGTCATTAGACTGTGAGCTCCTTGAAAGAAGAATAATGGGTCATTAATCTCCAGATCCTCAGCAGCCATCACGGTGCCTGGCACACAGTCAGTATTAAATGAGCGTATGTAAAAACAGAACGCACAACATAATATTAATGCTGCCTTATTTTATGTTCAGAAAGCACTAAAAATTCACTGAGCATTAACAATAAAAAAAAGTTTTAGTTACTTGAAATTATGGAAGGTTTTAACATGATTAAAACAGTGGGTGTGAAGAATCTTACATTTCACTTTTATAATAACTTGTTATTTTTGAAATCCACAGCTTGGATAGTAAAAAAAAAAAAAAAAAAGTGAAAGAGTTTCAGTACCAGTATTTTCCATGCTCTACCACAATATTGCCTAATGCAGAATTCATTTCAGATGACTCTCTTTTTCAAGAGTTTCCATGACCTAAAAAAGAAAAATGTGAAGGTCATTTTTCCCTATTGTCACTGCTTACTAGTCTTAGGGAAACATTAAACATTACTTTTGGAAACCCAAATGGGAAGTTTTGACCCATGAAGGCAGTGTTCCCTGTCCAGGAGAACTGACTCCAGCTGAGGCCCATGGCTGTATGCAAATTAGCAGCCCAAGCCCTGGAATACTCTCAGCAAGGCGGCAGCTCTGGGCATGCCCCCGTAAGAACCTCCATCTTTTCATTGAAAGATCAACGCCACCCTTTATGATATACCTATTGACTTTTTCTTTCCTCACAAAAGCATTCGGAATTATCCAAAGGAGTCTGATTGTCTCAAAGACTAGAGCCCCACCTTACTTTCTAGAAAGTTCTATAGACTCATTCTTTTTTTTTTTTTTTTTAATTTAAGTATATCATTCATACATGAACATATATAAACAATAAGTGTATAATAATCATTGTGAACTTACAAAACAAACATGCATATCATCATACAGGGCTCCCATACATCAGCTACCACCACCACCTTGCATCATTGTGAAACATTTGTTGTAAATATCGACTCATTCTTAATAAATCAGGTAATGGACACACTCAGAATATAGTAAGTTTAGTATTTTTTCTATTTACAAATGTATGAACATGCATTCATGGACAAGTGTCTGCCATTCAATAATGAGGAAACATACCAGTTGCATTCATTGGGGAATTTTTCAGCCTCATAGAGCTGAAGGCAGTGATTCCCAACCTTAGCTGTATATTGGTGTCAACTGGAGAGATTTAAAAAACATTGAGATTCTAGCCTAATTGTTCTGGGGACTGGCTGGGGCATCAGACTTTTAAAAGTCCCCCAGGTATTTCTAACCTGCAGGCAAGTTTGAGAACTAGGAATCTGAGGTCTGCAGCTGAGGTTCTCATTCCTGGATGTGCTTTAGAATCTGGGGAACTTTGGGAACATCTTGATCCTGGCTCCCTTCTCCAAAATCAATGCTTCTTAAGCTTTAGTGTACAGCAGAGTCAGCTAGAGGGCTTTCTCGTGCAGGGATTGCTGGTCCACCCCCAGGGTTTCTGATTCAGTAGATCTAGAGTGGGGCCTGAAGTTGGCATTGCTAACAAGCTTCCTTGTGGTGCTGTTGCTACTGATCCAAGGACCTACTTTGAGAACTGCTGCCTACACATGATTTATGTGGATCAGGAAACGGTATTTCTGGACTGAAAAAGATCTGAAATCCACACCTAAGTGTTATCTACTAGCCATTTCCATGTCACTGTAATGGAGAATCACCTGACCCCAAGTTGAAGTTTCTTATAACCCTTCACCCGTGGATTTCCACAGCAATATGGTAAAGTGGACAGAACACAGACAAACTTACTGTCAACTCCTTATTCACTGGTGATGTGAGCACATCACTCAGTTATCACTCAGGGCTCAACTCATCTCTGATTTCCCAAGACTGTTCTAGTTTTAGCAATCAAAGACCCACATCCTGGAAAAATCTCTCAGTTTCAGGCAAATCCTTATGATTGGTCACCCTAGGCATCCTCCATTCTTTAAACGGCGGTAAGGAAAACCATGATGACCGTGAAGGGTCCTTTCAAAGCATTTGACATAGTGCATGTAAACTGTCTTGCAGAGAGGCATGGAGGGAAACACCATGCTTAGTCACCAGCCAAGTGCAGATAACGCAAGGCCATTGGTTTAGCATTCCTTTCAATGTGCAGTCTCAGCTGCACACTGAAATCACCAGGGTAGATTTGAAACCCCAATACTCAAGTCACACCCCAGGCCACTAAATCAGAATCTGGTGTCTCAACCTACACACGAGTATTTTTAAAGGCTCCCAGGTGATTTCATTGTGCTGCCAAAGTTGAGAACCTACTCGATGCAGTGCTGTTCAACCAGACCCAGGAACTTGTGGGACATGCAAATTCTCACTGCTCCCCTTCCCTGCTGCTAGACTTAGAATCCTTTGGGGTGAGGCCTGGAAATCAGTGTTGTATCAAGCTCTCCCATGCGTACTAAAGTTCACATGTTGAGTAGCACTGATATGGTATTTCCTCATCGCTTTATTAATGTAATTACAATTTTTGATTTGATAAAGTTATACTTTTTAAGCAGCCCTAGAATAAGCCTTATATTTTATGGGGTTCTATTCTTTTAATATAATATTAGATTCTACTTGAATGAATTTTACTGAGCATTTTTGCTGATTTTAACTTACAGTTCTGAGTTTGTGCACTTTTCCCCAGGTCCTAATGTCAGTGATATTCTAGCTTGGTAAAATTAAATAGAAAACTTTTCTTCCTCGTTTATGTTTTGTACCAGTTTATGTAGCTTTGAAATTATTCCTTGAAAATTTGAAATGCACTGGTAAAAACATATGTGGCTCAGGGGTGGATGTGGCTCAAATGGTTGGGCATCTCTCCGCCATATGGAGGGACCTAAGTTTGATCCCTGGGACCTCCCGGTAAAAATTAAAAAAAAAAAAAAATAGATAGATAGATAGATAGATAGATAGATAGATAGATAGAAGGCACACGAGCCTCTAGGCTTTGTGTGCTGGGGTGCCGCCAGGCCCTGCCGACCCATGCAGCAGGATGATGACGTAACAGGAGAGAGATGCAGGGGACAGCCAAGACAAGACATGCCAAAAGCCAGGAACCGAGGTGGTACAGGTGGCAGAATGCCTTTCTCCCATATCAGAGGTCCCCAGAATCGAATCCTGGTGAAGACTGGAGGAGAAGGATGAGAAGAGAGGGCAAGAAACAGACACAGGTAATTGCCCAGTGAATGGACACAAAAACAGCAACAACAACAACAAAAAAACGGGGAGGGGGCTAAAATGGATAAAGTAAATAAATCTTAAAAAAAAATGTATATGTGTGTGTGTGTGTGTGTGTGGCTTTGTCACCATTCTTAGAAATAGATCTACCACAACTTTTTTGTATAGTTTTTGGTCCATAAATATTTATTCCTTCTAATGTTATTGATGGGCATTTATATTAGCTAGAATATCACTTTGAAATGGCTTCTTAAAGATATTGGCCTAGATATAGAGTATTTTTTAATTTTTTAAAATTCCTTCAATTACTGTGCATACTTCTTTTTCCAACTTCTAGAACTGAAAGCTTAGTACATTAATTTATATTCTTCATTATTTAATATTTAAATATTTCTGTATATGAATTTTCCTCTGAGAACAACTTTGGCTGATGTCCTAAATTTTGGACAGTTCTATTACAATGAATTTGTTTTTTTGATGGCACTGTGATAATCAATTTTTAAATAGTTTTTGAGCAATGAAAAATAAGATATTGCTCTTTCACTGCACAGAAATTATATATATGTGTACATATGCATATTAGAGATATCTACTTATAAGTAGTAAATAATGCAGAGAGTATATTCTCGTATTTACTTTGTGCTTTATTAGTTTGAGAGTTTGAAAATACTTAAGCTGTAAGAAACATAAACTTACCCTCTTTTTAAAAAATTAGTACCTGATATATTTCTTTGGCTACATTGTGAAAACATTTGCATTTTAAAATTTTATACTGCATCTGCCAGGCATGTTGAAAATGAACATTTTATTTTTTCTTTATTTTTAAATTTTTTTTTTCAAAATTTATGCATGCTAACTGTAGAAAATTTTAGAACTCTGAAAGACAAATGTAAGAAATTTTGAAACACCCATTGATACTGTAACCATTTGGAATAATTTCTATATATTTTTTGCAGCCTGGTTCCTTTCCATTTAACAATGTATTGGGTACAGTTTAAGATATTAAATAAATTTCTATCACATAATTGTAATGACTTCAGATAATTTCATGTTACAGATATTTTCATTTTATTTAACTCCTAATAATCATAAGTATAGTTTTTAATTTTTGATATTCTAAATAATTCCTCAATGAATATTCATATTTACTCATGTCTGAGTACATACATGATTGTGTACTTAAAAGAACTATCTATAATGGAACATTACTGTTAATCAATATGAAATATATCGATAAATTACTCTACTGCAATGCGTTTGTTTTAGCTATGTTTCTTTTCAACAGCAAAGAGTTGCATTTTTATAGGGATGCAAATTGAAAGACATTTTTTTAGGGAGTGTATTAATCAGCCAAAAGGGGTGCTGTACCACAAATCTGTTGGCTTTTATAAAGGATATTTATTTGGGGTAGAAGCTTACAGTTACAAGCCCTAAAGAATCCAACTCAAGGTACCATAAGAGGTATTTTCTCACCCAAAGTCTTTTGCCTGGTGTTGATGCAAGATGGTGGGTGATGTCTGCGAGGGTTCAGCCTTCCTCTTCCTTCTTAAGGCTCTGTGGGTCCAGCTTCTTCTGATCTCAGCTGTAGGCTGGCATAGGGCTTGTCTCTCTTCCTGGGGTTTGTTTCTTTCCAGGATCAGCTACTCTGGTCTCTTCACATGGTCAGCTATAAACTATCAGGTGAATGGTTCAACTCTTTTCCGAGAGCTGCAAGATCCTCTTCCGTGTCTATGGAGCTTTCTCTTTTCCTCTGTGTTCTTCTTCTCTGTGTGTCTACTTCTCTTGCCTTCTTGGCAAGAGATTATCCCTTTATTTACCCCACCAATCAAAGCCCTAATCTTAACATAATTTAATCAAAGTTATCTCAGCTGAATGTAATACAATCAAAAGGTATCATGCCCAGAGAAACAGACCAGTTTACAAAACATAATATCTCTTTTTGGAATTCATAAATAATATCAAACTGCCACAGGGAGTAAACTAATTTTGTATGGATTGTTCTAACTAGCATTTTTTTTTTCATTTTTTGTTATTGTTTTCTAGTTTTTTTGTGTGTTTTGTTTTCATTTTTTGCCTTTTGCCTTTTGCTTCCTTTCCTTTGGAGTTCTCTGTCATTTGCTAACTAGACCCTGAGTCCTTTTATCCCCTAATAATTCAAAGGATATTGAATTGTTATTTCAAGTATTTATACACTTAGCTGATCTTCATTTCCCTGATTTCTAGATATGTTTAAAAAATTCAGTAATCGTCAATTCTCCATGTAAGATTTAAAAAATAACCTACACTCACTGTTCTTGCCCCTTTGTCCAAATAATTTCCAGGATGTTTCTGGAAATTATGGGATTTGGAACTAGATACTTATGTTACATTTTCATTTACATTATTTATTTTATATTTGTTTATCTATGAGTATGTTTGTTTTGTAATCATATTTCATTATAATTCTATCTTTCTCTACTCTGCACTCTTAAGTACTTTGTATAATTAATCTTTCTGATAGCTGGGGTATTTTTTAAAGAAATGCTATATGAATGGCCTATTTTCTGAACGTTATATATCGACATGTTTTTCTGCTGCTGCTGAAAATGAATGATGGTTTTAAGAGTGTCGGTTCCTCAATAACAACCCTTTCTCCTCAAAACTGTAGACAGTCCTCTTGTATTTTCTCATGAATAATATTTTGGAAAACTTTGAATTCTGCTAGCTGCTTTACATGCCAATTTGTTTTCCATTAAAAAATCATGTAAAAATATGTTTCATCCTCCAAATGGTATCCTTTTTGTAGTTGATTTTCACCAGGTTTTATTTCGGTAATGGACTGTACTAATCCACAGGCTCAGGTTTTTCATCATCTCTCTTTAGAAATCCCACAACTCTTTGTATCTCCTTCAGTAAACACGTGTTTACTGTAGTACATTATAAGCAGATCTTGCTCCTCATCCAGAATTGGAGCTATATAAGAACCTATGACAATTTTTCATCTCTTAAGGTTGGTATCTTAAAATGAATCTCTTGTAAACTTTTTAGCAATATAATGCTGGGCTGAATGGGCCTTGGGTAAGGTTCAGTGGAGCCTCCATCCTTAAGAAAATTCTCCAGCTCGCCTATCTACAGCCTACGCGGGCAGCGCTAAATGCAGCACCTCAGCTGACTGATGCCCCAGTGAGTCTTAGGAGCAAGAAGCCTCCTGCCCTAGTCTCCTAGTATCCTCAGAAGCATTTGGGGTTGATGATTGAAAAGTTTCCTAACTAAGCCGCACCATCAAACTGATGAATCAGAATAACTTGGGAGTGTGGCCCAGGAATCTGTATATATACATGTATGTATGTATGTATTATACACACACACACACACACACACACACCAGATAAATCTCTTACACATAGAAGTTTGAGATTCTCTGATTTCATTTTTTTTTTCTGGCAGGATATATGAAGATCACATGGAGGAATTAAAGATAACTCCTTGCAGTAGCATGAGTAGCAATTTCAGTGGTTGTGTTGTGCTCTGGTTACTTATCTGAATTAAAATTAGACTGCTATTTGGGGGATAGCTGAATGGAAACTCTGAGCACTCTGTTTTATTTAGTGGCTTTAGAGATTTTCTGTGTCTTCTTAATGAACTCTCTATGAATGACCTCAGTCCTGGGGAGAATTAGGCTGGTTCAAACCAACCACTTTCCTTACTTATCCTGAAGACTAAGTAATTATTAGAGCAGACATTAAACCATAGCCACCACTAGCTATACCAATGACTCATCTCAGGTTATAATTAGAGGAAGCAAAAGCCTGAGGGAGGGCAGGGATGGGCGCAGGGCAGTTAGCTGGAGGAGGAAAGCTTCAGGTCTTCCCCCAGAGGGATGACAGGCACTCTTAGGGTCGACAGTGACCAAAGTCCACGGGCCATCTCTGGTATCCATCATATGCCTATTGGACCCTGAAGTCTCTGAATGTCTATGCCTTAGAAAGACAAATAGACTCAATGAAATAAACCAGGTACAAAAGGGCAAATATTATATGGCTCCACTTATATGAAATATCTAGAAAAAGCAAATTCATAGGGAGAGAAAGTAGATTAGAGGTTACAAGGGGGCAAAGAAGGGGGAAATTCAGGACTTATTGCTTAATGGGTGCAGAGTTTCTGTTTAGGGCCATGAAAAACTTTTGGTAAATAGATGGTGGTGATAGTAACACAACATTGTGAAATGTAACTAATATTGCTGAAGTGTACACTTGAAAATGGTTAAAATGGGAAATTTTGTGTTAAGTAATGCTACCTCAATAAAATAAATAAATAAAGATAGACTCAGAACACCGGCTGGATCTTGTGGTATATCCTAGGGCCAGATGCTCAAGAACTGGATATCCAAGAGTGCCTGTGAGTAGCATTAAAAGGGTAAAAGTTATTCAGCCAAGTTTACTAGTTTTTGAGAAGAATAAAGAAGGATAGATTATTTTTGGAGCTAGGGGTGATCCTAGGATAAGAGACCCCCATATCTAGCAAGAAGAATTATGAAACCAGAAAGTGGGCAGTCTGAGTCCCAAGACAGTTTGCTTTGAATCATTTTTACTTATCAACTCCATGCAAGGGGGGAGAGGGAAGAATTGCAAAGGAGGAAATCTTGGAAGACCCTTAGCAAAGCTCCAGGCTTTCCATGTCTGAACCCTGCTCACTTCTCTGCCTCAGCAAGTACCCCTCTCTCCCTACAGGCTCTCTCCTACAGCCAAGTAGCCTAAAGTTCCTGAACGCACCAAGCTCCCTCAAGCACTAGACTGTTTGCTGCCGCCATTCCCAGAGCCTGGAGTATTTTGCATTCAGCCCACTTCCCTATGTTCATTCACACTCTACCTGCAGCCAAGATAACACTATCCTGGAGAGGCTAAGCCTGAGCCCAAGCCAGGACATGTCCTCATCTCACAGTGCCTTTCATAGCACTGGTTATAATTTTCCTCCGTGCCACCAAAATCAGATGCAACTTTGCTTTTGTGTCTGTTCCTACTTGATTAATAACTAGCCCTCTCAACAGTCTGTAAGTGTGCTGAGGACAGAATCCAAGCACTCAGCTTTCGTTTACCCTTGTCTCTACCCAGCTTAGAAGGGTAACTCCATCCATCATTGATGGAATGAGTGAATGGACTCTACCATCCTGTTTGGTCAATGCCAGTCTCACTAATATAAAAGGACATGACATCTAATTTTTCAAAGAATTCACTTCCATATGTGTTTGTGAGACCCAACAAAGATTTTGGTTTGTATCAAGGGGTAAAATCCAGTTCTTATTTTAGTCAAGAGGATTTCCTATCTACAAACACTATTCTTGTTTTGAAAAAATTCCCTGTCATCCACAGGGAAATGCAGTGGGAACAATGCATTCCCCACATGAGGTCTCCTAGAGCCTCAGTGGGAAAAGGGCCTGGGCCTCTCAAGGGCAATGTCTTCAGGAAGGTGTCCAGGGAATGGCATAAACACAGAGCCATCAGGGTGAGGTCGAACCCCAAAGCACAGGGCCTTCCTTTGAAAACCAGTCTTTGTAAACTTGTGTCAACTGCTCCCTGACCCAGAATCACCCAGTCAAACAAACCAGGGATTACCCATGAACGCACACCAAACCAAACCTGCCAGGTCTCTTCTAATCCTCAAGAGAGTCTCTACCTGTTCACACTCATGTGGGCTCTGATAAAATGGCAGTGAAAAAGCCTCCCTTCCAAGACTCTCAGGATGAAGAGATTAGTACAGTTTTCCTTTTCAAAATGACATTTTCCAAACCATATGAGCAAAGTTTCCTTTGCAGCAGCCCATTGAATTGCAAACAAAACCGACTCATGGTCCATGTCACCCATAAGCTATTCTAACCTCAAATACTTGCCCCAGAAAGCATGGTTGGACAAATTTGAAATCCCTAAACCTGGATTAAGCCTGTAAGCTTCAATTGACTTCAGTTCAAGCCCAGCTCCCTAGTTTTATCATGTATGACATTACATCACTGAATTGCAATGAAACATATAATCAAAAAGCCAGACTCCACTTTCCTCTGGGGCTTTGGAAGAGCAATTCCTTTTTAAGGGTAAAAATGCGAGACATGACCATGTTCTTTATGTTGTCAGTCAGGGATCAACTCCAACGTTCATCCTATTAAACAGAGGTTGCCATGTAATCAAGCTGATGCCTGGTCTGTTGACTTATCCCCTAACACCCAAATAACTACTTAGGCAGGGTCACTTTGTGGGAAACATACTGGATGAACCTCCCCCAGTCTTCTCTTACTTGACCTCTTTGGAAAGTTCAGGCAGGAATCCACAGACTTTGAGGAGATCAAGTTCCAGGGACTATAAGCTAGATGAAGTGTCAGAGGTTGGTAACATAAGAGCCCAGGACACCAGACAAATAGGGAATAATCTTCGGGACAGATAATTTGGGAACAGAGTATGAGGCTCAGACTAGAGGATGGATCTAGAGGAACTTGAGTGCACAGCATAGCAGAACTGAAGTTGGGGGACACAGAATGAGACTGTAATTGGGTCAGAAGCAGATGGTCTCAAGAAAGAGGTGAACCACAACAGACCCAGAGAGACCCACAAACATTCTAATGGTGAGTCTGAGCCAACTCCTTCCAGACTCCAAGCTCAGGCCAGAGTAGATATGTGCCTGGGCAGGTCTGAGGCCACAGGTCCAAGCATGAAGACTCATGTACAAGGAGGAGAGGACTCTGGGGCAGGGAGCCAAGCTCCCACAAGCTCAGGCAGCAATTGCTCCCTTCCTCCAAATGAATGTCTTAACAGCCAGGCAAAATCCTGTCATCCCAAATCATCCTTCATGATTCACAAGGAGAGACAATGTTTTAAAGCTCTTGTGTGAGAAGAATGTTTTAAAATATGCAAATCATTCCACTTGCAAACAGTTAATAATTTATAATAATCTTTATTTGCTAATATTTTGAATATTATGAACTGCATCATCCTGTGAAGAATACTGATATGCTTCTCTAAGAACTGTAGATGTATTCAGCTTGGAGTTTTATTTTACTTCTCAGAAAAGAGCAACTCCATTAAAAGATGAGAAAACAGGCTGTTACATCTCCTACTTTTTCACACCACGTGGAGCTGGGAAAGGTTTTTCCATCTATGAGTCTGGTTTACTCTAGGTCAACAATTAAAGGCATATGTAATTTAGGCCAGACACTGTGGGGCTTCTAGCACCACAAGGCTGGAACAGAACCAGTTCTCCAGGTGACTCAGGTAAATCATGGCCCACTGGCTTGGGCAAGCAATTGCCAGACATCTATGCCTTCCTCCTCCTTAAAGCTTAACTCCGTGTAGCAAGGATTTTGATTATCCCTATTTAACACCTAAGGAAGCAGAAGCACAGAGGGCTCAAGTGACTTTCCAGGAGCACTACTAGGGGGTGTATTAGCTTCCTTCTGCTGCTGTAACAAATGACCACAAACTTAGTGGCTTAAAACAAAACAAATTTATTATCCTACAGCTCTGAAGGTCAAAAGTCTGACCTATGGCCCAACTCTAGAGAATGCCACATGCTTTGGCTCATGGCTTCCTTCCTCTATCTTTAAAACCAGAACATAGCATTTCCCTGATCCCGCTTCCATCAGCATATCTTTTTCTTTGACTACATCTGCCCCCTCCCACTTTCACTTTCAAGCACATATTTGATTCCATTGGGCCCACCTGGATAATCCAGGGTTCTCTCCCCACTCAAAGCTCCCTAATTAGCAACCTGAATTCCATCTGCAAACTTGATTCTCCTTTGCCAGGTAACCTAACTTATCCACAGGTACCTGAGAATAGGATGTGGGCATCTTTGCAGGTCCAGTATTCTGCCTAACACAGTGGGGCAGGTAGGATCTGAACCTAAGCAATTGGCTCCAGAGTCCAGGCTCTTAACAGAAAAAAAATACCAATTGCTTGGCATGTGACCAGTTTACCCAGCTTCAGTATTATCCCATGTAATTTTTACAAGGTAAATCTAAATGAAAAGTTACCATCTAAGCAAAGGTATTTATCTCACTGCCTTTTTCCAATGAATCCCTTTTCGGTTCAGTGGAGTTGACCATATCGAAGTAACCAATGGCATTTAAAATGAAAATTCTTAGACTCTGACACCCCCCATTTCTACCCTAATCTCTCTCTCTCTCTTTCTCCCCCTCTCTCTCTCCCCCCTCCTCCCCCTCTCTCTCCCTCTCTCTCTTTCACACACATACATATCAATCACAACACGTGTGTACATGTCCAGTTTCTCCTCCAATATTCTTCTACATTTCAAGTAATCAGATATCCACCCACACAGTTTCTCACTTACAGAAAACCTATCGTCATCCTTGATTATTTTTCCCTCTCTTGTTTACTCCCACATTCAACCCTTCAACAGATCCTATCAGCCTTATATTCAAAACACCTCTCTGTCCACTTCTTCTCCCTGCCCACCATGACAACCCAGATCCAGCCGACATCATCTCTCACCAGATCATCTGCCCCAGCTCCTATCTTATCTTCTGCTCCACACTAGTCCTTCTGCAGTCTGTTCTCCACATGGCACTTATCATGAAATGATTTAACACCAGTAGATCATACATTCCTGCTTGAAGCCCTTCACTGGCTCCACACACCTTTCAGGAAAAAGACCCTGATTGTTGTCCAAAGAGGCCTGAAGGATGTGATCCCTGTTGACCCTGCCCTCTTTATATGGACTGTCACACCCCTTTGCTCACTATTTTCATGACATCCTGGCTTCTTACCATTCTTCGGTGCACCCCAATCTTGTCCCCCCCTAGGACTTCACATTTGCTGCTTTCTCTACCTGGAACATATGCTCTTCACTTGGCTAACTCAACATTTCATACATTTCAGTCTCCATCTAAATGACCTTTCCTTAGATAAATCTTTCCTGACAACAAACTGGAAATTGAACCCCTTCTGTACTCACACACAACACACACACACACACACACACACACACCTCTGATAGCACCTTCTGTTTAATTGTGCCTATGAAAAAATATTGTTTAACTATATAAACATATCAAATGTAGTTATCAGCATGACTATTCTTCTAATGACATACCCTCTCCACTAGAAAGTAAGGTCTTTGAGGGTAAGGACCATGCTTGTCTTTCCCTCACTACTGAATTCCTACACCTAGAACCTGCCACATGGGTACTCACTAAACACATGCTGAGCAAGTGCTTTAGAAACCACAACTATCTGCTGCCACATCACCGTCATCATCATCATTATCCTTAGCCTCATCCCCACCACCACTGCTGCCATCACCACCCTTGTTTTCCATGTTTGTGGAAGTATTTTATTTTATTTTATTTTATTTTTATTGTTTTTTTAATGTGAAAGTATTTTGCAGATTGCAAAAGAAAACGCCATATTGGAATCTCATCATGACTCATCGAGGTCAGTAGAATGTGAAGTTACCATTTCACAACTATTTAAATGGAAACTCAAACAGAATGGGTGATATCCCCAAGGGATACAGTGAGGAAGAGTATGGTACAGTCCACACGTGCTGTGCCTCAAGACCCCCTACTCGGATGTGGATGCCCTAAGGTTACAGCCAGGAGAGAGCAGGAAGGGATTCCAGGGGAGGGCAGTGGGGTTCCAGAGGTCCACCACCCCCGAGGGAAGCACTGAAACAAACTTGGCTTTCGCAAAGATTTGCTTTTCCTCTTACAAATCATGATGAGGGAGAAACTTAGCTGCTTTCAGACCCCTTATGAGGCCACGAAGAGTGATTGTGGATGTTTCCTTCCTGTGATCATCCAGGGGAGGACCCTTCCATATTCAGCAGTCCACCGCAAAGGGCCAGCTAGTGTGGAAATATGGGGGCAAGGAAAGGAATGGACAGTTATCAGAGGCTGTCCATGTCACTAAGGATAAAGACAGGACCCTGGATAGAATACAGAAGGCTCTGCATATTCTGGCCCCTGCCAACTCTCCAGCCTCGAGTTATATAATATTCCCTTTTCAACTTCCTCTGTAGCCCCACGGGCCTTTCAGAACTCAATATGTGGGCTTCCTTAGTTATACACTCACCTGGAACCAGGTTCTTTTCATCTATTAGGATGATTACTTAGTTGCCTTCTGCTTCTCTCACTAGAACAGGAGTTGGCAAACCATGGCCCATGGACCAATTCTGGCCCTGCACGTGTTTTATAAATAAAGATTTATTGGAACACAAACATGCTCATTCAGTTAAGTATTGTAGATGGCTTCTTTCACATTACAACGGGCAGAGGCAAGCATATGCACCAAAGACTACACGGCCTGCAAAGCCTAATATATTCACCATCTAGCTCTTTGGAGAAATAGTTTGCCAACCCCTGTACTAGAAAATATTTTAACATATTTAAAATAACTGCATCTGTGTCTGCTTTTGCCTGCCATTTTTGTCACTGGTACCTAGCAGAGGGCCTGGTCCATGGAAGGTTCAAGAATTATATTTGGAATAATGAATGAATATGTGAAGTTGTAGCATGCTAGACAATTTCTATACAAAAATCCCATTAATCTCCCACTAAAACTGTAAAATTTAAGTGCTATTATCCCAATTCAGAAATTCAGATTCAAAGAGTTTGAGAATAGTAGTATGCATGAGGGACTGGAGAAAAAGTCAGCTTTCTCCATGCTTTATCAATCAAAATACAGGCTCATTTTAGTAACTGCTGCTTCGTAGGCACTGTTTTAGGAACTTTATATATTTTAGTTTTGTCTTTTTTGTATATATTAGACCTATCTTTCTCCCGTTTCTCCATTCTGAAAAAGCTCTTTATTTCAGCTGCTATATACAACATTGGAGAGTTTCATTCTAAAATATTGGGAGGATTCGTCAAGAAAGGGCCCAGTTCTGAGCCTGCACAATCAGTGGAAGATGATGGATGCCTACAGTAGCGTACCATAGGAAAGCATAATTAGTATACGCCAGGCACAGAAAATAATAGTGTACTACCAAACGCAGACCAATCACTGAAATGAAGAAGTATCCGGATGTATCACCAGCCTGTGATTAGGTCAGTTTAGGGCTGACCTTTGATGAGGTAAGATCAAGAGGACATATAGCATATGATTGTAGCTGTGTTTTATGGAATGTAGGGATTATATTTTACCCTAGACCTGAAAACACACGTAAACCAACCCCAGGGCTTTCTTGAACAAGGGAGGGCTCACAACCTCTCTGTGCTCCTGTCTCCCAGCCAGGGAAAAAGAGCTAAGTTTGAGTAATACAAGTGGCCTAAAATCCCGTTTCCTGGAGATCAAACCTAGAGAATATGCAGTTAATATGACCTTTTTTTTTTTTTTTTTTTTTAAAAAAAAAAAAGGATATTCAGGGACTCTCTGAATTGTATTACTCAAATGTTTCTACTTCCACAGAAATTCATATTGCAACCCATACACATGGTCAAGAGAGTGACTCAACGATGTGTTTGACTGAATTAGTTTAAACTATAATATAATTAACTTATTATTTTAGCAACTGTCATTTGCCAGGCACTGGCAGAAGCCCTAGAGAAGCAGAGAGGGAAAATATGGGCCTCGTACTCTAAGAGTATACAGTCTAGAAGGAGAGAGACAGAAAAATAAATATGATAACATATGGTAAGCTACTCTATAATAATAATAATAATTGATATAGGTTATTCAGCACTTACTCTAAGACAGAGGTTTTGTATAAATGAGCTCATTAAATAGTCTCAACAACCTTGTAACATATGTATTCATATCACCAATTCACAGGTGAGGAAACTAAGGCTGAGATAAGATAAGCAACTTCAGTACAGAGCTGGGGTGTGAACTTATATCCATCCGGCCCCAAAGCTTGTGCAGGTTGATAAAATATATAGTATTCACCATCCTGTATTACTCCACCTCCTCACCCATGATTAATTTTTCAGATATATGTATGCAGAGCAATGGGAGAACAGAGAATCTGGGGTCTAGAAAGGGAGAAAAGGGAAAGGCTTCATAAGGGGATGGGATTTGAGTCAGGCCTTACAATTCAGTAGGGATTTTCTAAGCTGTGAAAGGTGGCAGTAGAACAGTAGGGTAAAAGTTCAGAGTCAGGAAGTTTTCTGACTTTATAGGAAACAGAGATATTAGCACAGATGAAAGGCAGAGTACGTGGAAAGAAATGGAGAGAGTTGTGACCGGAGAGAGGCATCAGGACTAGTTCACCATAATCCCTGAGGCCAGCCGTATTAAAGAGTTGTGATTTCATTTCATAGGGAAGAAGATCTATTGGACTTTCTTAAGCAGGGGAATAACAATGGCCCTTAACGGTTAGAACAGACTATGCCTTCAGCACATCTATTTCCCTTGTGCCTAGTACAATGTCTGGTAGAGGGTAGCTTCTTAATAATGTCAGATAAAATATAAATAGATTTTCTTCTTAAAATAATCCACTGTACAGCAACCCAGAAGATACACTGGAAAAGATAAAGTAATGGTCAAAATACTAACAAGGAGATTGTTGGTGCAATCTAGAAGAAAGACCAGTGATAGTAAAGTTGATGTGGGAGAGACACATGAGGTGGAATTGGTGGTTCTTCGTGACAGAATGGCCTTGTGGGCAGAGAGAGTAGTTGAGAATAATGCACACAATTCCTATTTGCATGTGAGGCCTTGCTGGGGAATACAGAAGGAGAAGTAGAATTGGAGGTTTTGAGTTTGAGGGGCCTTTGGAACATTACTACACAGATTGGGGCCTGATATGGAGTGACAGAGAAGATGGTTTCAAAATGGCTGCCAAGAGGTCACTCTCTTTCACGGAAGCCTCAGAGAGTCCTTGTGGCAGTGAGGGCCTCCCCTGGTAAAAGGCAGTCCCCTGACACAACAGTCACACAGAGTGAGCCATTGTGACGACAAGACAGGAAAAAAATCCTAAACAGAGACTTCAAGGACTACATGAGCTAAAACTCAGCAGCCAGAATCATCATAAGCATATAGTTATGCTCAGTAGGAGCTTCAGGCAAAGCCAGGGCAAATTTCTTAGCCTTTTCCTGTGGAAAATTTATGAAGCCCAGATTGGGGGAAATGTTCTGAAAGTTTTAAGGCTGGCATTTTAAGTTGGAATGACTTCTCGAAGTAGCACATAACGGCACAATTCAATAAGTCTGACCATTGTGGAAAAATGCCATGTGCCAACAGCGATTTTCCATAATTTTGTTCAGAAAATCTGAAAGAAATGCAGAAAATGGATTTGCAGCCCTGGCAGCAGGCAGAGAAACAGTAGCAGAGGGCTGCAGGCCAGTAATTGATGTTTCAAATATCACTGAGTGCTTTGCCTGTAATTTCAGGGGAGAATGATAATAATTAAAAGCACAAACTTACAAGTCATTTCTGAGGAGGGAAAATGCTGAATGCACTTAAAGTGAAGGGGGTTTGTTGAAATGTTTAACTTTTTCCAGAGAGCTTTCAGATATGCAATGATTAGTTTTATGTTCACAGAGTGACTTTCTCTCAAAATGTTCCAAAGTGCCACAAAATGGAATAGATTATTAACCCATGGGATTCTCTGGGAGCTCGTACAACACCCCAAATATTAGCGTATACCTGAGGGTACATGCTTTTGTCAAAAGTAGCACCTTGTGTAAAAGGATGGATATAATCCTTCCCCTTGCCCCCAATTAAGGTTGTTTTAATGGTTCGTAGCGTGTCAGATTTGGGATTTGGCTCTGAGACAGATCTGAGCTCGAGTCCACATTCTACCCTTATTAGCTGTGTGATCTTAGGCAAATCACTAGGCTTCTCTGAACCTCTGTTTCTTTATCTGACAAATGGGTATAATCATAGTACTTACCTCTCATAAAATAAGTGTTGAGGATTATCTGAGATAGCACACAATAAGCACTGCTCCTCTCATGTTATTGGCGTTCAATAAATATTAACTATTATTAATACTGTTGCTGCTTAAATGCCCAGAGCACAGTGTTTCGATATATTTGTTTATCTTTGATGACAGAATGTAATTTCCTCAACTACCATTTGGCTAACTCTGTGATGGTGCACAAAACAGCCAGAAGCCAGACTGGCAAAGGCCAGTACTCCTTTCTTTATAGAAATCCCTTCAGCTGCCTAGATTAAGGAACTGGGTTTTCCATATCGCTATGCCTATTATCTATGCCAAACAAGTCTCGTCACTGAGTCTGGGATGGAAGGCTGTATTTTCGCCCTAGAACTGTGCATGGTGAATAACTGATGTTCACTGGGATTAATAACACATTCACAGCTCCTGGCACACAGAAGGTACTCAATGAATATGTGGAGAACCTGTGTATGCCTGGACAGGAAAATAGCATTGTCCCTCCTAAGTGATACAGGACAGGGGACTCTGGTTCCTTACCAGCTTCTGATGACTAACATCATGCTCTGCCAACATCACCAACTGTGACATATGGTAAAATGACAATTTTGTCCGAAAAGACAGTGCTATGGTTGACGAGATGCCATGTTTAAAAGATGCAGCGAGCACAAGAAGCAGGGGCTGCCATTGCCCCAGCCCACCATCAGCACTGCTGTAAATATAGTCGTTCCGTGTTTTCTTTAGCACCATCAACCTCGTTCAGGCCTACGAGAGTGAATTGTGTTCTCCAGCCCATGTTTACTCACTTCTTTAGGTTTTCACGGACCTGACCTTACCTGTGGTATGTGATCCGAATGTGGTCTAGCAACCAGCAGGAGGTGAGAGCCAGCAGGAGATGAGAGACAAGGCTTTATTCTCAGCTCAAAATGAGGACCTTTTATGCTCTAGAAAATAATTTATACCAGATGGACACACTACATAAAAAGAGAAAAATTCCTGTTAGACCGATGGCTTTCCTCAATCAGCCTGGGAGGTGTGCTCTCTTGCCTAGCATGACTGGGACACAGAACAGGAAGTCCTGATGGAAACATGATAATGTTTCTCACCTACTCCCTAAAGGATATACTGGCAATGTGGTCCATCTGTATTCTTATGTGAGAAACACCTCTACTCAAATGCAAAACTAAACTTTCTGAAAGTACCTGTGGTATTTCTCTAAACTAACCAATCTAGTCACTGAATCTGGGGAAATGGGTTGTATTTTCTTCCTGGAACCTGAGCATCTTGAATAACTGAGGTTCACTGGGATAAATAGCAAATTAAAAGAATTTAAAGACTAGCCAAGCAGCAGTGAAATAAGAAAGACATATCAGACAATCTTGTTTATTTCAATTTGCAAGAAATAACAAATAGAATTAATTTTTTTCCAGTTGTATTTTCCATGCCAAATTCTGTTAAATTGTAATCAGAATTTAGTGCCAGGGAGAAGGTTACTAGTACCTATGAGGAGTTAAGAATGGTGGTATTAGAAGTAGATTAAAAGATAAATAACATATAATGCAGAGCTGCAGGAGATTTTCAGGAACAAGTGTTTTCATTTAAGAACTAGGGCTCTGGGAGCTGGAGCAGATGACACTCAAGGGATTGGGCTCCCCCCTCCCACATGAGAGGCCCCAGGTTCGGTGCCGGGTGCCTCCTCAAAAAACAAAAACGAACAACAAGCAAAACAAACGGTAAAACCAACTCAGGGAAGTCGATGTGGCTCAGTGGTTGAGCTCCGACTTCCCACATAAGAGGTCGCAGGTTCAATCCCCAGCCCTGGTACATCAAAAAGAAAAAAAAGATTTAGGGCCCTTAGGGACTTTTTGAGGCCCCTCCCTTAAATTAGTGGCCTTAAGAAAGAGATTTATCCAAATCTCCATGTGCTCAACTGGAGGTTTTGTTTAGACTCTAAGAGACAGACACTGAAGGAATGAAGAGAATGAATTGCCAGGTCCCCAAACCTGGTTGGGTATCAGAATGACCTGCAGATGTTATTAAATAGATTATGAGGCTCTACTCAAGATCAAATGAATCCAAATTTCTAGAGGCAGAGCTTGGGAGTCTGTATGTTTGTAAAGGTAATTCCAAGGTACAATCAGGCTGCTATCAGTTATCAGATTGGTGCTTGGGAACCACTGATCTTGTTTACTTGACTCCTTCCTGCACCCCTGCAGAGAAGTGAAGTAGACCAGCCTACCAATCTACCCTTTACTAAATGTAATAATCATTGGAGCTGTTCACAGATACCCAAGTTCTCCTTTCAGACATATTAATGAATTGCACTTCCCTGATCCCTTGAAGTTGATGAGGTCATCTGACTTGCCTTGACCAATGAAATGTGAGCAGAAGTGATGTGTGTCCATTTGTATACAAGTCTTTGTATGGACGTGCTTTCATTTCTCTTAGGTAAATATCTAGGAGTGGAATAGTTGGATCCTGTGGTAAGTGTATGTTTACATTCTTAAGCAACTGCCAAACTCTTTTCCAAAATGGTAGTACCATTTTCATTCCCACCAGCAGTGTATGAAAGTTCCACTACATCCACATCCTCACCAGCACATGTTGTGGTCAGCTTTTTCAGTTTTAGCAATTCTAATAGGTTTATGGTGATATCTCATTTCCTTAATGACTAATGATGTTGAACATTTTCCCATGTGCTTATTTGCTATCCATATATCTTCACTGGTCAAGTGTCTGTTCAAATCTTTTGCCAATTTTTATTGGATTGTTGATTTCCTAATCACTGAGTTTTGAAAGTTCTTGATATATTCTGGATACAAGTTCATACTATATAGATGCTTTGCATTTAAAGTTAATTTTTGTGTATAGTGTGAGGTATAAATCAAAGATCTTTTGTTTTACATATGACTATCCAATTTTTCCAGTACTGTTTACTAAAACTATTATCCTTTCTCCACTGAATTTCAATTGCACCTTTGTCAAAAGTTAGTTGTCCTATATATGTGAGTGTATTTCTGTTCTGTATCATTGATCTGCTTGTTTATCTTTAGGCCACTGACACACTGTTTTTATTATAGTAACTTTATAATAGGTATTGAAATCAGGAAGTGTTAGTCCTCCAACCTTGTTCTTCCTTTTCAAAGTTGTTCTGGATATTCTAGGTCATTGGCATTGAATCTTAGAATCAGTTTGTACAAAATTTTGTACAATTTCTACAAAAAATACTACTGGGATTTTTATTGGGATTCCATAAAATCTAAAGATCTATTTGGAGAAAATTAATATCTTAACTCTCTGTCAGAAGCATTGATCTGTTACTCAGCAATATTTTCTGGATTTTAGCATATAGGTCTTCCATATGTTTTTCAGATTTTACATGTAAATATTTCATATATATGATGCTATTGTGAATGGTATTGTTTTATTTAATTTCCATTTATGATTGTCTGATGCTGGTATATAGAAATACAATTGAATTTGGCATATCTATCTCATTTCCTACCATCTTGTTAAACTCACTTATTAGTTCTAGTGGCTTTTGTAGTAGTTGACATCCGATTTCTGACATAGACCATCATATATCTTGTGAATAGAGACAATTTTACTTCTTTTAATTCTGGAAAACTTTCATGTATTTTTGTTTAGAATGTGTATATTTATGTTCACGAGGAATACTGGTCACTTATTTTCATTTCTTGTAATGCAATTTTCTGGTTTTTGTGTCAGGGTAATGTTGGCTCATAGAACAAGTTGGGAAGCATTCTCTTCTTTTAAATTTCATGGAAGAGCTTGTGTAGAATTGATATTCTTTCTCAAATATTTGATATAACTTACCAGTAAAGCAATCTTGGCCTGAAGTTTCTTTTGTGAGATGTTTTTTAACTACAAATTCAGTTACTTTACTAGATATATGGCTATTTGGGCCACCTATTTATTCATGAGAGAGCTTTAGTAATATGTGTTTTCCAAAGAATTTGTGCATTTCATCTAAATTGTCCATTTTTTTGACATAGAATTATTCACAATATTTACTTATTATCCTTTTAATATCTGCAGAATCTGTAGTGATGTCATTTCTCTCAATTTTTTTATTGTAAATATGTTTCTTTGATCGTTCTTCCTGGCTAGAGGTTTATCAATTATATTGAATTTCTCTAAATACAAAGGTTTTGTTCATTGGTTCCTCTATTGTTCTATGTTCTATTTTGGTGATTTCTTCTGTGGTCTTTGGTATTTTCTTTCTTCCACTTACTTTAAGTTTAATATGCTTTTCTTTCATCATTGTCTTCCTTTGGAAGCTGAGGTCATCAGTTTGAGATCTTCCTTCTTTTCTAATGGAGACATTTCATACTATTTCACCTTAAGTACTGTTTCAGTGGCGTTCCACAAACTTTGATACATTGTGTTTTCATTTTCATCTAAATTGAAATACATTCAAATTCTTCTTTTGATTTCTTCTTTCATCCATATGTTCTTTAGAAGTGTGTTATTTACCCTCCAAATGTCTTGAAATTTTTAAAAGAGATATATCCATTATTATATTCTAATTTAATTCCATTATTATTTGATAATATATTTTGTATGATTTGAATCTATTAAATTTATTGAGATTTGTTTTTTAAGCAAGGATATAGTCTAGCTTGGTAAACATTGTAAATCACTTATAAAGATTTACAAAAAACATGCATGCTACTGCTGTTAGGTAGAGTGTTCTACAAATGTCAATTAAGTCAAGTTGGATGATGGTGTTGTTCAAATCTTCTATATATTTACTGATTTTTGGTCTACTTGTACTATCAATTTCTGAGACAGATGTATTGAAATCTCCAACTATAATTGTGATTTGACTTATTTCTCTTTGATGTCCTTGATTAGTTTTTGCTTCATGTGTTTTAAAGCTGTAATAAGTGAATAAACATTTAGAATTGTTATGTCCTCTTGATGAATTGTTTACTATCATATTCATAAAATAGATTTTTTAATCCCTGTTAATATTCTTAGCTCTGAAATCTCCTTTGTTGAGTACTAAGATAACCACTCCAGGTTATAACATGTAATAACTTTTTTCCATTCTTTTGGTTTAACTTATTTGTCTTTATATTTGGAGTGTTTCTTTGTAGGCAGGACATAATTGGGTCTTCCTTTCTTAACTGATTTGACAGTCACTGCCTTTTTTTTTTTTTTTCAATTAGCAATAATCGCCCTGATAAACCTCATTGGCTACGATACTGCCCCTGCACAAAGTTGTCACTGCCTTTTAATTGAGATCTTTAGACTGTTTATATTTAATTTGATTAGGGATATGTTTAGGTTTAAAACTATCATCTTGCTATTTGTTTTATATGTTTCCTTTCATTCTCTTTTTCTGCTTTCTTTTGAATTACTTGAACATTTTATGATTCCATTTTCTCTTCTTTGTTAGATTACACTTTGCTTTGTTGTTTAGTGGTTGCTTTAGGATTTATGATATATACCTTGAATTCATCACAATCTACCTTCAAGAGATAGAGTACCACTTCATATATAGTATGAATCTTATAATAATGTATTTATTTATTTATTTTTATTTATTTATTTTTTTACCGGGAGGTCCCGGGGATCGAACCCGGGTCCCTCCATATGGGAGACAGACGCCCAACCAGTTGAGCCACATCCGACCCCCATAATAATGTATTTAAATTTCTCCCTTCTATTCTTTGTATTATTGTTCTTGTATGTTTTACTTTTACATATATGATAATCCCCACATTACTTTGTTATTATTTTTGTTTGGACAGTCAATTATCTTTTAAGAGATTTAAGTTACAAGAAAAAAACCTTATATATTCACCTACATAGTTACATTTCCAATTCCCTTCATTCCTTTGTGTAGATTCATATTTCTATCTGGTATCATTTCCTTCAGCCTGAGGATTTCCTTTCACCTTTCATGTAGTGCAGATCTACTTTTGATGAATGCTTTTAGTTTTTGTGTATCAAAAAAGACTTTATTTTGCTCACATTTTTGAAATATATTTTCATTTGTATGTTGATAGTTTTCTTTCTTTCCAATACTTTAAAGATGTTGCTTCACCCTCTTCTTACTTACATTGTATCTTATGAAAAATTTTCTGTCATCCTTATCTTTGTTTCTCTGGAAAGAATATCTTTTTTATCTGACAACTTTTCAGACTTTCTCTTTACCACTGGTGAGCAAATTGATGATTATATGCTGTGATGCAGTTTTTTCATGATTCTTGGGTTTGGGGTTTTATGAGATTTTTACATCTAGGTTTATAATTTTCATCAAACTTGGAAAAATGTTGGCCATTATGTCTTTAAATATTTCTTCTTCCTAATATATTACACATATATTAGGCCAATTGAAGTTTTCCCATCACTCACTGGTTCTCTTTTCATATTTCTATTATCTTTTGCATTCTTCTCTGTATTTTGTTTTGGACAGTTTCTATTGCTAGGTCTTCAAGTTTACTAGTATTTTCTACTGCAGTTTCCAGTCTTTCGTTAATCACATGCAGTACAATTTTCACCTCACACCTTCTTGTCTTTATCTATTGAAGTTCTACTTGGGTTTCTTCATATCTTCCATGTTTCTACTTAATTTTTTGAGCATCTGTAATACAGTTATAATAACTGTTGTCCTTTCTCTGCTAATTCTAACATATATGTCAGCTTTGGGTTGGTATCAAAGGATTAATTTATTTCCTCATTGTTTTCCTGCATCTTGCATGCTTGGTAATTTTTGACTAAATGCCAGGCATTGTGAATTTTACCTTGTTGAGGGCCATATATGTTTGCATTCCTGTAAATATTCTTGAGTTTTTTTCTGGGATGCTGTTAAGTAACCTGGAAAAAGTTTGATCTTTGGTGGTCTTGCTTTTTAATATTTATTAGGTGGAACTAGAACAGTGTTCAGCATAGAAAAACTTATTCTCCACTACCAAGGTAAGTCTTTTCTGTGAACTCTATCCAATGCCTCATGAATCTTGAGGATTTTCAGTATGGCTGGTAGGGGGACTCAATATACCTGGCCCTTTAATCAATTTGGATGGCTTTTTTCCTAGTCTCAGGTAATTTATACACACACACACACACACACAGTGGGATCTTATGCGTTTCACTGGAGTTCTCACACTTTTTACAGTTTTTCTCTGTCTGGTGCCCTAGTCCTATTTGTCTCCCTGGACTCTCAGCTAATTCCCACAGCTCAGGGAAAGTGCCAGGCTCTGAGTGGGTCCCTTTTTCTATTTTGTGGCCTGGGATCTCTCTGAAGGCAATAAGATGGGGAAGTTGAAGAATTACCTTATTTGTTTCAGATCCCTCAGGGATCACTGTCATGTTCTCTGGTATACGATGTCTTACAAATTATTGCTTCATATATTCTGTCCATTTTTTGTTTTTTCCAGGTAGAAGGATAAATCTATTCCTTGTTACTCCATCTTGCCAGACATGGAAATATAATGCTTTATTTTTATCCCCATTTCACAGATGTGGCAATAATACAGGTAGACTGATTTCTCCAAGGCCACACATTACCAACAAGTGGCAAAACTGTGCTAGATTTATATTAGGATGAAGAAATTAAGTTGTAGGGTACATATTATGAACAGTACCATGTACATACTCTATCCCGATAGATCTACAGCAAGAATATGGCTCTTAAACTCCAAATGGAGAAAGCCTATGTTTGGATCTTGTATCTACCACTGTGGTGGTTTGAAGATGTATGTACCCCAGAAAGAGATGTTTTTAAATTTAATCCATTTCTGTGGACCTTTTGATAAAGTTACCTCAGTTAACGTGTGACCCACCTCATTCAGGATGGTTTTTAATCCTTTTACTGGAGTCCTTAATAAATGGAATGAATACAGAGAGAGATAGAAAGCCACAGAAGCAAGAAACTGAAATCAACAAAACCCAGAAGAGGAAGTAGAGACCAGCAGATGTTGCCATGTGTCTTGCCATGTGATAGAGGAGTCCAGGATCTCTGACAGCCAGTCTTCAGGAAGAAAGCATCATCTCAATGATGCCTTGACTTGGACATTTTCATGTCCCTGAAAGTGTAAGCTGGTAATATGATATATTCCCATTGTTAAAAGTCAACCCATTTCATGGTATCTGCTTAAAGCAGCCTACGAAACTAAAACAACCACTTAATAGTCCTCTGACCTTGAATAAGTTAGTTAAATTTCCTGAGATTTAATTTACTCATCTGTATAAAGAGATAATAATAGTACCTGCCAGATAGAGTTGCTGTGAAGATCAAATGAGTTAAGCCATGCAAAGTTCTTCACACAGTGGTAAACATTATTTTTCCATGAATGGGTTATCCTCAATGGTAAGTCTGATGTGTGGCAAGTGCTCAATAAAATTTACCTCTTACCTCTTACCTCAATCCAAATAAAGTTCCTTCATTCTCTTTGTCCTTCTTGACATTAAGAAGTTATTTTTTTTTCCTCCCTAGATTCTTAAGACTTTACACTGAAATTGTGAAATAGATGGCTCTTCATGAAGCTTATCCAGTCTATCTGGTTTCCATTTAGAAAGTTAATGTGGAGTTTGTTTATTTACTTATTTACTTATTTATTTTGCTGGTCAGGGTTCTAGAACTATCCTTCCTAAAATCCTATTTAATTGGTTACTTCTCACAGTGTCCACACAACTGAGTTTCTTTAAATGAGATCCCTATATTTTTATTATGTCTATCCTCACTCAATGACTTTATTGGATGTTATAGTTGGTTGAATTCATCTTTTTACTTACTCAGTCTTCTGGAACCACACAATGGGACTCTGTTAGCAAATTTTCATGTGTGTTACCTCCCAATTGCTCACTACTACATTAACACATGAAAAACAGTATTTTTCCCACTCCAGCCAAAAGAGGTTACAATCAAATCTATATATGATTTTGCTTTAATGTTTTTATTGCATCTGTCTGTGACCTTGACCTTAGAAGGAAAAAAAAAGTGTGATGCCCATGTATATTTGGTACATGCTATGGCTCTTTAAAAAATTTAGAGAGAATTGAGGCATAGAAATGAAATAAAGGAACTGTACCCACCCTTGTGAGACATCTTCTCTGGCAAGAGCATTCAATGTTAAGGAAATCAAGATCCATACTTTATGGGTTAAAGATTTCCAGAGTGCACAAAGGCACCTTTGGTAAATGATCTCATTTAGCAGCCATCACTGGGAAATCGCACCCTGATTTCACACATCTCTCTCACCATTCACTGGGCCTCCTATTTATTATGTCCCCAGAGAGCAAAGACTTAGACACCAAACTGCAAACAACTCAGTGAAGTTGCTAAAAATAATTATATTTCAGTAGATGATTCTAAGCAGAAAGAGAGAAAAAATGTATTTAGCAAAACCAGAAATATCCAAGAGACAGTGGAGTGGAACTGAACAAAATCTTATATAAAAATAGCATTTGGGTCCCATCTGAATTTAGCGATAAGGACTGCAACAATACAATACAAATGTACCTTGTGTAGCATTTGTCATCTAACGCTGGCTCTCAGGCACTTTATAGCATTAGATAATGCAGTTACAGAGAGACCTAATAGCAGAGGGACAGGAAAATTAAAAGACTGAAAGTCAGGTAGACACAGTAGTATGTCAAATGAGATTTATAAGTGAATTGGTACACTGACGAGGCCCAGATGATTCAAAAACGCATGCTGCAAAAGAGAATATTTTAATGTTCTTATTCTTAAGAAATATATATGGAAGTATTGTGTTCAAGGAGTATGATGTACACTACCCACCCCCACTTGTTTAAAAAATAGGTAGATAGGCAGACAGATAAATAGATGGATAGACAGAATGATATGAAAAATGTGGCAAAATGTTAAAAGTTGGTGGATCTGGGTAGAGGGGATGTAGGACTTCTTTGCATGGGTTTTGTAATATATTTGCAACTTTCCTGTAAGTTTGAAATTATTTCAAAATAAAAAATAAGAAAAAAAAAGATCTGGAGGCCAGAAAAAGAGAGAGTCAAATTATATATTAGGAAGTACCAGGGACTGAACTGGGGACCTTGTACTTGGGAGGCAGGTGGTCAACCAGTGGGCTATATCCGTGGCCCCCCCAATTTTATATATATATATATATATATATATATATATATTTTTTTTTTTTTAACTTTTATCTATTTTTACTTTACTTATTTATCCCCCCTCCCCCACGCTTGCTATCTGTGTCCATTTGCTGGGTGAGCCTCTATGTCTGATTCCTACCTTCTCTTCTCATCTGTTTCCTCCAGTCTTCACTGGGATTTGATCCTAGGGGCCTCCAATGTGGGAGAGAGGCACTCTGCCATGTGCGCCCCCTCAGTTCCTGGTTTTGGAGGTGTCTCGTCTTGGCTCTCCCCCGTGTCTCTCTCTTGTTGCGTCATCATCTTGCTGTGTGGCTCAGCGGGGCCTGGCAGCTTGCTTGCACACCTTCTATTTTTATTTTACCAGGAGGACCTGGGGATTGAACCCGGGTGCCTCCATATGACAGATGGATGCCCAACCATTTAAGCCACATCGGCCCCCAGATTATATTTTAATATGACAACAACCTGCTCCAAACAGCCTCAGAAAGCAAAAGGAAAAAAGATTCTGTTTGCCCAGCTATATATGAAGCACCTACCATATTTCAATACTGCTCTAATCACCTCCACACAAACCATCACATTTATCCTCACAACCCTCTCTAACAGAGACATCATCAATCTTAAACTTACATGGGGAAAAAATGATGCTCTGAGAATGAAAGAGGATTTCCCAAAATCATATAACAAGTACCAGAGGCAGGATTCAAGCCAGATCTTCTAAGCCATGGTTTCTAAATTTTGATGCTTACGTGTGTGCATAAGCCACACACCCACACACACATGCATGTACCACACACACACACACACACTCACATACACACACATGCACACACGTGCATGCAGATGCACATGCACGTATCACCTGAGAAACCTCATACAAACTGTACATTTCCAGGCACCTCTCCTCTATATTTCGGCTCACTGGATCTGGGGTGAGAGTGGGAACCCCATTTGAGGCAACTCTGTTGTAGTATTTTGAGAAGGAAACTGCTTCAAACTCCGTGTTTCCAGCTCTTGTCACTGCACCACAGTTAGCAAAAGCAGTGGATAACTATGTCCACTGGTGGTTTCCCAGGAAAAGCTGGGCCTTGAAAGCCAAGGACAAGATGATAAATGCTGAGAATCAGTGTAAGTATGGAAAGTGCTGGTTGGGGCCTTGAGATCTGCATTATTATTGCAAACATGTTCTTTTTTTTTTTTTTTTTATCTTAACAAGGAAATGTTTTCTCCATAAAAGGCCAATTTCTGCAATCATTCTTTATGACCAAAGTGAGAATAGAGTAACTTTGGCCAGTGAACTTCCTAGTCCAGTAAGGAGTAAACAATGAAATGTGTGTCACTTGGGGATGATCTCATATTATGTTTCAGACCAAAATTTACATGCAACTATAACTGTAAGCTCACAGATGGCAGGAACTGGGTTTGAGGCATAATCATTTATCCAGAGGAGAGAGCTAGTCAATGAGCATTAGCTGAACAAAGACTATAGAAATGTTCAATTCAGTGGAATCCACTCACTCATGTTGGTGCACTGGGAAATCCACTGGAGGCACACACCTCTCATCAGTTTCCCATTGCCACTGCCAGATGGGAATTCAGAATCTGTCCTCACGGCAGGGCTTTCATGAACCAAGTCTGTCACTGGGGCTGTGGCATTGAGGACTGTGTTCACCCAGCTTATAACAATTATTAATTGGGGGTGGGGGAGATTTGGGGGGAAGAGAAATGGAAGCTCTGCTCTGGAAAGAAGACTTGAGGGGCACACTGATCATTTCTCTTACAGATATGGGGAAGGGAAGGAAATTCAGCCCTTTCCTTAATGTTTTGCCTCCACTTCCCTGTCCCTCTCACTCCTCGTGACACAATCAGAACCCCCCACTTTAGAAATCTCTTCTCCAGCACCTATGAATCACCTGACAGAAGTACTTATTTTGTGTCCTTGACCCTAAATTTGCCACCTGTTTTCTATTGAATCATGTCCCCCCAAAAGACAGGTCCATGTGCTAACCCTGGTCCAGTGAACGGGAACTTATTTGTAAATAGAAACTTTGTTGATGTTATTAGTTAAGCAGAGGTCAAAGTGGCTTAGGAAGGGCCCTTAATCCAAATGACTGGGGTCGTCATCAGCAGTGGAAATTTAGACTCAGTGAATAAGGTAGACAGAGACGGAGAAAGGACAGCCTTGTTTCCCCACAAGCCATCGTCAGACCTCAGAGAAACCCTGGCCCTACTGGCATCTTGATGTCAGACTTCTAACCTCCAGAATGATGACACAGTACATTTCTGCTGTTTAAGCCAACTAGTCTACGGCACTTTGTTACAGAAGCCCTGGAAAACTAAGACACTACTCTAACCTCAAATCTTTCTACCCACAGATCCCTTGAAGCACTCCCAGATTTTATCTCACATAAAATGTGTACCAAGTCTCAGCATTTTGGTCAGATAGTGCAGTGCCTCCTGGGGATAGCTTGGCTCTCTGCCTACCTACTTACCCCCACCCACACACACACCTAAACAAAGAAAGAATCCTTCCATGACAGAGAAATGAGAATAACAGAGAATTCATAAGTACAGGTGCCAATATTGTGTTTCCTGATTTTTAAAATGTCAATTCTTTTTAAAATGAGGTCTTTAAATTTTGTTTCAATTTTCCTGAATTTGCCCATATGTAAAACATGTGGTTTATCTTCCTTAATTATTCCTCACTGCAAGGGTCAGGCCCTATCGTTACCTGTCAAGTGTACATAGGTGATTTCAAGCCAATGTGGATGCTCACAGTCCCTGGTGTAGTCCATGGTGTTTTGTACATGGGTAACATCACTAGTGTCTCTCCTTGACGGGGAAGCTCCTCTCACCTGCCTATCCCTGGCTCACTCCCAGTCATCATTGAGTCATCACCTCCTAGACCCTTGCTTTTCAGAGAGGGGTCCATGGGCCAGCAGCACGAGCATCTCCTGGAAGCATGTTAGAAATGCAGATCTCAGGCTGCACTGCAGACCTTGAATAAAAAATCTGTATTTTCAGTATATCCCAGGTCACTTACTATGCATGTTGGAGCTTGAGAAGCACAGTCCTAGAGGGTATATTCCCGAGAGCGGTGGCAACTCTCTTCTGATTTCCATTTCCTTGTGCGCACTTCTTATTCTCTCATAATGAATTTAGGAAATTCTCTCCCATTCTAAAGCAGTGTTTTTCAAATTGCCTAAGGGTGATCAGTTGTACTAATTGCAATTCATAAGTGAATAGTGAAATCAATTTAGTGAGCCATAACCAGAATTTTTTTTTTTAATGAAATAAAATAGACTAAACCACACTAAAATAGAATGGAAAATACCACTCAGGTAAGTTTTTTGCTTCATAAAACTTTTGAAACAATCTATATCTACATGTGTGTATTTATGTATACTAAATTGTCTGTTTATATTTAGTGTGGTTCACTGTCCAAAAAAAAAGCTTGAATCCCTCTGTTCTATATTCTAAGCTTCTTGAATCCAGGGACTGCTTGATCCATCTATTTTATGAACAGCACTTAACACAGTAATGGAGCAGAGTAATTTCTCAAAACATGGGATTTTGATGGGAGGCTAAAGACTGGGAGTGGCATCAAATATTAAAGGACATAAAGACAAATGGTAGGATAACCAAAGACAAAGGGGAGGAAAGGCTTGGCCTGGCCCAGGAAGTAGGGGAGGGGCAAGGAAACTGCCAACATGTCTGAGCCCTTTTTTGGATGGGATTCATGCCAATCAAATTCTTTGCCTTTTAAGGGACCTCAGACTTCATCTGATATGGAAATATCCCTGGATATGACATATGAGTCATGACACAGAAGCACCGTTGGCCTGAGCAATACATTCACAGCTAGAGGTTTGAAAAGAGAGGGAAAGCAAGGGCAGTGTAGGGAGGATTCAAATTTGAATCCCAGGCAGAATATTACATTGGAAGACAGCAAAACAAAGGTCATGGAAGGACTTTAAGGAGACCAGAATCAGATGTCCACCCATTCATTCCACAATTACTGAGGTAGCAGCTACTACGTGGAGACATTTTCTGGGCACTGGGAATATAGCTGTGAACAAAACAGAAACAAAGCGCTGACATTCTCATGAAGGGAGGAAGAAATAAGTAAATATCTCATATTTGTATCTATTATATTTTTTGTGTGTTTATCTTATACTACCTATAAATATAGCATTTTATTTACAACTCATATGTCTATCATATGTAAGTAGATAATATGGTGATTGTGGGTGGTAATGCTTGGTAATTGAGAGGCAGTAGCCCATAGATTCCCCTGTCTTAATCCCGTCACTTGTGAAATAGGAAAGAGCAGGATAAGGTGGGGGCTACCACCAGATGATAAGATCTAAGATTGATTCAAATTCTTCATATGATTTAATTTATTTAAAAGGTTTCACTTCTTTTGGTTTAAAAGTTTAAATCTGATAATCTGATATCAAAGAATGGTAGCTCTGGTAAGAGCCTTAGAATGGTCATATCCAGTGGTATGAAATCTCCATTATGTGTAGCCCTAGGGCAAATCAGCAGGACCTGGTTGTCTCACTACCACTTCCGATTCCACCAGGATATCACCACATAATATCTGCTGTATTTATGGAAGTTCCATGAAAAGCTCTGTTTGGCAATTGTCCTGCTCCTGAAAAACTTTGACAAAACTCTTCAACATCTTCCATTTTCAGATTAAGAAACTGAGATTTATCAGGATTAGCTAACTTAATATTGATGGTTGTACTTTTGAAACTTTTCTTGTGAAATTGAAACTTAGCCTAGTATTATATATTCCCTAAGAGTTACCTCCTGAAAGCCTTCTTGTTGATCAAATGTGGCCTCTTTCTAAGCCTAGCTCAGCATATAAATGTACTACCTTACCCCCTGCATGGGACATGACTCCCAGGTATGAGCCTCCCTGGCACCAAGGAATTATTACCAAGCACTAACTAGCAATGCATTTGGAAAAAGACCTTGAACATAAGGGGGAAATATTAAATACAAATGAGTTTTTATGGCTAGGAGATTTCAAAGTGAGTCAGGAGTTCATTCCAGAGGTCATGCTTATGCATGTCTCAGCAGAATCTCATGAACTGAACAGTAAACAGTGCTTCAAACAGTGGGGCTCCTGAGGGCTCTAGAAACAACTAGATACTATAAACAGGGCAGACAATCTCAGGAATTCAGCACCCTGTTAGTGGGCCTTACTTTGGAATATATGCTCCCCAATGTAACAGAGTTGGACACATTTATAATTTCCCTACACATGGCTTTTCTTCTCCTTTTATTTGAACCTATAATAAGTACTATACTTGTTATATATATATATATATATATATATATGTCCCAGAGAGTTAAATCTTCCATCTGTTCATATGCCAATTGAGCCCTGAATCTTAGCAGAGTTGCAACACCTACTTTCCAGTTCATTGGATTTGCCCAGGACAACTAACAAAAGGATGATGATAGACAATGTCCATCCCAAAAAACAGAGTATCTACAAATGCAAGCAAGACAGTTCCACCCATCTGCTCTATGGGATCTAAGCTCCCTCTCAATCAGAAACAGAGTGGGCATCACCATCCCAAAATCCTCAAAATGAGGAGTGAACAGACATAAGAGAGGAATGCAACTATGGACTCAGATAGACTTATTATTACTCTAGCAATGGAAGAACTTGTATCATTGACATAAAGGCAGTGGCCACCAGAGGTTCTAAGGGGAGGGAGAGGGAAGAAGTGTTGTAACATGGGAGCATTTTTGGAACTTTCGAATTGTCCTGCATGACATTGCAATGAAGGATTCAGGCAATTATACATTTTGTCAAAACTTATAAAATTGTGCAGGGGAAAGCGTAAACTATAATGTACACTATTGAACATGGTTAATAGCAATGCTTCAATATGTTTTCATCAATTGTAACAAATGTACAACATTAATGAAAGATGCTGTTAATGGGGGGAAATGTGGGAGAGGGAGAGAGGTGGGATGTATGGAAATCCCCTATGTTTTTTATTTTTTATTTTTAAGCAGTTTTATTGAGATATATTCACATACCATATGATTATCTAAAGTGTATAGTCAATGGCTTTTAGTATAATCACAATGTTGTGCATTCATCACTACCACAAAGATTTTAGAACAATTTCATTGCTCCAAAAAGAAAATCCCCACACTCCTTAGCAGTCACCTTTCAGTCCCTCTATCCTTCTCTAGTCTTACAGAACCACTAATCAAATTTCAACTTTATATATTGATTTATATTTATATTTTATATAAATGGAATAATACAATATGTCTGATATTAGCATCTTGTAGTATTAACATATATTAGTTCAGTTTCAGAGAAAAACGGTCTTATATATGCAATTTTACCCAGACTCATATTTCACATGTGGTTTTTCTATGTTATATATTCCCATGTTACATTTTTTATGCATATTAATAAAGCATACAATTTATCCAAAGTGTACAAGCAATGGTATTTGGTATAATCACATAGTTGTGTGTTCATTACTGTAATCATTATTCAAGCATTTTCATTATTTCAATAATAATAATAATAAACAAAAAACAGACAAAGAAACAAACAAGAAAATTCCTCACCTCTCAATCTCTGTTTTCCCTGCTGTACATAGTTGTTATTTCTAGCTATTTTTGCACAATTATTTATTTGTTTATTAAACAGTTTTATTGAGATATAGTCACAGACCATAAGATCTATACAAAG
The DNA here is from genome assembly GCA_026826555.1 of Tolypeutes matacus. Taxonomy (NCBI): domain Eukaryota; kingdom Metazoa; phylum Chordata; class Mammalia; order Cingulata; family Chlamyphoridae; genus Tolypeutes; species Tolypeutes matacus. Next base: position 6,779,779 of record JAKSZT010021619.1, on the reverse strand, counting down.
TGTATAATCAATGGCTTTTTTAGCTATTAAAAAGTCCTTTATTGTAAAATTATTATAAAATAAATTGAAAAATAGATTGAAAGAAATTACAAATTTTAAATCAGAGTGCAAGGCCAGGTTAGATTTCATATAATCAATTATAAAAATAGGTAGCATAGCAAAAAACATTTATAAATGTAAATAATAATTCAAATATAATAAAAATTAATTATAACTTAATTCTTATTTTTATATTACAGTTCTAACTATTGGACATAATAATCTCTAAGAATGAAATAAATTAGTGGTTTAGTTATTTAATTTCCATTTAGGCCATAATTCTTTCTAGATAATCAAACTCCCATTTGGGAATTCTTCGCATCTTATTGGAATGAATTACAGCAGATAACAATTTGCCAACTCATAATTTTATGAGGCAGAAAAACTCAAAATCTTGTTCAACAGTAGTCATACTAAATCACTATTGATCCAGATAGATAATTTTAATTAAAGTGTATGAGTGAAAAAGTGTTAAAGAAAAATGAAGTATCCAAAAATAATATATCTCTTCTCTAGCCTTCCTCAATTAAAAGCAAATATTTATTCTGTATGAAAAAAAATATGGAATACTGATCACAGGAACAATTTGCCAATTACACTGAGTAATTATTGTTCATATACAATAATGTTATTTTACACTTACCTGGTCTACTCCAGCTCTTTTTTTTTTTTTTTTTTTTTTTTTTTTGTTACTATTTGCATGGAATAACTTTTTCCAATCTTTCACTTTAACCTGGTAACCTGGTTACATTTGAGGTGAGTCCTTTGTAGACAACATATAGACGGCTCATATTTTTCTTTCCATTCTATTAGTTTATGTCTTTTGATTGGGGAGTTCAATCCATTAACATTCAGTGTTATTACTGTAAAGGCATTACTTACGTCAATCATTTTGTCCTTTGGCTCTCTGTTGTCATATCATACTATTGTCTGTCTTCTTATCCTTCAGTTTACCCTTCTTAACAATCTTCATTTCTAAGCTCTCCTCCAAATCTCTCACCCTTGTTTTTTCCTTTCAGGCTGCAACACCCCCTTTAGTACCTCTTGCAAATCTGGTCTTTGGGTAACATATTCTATCAGTTTTTGTTTGTCTGTGAAGATTTTGAACTCACCCTCATTTTTGAAGGACAACTTTGCTGGATACTGAATTCTTGGCTGGCAGTTTTTCTCTTTCAGTACCTTAAATATATCATACCACGTTCTTCTCTCCTCCGTTGTTTCTGATGAGAGGTCTGCACTTAATCTTATCTAGTTTCCCTTGTCTGTGATGCTTTGCTTTGCTCTTGCTGCTTTCAGAATCTTCTCTTTATCTCTGATATTTGTCATTTTGAATAGTAGGTGTCTCGGGTAGGTCTATTCAGATGTATACTGTGTGGGTTGCGTTGTCCTCCTTGTACATTGATACTTATGTCCTTCATAAGGGTTGGGATGTTTTCAGTCATTATTTCCTCAAATATTCTTTCTGTCCCATTTCCATTCTCTTCTCCTTCTGAGACACCAATAATGTGAAAGTTTGTGCATTTTGCATTGTCATTCAATTCCCTGAGACTCTGTTCCATTTTTTCCATTCTCTTCTCTTTGTGTTCTCCTGTCTTTTCCATTTCAGATGTTCTGTCTTCGAAATCACTAATTCTGTTTTCAAGCAATTCAAATCTGCTCTAATGTGCCTCAATGTATTTTTAATCTCATCCATCATGTCTTTCATTCCCATAAGGTCTGTTACTTTTCTTTGCAGGATTTCAAATTATTCTTTATGCTCTCTCAGTGTCTTCTTAAAATCCTTTATTTATTTAGTCATATTTTCTTTAAATTCTTTGAAGTGATTTAGGTGAGTTGTGTGACTATCACTGATTAATTTGCATTAAATCCTATATCTCTTCAGGATATTTGGTTTGTTCTTTTGGCTGGGCCATCTCTTCCTGTTTCTTAGTATGGCTTGTAATTTTTTGCTGATGAATATGTTGGTGAATTTATTCTATGGCTGATTTCTCTCACTTGCTTATTGTTTTGTTGTTTTTTTTTCACAGCTCTTTTTTGATATTTGGTTCAACTTATTCTCAGTCTTTAAAACTGTCCAGCTCAAGTTTTCAAAATCAGACCAGGGACTCACTAGTGGAGTGTAGTTTTCTCTCAGGAGTTGGATACTGAGAGTGCCAACCATTTTTGTCCATGCAATTTCCAGACCAGCCAGCAGATGGTGCTAGTCAGTGCACCTTTTCATGGAGGTGTTTCAGTCTCAGCTTTCCTGTGTTCCTGTGTTGAATCTCCAGATCAGAGATTCAAAGCGGGTTCTGCTGGCCAACTTCACTGAAGAAAAGCACCCTGACTTCCCCTTCCATTTCCCTTGAAACAACTGACAGGGAGGAAGATGTCTGCTCCCCTCTCAGTTGGCTGAAGTGAGCCAGGGGTTTTACCCCAACTTAATATCTTGGGAGTGGGGGAGGGGAGTCCTTCCCAGCCACCACGGGGGCTTGGTGACTCATGTTTGTCATTTGGGCTTCTCCCTCACCCTCCTGGGAGTTGTGTAGCACTGTCCTGGTTTGCTGACCCCCAAAGCAGGTCCCTTGGACAGCTTTTGGCTCTTTCTCCACTGTTTTTGTGAGAACATTCAGCTCTGCCTGTTAGTCCACAGCCATCTTCCCACAATCCTCCCCTATGTTTTTGATGTAACATTATGTAATCTAAAACTTCTTTAAAAAAAAAAAAAGAAAAAAGTCCATAGATTGAAGAAAACCTAGACATAGAATAATGAATAATGCCTGGTTTTGCTGATTTCAGTCAATCACAAAATCACTTAGATTTTCCAGAATGTCTTACTAAGATTAGAAGTTATCTGTGATGTTTCCCTTAGTAGGTAGAAAAAAATGACCTGGGCCAAGGGTCACCTCTCCTATTTGAATTGGGCATTGCCACCTCCTTATCTATCAATGGAACCTACCCATATCTCTCTAGGACACTTTCTTACCAGGTAAATCCAACAGACATTGTTATCAACCTGCATCCTACCTTGATACGCGCTCTCTGCTCTGAATACTGGTCTATTAAAATCAAGACATGTCAATTTGCTTCCTGCTCTCTCAAACCTTTAAAAGCCATATTTATAAGTTTGTGCTGCTTTGAACTCTTTCTTTATCCTGGTTCCAGCCACCTGGATAACTTTTATCTCTTTACTAAGCCAGCTTGAGGGAGGGCTTTCATGCTTTGTATTCACAGTTATCCAGATGCCAGTACCTGCTCCAGTGGGCTTTTCTTGGGCCCAACCCCATTTCTCATAAGCAGAAAGCCTTGCACGCATTTCTCTAAACCAGCCTATGTCCTTGCTGGTCTCATATAGCGAGGAGAAGGTCCCCATGGCAAATACTTATTTCTTTGCCTCATGATTCTTTCTTCTCCCTTCTCTAGCATTACCTAATTTCCATTGGTTCTTGTTTACTGACCGGTGTGTCTTTGGCTGTTTCCAATTTGAATTCAGATGATCAGTTTCATCTAATACTTATTCTTGCACTTACTGTTTTTTATTTTTCCCTCTGATCATTTTAGATACATATGAACAGATGGAATTGTTTTTTAAACACAGTTGCAGAGTTTTTCTTCACAGACACACTTTCACACATTCTGGTAAACCAGTTGAGTAACCTGGCTAACCCAGACCCCCCCTCCCCCCAAGTTGTTCTGACAGCCATTTTCCAGCCCATCCGGAGCTAAGATGATTACATTTTGTTCTGTCCCGTGTACACACAGTTGTCTTTCTTTGTCAGAGGAAGTATCCTAGCTGAAACCATTCCATTGGCTTCTCTAATGCCACCCTGCAGGAAAGTTTCTTCCAACCACTATCCACAAATTCTATGCAACCACACGGGAGATGGCAGCTGCCTATTTCACAGTCACTCAGGCTAAACCTCTCTTTAACTCTTTTTTCTAAATATTGTCTTCAACCCTTCTGGGATTGGAGCTAGAAACTTCACACATCCCCAAGGCAGTAATAACCTTGTTTAATTTAGAATTCATTTTGATAAACACCCAAATGCTTTAGCTGAAATCAAAGGGTATTTCTGTGAGGTAGCAGATGTAGAGAAGTTTTATGGTTCAGCATACAGAAAGGAAAGGAAGGGGAAGGGAAGGGAAGGAAAAGAAAAGGGAAGGGAAAGGGAAGGGAAGGTAAGGGAAGGGAAGGGAAGGGAAGGGAAGGGCTTCTTTTCCTTTAAGAAAAGAAAAAAAGAGAGAGAAAAAAAAGAAAAGAACTAAGACCCACTGTGTGCCACAAGATAAGAAGCTGAGGGAATCCCAACAGCATGGAATTTTCAGGAAGAAGGTGCCTCCCCTATCTCCCACAAAAAAAGCCTAGACCCCATAGAACACTGTGTGGATGACATAGGAAACAAAGCTTGATTTGTGATTGAGAACTATCTGCCCTTTTTTTGTAGGAGGCTCGGCCCGAGAAGTGTAAATGCAAAAATTTCTTCTTTTCTGAGTGGAGCAAGTGCCCCAAAATGAGTGTGAAAAGAATAAGAACAGCTGAAAATTCCAGCCCACAGCTTCAAGTTTTCCAAAGCCTGTTTGCCTTGGCCTGCCTCTGCCATTCCTTTCTCTCTTTTTTCAGAAGTGTGAAATGGGTTGGTTGCTGGTATTTGTTCTGTGGTCTCTGCTAACTCTTCCATCTGTATAAACTCAGCTCTGCCAACCAAGCAGTTTAGCAGAACTTTCTCTTCAGCTAGCTCCAAGGGACTCGAAGGTCCTATTAAGTGGTACTTTGAAGGCTTGTCTGTTTGATTGAGGGTGTGATCCTTAACTGTGCTGTGCCTCTCTCACTCTCCCAGCAGCTGGCCCCTCTTCTAGGTCTAGCAGCTAAATGGGATGAAGACATAATGAATCCTGGTCTGGAGCTAACTATGTCTCTCCAGGGAGCAGGGAAATGGTGGAAGTGCCTATAATTTGCCTACAAACCTGAGCAACTTGAAAGTGGGACATTGGCCCTTTCTCTTATGAAAATATTTGTTTGGGGAGGAAGAGAGCCATAGGAAGATATCTATGCCCCATGATTTCCCACATTCCTTCCATATTTATCTATATGAAGTTGATCATATTTAACAGAACAATGTCCTTAAAGAAGCAACATACTAGCAGTGTGCCAACATTTTTAATTTTCTCCGTGTACTAGTTTAGCCTCTTGAATGTACTGTTTTTCACTAGTTGCTATTACACAACAAAAATACTGTCAAATACAACAATTTGCCTTTAGGGTCAGAGAGTAAAAATGAGTAGAGCTAATAGCTTTTGCCAATCTCAACAAGTATCACTGTGAAATGTAAACAGCAATTATTGGACAGAGTAGCCACAAGTAAATAAGCCATGAGGTAGAGACTATAAGTGCCAAGAGGAGAATCATTTTTTCACACATTCACTTAGTGGGACTCTCAGTGGAGGGAAGGTGAGATTAAAAAGATGAATCAGAACAAATAACCACTAAGTAAAAATGGTTTGAACAAGTGCACCATGGTCCAGCCTGACATTAAAGAAGGTCTCAACCACAGCAGAATTTAAGCCCATGAGTGCTTCACTGGGTTCCACAAACTAGAGCTGACCAAGGACTACCCCAAGGTTTCTTGACAAAACTGGTCTACTAGGTGTTTGTGTAAACCCATGTTGACTTATCTACTGCATTGTAAATATTCATCTTTCAAGACCCTGCCTCCCAAACCTAGATAATTTATTAAATTTACTAACAAACATTGGACTCCACAAAATTTTTCTACAGTTTTAGACATTTGTACAACAAAGCAGATAATACGTACTTCCCAGGATTTCATTAAATAAAATAACCTTTATAGAATGTGCCATGAGTTATTAGGAATAAAGTGAGTCCTCAAAAAATGGTAGCTAAAAAAATCAGAAGTATGCGGGCCTGCAGTAAACTAGGCCCAATGTGATACTGTAAAAAAAGAAAACATATAGTTGCAATTCCAATGGCTGCCCTTATATTGTAATCTGGAATTCCAAAGAAGTAGATAGAAATTTTAAGCACAAAGAGGAGAGGCTCGGACACACACACACTTAGGGGGTATTTAAACATGGGGCTTCCAGTAGTGGGAATTGACCATCATGGAGTCAGTACAATGGGAATCATTAGGAAATATTCTCATAAGGTAAAGGGATTTTAACACATGCTCCAAAGCATATACAGTTACTTTTTCAAGGTGGGGCCATCAGCATGAAGTAAGACATGTCAAAACGTAAACTGGCACATTTGTTTCTGATTCTCTCTGGCTAACTAAACTCTGAGCTGCTAGAGGGAAGAGATTATGCTTCCCTAATGTCCAGAAAAATTAAATAGTGCATAATGAGTATTGAATAGATCAGGGAAATGACTTGGGTTCAAATGGTGACTCTGTCACTTCCTCCCTGAAGTACTTTGGCTTCTCCAAGTCTTAATTTCATCTTCCATTCAATAGGGAGAGGAACTCATGGGGTTGTTATGAGAATTACATGGCTTTGCATGTTGAGTGCTTAGAGAAGTGCCTGGCATACAGGAATGATCTATAAATGATATCTGTTTTTATTACCACAACAAAATCTATTGGCTGCTTACCATGAGCCACTCACTCTTCTTTCTTGCTAACAGAGCCATAGCTTTTCTCCATCAGGCCCAAGAGATGAATGATGATTTTCAAAAATCAAATATGGATAAGCTATTCCCCTTTGCCAGGGATTAGTCTAACAATTCTGGCCAATTAAATATAAGAAGATTTTTGCTGAAGGCATCCTGGAAAGATTTTCCTTCCTGAAAAGAGAATATCCATATGTCTGTCTGTCTGCCTATCGAGAGAAGCCTCTCTTTATCACTTTTTGCCACACTGTGACATGAGGATGTGATGACTGGAACTACAGCAACCCTCTTGGAGTTATTGCCAATAATGGACAGCAGCATGAACTATTAAAAGAGCCCTGGTAGCATGGAACTTGATAGCATCGTGGGTCTACTGCACTTTAACCCTCAAATTATCTAACTCCAGAATTGTTGTATGAGTTCTAAGTAGTCTGTTGCTTGCAGTGGAATGCCACCTAATGGTTACAATTATTGTGTATCTGTAGAGTGTGCATACACATAGATCTTCATATAAACAATGTGAGGAGTGGTGATGTAAATATGTGCAAGGGCCTGTATTATCCTTTTATTTTTTAATTGCATATTTAATTTTTAAACAATTCAAATGAACAAAAAAGAACAGCAAATTATATAATAGTTACCTACGTACTCACCTCCAATATTAAACAGATATGATTATTTTGCTTCATTTGCTACAAAACTGCATCTATCTACCTATCAATCATCTATGAAAAATGTAGACATTACATATTAAGCTAATATATCCACATTCGTCTCTTCCATTGCTAAAGACTATTGTAAAACAGTTATGTATGTTTTACTTTTACTAAATATATAATCCATATATACAAATATACAAGTGTTTTGTATATTTTTAAATTTTATACAATTGACACCATATTGTGCATATCATTTGAAACATTTATTTTCTCAATATTGGGCTTGTTCATTTATCTATGTTAATATAAATAACTCTGGTTTTGTCATTGGAACTGCTGTATAGTATTCCGTTTGTGTGGAAAAAGCCCTCAGGCAATATATATATTTCCTTTAGTAAGGAACTTTTATATGCATTACCATTTTTCACTTTTTCTTTTTTCTGATTGTTTTGTTGCAGCTTGTCTTATATTCTGGTTTCTACTCTGTAGTTGGTTATGTGGTTTGCATATATCTATTCCTAGTCTGTAAAGTCAATTTTCACTTTATATAGATTTTTTCTTTTTCTTTTTTTTTTTTTGTAATAAAATTAAATTTAGTGACCATTTTTTTATTGGTTTTTTTATTTTTTTTTTTTTTTTTTTGGTAATAAAATTAAATTTAGTGACCATTTCCTTATTGGTTTAACACTTTTGGCTTAAGACTTTTTTTCCCTAATCTAATTTGGAAAGAATTTCTTAAATGTTTTATTCTGAAATAATAACAGTTTTTGTTCCTTTTTTTTTTTTTTTTTTTTTGTATATTTAAATCTGGTAGAATTTATTTTTGTGTGAGGTCAAAACTAGGAATCTATCTTTTATGTTTTCCCATATGAACAGTCTAATATCTCAGAACCATTTATGGAATGTCCATCTTTTCACTGCTGATTTGTGTTGCCAATCCCGTCACATACCAAACTTCTATATACACAGAGGGGTTGTTTGTCAGGAGATTTTGGTTCCCCACCTTCTGGGCACATGGTAAAATTGTACTTCCTGACTACCTTGTGTTCAGTGGGACAATGTGTCTAGTTCTGGAAAATGAGTTAGAAACAAAAGTGACAAGTACTTTTAGTTGCCAGTGTGAGTCTCTCCGGAGATCTATTTCCCTCTCAGAGTGCTCATGTCACTCTACCATCAGCCTTGATACCCAAGTGAGTGGAGTGAACAGAGTATCAACCTGGGATGGACTTTTGGCAGGAGGAAGACATAAACATCTGTTATTTTACACTTCATAGATTTGGGGTCTATTTGTTATGATAGCATGACCTGGCTTATTCTGACTGATACAGAAACTGGTACTACAAATGGGAATGACAACCACCACCACAGAACATGGCATTGGCAAGGGGCTAGTGGGGAGCAGGCCATGAAAATGTTTGTTATATAAGCTGGAGGGATGTTGATTCATGTCATCCAGCTGTGAAATATTTGGTAAAAGTGATGACTATAATAACCTGGAACTCAGAAATATACTTAATGAACTTTTAGCTCCAATGGAAGAAGTTGCAAAACAGAACATAAGTAAAGTACATTGACTAGAATTGGCTTCATTTGAAAAAGCGCTATATGAAAGAGTTGGGCTCAGGAAATAATTGGTTGGTTTGTAAGCAGGAATAAAAGGAAACAGAGAGAGACCAGAAATATGGGGAATTACGAGATTGGAAGCTCCAATTGCTTTTCATACGTATCTAATTAAAGATAATATCAAGACGACTTTGAACAGTAAGGGTCAATTAGAACTTAGATTTGGTGCAAGGACCAAGTTAAGTCTACGACTCTAGTACCTCATAAGTGCTTTCATTTGCGTAAATCGTTCAGAGAAAAGAGACCAAAGGGTGTGACTTTCCAACCAAAGGCCGATAGACTTAACCTTAATTAAATTGAGAGAGAATAATAAGAAGAGGTTGAAGAGCCTATAGGGGCATAAAGTTGACTAAAAGCAAATATGTAAGGAATTACTAAGTTTTTTGCTAAAAAATACTTTGAGCCTAGGACAAAAAGAGTTTCTGACTAAGATATCAATGTCTCTTGGACCCCAACCTTCTAAAAGCAGGAAGCAGGCTAAGAAATCCATTCCCAAGGAAGGCAAATTCTCATCTCCTTGTGTTTAGGTAGAGCCCGGAATTCTGATCAGTGAGCTGTGAGAAGACATGATATGTGTCATTTGTCAGTACAAGACCAACCCCTAGAGCTTTTTCCTCCCAGGACAACAAGAAGCATTGTATGGGAGGGTGTCTGCTCCATTGGCCTAGGACTCTGCGTAGCACTAACAAGATATATTTATTATTTTAAGCTCCTGAGATTTAAGTGCTGCTATTGCAGAATAGCTTAGCCTATCCGAGATATTTTAAGGTTCACTGCTCTCTTTCAGAGAAAGGAGAGCCTTATGATCACCCAATATCCTCCTAAAGACACTTTCTGAACTATAGTGCATTTGTTTATCATACCACTTTATTCTCTTTTTATCCAGAAGAGTCCTTCATATATTTTTCTTCATTTATTGACTTTGTGGAGAATCCAGTCTCATACAATGCCTCATATTGTGGCATGTGCAATTGCATCCAATTGTTTTCTCATAATGCTATTTACTTGTTATCTCCATTCCCTATATTTTATGTAAACCAGAAAATCAGTCCAGAAGTCTGATTAGTTTGACTACCCAAGTTTGATAGTTTGGCTAACTATTTCTGGCAAGAACACTTAAGAGTGATGCGTGTTTCATGTTTTGTCACATCAGAAGGCATATATCAGGTTTTTATATTATCAGTGACACTAATTTCATCATTTCCTTAAGGTAGAGACCAAAAAATCATTCCAATATAAGCAAACATTTCTTCTTCTTTGCAATTAGTAATTTAGCCGTGGAGTGATATTTTGCCATATTGCACATATGCTATTTCCCCAAAACTCTCATTGAATGCTTTTAGCATCCACTGTTGAAACTTATTCATTGAGTTCTTAATTTTAATTATTGCATTCTTCATTTCCAGAATTTTCATTTGCTTCTTTTCACATAGCTTCCAGTTCCTGGCTGAAATTCTCAATAATTTTTAAATCAAATTTGCCACAGTTATTTTAAAGTCCGTGTCCTCTACCTGTATCTTCTCTGCATCTGTTTCTATTTCAATTATTTCTCATGGTTTTTAGTCTGCTTGTTACCTGATTATTTTTCATTGAATTCCACACATTATATATGAAAATCATAGAAACTATTATTGATGGCCAGGATGCTGTTATCTCTTTCCAGGGAAATTTTGTTTGCTTCTGGCAGGCAGCTAGGGGAACCTAGGGGAACTACCAATCACAGATCATCTTAATCGGACTCAAGAGATTGAAATAATTGAAGTTACACTTCAATCTGTTCAAGGACTGACCCCTTTCTCTTTTTTTCTGGTTTACCTGTACTTCTCCAAGAGTGTAGTCCTTCCAAATCTCAAACCGGCTTGCTGTGGACTGTTATTAGGGCTCATATCCTTGACAGGCTTTGGAATCTGCATTTTGTTGCCATAGCTCCACGAGGCTGTAAAAAGTTCTGTGCAGTCTCTCAGCCTCTTCTGGAGTCCATCACTCTGCCGAGGATAAAGGTTTCCCCCAAACCAGGGCTCACCTCTCTGAGTGTCTCTTCTCTGGAATTCTCCAGTGTTTAATGTACTTCTGCTCACCTGTGCTAGTTGTCCTCGGTTCTCAGGGAAAGGTTGGCCTGCACTCTAGTCTTCCATCACTGGAAGCAGAAGTCAGTGGAGTCACATTTCATATTCCTGAGGACTAGATAAGAACTTTTTATGAGAAAAAATTTAGATGCAAAGCTTTCTGATGAGGCAAGCTGGAAGCTGAAGTTTCTGGGCAGGAAAAAGGTAAGAAAAGAAAATGGAAGGAAAGAAGAAAGAAAAGCAAACAAAAGGTGGATGGGAATAAGAGCCAAAGACCTTATGAGATAGATATTCCTGTTCTCTCTATAAGGAAGACACAGAGGATCACATTAGAATTGATTGGTTCAAAGTTCACATAGCTCCTAGGTGCCTGAACCAGTAGTCCGTCTGGCATTGTACTTTTGACCTCACGGAACCACTCATCTTAAGTAGCATCTAATTGTTAAACCCTGGGGATCATGCTGAGATCTTTGGTCCATCTGGAAACCTTAGCTGTCAAACTTGATCGTTTTATCTCTATTCCTTCTTAACTATATAGAACTCCCTGGTTTCACTAATACTGATCAATCCATGTTAATTAGTCTCAGTTCTGACCTCTTACTCCCCTCCCAGATTACAGATAGTTTCCTTTCACAATGGGAATGAATATGAGGATCCATGGAATGATAAGGACACAGCCCTGGAGATATTAATTGGGATGGACAGTATCTTTCTCCCTCCCTCTTTCCCTCACTTCCTTCCTTAATTTCTTCCTTTAACAAATATTTCCTGAATAAATGCTGTGTTCTATTCACTTAGCTAAACACCTGATATACAACGATGAATGAAACAGTGTGATTCCTACTCACCTGGACCTTATAGTCTAATGATGTAGTAGGCATGGGTTCAACTGAGTTTCCAAATTTATCACAATGGGGCAAAAGTGAAAATCCATAGAAAGCCAATACAGAAGATAAAGGACCTAAATCACTCACGGGACATTCTATTAGTGATGAAACCAGCCCTACAGTTCTCAGAGTTTCTAAAGATGTGTCCACACCATCAATCCAAAAGAAGAATTTCAGTGATTGCTCCATGACTCCTCTTTACCTATAAGTAGCAATGGAACCTTGGGCTGACTTGACCTAGTTCCTGGGACCCCATTCCACTAGAAACTTTCAACTCTCTCCCTCCCTTGGCCAGAACCCAGACTGCACAGAGACATGACAGCTGAGGGGAAGCCCTGCCAGGTAGAGGAATCTGCCTTGTAGCATGTCTGGTGGTGGGAGCCAGAACATTTGACCCAAAGCAAAGATACAGCCAAGTCCTTTAAAATGTGTGCATTTAAAAAATGAAATTCTGAAAGCAAGTTAGAGCCAAACCAAGAAAGGATGGCATTTCTTCAAATTCCTGGATGGAACCAACTTCTATCTCCCCCCCTGCCTCCCATCCCCCAAAGCCTCCACAGGGGTAGGGTCCCTTCTAACTGTGAGGGGACCCTTGAAGGCAAGCTATTGTAGTTATATGTAATTGGTCAGCAGCAGCAACTCTTAGCTTGCTTTAGAGTTCCAGGATTAAGGTGCTTCCATTTATTTTTTTTTTTTAAGTTCTATTCGTTGCTCATTTTTTTTATCATTAACTCACAGTAGGGCTAAGCACAATGTAATTACTTCCCGAAGTAATCATTCTGATGTGAAACGATTTTACCACATTTGATGATGTCTTTGATATAGTAAGATCCACTCCAAGGCTGGTTTCATTTTCCTATAAATTGAAACATGGGCTTGTCCTTTTAATCCAGGCAAGACCCCTATTGCTAGAAAAGAAACTTTAGGAGAATATGGGTTTATAGGAGAGTTCTTTCCTGCAAGAAGAACAAGGTTCTGGGAATAAGGTTCTGGGGTGGGAACTGAAGGTGGAGCAGGCAAGGTTGAGGAAGTAGAGAGACTAGTTTCCTCAATCTTTGAGCTGAAATTCTCATCTTTATAACTTTTGTCCATTTCTTCCAGTTGTTCTTTCTGGGATAATGCCAAACAAGTTTCTTTCTCCATAATAACCTTCCAATTAATTGAACACAGAGTTCATGCCCTTTTATCCTTTTCTTACGTGTTCTGTCCCCCAGGTTGAACACTTTCCATTCCTTCAACTATTTCTGATATGGCATTTTGGCAGGAAGAAACAAGGGTGGAAAAAATGTGTGAATAAGTATTCCATGTATGCTTCAGTAAATGGCAAGTCCCTCTCTGACCTGTAAGCCAAACATTTTGACACCAGATCAGCATACACATTTAGAGTGGCATGTCAGCAGGCAGCATTCCAAACCTCCTGCCTGTGAGGGGAAACAAGAAAAACTGGCCAAAATATTTTTGTCCATATTAATTAAGAAATACTTTCCCTTCACTGGGTCTCATATGGAACTGACATTCTTTTTATTATCACTCATTGGAATTATTAAAAGTTTTATTATATTTTAAGCTCTTAATGAATCTTTCCTTAAGATTCATTTGGAATCATTTTATTATTTATATCACAACTTGCAAATGTGTGCTAGTTTCATGGTCTTTTTTCCCCTGAAATAAAAATAAACAACTACCATTTACAAATCTCTCTATTTTCTAAAACTGTTGGGCTAGGACAAAACCAAACATCAAATGAGTTTCAAATCAGGAACAAATTAATAACTTTTTTTCAATTGAATCTCTGGAATAAAGCTCAGAGTATTATCCTTAGTGTTTTGTAGTCATTACTGGTTATAATTATAATGGCACACCTCCACTTGTCTTCTGTGGCTTATTTCATCTGAGACAAGCCAGATTAGCACAAGAGATTGATCAAGAGCCTTTGTCCACTATTAGGTGGTTTCTGGAATTTATCTTGCAGTCCTTAGAACTGTATTCCTGTGTTCATGAAAGGTGAGAGTAATAGATCTGCTAATCTTACTACTAATATCAATAACAACAGAAATAGCTATAATGATCTTGATTTTATGAAAGTGATTTTAGTTTCACTATCAATTATGGCATGGCCCTTGCTTTAAGATAGATGTTTTTTAATTATATAAAAAATGATCTTGGGAAGCGGCTGTGGCTCAATCAGTAGGGCTCCCGTTTACCATATGGGAGGCCCCGGGTTCGGTTCCCGGGGCCTCCTGGTGAAGGCAAGCCCACCCGCACTGCGTGGTTAGCTGACCCAGCGAGCACAAGCAGCAAGGGGGGGATAAATGAATGAATGAATAAAATCTTTAAAAAAAAATGATCTCAGTTTTCTAAGAAACTTGTGAAGTGTTGAGACGTTTAAATGTCTTTGCAGATTTTACTGATGTTAAGTATTGTTTGTTGGAATTATTTATATAATATATTAAGTTACTAAAATGTCCTGGTGGATTCTGGGAAGTTCATAGTGTCAATGGCATAGTTTTAGATTCTAGGTAACAAAAACATAAACCCCTCATAAACATATACAAACAAACCAGGTGACCAGGTATCTCCATGAAAGACAAAATAAAAGTGGATTGGGTTGGACACAGACAGCTACAATACCTGAGTGGTAACAGCATCAGTGTCAGAAGAAGCAGAGAGAATAAACTGACAAACCAGAGATCAGGAGAACCCCAAAGTTGGCTATAAAGAATTCCCTAGAAAGTATATTGAGCTAATTTAAGAAAAGTGGGGTTTGCTAACTCCAGTAGTGATTGAGTACAAGAGGTACATGGTAAGGCCTGAAGGTAAGGTCTGAACAAAGCTAGGCACTATGAATTTCAAAACTAGCCAGCCAAAGCTCCCTTTAGAAACAAAGCCCCAGAATGACAAGGAGTTGCTGGGACAGAATCCTCACTGGGCAGAATGGAAACAATAGAGATAAAAAATATATAAGGTCTAGATAAAAGGAGAAGAGAGGCAAAATAGGAATGGAGCTTTGTGAAGTTAGGAAAACTTCAAGAATCATGGCACCCTCTAAAAGTTAGGGAAACTAATTTTACATAAAAATGGGCATGAGTAAAAATATGTGAGGGACAAAGTAATTCCCTATAGACAATAAATGCACATGGAAAGAATAAACCCACAAAACAGACAAATTATTCCTAAATGAGCTAAAAGAGATAAAAAAAAATATGATACATAAAATGAAAGCCAAATGTAAATGAGAATCACATAAGTCAGAAATGTTATGGAAGACTCAGGGAGGATTTATAAACAGAAGAAAAAAATCATTTCATAATTGAAGAGTAAACTAGAAGGCATATAAGTTATTTAAACACAACAGAGAATGTTTTAAAAGCAATAAAAAGTGAAAAGGACAGAATTTTAAAAGTCAAAAGAAGTAGAAAAGGAAATAAAACAATGAACAAATATTGAAAATGGACAAAAAAGGTCCAACAAATATATAATAGCTCTTCCCAAAGAATACAAACAAAGGAACAGAACAAATATGACAACAATAATTAAGGAAAATTTCCCTAAAATTAAATATTTGAAACTACATATTGAAAAGGCATAGCACATCCCTGAGAAAATTGACCCAGATGAATCAACACTGAAACACATTATAGTAAAATTACCAGACTTGAAAGAAAAAGAAGCAATCCTTTTGGCTTCTGAGCAAAAAGACAAATGACTTAAAGCAAAAGAATACTAGATTTCCATCAGATTTTTCAATGGCAATTCTTTATGTTGGAAATAAAAATATGGAATAACATATTTACAGTACTCAAGAAAAAAAAATGGGAGCCGAGGATTTTGTATCCAGTCAAACTGAATCTCACTTGTGAAGGCTATCGACAAGCTGTTCTCTCATGCAAGCACATAGGTAATACTCTTCTCATTCACACTTTCTGAGGAATCTACTAGAAAACAAACTTTATACAAGTAAAATTACATAAAAGACATTGAAATAAAGATTGATAGAGAACATTAAATGTATAAATACATGTACAACTAAAGTTTAAAGAGTTGAAAGGGGAAGGATATAGAATATAATGATTACAAACACTGACCATGTAAGTAAATACCACTATTTTTTTAAAATGGAGAAAGAATGAGGAAGCATCAAAAATATTTAATCATTTGCAGTAATAATATACATGGAGCAATACTGATATCATTATTCTGAGATTGCTGCCTTTATCATAGGATAAAGAAAATGAGGAATTGTGGAATAGTCTAATTTTGTTGTATAAGCACAATAACTGCTTTAATTTTTCTTATTCAATCCATATTCCTTTTAATTCCTTATTTTGCCTTGCCACACTGGATAAGACCTGCAATACCAATGTTAAATAAAAATGGTGAAAGAAGGCATCCTTGCTGTGATCCCAATCTTAGGTGGAAAGTTTTCGATATTTTACCATGAAGTACAATGTTTTCTCTAATATTTTTTAATTAAGCAGTGATTTCTAAACCATATTTTCATTTAGCAATATCAATTTACTTTTTGTTCTAAAATATGAGGAAATCCACACTATTATACCACTTGTTATCTCATTTCCCCAACCTCCTATTTTTGTTAGATATGTTATTCTTCTAACCTTGATAAAGTGTATAGTATTAAATTATTTGCCATAATCCTAATTCTGACAATTATTTTGTTTTAGTTTTAAACTTAAGTGTATTCATTACTCACCACTCTGTATTTCATTTTAATATTCTAGTCTTAGTTTTCAATGTATATTTATTCCATGATTGCCTTGATTTTGTCATTGATTTTTTTCCAACAGGGACTGATGTGTGCTCTATTTCCTTAGTTCCTTCACATTTGAGAATATATATTTGTTACTTTTATGCATTAATTGTTGTGATATTCTTGTGTCCAGTAGTGTGCTCTCCAGATGGAAAAAAAAAGCCTGATTTTACCCTTTGCCAGTTTCCATGAGGCAGATAATCCTCCCATGGTTGATTTCAAGCTATCAATGTGACATCATTGAATGTGGACTTTGGAAGAGATGCACTATAGCACACCTTTGTATAGTGTTTCCACTCTACAGATACAATAGACATAAATAACCTAAAGAACATAGATAATAGTGAAACTTAGTAAAATAAACAGGAAGTAAGGAGTTTTTATTTTTATTGCCTTTGTGTTTTAAATATAATTTATTTAAATATGTTATATGATTTAGTTTTGAAAAATGGCTCTGTTAAATAACTGCCTTGCCTTGAACTTATTGTCTTTGGTTAGGACTCTGACCTCTGCCTGGCTCTCACAGAGTCTCTGCATGGACTGAAGCTTGGGGTTAATTCCACACCCAGCTGCTGTCTTTATTTGTGCTTCAACTAGATAGCCTTCCCTGGAGCTGGCTACCAGCACCGTCCTAGCTATGAAACTAGACTTGCTCAAATATGCCACTAATGATTCCATTGAGCCCTTTGAACACCGAAATTCGAGTTGATTGGTGTTCATTACCCCCCAACAAGCAGAGCGTTTGGGATTGCTATGTAACCCTCTGGATGCCGGCCTTGCGTCAACCTGTTCCTATAACCCTGCCTCTGCCAATCCCTAATAGACCTTTCTCTTCCCACAGCCAGTGAGATCCTAGCACCTCTCAAGACACAGTACCCAAGGGTTGTTTGTAACCCTTTTAAATGATGAAGTACTATACATGGGCCTACTGTTCTCCTCATGCCTGTGCAATCCCTTTCTGCTAGACGCTAGTGTGACAAGGAATGCCTTGGGAAGGTGCCTGGACATAAAGAGCCTTCCAGTCCAAATCATTCAAAGTCCTGCAGGTATGCTAAATTCCATTCAAAAAGATAAACAAAACGTTCAAATTAGGTAAAATCCTGATTTCTACATTCATCCCAATTATTGTTTGATTTAAGCTTTTCTCTTCTGATGCAGCTCTTTTAATCTAGATGGTGGTGATAAAAAGATGAAGAAGCCAAAGTCATGCCAGCTGGGTGGATCTAGACTCACCAAAGTGGAAAAGGGCAAGCATTTAGTAATAGTAGCAAACACCGTACATTGCACTTGCTCTGTGCCAGGTGGTGAATGAGCCACGTGGTGAATGTGACTCACCTCATTCATGCTTATTACAAATTTAAGAGGTAATTGCCCCATTTTACAGATGAGGAAGCCAATGCATAGAGAGGTTAAGTAGCTTACCCAAGGTCACAGAGCCAGTAATGGGGAGGTGGGAAGCAAACCCAGAAAATCTAGTTCAGCATTTCATGCTTTAAAACTCCCCGCTCTGTCATGCAGATATGCCAGTTTTTGCCTGCACCATACCCTTGCCTGGTATTGCAGAGATGAACTGCAGCTTGGTTACCAGGCAGACTTTCCCTACAAGTCAGAAGCTTCCATCTCTGGTGCACATGAACCTGGATTTTCCAATTGTGCTTGGCTCTAGCTCCCTGGAGAGAACGCGGCAAATTGGGAAGGCTAGAACTGTCTCCTGCCCACTTCGGCTAATTAAACTCCTCCAACTGACACTTTTTGGCTGGTTCCAAGAGGATATTATTTTTAGCTTGTGAGGGTTAAAGGGGAAGGGAAGTGTGCCAGATTCAGGTTGTTAGAGAGAGAGAAGGAGAAAGGAGCTCAGAGGGATGCATTACGATTATGACTCCATTTAATAATAAGATGGGGGAAAACTGGGAGCTTCTTAAACTCTGTCAACCTCCTTAATGGCTCTGCCACATTTAAATGGGTAGAATATATCTCTTCTCACACAGTTCCAATGGGACAGCAACTGCACATATCAGAAGGATCCAGGATTTTTTTTTTTTTTTTTAATGCTATTTTCTGCAATGTAAAAAGAGTGATGCATTCACAGGCTAGGGCAGAGGCAGCTTACCTCTTCCACCCTTCTTCTGAAGCTCTCTGACAGCCCCACCCTGGCCCGCCCTCAGGGGTAATAAATGATGTACTAATGTGACCCTGATTAAGAAGCTGGGAGGTTAATGTGCAGGGCTCCATCTGACTGAAGCCGAGGCCAGGCCCTGTACCACTCGGCCGATAGCTGAACTTCAGGACTGATCAACCAGAGGAGCCTGCCTGAGGTGTACAGTCTGCAGTTTTGCCTCCGAGGGCTCCAGCAATCTAAGTCGGTTTCACTCTTCCACCCACTGCTTCTTTCTTCCCCCTGCCCCTCCCTCTGTCCTTCGATCCCCCTGATTGAAGATGCAAGATCCCCAGCCATTTACCAGCAGCTCTGTAAACTGTGGAAGCTCAGACTGTCTGCCCTTTTAAGTTGAGGAATAAAACTTTGCATCCCTGTGATAGAAGCCATGAAACCCTTAAGACTCAATTCACAGGAAAATGAACTTATTTTTTTTGTCCTGCTCTTCATGTGATTAATAGATGTCATCGTTTGGTCTGACAGCAAAGGCTCAGTTGTGGCACAAGCTAATCATTTTGCTCCCGGACAGAGCAATGAGAGAAAGTCCTCATGACACTTGGAAGATCATGTTTTCAGGACTGAATGCATTGCCATTTTTCAGAGCATGCTAGTGGAATTTTCAGCATATACAATAAACATATACAGTAGACCTGAATTAATATACTAGGACTGAAAGGCAGCTAACACATGTTATAAAGGTGACTGTACAGTATCTGATAAAGAGCGGTTAAGGATCAGACCAGACCTGAATCGCTACTCACCTACTTAGGACCTGAATGACCCGAGGCCCGTCACGTCACCTTTTGAGTTGTACATTCTTCGTTGTGGAATGAGGTTAATTCCACTTATCTCATAAGGTTGCCATGAGATGATGCTACTAGAGACCAAGTGCCTGAGTCCCCCATTCATACCAGCTGCTGCTGTCTGGTCATCCGTGAGCATGAGGGATGGGGAGAAGACAAAGGCAGGACCACATCCGTGACATCATCTAGGCATCTGGTAGGTTTTTCTTACAAACCTCAATAAACTCTAATAACCAGGAAGCTTCTAATAACCAATGGGTAGATAAGGCAAAAACAATTGTCATTAGCCTAGTGCCATTGCTCATTGCGAACACCTGGCCACTCCTTTAATCAGCAACTGGTCATTTAAAACATGCTCCCCCAAAAAGCAAATAATGAAATTATTTAGGATAAGCTTTGTAAAGACTAGTATAAATTGGACATTAATAGTGGGCACTTGGTTAACATGTAATAGGTTCTACAATAAGCTAAATAATGTTTTTACTAATCTGAGTCTCTCAAGGGAATAGAAAAAATGCTTGGACTTGTACATTTGGAATGCGGCTTAATCAAATGTTCAGTGGTTCTCAATCTGGGGCAAGATTATGTCCCCTCCCCCCACCTTCCCAGGTACATTAACAATGTCTGGAGACATTTTTGGTTGTCACAATTGTGGGGTGGGGGCTACTTTTGGCATACAGTGGGTAGAAGCCAGGGATGCTGTTAAACAACCTACAATGCACAGGGCAGCCCCACAACAGAGAATTGTCCAAAAGTCAGTGGTGCCGAGGCCACGAAACCCTGTGAAACCAAACCTGGGGGGCTGTGGGATGAGTCCGGACATCTCAATTGAATATTAAATGGCATCTCATTGTGTGAGGAAATTTAGCTAGAGTTTAAATTACTAACACAGAATTGAAACAAATTTCACCTAATCATTCTTGAGAGAATTATTTGTAAACATTTTAGTTCTTGATTAACTTGATTTGTTTCTTTTTATTCCCCCACCCCCAAAAATGTGGTGGACTTCTGGATTATAATGGTTTCAAAGGCTACCGAGCCTTTTTTTTTTTTTTTTTTTTTTTTTAAGTGCCAGGGATTGGACCAGGACCTTGTGCATTGGAAGCAGGTGCTCAACCACTAAGCTAAACCCGCTCCCCAATTGAATCTTTTTTTAAGGCTGAGCCAACACTGTCTCCATCATTCATGGTACAATTTGTTCCCACAAACGTCTTCCCCCATCTACGCTCCCTCCAAAGAAAAAAAAGGAATAGCTAGAATTTCACTTACCTTAATTTCAACCTAAAGATTTTACTTCTCTAAATTCACCATGAGCATGGTTTCTAATTCAAGGATAGGATTTCCCCAATGGCTGCCAAGGTGGAAATCAAAACAGTCAGAAGTACAAGGAACAAAATATAGGGCCCATTCATTGTTTAATTTTCTTTGCCTTTCATGTCCACAGAATACCACTTTGCCCATCTGTGAAAGTCATTAGTGAAAGAAGAGGCTATATAAGTAAGTCCTTGAAAATGGGACATGTTTGCTGTTTTTGGAAAAAGTCAACCTGGAAGAGATCAAATTCAGTAAAAGGCAAAGCTGCAAAGTAAGATACACAAACCTTGGTGCTCAGTGTCCTGTGCGTAGAATTTGGCACTCCCATGGGCCAATTCGAGCGATATTCTGGCCCTGAGGGCTCAGAGAGGACCTGCATTTCACGAGGACATGGCTACCCCCGCCATCACCATCTTTACCCAGAGCAGAGGAGAAAAAAATGGGCACTTATTAAATGTTGGTTATGAGCCAAGAACTGTGCAAGGTGCTTTAGAGACATTAGTTACTCCAGAAGAATTTCAGAAGCCACAACTAGGTTACTATAAAAAAATGGTTTGGGTGGATTCTCTTTAAAGTCAAATCTGAATTAATGAAAGTACTTAATTAAAATGTCAGTGCAGTCATAGAATTACTGTCTTTTTTCCTTTGAGCCAAGGCCTGGAAAAGACAAGCTCTCTCTGAATGTATTTATCCCCATATCTAGAAGTAGGTCCTCATAGATTTCTCCTGACATTTTATTTTATTCCCAACATCGTGAATGTTCTGCATGATATCTGGCACAGTAGTAGGAACTTTGATACCTAATGCATTTAAATCAAATGTACCTACAATATACTAGGACTAACAATAGCTATCCCATAGGGGGTGCTAAAATGCAAATGGACTACGGTTAGGGACAATGCCTTTGTCTAGTGCTCGGTGACTTAAGAGGTCTCATTTTATACTTATTGGCATGGCGTTTGTGCAGGGAAGGGCCTCTAGATGCAGAAGCTACATGGTAGCACGGGGCTCCGGCTGAGATTTGCTGCTAACGTCTCTGCTCTGGACTGTAGTGTGGTGTCCTCTGTGGAGCCCTGAACTTTACCTGACCTGTGTGTGGTCCTCAAATGTGACAGATCAGTGCCTTCTGCTGGGACGGGACCTGCAGGATGTGTGCAACTGACCCTTCTTAAGTAGTAGATGCAGGATAAACACCCTAGAATATAAGGACTGGAAAGCAATATTGAATTAAAGAATTCAATTAAAAAATGAAAGAATAACTTCAGTTTAAAAGCTGGGAAAGAAGCATATCCATGACATCCCGATCTTCTGTGTGTTGGCTCTGAAACATGGACATTGCTTCAAATCGACTTTCCTCATCTGCAGTGCACCAGGTGTGCCCCTCTGGCCTTCCCTCTCTGTTATATTCTTCTTTTCTATTTGTGAGCATTTTTCACGTAGTGTGTTATTTATTGGGGGCATGACCCTCCCTACTTTGGAGGAGCAGTCTGGGGAAGACAGACCTTGCTTCTGGGTGCAGTGGGATGATAAGAACAATGACAGGAATAACAGCTAACATTCCTTGAGTCCCTACCATGCCATCTGGCACTATGATAGGTGTGTAAAGCTTTAAATAAGCCTTTCCTTTTGGATGCCTGGGATCAAGTTTCAACCCCCACTTGAAAGGTTCTCCTCACACCTCCTGGATAAGAAACTAAGCAACAAGTGTGTGGCAAGCACTTGGCTAAGAGTTTTTCCCAGTGTAAGCTGCTTTACGCCAGCTCCTTGAATCGTAAAGACTTGGTAAGAGAGCAGGAACAGGTCCATCCAAACCTCATCATTGAGGGAGTGATCACAGGGATCCACGCCCTCAGTAAGTATTTACTGAGCATAAACTACAAGCCAGAAACTGTTCAAGGCCTCCGATTTATGCAGAGAACAAGGCATAGGAAGGCCCCACCCTCGGGGACCTGACATCCCACTGGAAGAAGATATGACAGTCCAAAAAAATAAGAATGAGAGAGAGAGAATACATAAGCTAGAGTATTTCAAATAGATTCTAGAAAGAAAATAAAACAGTGATGTGATAGAAAGAGCCAAGGGTGGGGACAGAGCCAACTGAGAAAGAATGGTCAGAGGACACCCCATGGAAGAGATAACACTCAGTTGAAGGAACCAGCTGGCCATGCAGAGATCCAATGGCAGCTCAGTCCAGGCAGAGGGATGAGGAAACAGAGACACCCAGAACCAGAGAAGAATTGGGGATATTTGAGAAACAACAAGCAGGCCAGTGTGGCTCAGGCAAAGTGAGTAAGGGGCAGTAGTAAAGAAAGTGTGGGCAGAAAGACCAGCAGGGACCAGATCACAGAGGGCCGTGCAGGCCATGGTAAGGAGCTTGCAAGAACCATTTCCAGGTCTGTACAGGAGCGTGGCTTGGCTTAATTTACATTTTAAAGAGATCACCCAGGATGCCATGGAGCTGCCGTCCCAGAAGGTCAAATAAAAGTTGCTATTCGCTACTCTAAGGACCATCTTTTATTAATTTACCCAATAAGCACCAATTGTGTGTCTTCTATGGCCAGGCACTCTTTCCATCCCTGCCCTGATGTAGCTTATAGCCTATGGGGTTTACAATTCCACAAATGGGTAATTTATTACAGTGCAATGAGTGCCGCCACTGGGGCAGTTTAGGAGCTACTGAACTTCACTAAGCCCAAGTAGAGTGACAGAAGACTTTCCAGAAGAAGTGGCTTCCCAACTAAGACTTGATGGTCATCACAAGTGACCCATCTGAACAGAGAGGGTTGAGGCAAAGACTGTGAGGAGGGAGTAGCCATTTCAAAGGCCCAGAGGGGGAGTGGAGGTATCTCACTGGGGACAAGGACAGAAGTCTGGCAGGGCAGGAATAGAGCTTAGGAGGCCAGGGAGGGGCAGCTTGAGAGCACTGTGAGCCAGGGGTGGGGTTTATGCTGAGTGCAGTGACCTGTAAAGAAGGGTCCCAGCAGGTACTGATACAACAAGGCCCAAAGGCAGCTCCTAGCAGAGAATTCCAGGCACAAAAGCGTGTAAAAGCAAAGGGTTCCTGTGGCTGCACTGCTTGCTTTAACATTCTTCACCCACGGCAGCCTCAACCCCCATTCCAGCCTTCCTGCCCTTTTCTCCAAGCCCTCTGGCTCCCTGGTCAGTGGAGAGAAGTAGGAACCTACAGGGAGTCACCTCCACCGGGCAGAGCTGGGGGGTTGAAGGGGCAGGTTATGGCCAGATGAAGGAGGAAGAGCTGCTTCAGAAGACCTGTTTGCACAGCTCAATGGGCCATGCCCCATCAGCCCTTCCCCTAGTGAGCAATGCCCTGCACTGCCAGATAGGTGTGGTGAGGGGCTCTGACTCGGCCAAACAGGTGAACCACCAGCAGCTCAGCCCATAAGGGGAGACACGGTTAGGGTTACTGAGAGTGCATATTTTCAAAAGAGAGCAATGATGTATTTCTTGGCCAACCCATGAGGCTTTCTGCCATTGGTGAAACAGTAGAGTTGGCAGGCTAATAGCACAGGTTTTGGAGCATGTATGCCCAAGTTAAGATCCTGGCTCTGCTACTTCCTAGCTCTGTGATATTGAGCATATTGCTTAACCTCTCTGTTCCTCAGTTTCCTCCTCTGTAAGATGGAACCAAATATAGTATCTACCTCATGGGGCTGTTATGAAGAGTCAAGAAGTTATTAAGTGTAAGGCACTTAGACCAGTACAAGGAAAACGATGTATTCATTAGATGCCAGGCGTCATTGTCTACTCTGTGTCAAGCTCTATGTTAAATTTTGTTGATTAAGAAATGAATAAGAACCACCATTAAGAACTGTGCGGCCTAGTCAGAAAGAACTATGTGTCATTTCCTGATCACCTACTATGTGCCAGATATATTGTATATATTAGCTGTGAGACCACAGAAAATATGTTTGTATATATTTGACTGTCTGACACCAAGTTGGAGAGCATGTCTACTACAGCAGTTTGATATTATTTATGAATTCCAAAAAGAGATATGGATTATGTTTGTAAACTGGTCTGTTCCTCTGGGTGTGATACCCTTGGATTGTATTAGATTCAGCTGAGATGTCTTTGATTAAATTATGTTAAGATTAGGGCTCTGATTCTACCACATCAGTAGCATGTAACCCAGGTTAAGTCCCTGCCCCCTTGTTGGGCTATATAAACAGACACTTACTCAAGAAGACACACAGAAGAAGACACAGGAAGAAAGAGAGCTCCATAGACACAGCAAAGGAGAGAACTTTGTCAGTTTTGATCCTGGAGCCCCGGGGAGAGATGAACCATTCACCTGACAGTTTACAACTGACCTTGTAAAGAGACCAGAGCAGCTGAGATGCCCTGAGAAATGAGCCCTATGCCAGCCTATAACTGAGGTCAGAAAAAGCTGGGCCCATGGAACCTGAAGAGGAGAAAGAAGGAAAGACCAGGAAAGATCGCCTGCCATCTTGCTTCAACACGTGGCAACTGACTTTTGTGAGAAATCAACCTTGAGTTGGACTCTTTAGGGTCTTGTAACGATAAGCTTTTACCCGCTCCCCCCAAAAGCCGACAGATTTCTGATACTTTGCATCAGAACCCCTCTTAGCTGACTAATACATCTACTAAAAGTAATAGAGTGGCACAAATTCTGCACTAGAGATACATAAATAATGGTTTCTGTATATAGATGAAGCCACATGTAAGTCTGATTAGGAAAAAGGGGTTGAGGTCTGGAAATGTTACTGAGATTGAAGGGGAAATAAATAAGCTTAGAATTGTGGAGTTGTTTACCTTTAGTTACCCCTTAAAATTTTTTCTTAGCTTGAAACTTCCCCTTTTCTTGACACTGTTTTTTCCCAAAGGATTAAATTTTTGGAGGTAGTAGAAGCATGGATTTGAAGCCCATGGGGTAGAATCTAGAAGCAGAAAGAATCCCAGCCCCAGCTCTTCCAGGTATGTGGACTTACGTACGTCACTCAGGCTTTCCATCTGGTTCCTCATCTGGACAATGGAGCATGACCATAGCTCCAATATATGATTGTTAGGATAATTTAAGGAGATGGTATATGCAAGCAAATAACACACCTGAAGGCCCAATAAGGATGTTTTCCTACTTCGTTGACTCATCTCCTTATTCAGGTTCACAATTGCAGTAGACACTAACCATGCCAGCAATCCCATAAAAGAGCAGACGCTCCAGGGATCTATGTCAAATGACCCTGCCCCACTATGTCCAGTGGAAGCTGCAGTGAGCACCTGTCCCAAGGGCAGTATGATCTTGCTCAGGCTCAGAACCTCGGAAAGCCTGAGTGCAAGAAACCCCAAATGGCAAGTGATAGGCCCATAGGATTCTCTCTCTTATAAAGCTGAATATGAAAATGGGAGAGCAATAAGGACTCGGGAGCAGAAGCAAAGATGAGAGAATGTGAAGCTTGAAGCCATGAGGCAGAGAAATGACAGAACACCAAGCTAAGAGGTCAGCCAGGTGAAAGGACAGAAGCAGGGAGATACAAGGTGAGGGGAATGCAGGATCCTCTGACTCATGAGCCACCAAATAGGACTAGGGAAATTGCTAAGTTATCTATTGTTTCTCCTATTTCCACTGATGTAAAATGGGACAATAACAATGCAAATTGCACAAGGTGGTATGTAGATTAAGTGGCTTCAGCAGTGAAAGGAAGCTTTGTATTCATTCAAGCTGATTATACTTCAACGCTTATCGTAATGGAAATACTCCTAAAATCCACGCTGCAGTCTCTGGATCCTAGATGACCTTAAGGGAAAATATTTTCCCCATAGCACAGAGTAAAAACTTAGCACCCATATTCCAGGGAATCCTCACAGTTCTTCAGAAAGACTCACATGTCAGAAGAAAAGGAATTTGGATCATCAGAAAAAAGGAAATCTTTTTGTGAGAATGAGGTGTCTATGAGATGAAGACTCTAACATGAGAGGAAGCAGATGGAATCACAGAATCCAAGAAGGAAGAAAAGGGAATTATTCCACAAGAATTTATTTCAGAGCAGGACTGTGGATGATGAATCGGAAGGAATTTCCTTAAACTAGGGTATAAAGATCAAAGAACAGACAGGAGCAAAGCTTTTAAGCAAAAGAAAGGCAACAAAAATCACAATACAATCATCTTTAGCTATCATTTATTCATTGCCCATTTTTGTTTCAGGAACCAGAGTAAGTATTTTGTATTCACTCTCACTTAATTCTAACGACACTAGTGGCACCATTTTCAGACCCATGGTCAGCTAGTTGTGGAGAAGCCAGGGCACAGAGCCAATCTCTTCCACTCCAAAACCCAAAGCAGGATCTTTCACCTGAATTAAGCTTCTCCCACCCCAGGCCACAGCCCAGAAAACTTGATGTGAAACCGTATTATCCCATGTGTCTATCAAGCCATCTCCGCAACATAGGAGAAACCCAAGTCCCTTTTGCTTGCTCTAAATACCCACGAAGAAATGAAGACTGTTCTTCAATATTCCAAGCATTTTTCTTAGGCCCTGGTCTTCTGCAGTGGGTAATCTAGTCATGCTATTGTCAGGATGATGTCAGTTGTGTGTTAAGTAAATGTGGAATTAGATTAAAAAGTAGAGATAACTGGATGTAGAGAAAATAAAAGGAAATTTCAATTTTTTAAAAAAAGGATGTCTTTTTATCAAATGTATTATTTAATCAAAACTTGCCCTAATGGACTTTCTTTTCCCAGAAAGTCCTATACCTAATGAGAACTCACCATGAACTCTTCTAACCTGTAAGGAGAAGGCACATGGTTGGAAAAGAAATTTACCCTTCATTTGCAATAAAATCTTGAATTTTATCCATGCCTTTCCAGATATGACCTCTGACCCCAAATTGTCAAACTGCCTACTTCTCCCTTCTTTCATGTTGATGGTCATGCTGTATACTTCCACATTCAGAAAATCAAGCCTTAGGACAAATTCCCTGCCTCTGGGCAAATCTATAGAAAATTACCTTTCTAAATAACGTGAGATTAGTGTATTAACTCTTAAATGAATAGTACTTCTTATCAGAAGTAGACCCAAAAAAGTGTGTTTTCTATAAGTGCCTGAAATTCTATGTACTTAGAATGTTTATTCTATCTTATTCTACTCATTTCTATTTTATCATTAATATATATTATGTAATATGTACCATATTAAAATATATTGGAATATATTATATTACTAAATTATATTATATTACTAAATGATTTTTAAAAAGATTTCTAGGCTTTAGGAAAGGGTATGACCAACCACAAACCAGAGGCCAAAGTTAGCCCACTACCTGTTTTGGTAAATAGATTTTTATTGAAATACAGTCATGCTCATTCATTCATATATTGTCTGTGGTTCCTTTTGCACTATGATGGCAGATTTGAGTCATTATGACAGAGATCTTATGACCCACAAAGCCTTAAATATTTACTCTATGGCTCTTTATAGAGAAAGTTTGCCCAATCCTGGCTTAGAATAATATAGGAAATGCTATACTGGGATTCAGTTTCCCCTCATTAAGTGAGAGTTTGGACTTGGTATTAGCTAAAGCTAAGATTCCTTTCTTAACCTCTGATTATCTGATCAAGGGGAAATACAAGGTTTCTCTTTCTCCTAGTAGTTCAAGTAAAATGTTAGGGTAATGTCCCCAGGTACCCTAATATCTCTAAGGATGTTTTATGATTACTTAACTTCTCTAAGACCTTTGTAGTAGGTATGGTACCTTTTAGTTATGACTATTCTACACTTACTAGGTATATGCATCCCTCATGACTTTGAACCATAACCACTACACTCTTTATCCACCTCCAAATCTCCTCACCCATCTCATTCCCACCTCTTCCCACCCCTTCTAGCACTCAGGAGTTTTAGCATCCTGGGAAGGGACAGATGGTTCTATTTGCCAACCATTTCCCTCATCAATAAGCCAGATTTTGTATGATGTTGCACAGAATAAGAATAAACCCACTGTGTGCAGCCTACCCTCACCCTCACCAATCCCCTGATCTTCTCTCTGGACTCTGCTTCCAGCCTTCCATTTCTTCTCTGTCTCAGTGGCCTGTACCTCTGCTCTTCCTAAACCATTACCCCAGTGGATGGCTTGTATGCTTGGCTCATCCCTCTGGCTCAATGTATTTGGACTGACCCCACCAACTTCTGACTTGACCTTAGTCATCTTAGCTCTTGGACTGCCATTATGGAAGCCCCTGAGTGTGGTCTGATCTGACCAGGTCTGTCTCCACTATGTTTCTAGCTCTAGTTGGGATGCAGTAAGCAGTGTGGACCCACTGAGATGCTGCTGGGAGTCATCTCGGGCAGTTGGGCAGAGGCAGGGTCCATATGAACTGGAAAGCAGCTGGGCAAGCAGGGTAATAACTTGACTTTGAGATATGGAGGGTTCAATTATTCGGGTGAATCAAACACATTCTAATGGACTCTGTGCCTCTCTCCCAGCTGCAAAAAGGCTGGAGCCCTACGTATTTGACAGGCACATTTGGGAACATCTGTGCATTCAAGCAATGTTCTTCTGAGGAAACCCAGTGGAGGTAAGAGTGACAAAACATACTGAAGTGGAATTGTTAGGGGCTTACTATGCTACCCCAGAGCACTCTGGATATTTCTGACTAACTTACATGATAAACATTTCATCTTCAAGCTTGTAGTTAACAAGTAAACAAGAATGCCCATCTCCTTGTTTTGATGCTTTACTGCAACAGTGACACAACGTCATGGTTGAGAATACAAACTTTGGAGCCAGACTGCCTGGTTCCAAATTCAGGTACCAGTTCTCAACTGCAATCTATGAGATATCACATCTCATATCTCCACTCATCATCTGATATAATCTTAGACAAGTTTATTTGACTACTCTATGCCTCAGTTTCCTCATGTGTAAAGCAGAGATAATAATCGTGATTACCTCATTGGCTAGTCACATAGAGCATTAGTTGCTATTTAGAGCTTATCGATCGTATGCTAGATTCTAAGCTAGTTAGTCCATCTCATTTAATTTTCACAATGTGTAGGAATAAAGTAGGAACAACTATTCCTGTTTTACAGAGGTGGAAATAGAGGTCAAGAAGTTTATGTAACTTGCCAAGAATCAAAAAGTGGGGAAAAGCCAGGATCTAGAAGTATACTCAGATCTATTCAACTCCCAAGGTGGGGCTTTTAAATATGTTGCTATACTGCTTGGTCAAAAAAAAGTGTTTGGAAACTAAGTGATTATATTCTTTTAACTCTTTAGATCCTGTGGCATGTTGTTCCTGAAAATCTCCATCCATGGACTGATTTATAAATGAAGATGATGGAGGCAAGGGCAGAGGTTAGTTTGTATACAGTTACATCCTTCTCTTGCAAAAATCAACCACATGATGCGAATATTCTCGCTGTCCTGATTTTGTGATAATCAGGGTAGGCTAAACATTCGCTGTATTAGAAACCATTGCATGTGTCCCCAGACCTAGTTTTTCTCCCTAGGTCTGGTTTTTAGAACGCTGGTGATAAACTAAGCCTGATTTATTATATGACCATCCTATATGGGAAAAGACTGTAACTCTAGGTATCTTTGGTCAACCTTAAGAGATATAACAGGGGGACGGATGTGGCTTGGGGGGGTGGGCGTCGTCTCTCATATGGAGGGACCTGGATTCAACCCCTTGGACATCCTGGTAAAAATTTTAAAAAGAAAAATATAGAAGGCGTGTGGGCCACTAGGCCCCATGCGCAGGTGCGCTGCCAGGCCTCACAAGCCACGCAGCAAGATGATGACGTAACAGGAGAGTGACACAAGGGAGACCCAAGACGAGGCGCACCAAAAAACTAGAAACTAAGGTGGCACAGGCAGTAGGATGCCTCTTTCCCACATTGGAGTTTCCAAGAATAGAACCCCAGTGAAGACAGGAGGAGAAGGATGAGAAGAGAGGGCAAGAAACAGACATAGGCCCAGGGGGACCGGTGCTACACCTACACGGAGCTGCTGGCCGTCTCGCGGCGCTTCCGGCAGAACCCCAGCGAGCCGATGAGCACCTGGATCCTGCGCGCATACGCTGAGCTCCGGCGACCTGGCGCTCCTGGGCAACCTCAGCCACGACGCCGTCTTCAACTACCACTGCAAGGCCCTGCGGGGTGGCTGCCGGAGCCTGCTGGCCTGGCTGCTGGCCGCCTGGCGCTGCCGCTGGCCCACCTGCCTGCATTTTGGGACCACCGAGCTGCCCTTCCGGCCCTGGGCCACCATGGAGGAGGGCGTCCAGCTGGCGCGCGAGCCGGGCCTGCTCGACTGGATCTACCGCGAGCCGCCCGCCACCGGCTCTCCGGAGCCCGCGCCCGAGGACATGCCCTTCTCCCAGGCCCTGCGGCAGCTCCTGCTGACGGCCGCCCCCGCTGAGCTGCGGCCCTCGCTGGTCAGCCTGCTGGTCAAGGGCCTGACGGTGCTGGAGGCGGTGCTGGAGATCCAGGCTGTCGCCGACGTGGGCCTGCTGGGGCCCACCCCCATGCGCAAGGACCTGCTGGGCTGGCTGCTGAGCCACGGCGTGTCCTGGGAGCGGCTGGACAAGCAGCCCGCCGAGGAGCTGCTGCAGCTCCACATCCAGGAGGCCCTGCGGGGCCGGGGAGGGAGGCAGGACCCCGGGGGGCTGATGGCTCCAGGCCAGAGGCCTGTGGGGCTGGCCTCCCCAGTGGTGGCTGAGGACCCAGAAGAGAGTAGGTGGGGGTGGGGGTTAGCGGCCCCACTGGGATCTCTCTACCAAACCTGCGCTTTGTTCATGGCGGCCTGTGGCCAGGTGGATGGGCCCAGAGGGGGCGCCCCCACCCCACTGCCACCACATGGCCCCCAGACCCTTCAGCCCACACCACGTGAGAGCTTCGTAAAGTTTACCCCACACTCAGATTTTTTTTTGTTTTTAAGGCTTTTTAAAATGCATTATTTTTACTTGACGCTAAGTGTAGGTACAGCACTTGATTTTAGGAACACTCCTTAACGCTTTTGTAATGTTTCTTCCTCAGGAGAGCTGCTTTTGCATCAGCACTCCCTGGTAAAGTGCACTTTGGCCGTTTGCTGCCCTGGGGAAGGGGCCGGGTCCCTTCTGATGGGGCCGGGTCTCTGGCAGCCCCCGAGGCCTCTGCTTGGCTGGGCAGTTGGGGGTTGAAGCTGCCCTGGGGCTGGGACCCTGGCTCTGGGCACACGGCACCCATTAAACAGCACATGCATCCTCAAAAAAAGAAACAGACATAGGGAGTTGCCCAGTGAATGGACACAGAAACAGCAAAAACGGGGAGGAGGAAGGGGGACGGCACGGTGGTAAAAATGGATAAAAGTAAATAAATAAATAAATAATTTAAAAAATCAACCACATGTAACAAACAAGCAAATCTGGGAAATTGCGGAGGTTTCTTTTTTGATTTTTAGATTTTTTTAATGAGGTAATTATCATTATGCATGTTTTGCTAATCTAGGGAACTTACCCTGTTTGCTGCTTGTCTCTCTTATCTTCTCACTCTTTTCTCTTAATAATTCCTGGCAATGGTCCTTAGCAGATATCAACTGTTGTCTGATGGATGCTTCATAAGAAAATATTCTAACCAATTTATGATGACAGGGAAAATCTAAGAATACACACACAAACACATGTACAAAACTGGAGGGATCGTGTGGCTCAGCCCACAAGTTGACATGTGAATGTATTGTTCTTGCCAAAAGAATCTGTTGAAATGGTGCCAGTTCTCTGTAGCCATACTCACCAAAAGCTGTATTCCTATTGGAAAGATTTTTCAATTAGATAATATTGAGAGGGAATAAGAAGAATATCGTTCATGTGTATGTATTCAAATCTTATTTTGACTTTGATAGACAAGAAAGGGATGTGAGTTACAACTTTGTAGATTCGTTTGAGCCTAGTCAAAGGGGCTAAGGCAGAGAGAGAGAGAGAGAGAGAGAAATCAGGAAGAACCAAGAGGCAAAATGAGAACACATCTGATTGAGTTTCCATGGAAAAGTCTAATTCATCTAGTTCTTACTCTGTGCTAAGTTCTTTATGTAGGTTAACGTGCCACATTAACCCCTGTTGTTATTGTTCCCATTTTCCAGGTGAGAAAACTGAGGCTTAATGAGGCTCAATAATTTGCCCAGCCATGCTGCTTGTAATTTATTGAACTGAAGCAATCTGATTCCAAGCTCACTTGATTATCCTATAAGGAGGTACTAAGGTTGGAGCCCTTAGAACAGAGATTCTCTGAAGTATGCATGCACTCCTGTTGGCATCTCAGCCTAGCTAGTATTAGGACTAGACTAAATATGTGAGGATAACATAGCAGCAGCACTGGTATAATTGGAGTATTATACCTGTATCTCAATGAGAAACGCCCCACCCCACCCCCGAAAAAAGATAATAAATAAAAAGAAGAAAGTGAAGTGCCAGGTTGTATCAGGTATTAGTGGCAGACAGGATGAGTTTTTAGGATATCCTCTTCAGGTAAGGAAAACCCAAAGGGGCTAAATAAATAAGCCAGAGGTAGGGAGATCCCAAGTTTGGTTAATTCGGAGGCTCAACCATCTCATCAAAGACCCAATTCTTTCCATTTTTCTGCTCTGCTGCTTCAGCTTATGGAATTTGTCTTCAAGATGGTCCCCTCATGGCTAGGCAGTTTGAGAATTTACATCCAGATATGAAAACACTCAGCAGAATAAGTCATTCTAATTCTAATGCATTCTTCTTAGGGGTGAGGAAATATCTCCAGAATCCTCCAATCAATTCTCTCTTTGTATCTGATTGGCAAAAACAGAGTCACAAAAAGCTAGTCTAAACTAGTCCCTGGAAAGGGGAGGGACCTCCCTGGCTTATGGGTTTGAGATGGAATGGATACTGGAGAGTGGACCACCATGCCCCCTTCTGCAACACCTGATCATAACCCACTTGTGCCTCATGCCCCCAAGGGTACTTCTTCCACATATGCACCCCCCTGGTCGCATTGAATGTTGAGAAGAGGGACCCAGAGCCCCATCCCCTAAGAGCATGCTGTGTGCCATGTTCCCTCAATAGCCTGGGCCTTTGCACCTTGGAGATGGAGAGATGGTCAATGCAGACCAAGTCCCTACCCTGATGGGCTAAATTCTAATGGAGGTGGGGAGAGAGAGATAAGAAGTAAACAGCAGGCACATAAATTTGTAAGGTTGCAAAC
Organism: Tolypeutes matacus; assembly: GCA_026826555.1. NCBI lineage: Eukaryota > Metazoa > Chordata > Mammalia > Cingulata > Chlamyphoridae > Tolypeutes > Tolypeutes matacus. The sequence goes on along the minus strand of JAKSZT010021619.1, from coordinate 6,745,677 downwards.
AATGACATAAAGAAAATCATGAAGGGAGATAAGGAGATAGAATATAACAAGGGATGGACACATTTCTTTCTTACCAAAATGACTCTGCAACCTCAGCTTTATCCTCCCAGCTGACTTAACTTCTGATCCTCTCTCTGGCCTTAGTTTATACACACATACGTCACTACTTCCGGGTCTCCGTCACTTCTGAATGTCTCCCTTCTCTGATATGAACTTCTCCCTCTTATTCACCAGAGTTGTCATTTCATATAAATGTATGTGATTGTTTATTAGCCCTTCTCTAGATTGTAAGAAACATTAGGATAGGAGCTAAGCCTATTTGCTCGATTGTATCTCCAGAGCTGAGCATACTGCTTAGCACAAAGTAGGCACTCAACAAATTCTTTTTTTTTTTTTTTTTTTTTTTAATGAGGCAAGTAAGAGCGTTTGTTGAGAAACGAGAGAAAGGGAGAGTCCACACCCGAGACATGGGTGCAGGTGTGTACAGGGTGAGACGGGCGAGAGTTGCTGTCCTGATTGGCTGCTTTTCTACTTTCACTTGTCAGCCTTCAGGGAACCAATACGGAGGCCTTTCCGTTTGGAGTTATCCGGGGCTTCTTTTGAGCCAGAGAGTTTCAAACGGGGCCTTGTGACCAGGTTCCTAGAGGGCTTTTCGGCTGTAATGGTTACAATTAACAAATTGTACAATGAACATTCATCGATGATGAGGGAGAAACTAAAGAAATGCGACTTAGGCATTTCATAGTATCACAGGACTCTCTCCTGGGACCTCCTGCCTCTACCTAACTCCCAACCTCTAATCCCAAGTTGTCTCCTTTCAAGTTTCCCTGCTCTGGACCAGTTTTACGTGCCTCCTCTACCGATAGGCAATTAAAAATATATGAGCTAGATATTATTCTTATAGCCTCCCTCCCATCCTGCTCATCTCTGGGTGACAGAAGGAATTTTTTTCTGTACAGCTTATACCCCACTGAGAGGCCACAGGAAGCAGAGAATTCTCTATTTCCCTGGGGATGTGTTTTTAAAAGGCCCTGGAGAGTAGAGTTGATGGCCAAGACTTTCTAACTCTCTTGACAGCACATACTGCCTCTCTGCAGATAGCAGGCCTGCACAAAAACAGCTCTGCATACATGAAAAAAAAAACAAAAAACATTGATTGTGTTTGCTACTCTCAGATCTATTTTGTTGCAAGTATAAAGGACAGAAAGGAATTTATGGTTTCTTGAGCGCTAGATACTTTTTAATAAAAATACGAATTAGTAAAAAATAAAATTATTGAAGTACTTACCTGCAAGATCTCATTTAATCCTTTTAACACTTCGAGGCAGGTACTATTATTATACCCATTTTACAAAGCTTGCCTAAGATCACACAGTGGATGTGTAATAGGGATGGGCTTCTGAACTTATTTCCTTCATTTGGGATATCCTGAAAACAGAGGCTGAGCAAGGGCTTGGGTGAAGGTTGTTTATTTGAGGGGTGCTCTTAGGAAGCAGGAGTGAAGGAGCTGGGAGAGGGAGTGAGGAGAGCAGGAAAGGCCTGTGAAGGGTGCAATGCCCAGGTTGCTCCTGGGAGGCTGGGGCATTTTGCAACCCAGCTGGCTCCAGGCCCCAGCTGGCTGAGGACAGCTCTTGTGGGCATAAATATTGAGGAGCACTGAGTGGGCTCCAGAGGCTTTGAGAAAGACCTTGAGCCAGAAAAGCAGAAAGAAGCTCAGCAAGGTGTTGAGGCGAGGTGCCATCAGCACGAATAGGATGAACTGGACTCCCTGGCTGCCGCAGAAATCATAGGTGGGCCGCGGCAGGCGGGGACAGCCACCTAGAGTGAGTTCTTCTTCTCAGCGACCTTGTGTTCAGCTTCCCACCTTCCATCTAGGAAAGGCTGAGAATTGTCAATGACTTGCCAAAGAGCATGCGGACAGTGTCCTCGGAGCCACTGCTTTCTTTCCAATGTGCCATACTCTGTTCAACTGAGTTAGGAACAAACCAGAACAGAGAAAGCCCAGCCTTCAGCAGACAGGCAGCCAAAGAGGGCATGAGACAGGGACACACTAACTCGATTACTAGACAGTGCTCATCTAAAGAAAAAAACCCAGCCATCCTTCCCCGGTGAACAAGTGGTCAATGGTTATCTTTAGGAACAAGGATGAATATACAGTCTAATTTATATTTTATGTTTACAGCATGAGCATCAATGTGTCATTAGGCCTTGGGAATCTGCTCTGAATATTGGTGCAGACTCTAGGGTTTTGTTTAGGTTTTTGTATGTTTTTAAATCAGTGAATGGCACCCCAAATAAAAAAAAATACATGTGCAACAAAAGATTTCTTGCAGGAGGTTGGTCCTTGTTCTCCTATGCATCATATTCTTGGGTCTTTTCCTCCTCCCCCCACCCCACCCAAAGAATCTCCAGGAAATGTACAGAAAGGATAGAGGAACCCAAGGTCCTATAGTTTTCTGTTTTTTTCTCCACTCTTTCTGAACAAGGGAAGAAAAGAATCAAGGCAAGTCCTTCCATAATCTAGGAAGTGATTCTGGTGATAATAAGAGAGGATAGCAAGGAAGGGGAAAGGGGGGAAATTACTGGCTTGGCCAAAGCTTGTAAAACGGCACCAGTGATTAAAACATCTTATGCTGTCCTCAGGCTGCCGAAGCTATCACTGACAAAAGATCTCACACCACACACACACAAAAGGAAAGAAATTAGCCATTAAGAAATATTTCAGCATAATGCAATTATTACAGCTGTATAATTGAATGGGGAAACCATTGATCTGTAGTAGAAAGGAAATTGCTCTTCTCATTGTGTTCCTATGAATATGTGAACATTAATCTCCATCTATAATCAACGTTCATTTCAAATCTGATTGCGTGCTACTAAACACCCGTAGCTATGCTAACATTATGTTAATATGGTTCAACATCATAGCTCCCAGCTTCACAGCACAAATATTTTTCTTTGGCAATCAATAGTAATTTCAGCTGAGTGGATGGAAGTCACGTTTTAATGGTAATCTTTCTTCCAAGCCTCCAAGTGGAAACTCAGTTGGTGTCTTAACATGGCTGCAGCACATTGCATATAATCAGATAAATTAACCTGAAAAGAAATGGAGAGAGAGGAAGGAAGGGAGGGGATATGAACAAGAAATAAGAAGCCTGGCTAAACTCTAAATCTCCCTAATAAAAGGACAAAAAAAAGCAAGGATGGCTGGGTAGACAGGACTGGGTGCATGTATGTTTGGGGTCTGGGGGATGCATGTGGGAGGGGGCTGGGTACTGTCAAGACAGGAGACTCTTCTTCTGGTTGGAAGCTAATGGGATGGAGCAGCCAGGCTCCTGGGCAGCCTGGGTTTTGCCAAAGCTACAGGGAGGCATGAGAGAGGAAGAGGAAGCTTGACAAACCTGGGGAGGGGTATGTAGAGTCGTCTTTGATTTGAAGAGATCACTCAGGTATCTCCTGTTTCTCTCATTCATTCATTCATTCATAGCAAATAATAGAAAAATTTGAAAATGAGGGAATGTGTGAGGAAGGAATCCATATTGTTAAGCACCATTCCTGCTGGCCACCTGGAATATAAAGATAAATAAAAGTCATCTCTGTGCACTGATTCCTGGCGGTCCAGGATGGGAGCCAGGCTTCTAAACCACTCCGAGTGCCAGCCTGCAGGGCTCCGGCACTCTCTGTACCTGCCCCCTCCCTCAGCCCTTACAATCCTCTCCCTCCATGGTTTTTAATAAAGAGAGAAAAGAGGGAGAAGAGTTTTGGTTACTTCACTTGTAAAGCATTTTGTTCTGACCCCCAAAGGCCTAACGGGTGGGCTTCTTAGACTCATCATTGACCCAGCTCCCACCTCCAGGCTGATGGTTGATGCCCCCCCCATCCACACCCTCATCCCGCCACAGCTCCTTAAGCTACAGGCTCATTCTGAGAAGGAACCCAGTTATAACCAAGTATACATGTTGTTTATTAAAAGGCAAAGGAAAATATAGCAACTTGAGAGCCTTCAGAGTCTCTTTCCCTTCCCCGGCCTGTTAAGGAATTCTGGTGCCGTTTCTACCCCTTCACTGCCCCCCACCTTCTGCCCCTTCCTTTCTGGGTCCTGTTTTGAAGATCAGAGGGAAAGAGCATCAGGGTACACAATGACATGAGAAGGGAAATCCAGATAAGAGATGACAGTCAATGAGGGAGGACAGAAAGACACACGGGAAAAAGCCACCAATGTGCAGCGTCTGTCTGAGAAGTTCAGAAGAGAAGAGATTTGCCAAGGGGATGGGAAGTCCTGAAAATGGCAGATATAAGGAAACAAATTTTAAAACTTTTTCCCGTGTATTTTGCAGTTTCTCTCAGTTTATATTTCTCTCCAGAGACGTCAGGAAAGAAATTAATATCCTTTGCTCATTTGTTTTTTCTTCTTTATAATCACAAAGTGAGTTAAGATTTGACTCGCCTTCACCTATTTTTTTTTTTTTTGGAGTGATCTCAAAATGCCTTTTTTAGATGACAGTAATTATTATTAAATATAATTTACATAACAATATCAAGTTGACCTCTCTCTAATCTATCCCTTTCTGTTCACCCCTAAAACTCCTACCCAACTTCAATCTTATCAGCTCTGCTTGGATAGTGTAGCTACTTCCTCCCTGTTCTCCCTGAATCTTGCACTATTCCCCTTTCATCTGTCACCTACAAAATAGTCCATAAAGCTGGCACAATGAGGCACAGTTTTCAAGATACTTGGAAACTAAGCATGCAGAACGTGGAAACAAGGCTATATTTTTTTCAGCTATGTTTAAAGTCAGGCAATACTCAGTGAAGTACTTGACAAAATTTCGCTAAACTCATTGCAAAATGTTTAGAGGCCTATTTTGAGCTTTACTGCTTATTAGCAAAGCCAAAAAAAAAAAAAGTCATTGGGGAAATACTCAATCTTCCCACTATAACAAAAACATCTGAAGTAATACACAGAAAACAATATGGCGACAAATAAAAACACATTCCTTTGTCAGCAAATCCTGTTAGAAGACACAGAAAACCCTGCTGAAGATTCAAACAGTAAAGTGTTAAAAGAAATTATTTGGTGTATGAGGTTTGCTATACACTTGAGAAAAAGTACAGATGTTTCTAACACGTCTTTCCTAATGGAATTTGCCACATGAAATACAGAAAGAACTTTTTTTTTTTACACTTAAGAAAATATGTAAAGAAATCTTTTCAGCAATAAATGACTGTTACAAAAAATATTTTCTGAAATAACTATAAATGGATCTACTGACAAAGTAGCTGATTGACAGGAATTTATTTTTTAAAAAGATTTCCAAGTAAGTTTACAAATATAAAACCAGATGTAAAACTCATAGAATGCATCATCATGGCTATAGGATAAAAAATGTTGCATCCATCAGTGCGTAAATATGTTTATAGATTATCATCAACAATTAATTTTATCAAAGTAAGATCTTTAAAATACAGCAGATTTTTACCTTTATAATGTGCTGGAGGCACATATATTTTTAAAATGTATCAAAGAACTTAAAAGAGCTGTTAATTTAAAGTTACTGATTTTTATTTTTAAAATGACAAGCGTTCCAATTTTACTGATTTTTTTTTTGGCCATGACAAGTGGCTTTCAGTATAATGTCACCTTGCAGGTAATTAAATAAAATAACCATGGTGCTAATAATAGTAAATAAACCTAATCTCTCACTTTAAGGTTAAAATGACCTTTTTAAAAATGGATGGAGGAAGACTATCTGCTAGGTAAATGAAATGGGCTATAGAGAGAGCATTTTCAAATTGAATGTTTGAAAGCATCACCTTGGTTATAGGATTTCGTTGCTAAAACAATATAAATGCATTACCTATAAGAACTCTCATATATATATATATCCTTTAAAAATATATAAATATATGTAAATATAAAGAAATGCATATATCTAGAAATGTATATATATATATATATAACTTGTTTGCCCTGTGTAAAATCCTTCTAAACAAAAAGCTGTAGTGGAATTTGAAATGTTTGTCAGAAACAAGAGGGCAACCCCTTCCAAATGCTTTTTAAAACCCCTAATTGACATCATGGAAGGTAGATATAGTCTACCCTGATTGCAACAAAAACTGTTGCATAATTGGTGAATGAGACTGAAAATGAGGGTAATGATATGGGAGGCAGAGCCTGTAATGTCATTCTTTTGCATTTGCATGTTGTATCCATTTCAGTGATCTATTGATTTGTAACAAAACCTATCCTTATCTCGCATGGGTCTGGTCTCTGACTGGCCTCAGCTATGCAGTGCTTGCTTGGCATCCCTCGTGCAGTTACAATCAAATGCAGCTGTGGCTGGAGTTCTAGACAGTGTCTTTACATGAGGTCTGAGGACTGAGGTGGGATGGCTGGGACGGTGGAAATGGCTGGGTGCTGGCTGAGCATCTCTCTCTCCAAGTGACCACTCCCCACGGGAGCTTGGCTCTCTCCCAGCTTGCCAGGCCCAGAACAGACAGACATCTTACACGATGGCTGACTCTCCCCAGAATGAGCCTTCCAACATTCTATGGCTTCTAGTAACAGTCTTGGAAACCCCAGAAAGTTGCTTCTGCCACATTTTACTGATAAAGTAGATCACTAGGGCAAGTCCAGCTACAACAGGGAGGGAATTAGACTCCACTTCTTAGCGCAAGGAGCAGCCAGGATACAGGAAGAGAAGGAACTGAAGGCAGCCATCAACTTCTGTAACGAACTAACCAAGACAATATATCTGAAAGCACCCCACACTCTTCCCGTACTTAGTTAATGCAAACTGATTCCTTTCCACGCAGTGAAGTACTTCTTACAAAATTGATCACAGGTTATGTGGTTATGAGACTGACATTTCCTGTTTTCCTTTTAGGACACATGGCCCAAACAGGTTTTTTTCTGTATTGGGAATATAATACTAACAACTAATGTTTATTGAACATTTTTGACATGAGAATTGTGCTGAGCACTTTTAACAAACTATCTAATTTGATCCTCTCTGCACACCTATTAGATAGGAACTATTTGTATTTGCATTCTATAGATAAGAAGACCAAGAGACAGTGAATTTTGTGACTTGCCTTTGTGTCACATAGCACACAACGAGCAAATCAATGAAAAGAACCCAATCTAGCTAATACCAGTTACTGGCCTCTGACCTACCATGTATTTGAAAAAGCATTAAAGATAAACATGCTAACTTATACTTTATTATACATTTCATGAATCCATCTTATTCTAGTTTAGTAAAATACACCACAAAAGAAATTAAGCTATATCCTTTCTATGTAATATTATATAGCTATTACAAAGAATGAGTTAAAGCTCTATATGCTTCTGCACTTTTTTGAAAAGAAGATTGTAGGAATACATATATGTATGCATACATACATTTATGTACACACACACACATACAAATACACATACACACACGCATGACATGTTCAAAGAGAGAGAAAGAGTTGCCACAAAGATACATTAGAAACTGTTATATGCAGTTAACTTTGGAAAATGGGACTTGGGTTTATTTGACAGGAAGGACCCTTTTTACTTTTCTCACTTTAATATTTAGTGCATAGCAGATACTGTTGGGGCCCTGCCCACATTCCCTCTGCTCACCCCAAAGATGGTTGCTGACAGCTTTTTCTGCAAGTCTCATACTTGTGACTTTGGCTTCCAACCTCAAACACCCCCTCCCCCCTCCTCTCTTTCTCTGGATTTCTCTTGGTTCAGACATACCTGGGAGTTAATATCCCAGGAGCAGCAAACCTCAACCAATGAAGGGTGGAAGTCGGTAGAGAAATACTCCAGTTGCCTCATGTCCCAGGCAGACAGTTCTGGGGTGCAGGGGGTCTCTCATGGGTGTCCAGCTGGGCTGAGCTCCAGGTGTCCACAGCAGTGACCACTGCCCCCATTCAACATCCCTCAGGCTGTTCCTCCTTCCGGGTTGCACTCCTTCCCACTCCTCCTGGGAACACCTCCCAATAAACTATCTGCATCTGAATCCTCATCCCAGCATATGCTTTGGGGAGAACCCAAACTAATACAAACAGCATTTGGTTTTTGGCTCTGTGCACACTTAATTTTTACTTAAAGAAAAAAACAAAAACCTACCTATTAATAAACTCATTAAAAATGCACTATTTTGGGGCTGCATGGGTTGTATTTTCCCTGGTGCACAAACTGGGGCTGGGGCTGAGGCTCTGAGCAGCTCTTCAGCCTCTATCGGTGGAGACAAGCCCATTTGGAGGGGCCACGGTTGAGTTTGAGGAAAACTGGGCTCTAGGCAGAAAATCTCTGCAGCCAGGCTTGGAGAACAGGCTTCCATGCACACTGCCTTTTTTTTTTTTTTTTTTTTATTATGGGTAAAAATCAAAATTCTCACAATACATACAAACATTTGCAAAATGATATATAAATATATATGCATATATGTGTATTTGCTTACAAAAATGTTATTTATATATATATATATATATACACATATATTTTAAGAGGTGCTTAGATTACCCAAAATATTACACGGAACCCACTGGGATTCCCATGTTGCCCACCTCCCACACCTCCCACCACATCCCACACAAACATCTCCCACAGTGTGGCCCACCACCCTCAATGAACTTACACATCCTGGAGCCTTGCCTTTTAAACGTGCACCAGGACTTGCTTCTCTGTTTCCCAACCCCATCCCCCTCACACAACCATCTCTGATTTAACACTGCTTGGTGCTCGACTCTGCGGTTACCAAGGATTGCAGGAGCACAGGGGCTGGACCCAGAGACTTGGGGGATTCATTGTCTGAGGTTGACACAGTGCTCTGGGCCCTGGCCCTGGGGAGCTGAACAAAGTCGTCTCAAGATTACAAGCCATTTCAGCCTGATCAGGGGTTACGGCCCCTACTTTTTAACATCCTGCTTTTATTTGCAGGCTATGAAGTGTAATAGTTCACCATTTTGGTTTAAGTATCACCATAAAAGTCAGTGAGATGGAACAGGCAATAAGTAGTTCTTTTACATAGTGTGGCTGAGGCTGGGAGCCTACGTCTTCATTAACCCACAGAACGGCTCGGAAATAAAATGCGGGGCCGCTCGGTCAAGTCAGGAATCGGTCAGCGTCTGCAGAGTGCACTCTCCTGCCCACCCCCTGCACCTCCCTTTCTCCCTTTCTGGCTCTGAGGCTGGGCAACTTGGGAAAACGAGGAAGGAAAGGAGCAGATTCTGAGTTTGTACGTGAAGCACCCAGCTTTGGGATGAAATTGAAAAACTCCTCTCAAGACAGAGGCGTTAGCCCAGCAAGATACTTCTCGCTACCCTCCTCTGGATGCTTTTGAATAGTCAAAGTTCCCAAAAGGAGCCTTTGCACTTAAAAAATATATATTAAGATGTTTGTAGGTAGGAAAAAAAAATTTTCGTGTTCTTCCTCCAGAATCTGTCCCAGAGGCATAGTTACTAAGGAATAGTGTGACAAGACAACTTTATTCAGCTGGTCAGGGTAGCATTTGCTTATGTCAGAATTCCCAGGGAGATTTCTGGCAGAACGCCTCTCACTTTATGGTTTTACATGAAAAAATTATCTTAGTGAAATAATTTGGGATTTTTCACCACACAGGACTTAAGACTAAGAGCTTTAATATGTTGACGTATAAAGAAGTCTCCAAGGAGAGGTGGCGACTATATTACATTTTCACCTTTGCTTGAAGAATATCTCTCGAAGTTCAGGGACCCTGTCTCACTGACATGAGGGGAGCCCCCTCCAATTCACACACAGAAAGTTTAGAATCTTACTTAATCTATGATAACCCAACACTTGAACACACTGGAACCAAGCACTCCTCTGTGTGAAAATACTCCTATCATCCTGACCTTTTCAGTTGTTTCTCACTCAGTAAGGTTCCCATCCCTCTTGCCCAATTGTTTGGCTTCCTACTCCTAGCCCATAGGATGAGTTTTAGAGCCCCAACACAATCCTTGTTCAGTTTACTTCATTGACAAACCATTGTTTTCTACAGTATTATTATTCCAGCTCCTTTTTTCCCCATCAGCCCCCAATTTCCTATTTCCAATTCTACCCAACAGATTTTTTTTTTTCTTAAAATGACTAGCTCCCCCTTGTCTGGTAAATAAGACTAGTGAAGACACTTTTTCTCATGACCAGAACTTGGTAGGTCTTTACTGCCAGTACATATTAGTTTCTCTTTTCCTTTTTCTTTCCTTTTTTTTTTCTTTCTTAATTTTCTTAGGGGCTAAAGCTCTTCAGATTCCATAGGACCTAAGGGCCGCACTGACCCAAGGGTGCCCATCGTCTTATAGGAGAAATATATTCAATTCCTTATTTTCGTTCATGGGAGACAATGTTAGTCAATCATCACCTAATCTACCTTTTCACATTCCATCAGTTAACTCCTATGGATCCATCAGATGTGCCATGAGAGATAAAACCTATTTGCCCCCTCTGCCTTAGATATGGCTTTCTTAAATGTCAGTGCTCTTGAAAAGTCTTTCTAATCATCCTTCTCAGTCTCATAAAGGTGAAATCATAGCCATGTGGCTATTGCTCACCAAACACTCATTGTTTAAGCCAGAGAAGCTACACCCCAACCCCTTACGAAGTCTTTACTTTGCCTAAATGCCTCTTTTGGTCAGGGTCTTTTAAGTTGTCAAACATCTCTCTTTCTAGTCCAAGGTTAACATTCACCTGTCTCATTTGTATACCATAAGGTAATGGGATGAGTTCTAGAGCTTGAGCCAGCTGATAATGGGGGAATTTCTGCTCTGGTGAGTCTATGTCTATGGAAAGATCCTTTCTTGATGGTACAAAGATGCAACAAGACACTACAGAAAAGCTTGAGCTTGGACACCCAAGAAAAGAATGCATGTCCCCTACTCAGTAGGTAAATGCAGATCAAGTCCAATCTATCATATTACTAATTGAAAAATCAAACTGGGTGTATCAACAGAGGCAACTACTTCTGTATTAGCCCAGATATTCAGCAAGAATGTAAAGTTAAGTCACCCCATAGCTCACTGAGAGGTATAGAAAACAGCTGGGATGGAAGCCTCTACTCTTCTCTGTGTAGCTCATTGATACACCTTTTCTTGACCAGTTCCCACACACTAAACTCCCCATAAAAGCAAACCCCATGAAAGTGGACCTTCATCACATTTTCTCTGCATGGCTATGTTACTGATTCATACTCTTCTAGCCATTTTTTGTCTTCAATTCCACTATCCCTCAAACGTTCCAACAATAATTTTTGCATTTTCCCCATTTTCCCCTTTATTTTGCTTTTCAAACTTTATTCTCCCCGTCACCTATACTCTTGAATTAACCTTCACAGCTTTTCAGCTTCTTCCCCTTAGCCATGTGCCTCCTCTGCACTTGTATGGATGCTCCAATAGGCCTCCCCTAGCACGTGAGTGGCCACCAGGGAGCTGTTTCTTCTTCGACCATTTACATATACTTCCAAGGAAGTCACGGCAGCATTTTTCTTACTGCTTCCTTTTTATCAAGAAAACATTTCTAATAAATGAATAGAATATCCTCTCCCAAAAAATTGTGGTATCTCATCAGAGAACCATTTTATGCTCCTTTTCCCAAAGGTCTGCCTTTGTGGAACCTTGCGTCATTTACTATTTTCTTTGTGCTTAAGGAAGTTTGCCTTTCTCATCTATGAATTCTTCCTCTGAAACAGTTAGATATGCACTGGGCCTCATACATACAGGGCTAGAAAGTACTTTTTTCCTCATAGGAATAAGGATTAAACTTACTACTATCTACCTCCAGATAACCAACATAGTCTGGTTTTCGTCCTTTAGGTACAATGTCCTAAAACTCATTGACGTCTTCCAAGTTGTGGGTAAGATTTAGCCTGATCCCAATCCTTCTACATCACAGCACAACAAAGAGCTCCTTGAACTGGTGACTTGATGATGGCGATACATTGTCTTGGGTCATAGATGACAGCATAGGACAACACTAAGACCAACAAGGCAGGACAAAATGGTAAAGCAGCCATCACTGTCATCCTCAAGTTAACCTCTTGTGAACTCCGTAGAGATGAGTTTTGTTTCTATCATACAGTTATCTTCCACAGTATTATAACACCTGGCCTCCCATCTTCTTTCCATTTCTTCATTACATATTGCAGCAGTTTGATATTATTGATGAATTCCAAAAAGAAATATTGAATTATGTTTGTAAACTGCTCTTATCCTCTGGGCATATTAGAGGATATTGGATTCAGAGGTTTTACTTGTACTTGATTAAATAATTATTAAGGCTTTGATTGGGCCACATCAGTAGGACATTGAGTCCTTGCCCCCTTGGTGTGCAGGGACTCACAGAGAAACTGCGCCGCAGAGAAGGGAGTTTGGAGTTTTTGAGCTGGAGCCCAGGAAGTGAACACACAGAAGAACACAGAGGAATAGAGACAGCTCCTTACACACAACAGAAGCCCCGGGGAGAGAGGCAGAGCCATTTGTCTGATAGTCTACAGCTGGCCTTGTGGAGCAAGCACAGCAGCTGAGCCTGGAGAGAAATGGAGCTCCGGGAAGAGAAGGAACCCAAGAAGCCTGAACCCTCATGGACGTTGGCAGCCGTCTTCCCCAACATGTGGCAATAGGCTTTGGTGAAGGATGTAACTTGTGCTTTATGGCCTGGTAACTGTAAACATCTACCCCAAAATAAATACCCTTTATAAAAGCCAACTGGTTTCTAGTATTTTGCATCAGCACCCCTTTGGATGACTAACACAGATACAGACCTGCCATCCTGCTGAAGCTAAATGTCTCTACTGCTGATTTGTGGACACTTCACCACTTGATGGTGCTTCCAGCTGTATCTATCTATCTGTCTGTCTGTCTATCTATTTAATAGATGATTTACCTGTGCACTCTTCCAGATGTTTGGGATCACTGGAAATCTGAACTCTGATTTACAGAGGGGGTGTTATTTAATTCAACATGATTTTAAGTGTCACACAATCTGTCTATATTTAGAAATATCTACTCTTCCTGGCATCACACTGAACCAGACACAGCCTAAGGCCTTATGTTTCCTGTTTAACTTAACAACCTGCACACATGTCTCTTTTACATATTATCAGTGTGTCTTTAATAGTCTTGCGATTCTTGAAGCAATCTCAGTCTGAATAAGAAAAATCCTGCCTGCTGTGCTATGCAAAGATTGAGGAGCCTCTCAAAATACACATTCTAGTCCAACAGTATCTTGTGTGCCTTTCGAAGAACGCCTGTACTAATTGCTGTATCTGACATGAGTTCAAGAATCCTGGTTTGCTAAGGGATCTTTCCAGTCTGTTTTTTTGTTTGTTTGTTTGTTTGTTTGTTTGTTTGTTTGTTTTTAAAGCATGAGATGGGAGGGTGTGTTTGACCAGTACAACTCAGTGAAATATAACAATAATACACTTTTTTTTGTTGTTATTGTTCTCTTCACTCTACCAGTAAAATATCTGCCACAAATAGTTTCTACAACCTTCCTCAAAGACATAATAAGGTAGATCTCTCTATGCACACCATTAGATGTGGAAAGAATAAACTGTGTTAAAGAAGACATTTCCAGTTACAGGGGAACACAGGGCCACTTTGAGGGTGAAATTCATAAAAATGTGAATCCCACCAGAATGGCTTTAGTGAGCACTCAAAACTAGGGGTTCAAATACCCATTTGGTGTCATGTCTTCAGAATGGATGGTATAACAATGAGGAGTAATATCAGTGGAGCCTAGAAGAAATGGAACAAAGAAGCAGGATGGCCAGAATTATACTCCAGACTGGATGAAATCACTCCCTCAAGATCACCCATTCCCGTATTCACTGAACAACTTTTTAATGCTTGGCTCAGTTTTCCCTGCACATTGACACCAGGAAGGAAGTAGGGGAGGAGATTCTGGATAATAGTCTGCTCACCTGGAAGGTAGAGGTGACTCTAAATTGATTCAATGCCACCTAGTTTATAGATTTATTGTTTATGAGCTTGGTTACTGTGAGTCAGTTCTAAGAGTTTAGTTGTCACGAGAACAACCACCAACTGAGTCTTGTTTTAAGGACATGCAAAGTTGAGGGGGCTGTCAATCGATGGTCCCCTTTATACTGCGGCCAATTGGATTCCCTCTTTGGGGGAATTTGAGCCTGATATACAAGGTCATAAATCCATTGGAAATTATATTTCTGGAGGCAGTACTTTTTGAGACTTTCCATGAATTCCTGTCACTGAGACCCCTCAAGCTGTCCTGATTTCCGTCCTCCCCAAAACCTGGCTGTCAGTTTTTCCTTCACTTTTGTGAGCTATCCACTCTATCCTTCAAATAACAATTCTTTCATTTGCTTCAGTTAGCCTGATACAGATTCCATTGCTTACAAGCCTTTTCCATTCAGGGTACAAATCAAGGTACCTGGAAGCCACAATTGCTTTAGCTGGAGAGTCAGAGGCAGGGGCAGGATAATTAACCTTTTATTAGGGAAGCTGTGAGCCCTGCCTCCTTCCCAGGCAGAGACCAGCAACCCTCCATCCAGGCCTGGCTGAGCAGTGTGCTTGTTTGAGCCCACATGGGCTTAGGGAAGGAGCTGCTGGAGCTTGCTCAGGAGGCCCTGGCCCCACCAAGTGCTAGAGGGCCCAGGAGAAGGGCTCCCTGCTTCACCCTGGGCGGTCGGGTGGAAATAAACGCTGTCTACCGCCTGGTTCTGGCAGCACCAGAGAAGGTTCTGACTCCAGACCCCCCGAAACCAGGAAATTCCAAGCTCGGGCTAAAATAGTAGCTGGCCTCCCCAGTGGAGCTCCCGGCTCACACGCGCTGCAGCCTCAGCACAGCATGTATCCACACACCCAGTTACCCACGTGGGTTGAATTATGGAGGCACAGAACTGCCGAGGCCAAGGCCCCTGTAACTCTCCCACTCTCTGTATCCCGGGGCAAAAGGGATCCTTCACCCTCCCTTTGCTTTACTACTTGGACTGTGTTGCCTGTTAATTTTAACCATGGCATCAGAAACAGAAACTAACATTTGTTATTGTGAGCCAGGCACCGAACTGAGATTTAACAAAAATTATCCATCCACTCTTTCCAACAACATTTGGGTGAAGGTAATATTATCCCTATTTTACAGAGGTTGCCTGAGGTTGCATGACATTTATGTGCCAGGGTTGACATTTGAGCCCTGGTCTTCTGTCTATAAACCCTAGGTAACTATCTGAAAATTTCTAACTGATGGGGCTGAGAGAGTTTAAATAGGCTATTCTCAATTGTAAATTATGAAACCAGACCCCACCACTAGACTTTTCTACTGATAGGGCCAGGAAATGCTGTTCTCTAGGCCAGGAGGTATTTCTCTGCCTGTCCTGCTAAGGTCATGGTCGTTAGTGGAAACGACCAGCCCACAAAGTATATGACTTGCATGGGGCCCAGGATCAAGAATCAGGAATCGATCCTAATCCCTAAGTGATGACTGCAGGACAGGGGTTCTAATACTTGCCTCCTTTGTGTCTTCAACATTTTCATTTACAAAGCAGAGCATAACAATGTCTGCTGGCAACTGTAGTGTGAATGAGGCAATGGCCTATCACAGGTGAGGCGGCAGGTGGGGGAGCTGTCTGCCCTGGAGGGATCAGTGTTTTCATTACTAACATTGTTTAGACATGAAGGTAAAAAAATGGCTTTAGATAGTTTTATTGTTTATAAATTCTCTGCAGGCAATACAACCCTTATAGCCTGCAGGGGCTGGGCCCCTCCAGACTCCCCACTGCTCCATGCTCTTTGATCAAGGAATTCCCCAGAAGGCAGTAAGGCTGCTACAGAAAGGGACTTCGAAATGCTAACATTAACTCCATCCTGTCACACATCAAGACATCAAAGCCCTGAAAGGAAAATGACTTTTCCAAGATCCCACAGTTAATTACTGGCAGAGTCAAAGCTGAAGGAAATCTTTTTCACCATAAAAAGGAAAGGGGAAAATTACAGAACAAATGTAAAGGGATGTTATGCCAGTGTTTTATAGCCAGAAAGTGACTCCAAATAGACACTTTAGAGTCTGTCTCACAGAACTAGTGGAATAGGAAGCAGCCACTATGTCTAGGACTGAGGCAGAGAAGCCAAGCAACGAACCCAATCTGGAAAGGACGGTCCCTTTCCAGACGTGAGAATCCAGCTCTGATTGCCGACGACGGCACAGTCATAGCCCACTGGATAGTGGGGAAGTTTGCTGATGTGTGTGCTGCTGGGGTGCCCCTGGGGAAGATGGCATGCCACTGGTGATGTGGTGTCTGGGGCTCCCTGGAGGTGAGTTCCCCTGGGTGCCGCGCACACTGCTGGCCACCACCTGCTGTCGACCACCTCTCACCTAAGGAGTGAGCCTCAGGGGGCTTACCTGAACCAGGATGGAAAGCCCCTTCCTAGACCAGTGTCTCTCTAGTGCCCTCTACTGGCTAAGCTTAACAGTGCATCAGCTGGCAAAGGAAAGATGCTCCAGTGCCACAAGCAGGGTAATGAAGTGTGGCTGGGGAGCCAAGAGACATAAACTGGTAACTAGAACATACAACAACAGCAACAAAAAAAAAACAAAGATCACCAGTGAACCCAGAAACCAAAAATATATTCTGATATTTCAATAAATATTCTTTCAAAACTTTTTAAATGGGTCTTTTCATATTCTTTCTGTAAATAAAATCATACTTTATATAAAACAACTATTTGTTGTTTAAACTTACATTATAACATAACTTATGTAACAACCATTAAAAATTCCCTTTAATATTATTCTATTTGGTGCATAATATTCCACAATGGAAGACTTATTTCAGTGCCCTTCTATGGTTTTAATTACTTTGTTTTTATTTTTCTTTATTACAAATAATCCATATCTTTGGAAATTCTTTATAATAGAGACCTATAATAGATTTTTCTATTTCAAAGGTTCTAACATATTTAAAACTCCTGTTAAATGTTCTTATATGACTCTTCATAATTAAAATGCCAATT
This sequence comes from Tolypeutes matacus, assembly GCA_026826555.1. Taxonomy (NCBI): domain Eukaryota; kingdom Metazoa; phylum Chordata; class Mammalia; order Cingulata; family Chlamyphoridae; genus Tolypeutes; species Tolypeutes matacus. Next base: position 6,728,676 of record JAKSZT010021619.1, on the reverse strand, counting down.
TACATTTCCACAGAAGTGTATGTGGATATCTTACCATATCCTCAATAGCAAGGAGTAAGTAGGTATTAATTTGTTAAATAAAAAATTGCCATTTTAATGGGTATAGCATTGATCACCAGTGAGGTTAGCATTTTTCAACATCTTTAAGTTCCACTTCTGTATATTTGCTTATAGCCAAATTTTTGAATTCTTGGTGCTTTTATTTTTTATTTTTTAAAAATTTATTGAAGTATATCACTCATATATATTACATAAACAATAATTGTATAGCAATAGTTGTGACTTTACAAAACAAACATACATAACATCATATAGGGCTCTCATACCTCATCCTACCATAAATACCTTGCACTGTTGTTAAATATTTTTAACTAATGATTAAAGAGCATCCTCAAAATATTACTACTAACCAAAGTATTTTCCCCCAACCCACCCTATTAGTATTATTTTTTATATCATTTATATATGAACATACATAAACAATAAGTGTATAGTAAAAGTTGTGAACTTACACAGCAAACATTCATGGCATCATACAAGGGTCCCACACATCAACCCACCAGCAACACCTTGCATTGTCGTGAGACATTGTTACAAGTTATGAAAGAATATTGTCGAATTCTTACTGCGAATTATATTCCTTATCCTACATTTGGTGTATTTTTCCCCCAACCCACCCTATTATCACTTTTTAAATGTATTTTTATGACAGAAGTTGTAAACCTACAAAACAATCATGCACAGGTGTAAAATTCCCAAACAACACCCCTCCATCAACACACCACACCATGGTGGAAAATCTGCCACAGATTACGAGATAGTACCATCTGACCACCATCAGGTCCACAGCGTATATTTGGCACACATTCTCCAAACTCCCCCATCATCAACACAGTACATCTTTGGCATAAATGCAAGAATATTACATTAACCACAGTCCATAGGTCACTCCAGTTGTATTTTTCCCATGCCTCTACTCATTCCCACCACCCTGCAATAGTGATGTACATCTGCTCTAGCTCACAAAGGACACTCTTGCATCTGTACCATCAACCACAATTCTCATCCACCTCTGGGTTTACCATGCTATTCAGTCCCTAGATTATTCTCTAACTTTCTGTCAATTGGTATTTACATCCCTAGACTACCATTTTCAGCCACATCCCCATTTATAAACCAGCTGTTACTCACTATAATGTGTTACCATCAACTCTGTACATTCCCACACTTTTAAAGTAAATCTAATTAAAATGTCTACATACAACATCAGTAGTCCATGTCAATCCTCCTCTTATCTCCTTTAAGAATCTACCACCTACCACCAGGTCTTGAAGATATATTCCTACATTTTCTTCTAGAAGCTTTATGGTTCTTGCTTTTATATTTAAGTTTTTTATTCATTTTGAGTAAATTTTTGTATAAGGTATGAGATAGGGGTCCTCTTTCCTTCTTTTGCTATGGATATCCAGTTTTCTCAGCACCATTTGTTGAATGGACTGTTCTGCCTGAGCTGGGTGGGTTTGACAGGCTAGTCAAAAATCACATGACCATAGATGTGAGGGTCTGTTTCTGAATGATCAGTTCGGTTCTATTGGTCTATGTGTCTGTCTTTATGACAGTACCATGCTGTTTTTATCACTGTAGCTTAGTAATATGATTTAAAGTCCAGAAATGAGAGTCCTCCAACTTCGCTTTTCCTTTCTAAGTTGTTTCTGGCTGTTCAGGACCTCTTACCCTTCCAAATAAATATGATAATCATATTTTCCATTTATTTATTTTTAAAATGCTGGTGGAATTTTTATTGGGATTGCACTGAATCTGCATATCAATTTGAGTAGAATTGATATCTTAATGATATTTAGTCTTCCAATCCATGAGCATGGAATGTTCTTCCAATTATTTAGGACTTTTAAAAATGTCTTTTAACAATGAGTTGTAGTTTTCTGAATACAAGTGCTTTACATCTTTGGTTAAGTTTATTCCTAAATATATGGGTTTTATCTGTCATATTTTATTTTCACCACTCTTTTTGACACTTTTAGTTACTTTTATTGATATAATCTTCATTTCTAGACTCTCTTCCAGTCCTCTCTCTCCTGTCTTTTCTATTCAGGCTGTAGCACATCCTTTAGTATTTCCTGCAAAATGGGTCTCTTGCTTACAAACTCTCTCAGTTTCTGTTTATCTGTGAATATTCTAAACTCATCCTCATTTTTGAATGACTATCTTGCCGGATATAAGATCCTTGGCTGGAAGGTTTTCTCTTGCAGTATCTTAAATATATCATACCACTGTCTTCTTGCCTCCATGGTTGCTGGTGAGAAATCAGCACTTAATCTTATCGGGTATCCCTTATATGTTATGCATTACTTTCCTCTTGCTGCTCTCAGAATTCTCTCTTTGTCTTTGGCATTTGACATTCTGATTAGTACGTGTCTTGGAGTTAGTCTATTTGGATTTTTTTGGATGGGAGTACACTGTGCTTCTTGGACATGGATATCTATGTCCTTCAATAGGGTTGGGAAATTTTTCTACCACTATTTCTTCAAATATTCCTTCTGCCCCTTTTCCCTTCTCTTCTCCTTCTGGGGCACCCACGGCACATATGTTTGCACATCTCTTGCTGTCGTTTAGTTCCCTGAGACCTTGTTCAAGTTTTTCCAATCTTTTCTTCATCTGTTCTTTTTTATGTTCACTTTCAGAGGCCATTTTTTCAAGCTCATCAATCCTTTCTTATGCCTCCTCAAATCTGCTATTATATGATTCCAGTGTATTTTTAATTTCATTTATTGCACCTTTCATTCCCATAAGATCTGCTATTTTTTCTATATATGCTTTCAAATTCTTCTTTGTGCTCATCCAATATCTTCTTAATATCCTTAATTTCTTTAGCCATCTCATTGAATTTATTAAGGAGATTTGTTTGAACATCTATGATTAGTTGTCTCAACTCCTTTGTGTCATCTGGAGGCTTATCTTGCTCCTTTAACTGGACCATATCTTCCTGTTTCTTGGTATGGATTGTAATTTTTTGTTGGTATCTTGGCATCTGGCTTACTAGAGTATTCTGGGTGCAGTTTTTCTCTTTAGTTTAGGGGTTCCTGCCCTTTCTCTCTTGCTGGTTGTGTAGTAGGAGCCAAGGATGTAGTTGGTCCTGTAAGCTGTGGAGGTTCAAGCTGCTCTCAGTGCCCCAAGGACTAGTGAAGCTTCTCCCAACTTTCTCCTTTGCCAGGGGTAGGGACAGAGCCTCAGCTGTGTGGAATAATCCAAGTAGTGCAGGCCTAGACTGTAGTTGCCCAGAGAGACTGATGAAGCTTCACACCCCTTTTTCCCCTGCCTGGGGCGGGGATGGAGCTGCAATCTATGCAGTGCATGTCCAAGATGACCGCAGTTGCCCCGGTAGACTTCCGATTATTCAGTCTGTGCCAGTCAAATGTACCTGCATTTACCTGGATAGGCTGGTGCAGGGGCTGCCAGCTTCTTCCCTGCTGAAGCCTAGACCAGGGCTGCAGTCCGATCTGGGTGAAAGAAACCAGTCTCTACCATCACTGTGATTTTCAGTCAGCCCGGCTTCCCCTCATGCTGGGGATGGGGTCAAAATGGCGGCTACCGGCCTCCTTCCAACTTGAACAGGTTCAAAATTCAGCTGTTCTTAGGGTTATATTTTAGCCAGCTGAACTGACTAATCAGTAGCTGACATTGGTGGCCAATCGTCTCTTTCTCCCCTGTTTTTTGGGAAATGGATCTTCCAATTCCTGCCACAGAATAGCTCCTGGAGTGGCCTGCGCTGCCAAAGTAGGATGATCACTGGCCTCTGGGGCTCTGCGATGTGGCCTGTAGTTTCCTGGAGAGGCTGACGCAGTTCCCCCCAGTTTCCTCCCTGCCTGAGGTGGTCCTGGGAATTAGCTAGAGCTGCAATCTGATCTGGATGGAAAGAAGCCGGTCCCTACCAGCACTGTGATTTTCTGACACTCCTTGTCAGGCGCAGAGTTCAGATGCGGCTACTGGCCTCTTTCTGATTTGGACAGGTTCAAACTTTAGCTGTTCTTAGGATGATACTTCAGCCTGCTGAATTTACTAATCAATAGCTGAAGATGGTGCCCAACTGTCTCTTCCTCCCCTGTTTTTGGGAAGTGGAGCTTCCAATTTCAGCCGGGGAACAGCTCCCAAGGCGGCTTATACCTCCAGTGGAGGATGGGCACCAGCCTCTGCGGCGTGGAGAGCTCTACTTATGAATCTTCTTCTCTGCAGATGGGCAGTGTCCTTCTTCCATTCTTTCAAGGATGTTGCAGGATGCACTTCTGGTCTCCTGGAGGCCCCAAACAAATCCTTTAGTTAGCTCTGGGTGATTACTAACTGCCCTGTAGCAGGAGCTGATTCTAGGAGCTCCGTACTCTGCCGCCATCTTGCTGGTTGTCCTGGTGCTTTTATTTTTAATATGTCAAAAAGAGCCAGACAATTAATTAAAATATTAAAATAGAGCAGTGGCATGACACTTTTTATCATGATAAAGGATACCTTTATCCTATACAACAAAATGGTTAGTTGTAACAATGCTAACAATAAAAAAAAAATTCTTTGTATTTTTGTATTTTGTGGATTTTCTTCATAATCACACATTATTTTACAATTAGGAAAGCTATTTCTTAAAAATAAAAGTATCTTTTTCCAAGTTGTAGGCATATTTATATTCCATTGTTAATCTTAGAGGTACCCCTACTGAAAATCAGTAACAAAAGAAAACTGCCCACTCTTATTAGATAATATTGTTCTGGAGGCTGTGGTCAAAGGAGAAAGATATAAACAAGGAAAAAAATAGAAAAATAAGGTGTACATAATAATAAAGAATATTATTATTTGTTGATTATGCCATCCCAATTATAATACAAAAGGATTTTTGTCTTTAGAAAAGTTTGAAAATTTGTATGTAAGGATAAATGTCACACTACAAAAGAAAAATTTTAAAGTAAATGTAATAAGGGAGGCCTAGTTTGTAGCCAAAAATACTTTAAGGTTTACTATATAACAAATAAGCATTGCAAATAATCAGGATGTGAAGAGTTATTCCACAAATAGTGTTAGATTAAAATACTAATATAAAAAATCAAACCAAATAACTAGAGTAGCATATAGTTGCTACTTTGTTAAAAGCCTGAGAAGTAAGCTACAATAATAGAATAAATGTAAAGGTAATTGAATAAATTAAAATTTTCTCTACATCTCTCTCTATATACTTTTAAAATGTAAAAAGCTGTGTGAAAAAGAAAAGGTATAAGAAGCAACATAGCAGATGAAGTGATTTTATATTTATTTCATTAATAACTTAGATAAATGAAAAGAAAATAATAGATTAAAGGGCAAAGGACATGATCAGAGAGACTATTCATTAAATATGAATGACAGCATTGAAACAAAAATGGGGAAATATGTTAAACCTTTCTAATAATCAAAGAAAAACTATCCTTGTGAGGGAAAACATGTCAAAGCTCAGCATCAGCTTGTGCCCATGTTAGCTTTTCTTGTTAGAGCCAACTGGGGTATTCTTCTAATCAGGTTGAGACAATGATAGGGTTTTCTTCAAATGAGAATGGCTTTAAGTCATAATTTCTCAAGTGTGTGTGTGTGTGTGTGTGTGTGTGTGTGAGTGTGACGTTGCTGAGTTCTAAATAAGCACCCAGACAGATGGGAGCCATAACACGACCTTCCCCTCTCCCAGGGTTGCTTCCAACTAAATGGTTTGGGTTTGTTTTGAAATGTCTTCCCTGGAGAAGGATTCCCACAAGGCATCTTATAGACTAAGCCTTCAGCTCTACTTGGCATTTTGCCTGCTGTGGCCAGTCCTTGGGAAATGCCCAGGTTCCCTGCAGAGGAGGTAAGACCAGGCAGAGGGCCTGAGCTCCAGGCCCCTGACCCTTCTTTATGTTTCTGCTCTGGCCTCAGGGTTGAGCATGGCCTGCACTTGCTGCCTCTGTTATGGACAAAGGGGTAGCGAGATTTATTTATGGGGCTCCCACTCCCCACCCCTCAAAACTCACCTATGTTTTGGAATAGTGGAGAGAATGGTGGCTTTGGAGAATCCCAGCTCCGTTACTAAGTCTCTGTACAACCATAGGTAAATTACATCATTTTGTGAGTCCTGAATTTCACACCTACAGAGTGGGCTTAATGCTTGCCCTGCTTCTATCACTGAATTAGCAGGAGAAATGTAGCTAATTTCAAGGCAGTTTTGCAAGATGGCTTAGACACTGAGACAAACCAGAGTTTTTGGATTCAAATCCTGTGTCCATAGCTGTGTAGCCTTGAGAAAGTTACTTACTCTCTGTGTTCCATTTCACAATCTGTAAAAAAAAAAAAAAAAAAAAGGAATATAGAAGTTTCCTTATAGAATTATGACAACAATTAAATTGCCCAATACATGCAAGCACTATAATAAGGCTTGGTACATAGTATTCGGTAAAAAGCATTTCATTATTAGCACTCCCAGCTTAGAAAATCTTTTCATTCAAGCATTCTTTCCTACATTGTCTTCTTAATTCAATCCTGTTCTCTATGCCCTGTTGCCCAGTTCTGCCAAGGGGCATTTTATATTCCATATGTTTTCTTCACATTTGATGCCATCTGACACAGTGAATGGCATTTTCCTAGCCTAACTCTTACTTCCCTGAGGCCCAGGACCACATTCCCATCCCTTTCATTCATTTATTTATTTATTCAGTCAACAAACCTTTATTGAGTATCTTCCGTATCCCAGCCTTGTTCTAGGCCCTGGTAGTGCAATCATGACTTAAACTTAGTCAGTGCTAAGGAGTTTAAGTGCTAGATCTCAAGTTCTAACTTGGAAGACAGACAAGTAAACAATGATTTCAGAACCAAGTGATAAGTAGATAATAGAATCAAGAACAAGAGTCTGTGGGGAAAAAGAGTAGGATGGCATTAGCTCTTCCTTCAGGCATTAGGGAAAATGCTACCGGGCCCTTTGGGCATGGATCTGAAAGTACCAGGCAGGTGAGGAGAGGAGGGGTATGATACCCCAGGCCAAGAGAACAGGCTATTCAAAGGCATGGAGGTGTGAGCACATCCGACTTATTGAAGACCTACTGGAGACTCTGACTCTGGACAAAGAATATCGTATGTAAGAAAGAATGGCTGTGACAAGCCAAATGGAAAAGAAGGCAGGGACCTGACCAGAAGATAGTTTAAAACCTGGGAAAAGTTTACACATTTTCCTACAAATTAGGGGTTTTAAATATGTGGTCACCAGGCAGGCCTGGTCTAGTCAGTTCAGTGTTTTCCAAGTTTGTGTTGAATATGGGGAATGCACTACCTATTTAGCCACAGAACCCACCTTTCTATTTTGCCTTACACTGAGTCCCTTCCCACACATCCCCCCTGGATTTAAGTGTGCAACCCTGCCTCGGTCTCAGTGAGTTGCCAAAGCATTTCTACAGGCTAGAAGGAGAAGGTTATTTTATGTAACAAGTTGTGAGAATGTGGGTAGAGAGAGCAGCTGAAAAGCTACTGCAAAAAAATGAGAAAGAAAATGAGTGCTCATAAGGATGTGGAATCACTGAAATTCTCATCCACTACTGCTGGAAGCAGGGGTTGGTTCGACGCTTGGCAAAACTTTTTGGCAGTATCTATTAAGGCTGATCATATGCAAAACCTGTGGCTTAGCAATTCCAATCCCAAATATATGTCCAACAGCTTTGTGTGCATATGTGCACCCAAAGTTACGAACAATACTATTTATAGCTGTACTATTCATAAAAGCCCCAAACTAGAAACTGACCAAATGGATAGCAGATAATGGATAAATAAACCATGGTATATTCACACAATAGTCTACCATAACACTGAATGGTCTAGACCTATGCACAACAGTATAGATGAATCTTATAATATTGAGCAAAAGAAGACAACCCCGAAAAAATATGTACTAAATGAGTCTATGTATATAAAGTACAAAAACCTACAAAACTATAAAGGTTTTTGCTAGATAATGATTATCCTAGAGGGGTGAAGTGAATAATTGGAACTGGGACAAGAAAGCTTCTGGGGTTCTGGTAATTCTCTATTTCTTGATCTGTGTACTGATCTCAAGGTTGCATTTAGTTTGAAAAAAAATCATCAAACTGAAAAAGTACAATTATGGTATGTACACTTTTCAAGAATATATTTCAATAAGTTTTTAATTAAAAAATAATTTAGAGGTCACCAAAAATAATGCTATTGTAGTAGTGCTTCTTAAAGTTGATGAGACCTGGACCAGGGAAATAATAATCATTCATTCATTCATTCATTCAATATTTGTTAAACTTCTTACTATGCATCAAATACTGTACTAGGTGCTAAGGAAAGCAAAAGCTACAGTACATGGGAGGGAGGGATATTAAACATTCAGTCACTCCAACTAAATGCTTTCAAAGTATGAGAAAAGCTATCAAGGCACAAAACAAGGTGATGAGATACAATGTGTGGGCAGCAGCAGGGGACTTTAGCAGGTGGTACTATAGAGTGGTCACCGTGTCTCCTCCTGTCTCAGGCTGCTAGGAATGAGTACTGTTGCACAATTACTGATGTTAAAACTCATAGGATCCTAGTGTATCCAATCCAGCAGACTTTGCTTCTCGTTGATGGTAAGGCAGGATTTTGGCATGCTCCTTCCTTAAAGAGTGGGTCACGTGCAGTCACATGGCGTGATCAATACATTATAGTGTATAGGACCCCGTTGGTACAAACTCATGATCCAGAAAGCGTAGAGTCATCACTGGGCAGGGGGGAGGGACTTTTGCTGTGTTTCACACAATTCTCAGTGGGCATTGCCACCACTGCTCAGCCTGTGTTTTACAGGATCCTCAGCTGTTTGCCTACAATGTAGATGATTTTCTAGGAGAGTCTGACAGTGTATTTAACCTGCCCTTCACCCCAATATTTTTCCCTGAAATATTTTTCTTTCCAACTCCCTGGCTGTTCTGAACATAACTGGTGTTCCTTTGTTTCCAGGGCTTTTTCTACAAACTTTTTTTTTTTTTTTGAAAGATTGCTTATTTTTTAATTTTTAATATCTGTCTAATTTTGAATTTCACAGTTAGTCCAAACATCCCACTAACTCTCATATGAGTTACAGAGCTTATTGAAAGAAAATGTATCTATGCATTTTTAAGAAGGACCAACAATAAAACTGAAGGTTTGAGCTTTTCATATCACTTGAGCTTCTAAAAATAAATGTGCTATATAAATGTAAAATTCTAATCACAACTTCTTTGTGGCAGAACATGCAGCAAAGACAACTTGAAAATATCTCAGCTTTTTGGAAGAAGTTGTTGCCAGATTTGATTTTGTTTCATCAACATTGGTCCTCCAGTCTGTCTTTCCATATCCAAAGCCTACACATTTTTGAGGCCTGGCTTAGATGTCTATTCTTCTATGAAAATGTCCTTGATAATGTCAGCTGGGAAAGCGTCCCCCTAGCCAAACTGCTATACTTCTTATTTATAACTTTCTCACGCTCATTATTTGAGAGTGAATGCATCTCCCCAACTGGCCAGTGAGCATCTTGAGAACAGGGACTGTGTCTTAATTAGCTTGGTGTCTTCTGCAACACAGCATCATTACCACCACTCCCATCAACATCACCACCTTCATCACCATCAGTGTCACCATCCTCAATATCATCATTACCTTCACCACCAATTAAATCCCAGTGAGCACTTAGCCTGGGTCAGGCACTGGGCTCAGTGTTTTAATAGCCTTATCTCATTTAATTCTCACATCAGCCCCATGAGGAAGGTATCCTAACTACTCACTCTTTACAGATGAGGGAATAGAGGCATGGAGGGGCTAAGTGCCTTTCTTCAAATTCCTCAGTGCTAGGACCAAAGACTCAGGGAGTCTGGCTCTAGTGTAGATTCATATCTTCAGTACCTCTGTTTCTTACCTAGCACAGAATGAGGCACAATGGAAGTTCATAAACATTTGTTGAATGAATTGGCCCCAGAGCACGGCAATGGCTGTGAATTGGTTTGGACAGAAAAAAAATTGAAGTCAATCCAGCCTCACCAGTTCTCTGTGGTACATTTAAGGGTCAACATTAAAGAGAGAAGACTCTATCCGAAGACTGCCAGTGACCCTCTGGCTGAACTGGGATTTATAATTAATTCTCTCGGCTCCTCAGTTTCCCCAGGAGCATCACATCCCCTGAACAAATGGTCTTCCCAGCTGCTGGTAGGATTCCCCAGGAGGCATACTGGGAGGACAGATGGGGCTCTCAAGATGGAATAGATGTACACTTAAGCAGTTGGCAGCAATGTTCTTTTTCCATTCCCTTTATTATCTCCCATTGACTTCCATTATAAAAATGAAGATACATTCCCGTGGGATGAAACATTTGGCCTCACTACTAGACAAAAATGGCCTGTAAGAAGGAAGCAAATCCTTTTCAATCAGCTGTTTAAAGGAAAAATGACAATGGATGAGAAGACCTGAAGGAATAATGATCATCTCATCTTTGGAAAGTAGTGCAGCACTACATAAAATGTCAGGCAAGGAAAAAGCATTCCCTCTAGAAAAAAAATTGTAGAGAAAGGAGGCCTACCAGGTTCAAGCAAATGAAGACGTTCATTTATTTTTTTTTTTCACTCATTCATTCATTCACTCAATGTATATCACTGATTTGTGCTGTACCACTCTGCTTGATACAGGAGATAGAGCAAACTAGAAGATACTCAAGAAGGATTATCAGGAGGACTTATGCTTGGATAACTTAACAATAGTTAAGATGCCGACTTCAGCATTTGAGACAGTACTATGGAACCAGATTTCATGGGGTGAATCTTGTTCTACCTCTTGCCAGCTGTCACTGAGTGGGGCATTTAACCTCTTTCCACCTCAGTTTCCCAATCAATAAAGTAGGGAAGATAACAGTATGTGACACAAAGCATTGTTAGGAGGAGTAAATGAATTAATATTTGTAAATTACTGGCACAAGAGTACAGTTCTACCACTTACTATTTGTATGGCTTTGGGCAAACAGTTTCTTCATATGAAAAATAAGTAAAATATCCACCTCAGGATACTGAAAAATGTGTATATGTATACATTTATATATATCTATATTTATATATTTATAAAGTGATTTATAATATGGTGCCTTTCACACAGCAAGAAGGTCTGTGTTAAGCACGATGCTGAATATAATAGTCAATAGGGAGTGAGTGAGAAGAAGATAATGAATCTCTTATATGCCCAAAAACTATATTTGTTGAACACCTATTATGCACAAGGCACTGGGGATTTCCTAGTGAAAAGTAACAGGAGTAGTTTCTTCACTCCTGTCCCTTTAGCCAGTCATTCTGGCTTGGGCAAGTGAGTGGGTAGTGGTACCCATTCAGATACAGACTATTAGAAGAAAGAGCAATTTGCTGGAGAAGTATATGGACTCCTATGGGGGTGTATGAGAGTAACAGGAGGGGATGACAGGGAGTTTGAAACTTGGGGAAGACCACAGGATTTCCTACAAGTTTGTAGGTTATCAGGAGTTGGGTTGGGGGATGGAGACATTACCCAGACTGAATAAACTGAGTGAGAAGACATAGTAGGTTAAAGATGGAACTCTTGATAACTACTAAATTTTAAGATGCAAATAGAGAAAATGTTACAATGATGGAGACTGACTTTAAAATATGGCCAAATATTGTGAAGAAGAGCAAGGAATGCAAAGAATATAGAGAAGGACAGACTAAACAGGAATGTGTTCTTGCAACCTAGGAAAGCAAAACCTTTTATCCCAGCAGCTGAGAGAGTTACACATACCCAACCCATACATGTTTTGATAGCAACTTAAAAGGCTGGACTTTAAAACCCTTCCCATATCATGAGACTCCTGGTGTCCAGTAGAATTTCATTTCCTGAAATTTGCTCACATTCGTCTCACAACAACTTATCACTTTATGGTTTACTAAGAGCTTTCGCTCCTCTTGTCTGGGCCTAGAATTGGGCAGTGCCATGATCATTATTTTCATTTACAGAAGAGCAGAAAACAGGCTCAGAGGGGCTAAATAACATGCCTGAGGTTGCAGATTTATTGACATCCTACAGCATAGTTATTATTCTTTACCTGACCCTGGCCTTGAAGAATTGTGTCTTCTGAGTTATATTTTCAAAAATTATGCTCTACAGGGACTTAGAGGGGCATTTTGGATCCACATGACCCATGGCATATGGAGAATTGACTTCCTTAAATCCTTTTCGAAATGAATAAAGAAAGAAATTAATAGGGGGCTAAAGCAGGTGTTGGGTCATTTTCACAACGATGGAGGGAGAATGGCAGAAAATCGCATCCCAAAATCCCCACAACAGAGGGCCTGGGAGTAGCCTGGCCAGCAGCACCTTTGGGTGCTGCATTTCCTATGTCCAGTGGCCTTGGAGGTGCTGTCTGTCTCTCATGTGTTCACGTACTGCTGCTGCCAATTCAAGACCTTGGCTTTGACTCTTGTTCTCTGCCCCCATTTCTGAAATCAGCAGCTTCCCTAAAGCATTGGGACACAGGATCACATAACTCAGACACCAAAGAACAGGTGCCAACACGAAGGGGAGGAAGGGACAAAATGGGGCTGGGGAGGCTGAACTAAATGAGGCATTTGCATGGGAACTTCAGTGAGGACAAAACAAAAGCCTGAAGCTTTAGATGTCAGGCACAGAGCCACGGCAGTAGGTGACCAGTCGACACCTCCTTTTAAAGTCAGAGGAGGTAGAATTTGAAATGTGGATATCACAGCAGGAAGGCAGAAGGAGCTGGACCGAGGCCCCTACTGGACAGAGACTCCAACAGAAACCTGAAAGCATCTGTGTACTAATGGAGACCCTGAGAAAGATGGGAGATGTGGGATTTGCAGGCTGCGCTCCAACAGCAAGCTGCAGTTGGTACCAAGAATCTGGCAACAGACTTCTCTTGCATTGCACAACTTGTTGGGGCTACAAGATTGCTCAGGTCGGGATTGGTGAATCTGGCCTTGTATCAGGGGGACTCAGCCAGGTGGAGCCACAAGCTCGGAAGCCGGAGTCACTTGAGGTGTCCAGAGAGAGCCCAGTGACCTCTGCTAAAAGTGCATTGGACTGACTTTGATTAATCACAATGGATCCATTGCCATTATCTGCGGCTGTTGTTCTGCTGTGCCTGGCTGAGTGGCCTGAGTCCTTTGGACTGGTGTGTCCTGCACATATAATCTGTGAGACCGCAGCCAGCATGGAAGGGGATTTCCACAGCCAGCACTTAGTTCTTTTGGTGTGGGTTCCAGTAATGCGCTTAGCATCATTTCCTTTATAGGGCATGGGCACCTTGGCAAAAAGAAAGTTTGCTTCCAGGGAAATTTGAGCCCGGAGCCTTTGCTGAGGATTGGGATGGGGAGGGGAAGCGGGCGGGCACAATATTCTCCTGAAACTGTACACAGGATTGTCAGTATTTTTCTAGGGAGATTCTCAAAGGAATACCCAATAGCCCCACACCCCACTCTACCCAAAAGGTTAAGAACCTCTATCCGTAACTGTGAGTTCCCTGAGGGCAGGAGCCTTGATCTTCAACCTGTATCCACACTGAGATGTTTTTCTAACATTCTCACCCATCAGCCTGTGTAATGAAAGGAACTGGGAATTTGGAGTCAAGCAGACTGCCCTCCCCTCACGTGACGCTGAGTAAGTTTTTAAAACTCTCTCAGCCCCATTAGTAGAGGAGACATAATAATACCCACTGCATTATATACACACACACACATATACTCACATTACATGAATACACATGCATATATAAACATATATACACGCAAGCACACACACATACACAAACGTCTGGCAGGCTCTCGGTTCATTGAAGGATTTCCACAAAGCCCAGTTACTTCCCCAACCCTTCCTGATACACCCAGGACGATTCAGAATGAGGAAGAAGGTTGAGCTTGGGGTGATCTGGATGTTTCCGACAGTCAATATGAAGACGAGGCTGGCCACGAGGGGTTAACTACCCAGAATAGCCACAGATCAAGGTATCCTTGCAGATCTCGCTTGATTAGTGCATCTCTCACCACCTTGAGCCAAACCCAGCCAGAAACCATTTATCCCCTCTGGACAGCCCACGGCCCTGCAAAGGGCCCCTCCTGTGTGGTCCTAGATATTTCTAGCTTTGGTTTGCAGTCTATCAAGTTCATGACTAACTGCTTTAAAGCAACATGAGTGTTTTGAGGGATGAGCTATGCCTGCCTCCATCACTGGAATTAGCACGATGCTAGGTACTCAAGAGGTATTCAGTAAATGCCAATTCAGTTTAAAGCTCTGAATAATGAGGTCGATGGCTGAGTTTAACCTGAAATTATAAGTAACATGGTATATATAAAAGCCTGTAAAGATGTCCTCACACCCCCAAGGAAGAGGACTGGTAGATTTCACCAGATTCTCAGATGGTGAGAAATGTTAATAGTGATCTCCTATTTTCTCTATATATCCTTAAATACACCAGATGATCAATAGATGTGTGCTCCAGGGGAAAGAGCAGATGTTCCTGGTCCCTGCATGGTGACTTACAAGTACTAAATGGACAGTCTGCTGACAACCGGCTTCCTGTCCCACTTAAACACCACCTAATGGCCCACAGGTCCAGTCTTTGAGAAAGGTGAGTCCTGTCCTGAGGTTCTCTCCTACAGAGGAGGAATAAAGTACCTCAGTTAAATATACCCAGAATCGGATTTGTGTTTTCAAAGACATAACCATCAAGTTGGTGACTCTAAGAAATAGAGAGGGCAAAAATAGTAGCCCATTTGAAAATGATAATAATAGAATTAATATTATCACTAATATCTACAATTTATGAACACATTTAAAGTACCAAGTATTGGGCAGATCATAATTATACATAATAATCTCATTATATTTTCTCATATAGGCAGTAAGATAATCATTACTTGGCTAATAATGGTAAAGTGACTTGGTCAGGGACACTCTGTCACAGTACCAAAATCAAGCCCAGGTCTGTCTGACTCCACAGACTGTGCTGGGAACTGAAAAGTAAGCCTAACACAGTCAGGTGCCTTGTTCCTAACCCAAGTTCAATGATGGTGCCAGGAGCAGACTCCGTTATTCTTAATTCTAAACCTCAACTTCTGCACAGTGAGATTATCTCTAAGCTTCTTTCAAAAGCTATATAGAAGGAGCAGATGTGGCTCAAGTAGGTTGAGCACCTGCCTCCCACATGGGAGGGCCCGGGTTTGGTTCCCGGTGCTTCCTGAAGAAACAAAAGCAAACAACAAGCAAAGTAAACAAAAAAACCAACTCAGAGAAGCTGAAGTGGCTCAGAGTTTGAGCAGCTGGTTTCCCACACACGAGGTCCTGGGTTCAATACCTGGCCCCAGGTACCTCAAAAACAAACAAACAAACAAGAAAAAACAACTATATAGACTATCAAATTCCAATAAAGTCAAATCACATAATGCCTGGCCAGGCTTCCCCAAATCCTGGCAAAGTTTCCTTTGCCCACAAGATGGCATTGAGGAGTGAACCCAAAACCTCCAACCATAAAACTCCAGGTCTTGATGTCCCAGGTGCATGATACTATCGTAAGGTAAATGCACTGGCATTCTCTAGCAAGATCTGCTAACAGTTTTGTACCAAGGAAGGAGGTTAGTTAGATACATCAATTGCCTGTCATGTGCCAAGTTCTACATTAAGTGCTTTGCATACATTACTCCAAAGCAAAGTTTCAGAAATTCCCTGGGCATTCCCTGCCAGGTGCTGCAAGTACTCAGTAATGATGTGCTAATGTAAACTGAAGTGCTTTAACCAAATCTTCAGGAGCGCTGGTCACATCTTTAGTTGAGGTTCAACCTAGCCTAGACTGGCACACAGTAGGTACTCAATCTGCTGAGGATTTGATGGATGACATTGTTTATTACTCCTTGAATTCTGGCTTCTCTGGATAAGGGTAGGATAGATTTCACATCCAGAAAACTGTGAGGTTACCATCGACGGGTGGAGTGAGAAGACACTTGTTTCTTGTGAAGTCTTTGCCTGCAGCTCTGCTCCACGGAACCTTGAACAAATCAGCCACAATGAGCTTCAGTGTTCTCATCTTGAAAATAATTGTGTTTGCCCTGAAATTGAAATGATTATTGAAATAATTATTATTGGAATCAAATACGCTAAGGTATACCAATTACTGTGGAAGAGATCACCATTCAGAACTTGAAATTCTATACACATGAAGAAAGCAGTTATCTGCTGTAAGTGATCCTAAATATGGTCATACATGAAGACTCTAGAATCAGATCTGGGTCTCAATCTCAGTTCCATCACTTATTAACAGTGTGATCTTGAGTAAATCATTTAACTCGATGATCCCCATTCTCTACATCTGTAAAATGGGGATAATCCGGAAAGTACAAACTTTTCAGAGTTTTTGAGGATGAAGATGGATATATTTAGTATGCACAAATGGTAGTAATAATAACATTATCTATGCAACTTTTATTGTATATTATGAATTAGGGTGTGCTGGAGTTAGCTTGTGCCAACACCCAAGAGCAGATTGTGGGCATCTCTTTCCAATTTCACAGTCAGTGATTATGGTAAGTTGATTTATGTACCAGCAAAAGACATGCTCTTAATCTTAATCCACATTCCTGTGGGTATGAACGCATTGTAAATAGGGCCTTTTGGAAATGCTATTGCTAGTTAAGGTGTGGCCAACTGAGTGAGAGTGGGCCTTAATCCATATTACTGGAGGCCTTATAAAGAGAAGGGGCCAGAAGCCAGAAGTCAAAGAAGCCCACACAAGAAGAAGCCAGAGGTTAGCAGAAACCAGAAGAGCAGACACAGGGAGAGAGATCACCCTGTGACAGGAGGCAGAGATGCAAGCCAAGGAACACCAAGGTTTGAAGCAGCCAGCACCAAAATGCTACAGGCTTTGGGGAGAAAGCATGGCCTTGTTGACACCTTGCAATCAAAATTGTGAGCCAATAAATTCCTGTTGCTAAGCCAACCCATTGTGTGGTATTTGTCAAGGCAGACCTGGCAGACTAAGGCAGTGACATCACACCAGTAGTTTGAAATCAGTAGTGGGAGTATTTACACCATGGGAATTGGCATATGTTACAAATCAGGACTTTTCCCACAGGGAGTTCATTCACTGGTAATGAATATTGAATGTGTCTTTGTTTTGATTCCCTAAAAGCAGTGCCTAAGATAGGGATTCATATGCAAGTAAGTTATTGGGGGAGTGCTCTCAAGTGAAATTTGTAAGGGAGTGAGGGAAGTAGGGTGGAGGAGGGGATGGAGCCAAGCAAATTGTGAGTCAGCTGAAGTCTCATCTCAGCTTAATCCAACAGGGAGCCTGGAGCCTGAATAGCACCATAGAGAGTTCCCACCTGGAGGCAAGGTAGAAAGGTTTTTCTACACCCATATTAATTGACCATTGGCTACTGACCACCTCCTGGAGGGAGTGTAATTTCCCATGCATTTCTGGTGGGACAGCTCCTGATCCCAGACTAATCCTCTGGGGAAGTGTCCAGCTGGGAGTCATTGGCCTTCAATCCTGGTAAGGGGTGGACGTACCAGCTCAGAAAAGGAGACCTGAGCAGGATACTGACAGCATCTATTAAAATATGGTAATAGATTCTTGTCCTAAACATTTGAAGTAGAATAGATCTGAGAAGTCACCTCTCCTATGTATGTAACCCAATACAGAAGTGTTGTTTATTCAATCAACAAACATTTAATATGAACTGCATTCCTGACAATGGACTTGATGCTGGAGATTCAAGGGTGAATGTAATCAGATAAGGTCCTTACACTCAAGGAGTTTACACCCCGGCTAGGGAGACAGACATGAACCAAATGCTCCCACAAATAAACATAAATTTACAACTGTGACAACGATGGTTGCTGTGGAAGAGAGAATGAATGTGGTGGCCTTGGATGTGAAGAGGGGGACCTGATAGGGAGGCCGCAGGGGGCTTCCCTGAAAAAAGGGACCACTGAGCAGAGATCTGAAGCATGACTTGGAGTTTCCTAGATGTGGGGGCAGGGTGGGTCTAGAGGTGCGGGGAGCTGACAGACAGGAAAAGTGAATCTTCACTTGGATCAAGCTCCAGGGAAAGCATGTGTAGAGACCCAAGTCCCTGAGGTCTAGAGGAGTGGGATGGCCTCTGGAGGCCATGGGGAGTGGAGAAATGAGGAAGCAAGAACTATCTTTGCTCTTCTCAGGAAAACAGTACTTAAAAGGCAGGCAAGTTCTTCTCTATTTCCACTGATTCTAGAAATTTCTGTTTTGAAAACATAACTATTTTATGCTATTCATATTTGCTAAGAAGAGTCACTTTCTGTTTTCCTTTGATGGTTAAGAAGTGCCTTTTAAAAATTCCTGCCTGGTTTAGTTGTGCCAAGTAAAGGGGTGTGTTCTGACTTAGTCCTGAAGCTAAAAGGAGGGACCGTGACAGGTGATAGACCCCCACAAACAGGCATGGCTGTGTATGATGCACACAACTGCGTGTGAGCCTGTGAGCACATGCGCATGCGTGTGCATGCTTGAGGATGCATGTCAGTGCTGCATGGATGCATGTGTGTGCATGTGGGGGGGGTATGTGTGTCTCTGCTTAGTGGCCAGGGCTGGGAAGTGGACAATGGAGGTGGGTGGGGGGTGGAGAGGCAAAGTCATGGAGGGAGGAGGAGGAAGGAGGAAAATTGCACATTGCTGCTGCTCAGCCCATTATTAAAGAGAAACAACATTCCCAGCAGGAGGCAGAAGGGCCATAAAACCAGTGGCTCCACAATTTATGATGCTAACTGAGATTCCATAGTTTGAAGCAAGAATATCCCCAGAGCATCAAGGTCAACAAGCCGGCAATGCCCAGGCTTCCAAAGAGCTCCCCCGTGCCCATCTATTAATCAGCCCATTGCTGAAAATGCACCAATGAGCTCTGCTCTGGAAACATCATTAATAAGTAAGGACAGGCCAAATTGCTAAGAATTCCAGGATAAGGGCAGGAAGGCAAGAAAAAAAATATTTATATACACATATGTGTGTGTTTACGTACGGGGTATAGCCAATTATGTAAACAGGGCCATCCATTACAGAGTTCATATATAAATGTGTCTATTTATTTTCCATATATTTTATATTATATGAGGTCTTTTCAAGCTTTAGAACCCTGCCAGATGGAATTAAAGTAATTGTTCTTCTGCCGAGACTTTGGGAAATTAATGAGGTCCATATACAGTGCCATGAGAAAATAGAAATGTTAAAAAAAAATGCCCCATTTCCAAAAATACAGCAGCCGCAATCCCAGAGAGAGTGATCAGTTTAGTGGCTAATCTTGAGGCCCATCCATGGCCCCAGCATATCTTGTGGGTTATTGCAATTCTGAATGGAGCTTTAATCAGCTTAGCCTAGCCTGGGCGCCAAGAGCCTGCAGGCAAAGGGCATTTTCCTCCAGATTCTCTGGAAGCCGTCTCCTCTGCTCTAAATAAATAGATCATTCGCTCTCCACCTCCATCCTGGAGTTCAGAGATGAACTATTTTGTGTGTTTAGGAGAGAGAGTAGTAATAGAGAAGAAATCTATACAATCTGAACCCCAAAAATAAGGACTGAGCATCTTCTTTCTACCAAGGCTTCGATACTGTCTGAGAATTTGGACCCCAAATGGGAAATCTCCATAGACAGTTGCAAAAATGTGTTTCTGTTTTAATGTTCTATCATCCAAACTCTCCCTGGATGCTCTGTTCCCGTCAGAGACCACCCTGAAAGGGACTCTGTGCCACTTTTGTCATTCTCCTAGACCCACGGGACAGGCCTCTGGCCAATATGGCGACCTCCCATTCTGATGGCTTCCCTCACCAAATGGAAGGGCCAGGGAAGGGGGAGCCCAGCACTGGGTCCCCGCCTCCATCCCATGAGCCAGCTGGTCTCAAACAAAACCACTGCTGGCTGGCTTCCTCCCTCTGCTTCGGTCTTTGCCTCCAGTTTGGAACAGGAAGGGCTTTTTTGTCAGCAAGCATCCCCAAAGGGTGTTTTCCTATTGCTTAACAGACCTCAGGACCAGAACTGCTGTCTGTTTTCCCAGTTCCTTGGCTCCCCACAGCCCTGCCTTCTGTTTGGGGCTGCCTCAGAGGGAATTCAGGGAATTTTCATGTTGTATTTGGTCTGAACAACAGAAAATAGTTCTGAGGAAGACTTTCAAGGGCTTTTCTTGCTAGCAATATAGGGCAGGGCATATCTAGCATGGTGAAGAGGGCTAAAGGGAATTTCTTTTATATCTATACGTATATGCGTAATTTGTTATGCTGGCAATTTTTTAAGCTGCTGTTTATGGAGCATATATTCTATTCTAGGCACTGTATGTTAAGCATATTTACATCCATCATACAATATCCTTATGATAAAATGGAGATTCAAAGGGCATTCCCAAGATCCCAGAACTGGTGAGTATATCGGAATTGGTCTGTCTGATCCAGAGAAGGTTCTAGGCCCCCAATGACTCTTCTTCCAGGGTCATAAAATATCAGAACTTCTAATAGACTTTAGAGATAAGCTCAATAAATTTTTCATTTTGCACATTGACAATTGACCCTGTGATTTGGAGAGGAGTAGAAAAGAGACTAGAACCCACATAGTTCAGGGATGTTTGTTCTATGACCGTGTGTGAAGAAAAAGATGACGTTACCCCCAAATAAATCCTGGGCAGGACTGATTAGCTGAGCTGGGAGGATGGCATTTGGGGGACCAAAGGTAGTCTCCAAACAAGATCCAAGCTCAGGACTCATCCCAAGAACAACGGCCTTGTCTGTGGGAGTCCCTGTGAGAGCCCGGTACCCTACACACACAGGAAAGCTGAATACAGCTTACTGGTCTGGGGAGCCCAGGAATGGATCCTGACTCACAGACTTCCCAGAGAAAAAGAAGTGCCAAGCTATGGAGCCCAGGGAGATGGGGGAGGACAGCAGATGCTCTTGTTTCTTTCTTGATCTTATTGAGGCTAGGGGGAGGACCATTGGACTCTTATTGGCTGCTGAGATATGAGGTGTTTTGGTTTTAATTAAAAACAGACTCTCTGACCTTAACAAGATAAGCTAGAGAATGAGGAGCCCAAAGCCAACCTTCAATGCAGCCTCCCAGAACCTGAATCTGAGTCCCACTTAACAGTTTTGTGACTTTAAACAAGCTATGTCATTATGCTGTGCCTTGGTTTCTTCATTAAGGTGGTTGGCACTAAATAATACTTTTTGCTCAAATTTCTACAAATATGTGATTTTCCACCCCAGCCCTGAGCATGGGTTTGGCTGCCATGGCATCTTCATTATCCATATCCCTCCTCTGAAGGAAGGCAAACGAAACCGACTCTCACTGAGAATTTACTTGGTACCAGGTACCATCTCAGATACTGGCATTAATCCAGTTTCATTCTCATGCTGCATATTTTTAGCTCCTGAGTCACCTGATATCACTCAGCTATGAAATGGAGCCTATGCTCAAACTCTTTCTGATCCTTGGCGTCTCACTTACACATTTTACATCCACATCACAAACAAGGGATGATTCCTCTCATGCTCCTTGGTACAATGTTTTTTCTTTTTCTTCTTCTTCTATATCACTTCCATTTGCAAATGGACTCTTCCCACTCAGTTGGACCAGCTTTGGTAAATTTTTGTCTTTCATCTAATCTAATTCAAAAGGACTGTAGGATATCTCTGCTATCACCTTTTCATGTGAAGCTAAATTCCCCACATCCCACTTGTCCTAGTCTCTAAGCTAAATCCATGGAGTAGATTAGTGGTATTGCCTGGGTGCAGACAATGAGCAAGGCTCACCCCA
Source organism: Tolypeutes matacus (assembly GCA_026826555.1). Lineage (NCBI taxonomy): Eukaryota > Metazoa > Chordata > Mammalia > Cingulata > Chlamyphoridae > Tolypeutes > Tolypeutes matacus. The sequence goes on along the minus strand of JAKSZT010021619.1, from coordinate 6,706,831 downwards.
CACTCCCAATCCACTTCCTCTCCTGACTTCATATTTTTTCGGTCAATTAGCAATGTAGTCTATCAGCAGCTGAGATTTCCAGGCCAGTGCTAGGTAAGTCTTCCCTTGGCCTGGGCCTGGTCCTCAAGAGCTTCTCAGATGATCTCAGGGTCATCAGTGAGGATAGATTGAGAAGTGCAGCAATTTTGGGAAGGTAAAATAAACTCAGTGGTGGCATACCAAAAGGCACGTAGTCATTTATCATTGAAAAGAAGCTAGTTACTTAGCCTTTTGAGATAAATGAGCTACCAATACCTACATAAGAGAAGATTATGCAAAAAAGAACCTCTCAGTCCAAAAGACACTGCATCATTCAGCTTTACACTTGCCCTAGTAGATTTTCCACTGGACTCTCCACCACTTTTATTGCCTCAACTTCTTTTCATGTGATGGAGAGTCAAGGTTTCAGTGTGTCAGGGCTCTGTGTCTGTGACTTTACTCTTTACTTTAATTTCTAGAATTTGATTTTTCTCTCTTTTGGAACAATGGGATCCTGCTCTTTTTGGCTCTATCTGGTTCTGTCTGGCTGTGCTCTGTCTTCTGAAATAACTTCCCTGCTTCAGTTCTCCTTCTTCTCTTCCGGAGCCAGCCTCCTCCTGCTTCTCCTCTGGTTTTTCTAGTGGAGCCACATGATATTTGTTCCAGTTGTTTATAATTACCTCCCTCAGGCTTCTTGGGGTGAGTGACTCAGCACCCTCTTTTTGTTTTTAGAAGCCAGATATTTGTTTAACAAAGTTAGTCTATATGATATCATGGCCACTGGATGCTCATTTATGCTTTCCATGTAGAGACAGGGCCTACAGTTTTCAAGGCACTTTGTGCAAAGAGGTTGGATTCTGGGATTAGACGTATCTGGACTTGAATTCCTTCTCTAATTCCAGACACTTACCCTCGCTGAGCCTTAATTTTGTCACCTGTGAACAGGGGTCATGGCATATACGTCACAGGGTAATTATGAAGATCAAATAAGAAAGTGAATGTCAAAGGCCTAATCCAGTGCTTCCTCACTGGAGTTTTTACTCAAAAAATGCTAATTCCCTTTGTCTCAGATATCCAATCATTATTTAAAGAATTAAAAATCTTCCTTCTAGTGTGGTCTACAGTGTGAACTGTGGTCTATGGTTGGTGGCAAGGCTCCAGGATGTGTAAATTCATTGAGGGTGGTGGGCCACACTGTGGGAGATGTTTGTGTGGGAAGTGGTGGGAGGTGTGGGAGGTGGGCAACATGGGAATCCCAGTGGGTTCCGTGTAATATTTTGGGTAATCTAAGCACCTCTTAAAATATATGTATGTATGTATATATATATATATATATATATATATAAATAACATTTTTGTAAGCAAATACACATATATGCATATATATTTATATATCATTTTGCAAATGTTTGTATGTATTGTGAGAATTTTGATTTTTACCCATAATAAAAAAAAAAGTAATTATGGATATGTTTGGAAAAAAAAAAAAATCTTCCTTCTAGATGTCACTCAAATTCTCCCTGTTTTGCCTCATTTCTACTGCTCATTTTTTTTTTAATTCAGAAAATTGGATTCTCTTTTAAATAAAATGGGGAGGTTTTGAAGAGTTTTAAAGAGAGTTGTATGAATTTTTTTTATTAGAGAAGTTGTGGGCTACAACAATCAAGGGCAAATATCGGATTTCCAGATACCACCCTGTTATTAACACCTGCCATTCGTACGGAACATTGGTTACAGCTGATGAAAGCACACTTTTATAATTGCACTATTAACTAGGTCCATGATTTAACTTAGAGTTCACTGTGTTGTACAGTTCCACGGACTTTAAAAAAAAATTTTTTTTATTCTAATGTTCTTTTTAAATCGAGGTTATAATGCATATTTCTGATCTCTCGCAATAATCTCCCAACTGATTTTTCAGCCTCTGGACTTTTTCTTTGTGAAAGCAGGCTAATTTTCCGAAACTGCCTATTCTACCCCTGCTCCAGAGTAAGCCCCCAAATGTTCCAGGTCACTCTTAGATTCAGGGTCTGAGATTTTACTCCTGTGGCTTCAGCTCCACCTATCTAGTCCTCTGAGACAGCTCTGGGTAAAAGAGGGGAGCCAGGGTGGCTGAGCACATCTAAGTGACACTGGCAGAGGCTCTCCATGCCGCACCGATTTCACCCTGGTCTCCAAATCTTTTCTAATCTCGCCCCCACGCTAGTCCACCATTACCTCCCATTCTATCTAGTCTTATCTACACAGTCTATAGTACCTTTTATGTTAAAATAGTGACATGTTGCCAGAAAGAGTTTTGAGCCACACAGACATTTCTGAAGAGTGACTATAGTAAGTCACTTAACTTCTCCAGCTTTATTTCTTTTGCCTCTAAAATGGGGACATTGATACCTACGCCAGACTGATGTTGTAGGAATTAAATGAGGAAAAAGGTTAAAGCACCCAGTGACCAACAGAAAACAGGCAACAAATGCCTGACTTGTTTCTTTTCTATTGTCCATGTTATATTTTATCTATCATAGCTAGGATCACGTTGTCACTGTTCCCCAAGCTTTGTGTCATCTCTCCTTCATCATCTCCACTTGTCATGTCCTTTTCTCCCTCCTGACTACATGCATTGAACTGATCCCTTCTGTATTGACAAGGCATACAAATAAAATGCAAAGCAAACCCTCATATATCTTTGGAAACTAAGTAACATAGTGCCAAATTCATGATGAGGCAATTATAGGAGGAGCAACGAAACTGCACAAGAAACACATTGGTAAGAGGAGGACACTTGAGCTCACCTTCTTCAGCCCACTAAATCTTTGCAGGAAGTATACCTACGCCAAAATTAGAGAAGGCTGGTATGGTAAAATGTCCATGAAACATCTAGAAATATTGACCATATATTAGCCAACACAAAATCTCAATGAGATCCAAACGAAAAAAATCAAACAACAAATCAAGTTGTTTGCACTATTCAGAAACCAACTCAATTTCTTCTTCTTTCAGAAAGCCTACCCTGAGAGTTTCATGCATGACCATTGTCTGAAACCCAGTTACTTCTCTGAAACTCTACCCCTTATTTAGAGGGCTTCCAAGGTTCCTAAATACACCCCTCCTTTGTATTCCATCTTACAAAATTGTAGGAAGTTTCTTTCATTCATTTATTCATTCATTCATTAATATAGTCATCAATTTGGTCATTCATTTCTTTGTGCATTTATACATCTATTTAAGACAGAGTGAAGATAAATGACCTCCCAAGGGCATCCCCTTACCACTGATGCTTCTCCAGAAATCATCTGGGATCCATGCCATGATGATTTAGAGCATAGCAACTCTGTGTAAGCAGCCCATATTGGGAGGGAGCTCTTTAGGTTTGAGGCTGTTAGGAATAGACCCCCACCTGGCTTCCTTGTCTGCTGCGGGATCATTATCAGCCCATTTGGCCATGGGTGCTTGCTTGGCTTTTCCATGATCCCATCCTATCCTACTTTACCTGCTGGACTCTTCTTCAGCTTCCCTTACCAACCCAGCCTGAAAGGACCCCATCCTCTGGAGCTCTGAGAGGTTTCTGTCTGGTCTCCCCAGCCCTTCCCAGGTTGTACCTCTGAAACTCACTACCTGTAAATATGGCCTTGCCTCCCCTGCATGAGTCCTAAACAAAGCAGGCTCAGCCTAAATGGCAAGTGGGCTTTCCAGTGACCTGTACATTCTTAGACCTTGCTTCCTTGCTTTTTCCACAGGCCCTTATCCATGTGAGTGGATACTATGTGCCAGCTGTTGATATTTTCAAAAAAAGGGACATTGAGTTTAGGTATAAATAAGACAGAGTCTGGGCCCTTTAAAGAATTCTTAAACTAGTGAGAAAGATAAACTCCTTTGCAAAAAGTTATAATAACCACAATATGCCTTGATAAGAGCTAGGGTGATGAGATCTAGTTCTTGGGCTTCTCCTGCCAGTTAGGAGCCACATCTGCTCCTAACCCTCACTCATTCTCTGGCTCAACAAGTATTTATTTATTGAGAACCTAATATATTCTAGGCGATGAGGTTGCAGTAGTACAACACAGACATAATCTTTACTTTCACAGGGCTTATAGTCTAGCAGGGGCAACAGGTAAGTGATTAAATATATGATTACAACTTCTGATAAATTCATTTTCATTGAGCATCAATAATGTTCCAGTCCCTGTTCTAAACTAAATGTCACTAAAGTATTGAATATACATAATTCCCTGATCTAGACCTTTTGGAAAAACAGACAAGAAACAAAATGAAAATGTAAAACATTGTAGTTTAGTGGTAAATGCAAAAAAGGAAAAAAAAGCCATACAGGAAAAGGAGGGAGGGAGAAGGTTTGAAATGCTGTGTAGGGTGATCAGAGAATACCTCCCTATGTGAGAGAATTGAGAAAGAACCTTAAAGAAGGGAGGAGGCAAAGCCTGAGGTTATCTGAGAGAGAAGTATTCTCAGAACTGGGACTGTCCAGTGCTGTGACCTGGAGGTGGACGTGTGGGGAATGTGCCTGAGTAGAGAGTAACTCAGTGAAAAGAGGAATCAGGAGGGCTCCTACTAGAGCCTTTGGCCAAGGCCTCCATGGTGAAATGACAGCTAAGAGGAGTTATGGAGGATAAGGTGCTCTTTCTTCCTGGGTTATATGGCTGTATGTTCCATTTAGGGTTTCTTCTTTGCCCTCTGGCTGCCTCCTGTGCCTAGGGCCCATTCCCAAATCCCAGCCCACTCCAAAGGCAGCCAGCCTCTTCCAGCTCCCTCCTCCATAGAACCTCCAACCAAGATCCTGCCCCTGCATAATCAATCATGTCCTGGAGATTCCTGATCCCAAGGCCCACCCTCACCCCTCCACAATGCCCCACTGTAAAATGAGACTACCCTGGGACCTGTCAGAATTTCCCACATCTATTTGGACAACCGGGCCAGTTACCTCAAATTTAGTGCCAGATGCCTCTTGCTTCTGAGGTTCCCACATGCCTTGCAACTAGTCCTTGCCAAGTTTTGAAACATCCACACATCCCTGAAAAAGAAAAAGGCAATATAGCTTCTGGAGACTTGATTACGTATGGGGCTCTGGTCTACTGGAAAGCCTGCAGAGAAACATGACAAAGGAACTTGAGTTAGGATGAGTTATGTTCAATTCTCTTTTGCTATTTACCAGCTGTAAGTCTCTAGGACAGTTGACTTCACTCAACCTCGGTTTTCTCATTTGTCAAGTGGGAATTCCTTTTTTTACTTCACAGCTTGTGAAAGATTCAATTAAAAAATTAATTGAAGTGCCTGACACATAATGTGTTCCAATGATTGTTTGTTGAATCTGAAACTTCATTCTCCTTCTCTTCAGTTTATTCCAGGGGTCAGCAAACTACAGCCTGCAGACCAAATTCAGCTTGCTCCTTGTTTTTACAAATAAAACTTTATTGGAACACAGCCTGTGGTAGTTCGATATTATTTATGAATTCCAAAAACAGATATTATGCTTGTAAACTGGTCTGTTCCTCTGGGCATGATACACTTTGATTGTATTAAATTCAAGGGTTTTATGTTTACTTGATTATGTTAAGATAAGGGTTTTGATTCGACCACATCATAAGGGCATGCAGGGTTGAGTCCCCGCCCCATTGGTGAGCTATATAAATGGACACTCACTCAAGGAGAACAGAGAAGAAGATACACAGAGGAATAGAGAGAGCTCCATAGACACGGAAGAGGATCCTGTGGCCCCAGGAAGAGAGATGAGCCATTCATCCAATAATTTTCAGATGAAGAGGACAGAGCGGCTGAACCCTATGCCAGCCTACAGCTGAGATAGGAAGAAGCTGGGCCCATGGAGCCTTAAGAGAAAAAAGGAAGGCTGAACTCTCGCAGATATTGCCCACCATCTTGCTTCAACACGTGGCAACTCACTGTGGGTGAGGAAGTAACCTTGAGTTGTACTCTTTAGGGCCTTGTTTTATAAGCTTTTACTCGAAATAAACACTCTTCAACAGAGTTCTGATATTTTGCATCAGCACCTGTTTTGGCTAATACACAGCCACACCCATATAGTTACATACTATCTAGAAATGCTTTTGTGCTACAGTGATAGAGCTGAGTAGTTGCCTCAGAAATTTGGGAAGCAGATGTAGCTTAAGTGGTTGAGCACCTGCATCCCATGTACAAGGTCCCAGGTTTGATCCCCACTACCTCCTAAAAACAACAAACAAGCAAACAACTCTCATTGAGGAGCAGATGTAGCTCAGTGGTTAAGCGCCTGCTTCCCATGTACAAGGGTCCTGGGTTCAATCCCTGGTACCTCAAAAAAAAAAAAAAAAAAAATCAATATGACCCACAAGACCTAAAAATATTTACTAACTGGCCTTTTATTGGAAAAGTTTGCCATCATGAATTACTATAATATTAAGGTTCGGCACTGGTTATGGAGTCAGGCTTCTTGGGAATAAATGCTCATTTCTATTGCTTACTAGCTTTGGGATTCTGAGCAAGTATTTATTTATTGAGAGCCTAATATATTCTAGGTGATGAGTTTGCATTAGTACAACACTGACACTTAACTTAATGTGTACCTCAGTTTCCACATCTGTGAAATGGGAATACTAATTTATCACATTGGGTTGATAAAAGGATTAATAGGATGAATCTAGCAAAGTGAGTAGCACATGGCCAGGCACATGGTTATGTTAATAACATAATGGTTATTATTATGACTGTTATGATATTTATAACAAATGCAGTCTAAGCAGTCTTTCCATTAACTGTGGCTAATGATTCCAAATCAATATGAAACCTAAGGATCCTGGTTAAAATAGAGTTTGAAATGTAAGCATCCCTCATGGAAATCTACATATGGCCCAAGGTCCCAGGATCTGGCCCCCCATCTACCTGTACCCCTGGCTGCTTCCCTCCTTTTTGCTGCCACTGTAGAACCAACCGGGTTGGTAGTCTGACCTGGAAGCTTCAGGCCTCTGGAGGAGGCTTTCCCTGCTATGCCCTTGGTAGGTATGGGCACGAGTCACCGCCGAGCCCAAGGCCTTTTGCTGGTGAGGATGCACCTCCCTTCCGCCTGGCTTGTTAAGAGCCCTGGAACGATCGTGGGCATGCCATGCTCACCCTGCTTCTGCCTGGATGCTGATCAGATCAGGGGAGGGAGGAGCATCCTCCAGTGGCCTCTGTGGGTGGTTGAGGACTTGTTGAGTAGAATTTGCAGCTGAAGGTGCAAGGGCTAAAGCGACAGCTCAGGTGGGGAGAAGAACCAAGACAAGACAACGACAGGTGTCTGATGCCCTGGTAAGATCACCTCCTGGAAGCTGGAAGCCCTGGTATCGGGTACACGAAAGTCAAAAACCTAAGAGCTCCTCCTGTTTAACAACCAGGGCTTGGCAGTCACGAGTCAGCAACTCAAAGAGATCAAGAGCCAGAGCAATGGTCTTAGATCCAGACCCACTTTACAAAAGAAGACAGGGAGTGTGTGTGAGTGTGTGTGTGTGTGTGTAAACACCCACACTCCATGGTCAAGAGATGGGATGGGCAAGGCAGCATGGGTGCATCTGATTCGTCCACAGTGCCATTTCTAGAACGGTTAAGTCCAATTTTCCTCCCTCATAACATTAATGATACTATTTCCTCAACCAACATAATCTACTAAAATGTTTTTCCTATATTGAAATAGCATCTGCACAAAACATCTTACAAAATTATCATCAGTCCAATCACATGGATTTACAGAATGTTGTTATTGACAAGCCTCATGGCATCAGGCTGGGCCCCGAGCTGAGAAGTATACTGCCCAATCAGTAGGACCGACACTTTTGAGCAGCGATCAGAAATGCTTAGAGAAGACTTCCCATGGAATCAAAGGGAGTCTGATGAGGAGCCAAGCCGAAGCTGCCACACCTCACCCCAAGTGGATAAAGCTATTCATGCTGCAAATCAAGGGCCCCAGCACACACCTCAGGTGTGGCAGTATTAAGAAGAAACTGTCCCCGCAAAGAACCCTGGTGACTGCTCAGTTGGTTTGTATGAGCCAAGAAGTTGTCTTTAGCAAATAAGAATGCCTCCTTGAAAAACAAGGACCTCAGTCAAAAATGTCAAGACCTCTCTTGTCCCCAAAGTAAGATAACTTTCTCTCTTTAGTAATCAGGCCGGCCCTGGTGAACTTTTCAAGCAGATAACGAAGGCATTCACTAAGGTAACAGCAAATCCCTGTGTTCTACTGATAGGCCCCATTCCCTGGATTCAGCATCATTCCAGAGTCAGGACAGAGGGTTGGGGCAACTGAAGGATGTCCCTAGTTCCAGCACAGGGCCTGGCAGAGAGGAGGCTCTCAATAAATTTGCAATGACTTTCTGATGGGCTGTTTTCTACTTTGGGGCAAAGAAACAAAGTCATTTATGCGTTGTCTGAACTAACCCGGTAGAATATGCTGTTTCAAGCCTGTGTCTACAATATTCCTTTGCTAACAGGAATTAAATACATCAAAATATAATATTCTGGCAGATGTCCCTTTTCCTAGTATTTCTTTAAACAGATTAGCCACTCCAATTTAGAGATCAATTAGATCTATGCTTTCATTTCAGGCCCTCTCTGTCTGACAAGCTGGTAGTCTGTTAGCATTATACCAGCCAGACCCTCCACAAACCAACTTGTGCCCAGAGGTAGAGTTCAACGTGCCCAGGACTGCAAGTTAGGGGTGTGGGGGGAGCATGAAAGTGGAGGGGATACTGTGGCTAAATTTAGCAAACTTTTAAAAAGGCATCAGCCTTCCTCCAGGAATGCTCGATGTATCTCTGCACAGATACTCCCATGGATCTTGGCTGCCAGCTGTAAGAGTGGGAAAAGGACATCAGTGGGCTCCAGAAAAGGGTGGGACCAAGAACTGCAATTCGAGGCTAGCCCTCAACTCCTCTCATCCCGCATCAGGCTCTGTAAACACAGAGGCCACAGAGGAGAGCGGGGAGAATGTGTAGCCCAGAAGTCAGGTTATTTGCTCCCTCCCTCTTAAGAGCATTTAGCCACTTGGTGCTTCCGGGGTTTTCCACTTTAGGCCTGAAGTGTGGCTGAAGGTGGGATTTAGGTTTCTGTTCTGAATGATGGAAAGCCTCTTCTCCAAGGGAGAAGGACGGTCAGGGTCGGCTTTCCAGGCTCAACTGTAGGTGATTCTGGGAGAAGCTGTTGGTGGATCTTGAAAGAGAAGGCGGATGTAGAAGGAGTGGAGCCCGTCCTCCTTCCTCTCCTCGTGGATGAGGCATGTAAGTTCCTCCAAGGGCTGCCCTGTGGGGCTGGCTCCATTCATGACCGATCATGCTGCTCTGAGCGCCCCCAAAGAGAAATCACTGGCGTAAGCTCAAGAGTGCCATGGGGTGTCTGCCATTCAGAACAGAAACCTGTTTTATCAACCCAATTCCCCAAATGCCTATTGTGCGCTCAGATTTCACAGGTCACCACCTCTACTTTATTTCATTTGATCCTCACGGCCACCCCTGACACATCTATCGCAGGGCGGTACCTTATCAGGTCCCGGGCCAGGTGCTGGGGACCCCATGGTGAGCAAAACCAAGACGGACCACTTTGAACCCCAAAAAGGAGTTGGGCATTAATCAAACAATCCTATCAACAATCATGCCATTGCAGTATGACTGAAGTGATTAGCAGGAAAGGACCTGAATCCTCAGCAAGTTCTGGGAAGCATATCAGAGAGATTAAGATCAGAGTCATTGGAGCAGTGTGCTCGGGTTCCAATCTCAGCTCTGCTGGCTTTGCTATGAGATCTTGGCCAAATTATTTGACATTTCTGTGCCTCATCTGTAAATCAAGGATAATAACGTTACCGAGGTTGTGAAGTCTATAGGATTAAGTAAGATATTTGTGCAATTCCCATAATAGTGCACTATGAATATGCAGCTAAGAGACACGTAGCAAAGGAACCCTGCAAGGGGCAGGTGATTATTCCAGTTTGGCCCATAGGAAATGACCTGAATGCATAAAAGTCACACACCTTGTGTCTGACTGCAGTTACATCTGCCGCCCCCAAATATGTTCCTTTATCATGTTGCCTCCCAACTTGGCAAGGGACACAACAGGGAGCCCCAGCCCCTGGTAGGGCTTGGCTAACACCCTCCCAGAAGCAGCCTCTGCTATCAAAACGCATCTCTGTTTAGGAAACATAAATCACCCTTTGGCAGCTTCTCAAGTAAATGTCAGAGCCAATAAAGAACTCCCTCCCTTCACCGCACTTCCCTGCCTTGATTGCAAGCCCAAGCCTTACGGGGAAACATACATGGGAGGCTACGCAACAGGTTTGCCCAGCAGCCATGCCAGAGCAGGCAGGCCCCAAGGAGCCCAGGCCTGGGAGGGCCCCCTCTCCTGGCTGGCAGTGCCCCTCCGACCTGGCCACAGATGGCTTCCCTCGCCTCCTGCCTGAACCTGCTGTCTGGGCGGGGCTGGTGTCACTCACCCTGCCCATATAGCTGCAGCTATCTCAGACTCCCAGCAGCAACTACCAGCACCAGCTCTGGACAAGCTCTGCGTCCTTCCCGCTGGCTTCTCTCCAGTGGTGGCCGAGAGCCCAGGTTGGTAAAAGGATGGCCTGGTCCAGTGGTGAGTGTCCCAGCCAGACAACTTGGCCCAAGCATGACAAGTTGCATCTGAACTTGTCTAACCTGGCAGCAAGAGCAGAGCCAAAGAGCCGAATTCCAAAGTTAGGCCTTCTGAGGACAGAAGAGACTGGAAACCTGATGATAAGACCAGAATAGGCCATAAATCTCTAAGGAGTAATTCTTAGAAGAAATCACACCCAGTTCCCAAACTGTGCACATAAATGGCTCTACCTGAAACCACTAGCCATGCATCACCCTTGCATTCTAATTAGCAGCCTCCTTTCACCCTCTGGACTATATTAGGGCCAGATCATGTTCACATTCTGGAAAGATGGGAGGTAATGCCATACCCAGAATTGTCGAGGGCTTCTGAGGACAGCACAGGTGGTGAGAATGTGGGTGCTGTGCCCAGAGTGGACAGAACCAGCTGGGGACTCCAGAAGGCAATTGGATTTAGCACAGGAAGAGAAATTAAAATAAAAGCAATAACAATAGTTGATGTCTATCAGGCTCTCACTCTGTCTTAGGGACCCTGTTAAACAATTTACACTCGTGAGCTCATTGAAACTTCACAACCACTCGGTAAGGTAGACACTGATATTTTCTGCTTTACAGATGAGGAACCTGAGTCTCACTGAGAAGAAGTGACTTGCCCGAGGTTCTTCAAATGGGAAGTGGCAGACCTGGGATTCAAAACTGAATAGGCCTAACTCTGGGCAGGCCCTTGAATGAATGGTGGGAGCCAGGAGTCTCCTTTCTCCTCCTGGGGTATAAGGTCAGCATTCTGCAAACCGTTGGAACCAACCTTTGTTACTGTCACCCCACCTGGGTCTCTAAAGCTTTAGATCCATGCCAGACATGTGAATTTGACACATTTCCCCTGGTGGGTTGGAACTGACCAAATACTATTCATTTATAGCATAATAGGCAGTGTGGGAATTTTAGAGTCAAACATGGGCATGTTTCCCAGCCCTGCAACAAATGGTCTGAGTGCCATGGTTATGTTCATATACTTCTTTGGACCTCAGACTCCTTATCTGTAAATCAGGGGTCATTGTCATTCCATTCCTGTGCAGGGCAGGGCCAGGGCAATGTGGAGCGTGCATTTGAAATGCAATAGTGGGCTAGACTGCAAACTCTATGAAGGCAGGAAGCAATTATATCTTGTCCCTGCCGTATTTGTGGCACCTAGTCCACAACCTGATACATACTTTGTTGAATAAATTTCTGTTGTACAGAATATTCTGCTGTACAAATATTTTTGCAAATGTGCACAAAGATGCATGTGTAGGGATATAAGTCCAACAAGCAGAAAACTATGCATATGACCATGGATGGGGCATGGCTAAACAAATATGGATATTTGCATGCAATAGAATGCCAGGTACTCCTGAGTAAGTGTGAGGCAGCTCTCTATGTAACCACGTAGTAAGGTAAGCAGTGTATATTAAATGCAGGGCAGCAGGCATTCCAGAATGATTTGCATTCATGGCAAAGTTCTTGAGAAAAGGTCAAGAGAAGAATCCATACTAGTCTACTAAAATTGGTTTTGCCCCTCAGTGTGTGTGGTCCTGAAAAATCTGGCAGCATCCAATCTTCCAGGGCTGTCTGACTATGTCATGAAAAGACTCAAGATGGGGAAAGCCCAACCCTTGGTGTGTGCCAATGCAGGAACAGAAATGTGGATGCTTTGGCCAAATGTGGAGCTCCTGGAGCATCTGTTCTTACCTGAGGTTCTGGCATGGCCTTGGTGCAAAGAAATATTCTATAATGGATCCTGTGTCTTACCAGAAGTCATAACTCCGATTTTAAGAAGTTTAAGGTCAATAAGAGACGTGAGGAAAGGTAGAGCGACAAAGCAGGGGGCTCGTTTTCAGAGTTACAGCCTGTAGGGCTGAGTTTACAGTCACTCAGAATAGCCTGGTTCCCTTATGGACTAGCATGTCCTTGGTGGGCTGTATTTGTGCATCTAATTAACCAGGTAACTGTACGACTTCCATTCTGAGCTCATGCTATCTAGACCCAGCCATCTTTCAAACATGGTGAAGGGAGGCAAAAAGAACAGGTAGGTTTCAAACAAACACTGAGGAAGTACCTACTCTGTTTCTTGAACTACTCTAGGTGTTTAACATAGGTTTGCACTGCACAATTTTATAGGTTTCAATAAAATGTATAACGGCTTGTATCTGTCATTGCAATATCATGTAGAACAATCCCAATGTCCCAAAAATGTCCTATGTTACACTGATTAAGCAGGGGTTCTTAACCAGGGGTCCATGGACCCCTAAGAGGTTCGTGGAAAGATTTCAAGGGGTCTGTGGACTTAATTTTTTTTTAATCAACTTATTATCGTTATTTTCTCTGACCTCTAACTGAAATCTACCATTTCCTTCACTTATGAATGTATGCGATAAATAAATTACAGTAGCATTCATTTCACCTGACTGGCAAAAGGGTGTGTGGAACAAAAAAGGTTAAGAACCCCTGGATTAAAGTGTAAACTATAATGTAAACTATAGACCATGCTTAGTAGCAATACTTCAATATGTGTTCATCAATTGTAACAAATGCACCACACTAATGAAAAATGTTATTAGTAGGGGAAAGTGTGGGAGAGGGAGGGATGGGGTATTTGGGAATGCCCTATATTTTTGATGTAACATTTATGTAATCTAAAGCTCCTTAAAAAATAAAGAAAAAAAAAAACAAGGTTTAATTTAAACATCAAATGCCTTGTGAGGTAGTTTAGATTACCCTCATTTGACCAATGGCTCAGGGAAGTTAAGTGAAGATCTCAGGGATTTGAGAGCAAGACCGGTGTATTAGTCAGCCAAAGGGGTGCTAACGCAAAATACCAGATATTGGTTGGTCTTTATAAAGGGTATTTATTTGGGGTAGAAGTCCACAGTTACCAGGCTTTAAAGCGTAAGTTTCTTCTCTCACCAAAGTCCATTGCCACGTGTTGGAGCAAGACAGCTGCCGAAGTTTGCCAGGGTTCATGCTTCTTGGGGTCCTCTCTTCCCGGGGCTGCGTTTCTCTCCGGGCTCAGCTCCTCTGTTTCCTCCACAAGGTCAGCTGTAGACTATGAGGTTCTCTAGGCTTTGCTTCTCTCCAGAAGGCCAGTGTGAACTCTCAGGCGAATGGCTCGTCTCTATCTCGGGGCCTTCTCTCTTTCCTCACGACCAAGCTCTCTTACTTCCCGGGACTCCAACTCAAGACTCCAACATCAAAACTGCTTCAACACTGTCCTTTGCCGTGTCTTTTACCTTCAGTTCCCCCACCCACCGAGGGGTAGGGCTCAACGCTCTACTGACGTAGCCCAGTTAATGCTCTAATCATAACTTAATCATGCCCAGGTTAGCAGACCAGTTTACAAGCATGATCCAATATCTATTTTTGTAATTCATAATTACATCAAACTTCCAAATTACTGCAACTGGGAAGGAAATTTATGTTTGACTCCAAAGCCTATCCTCGCCCACACATGCGCAAGGGTTCACAAACACATATACACACATACACACAATACATATGTGCACACACACACACATACACACACTCACCTCTTTCTTCACTGAAACTACTTACCCGACCACAGCAGGTTATAATGGGTAGAGTTTTGTTCCCAGTGTTTAGTGCTCTCTGGAAAGCTAAAGAGCCCAATAGACAGGGCAAGAAAGTCACCCTATCAAACCCTACACTGCTATGAAATTCTTAGAAAGTATGTTGATACTGCATTTGAAGGCCTTAAATGTTCACATTCTTAATCTCCCTCAACCAACATCCAGGACGCTCTGGACACTCATTGGCCAGGCTCCAATGGAGGGACAAGTTCTCAGTCTCAGCTCCTCCATGAAAGTCGACTGTGGTGACAAAGCAGCAGTTGCTGCTCTTGCTTTGCCTCTTCTTTGGTGCTATTAAGGATTAAAAGATCCCGAGAGAGCCTAGCTCAGACTCTTCACATTATGAACGACGAGACTACACAGAGAAAGGAGGGCTTTCTTAATCTCACACAGCCAGTCAGTAGAAGATTCAAGGGTAACTTAGCCCCCTTGGCTCACTAATTCTAGGTAGTTAAATAGCTTGACAGACAGGCAGGCCTACTGAGTGTGTTTTTAACAGCTTTATTGAGGTATAATATACATACCCTAGAATTAACTTGTTTTAAGTGCATAATTCAATGATTTTAGTAAATTCACAAAGTTGTACAACTGTCACCACACTATAATTTTAGAACATTTCCATCCCCCCAAATAAGTAACCTAAGCCCATTTGTAGTCACTTCCCTTCCCTCCTCCAGCCCCAGGCAATTACTAATTTACTTTCTGTCTCTATAGATTCGTCCTTTTTGGACATTTAATATACTTGGAATCATATAATATGTGGCCTTATGTGTCTGGTTTCTTTCACTTAGCATCATGTTCTGCGGTTCATCTGTTTTGTTGCAGGTATCAGTACTTCATTTCTTTTTTTTTTTTTTTTAAGATTTTATTTATTTATTCATTTATCCCCCCCTTGCTGCTTGTGCTCGCCGGGTCAGCTAACCATGCCGTGTGGGTGGGCCTGCCTTCACCAGGAGGCCCCGGGAACCGAACCTGGGGCCTCCCATATAGTAAACGGGAGCCCCACTGATTGAGCCACAGCCGCTTCCCTTCATTTCTTTTTATTGGCAAATTAAAGCATCAATTATATTGATCTACTACATTTTTTTATCCATTCACCAGTTAGTGGGCATTTGGGTCATTTCCACTTTTTTTTTTAATTTAGAAAGTAATTTTATTAAATAATTACAATTGTTCTTATTTTTATTCATATTTTTCTTTTCTTAAGCATTTTTTTTCAATTCTATTGATACATATTAATAAAGCATAAATCCATCCAAAGAGTACAATCAATGGTATTCGGTGTAATCACATGTTTGTGCATTCATCACACACACCCCCCAATCACTCCCAAAGCACTTTCATTATTTAAATAATAATTATAAACAAACAACAAACAAACAAACAAAACCCATCACTCTCAATTTCTCTATGCCACACTTGTCGTACAGCTGCTCTTCTTTTTCCTTCTTTCTAGTACATTTGTATTTATATTTTGTAAAACAGCCCTATATATGCGATATCACCCATATTCATGTTTTGCATGAGGTTTTACTATCTTTTACAGTTCCGTGTTACAGTTTATAGCTTTCTTTCTAGTAATCATTTCCACTTTTTTACCTATTGGATTTTAACATACACCCCAGCCCCAAATGATTGGTAATGGCTCCAGGAATATAGAGGAGTTTGAAGCTGCATCTATACCCAAAGGAAAGAGTCCCCTTAACAATTAGTGCTACCTGCCACTGGTGCAATGGCAGGGAATTGTGGTATATGTGCAAAATATGATTATACCATTTCCCAAGAGTTATCTACTTGTCCTAAATGGAGTTGCCATGTCTTTCCTGAGAAGGGGGTTCAAAGAAGGCAAGCCATTCCAATTAGGAAGAATCATGCTCATTTTGGTGAAGAACAGACCTTTTATGGTACAGTTTATTATTAAACAATCCGTGGTTGGAGCTTCTTTAGCATATTTTTCTGGAAAGGCAATGGAGCCATGCCGTCATGCCTCCTTCAGGCCAGCTCCTTACCAGGCCCAGGATTGGCACCATTTATGTGGCTGAGGATTGGTGGACTCAACCACAGTTATGGTTCCAAATGGCTGATGACTTAGCATTCCTGTTGATCCTTTCCACAGCCAAGAGTTTTTTTTTCAAAGAGTAGGAAGGTTTAGTCTCCACTTTTCTCTTGGGAATGAAATAAGGGACTTAACTGTTTCAGGATTCAATGGTCTTGGTGGGCTTCGTGTTGTTGGCTCTGAAAAAAGAGATGGGAATTGGAGTGGGCCTGATGGGAGGAAATGCAGCTGCTTCATAGGTTTATGTTATTCACTTGGACCCTTTGTACCTGCAACTCCTGGAGCAGCTATGCTCGCGTTGCCTCCATCATCACGGCCATCCCGCTGGGCCCCTGCCCTACCGCCCCATCTGTCAGAGAGTGAAATGACTTGCCCAAGGTCAACATCAGTAAGGCTCAAAGCTTGCTCTCATTTCAATATATCTGCTGTTTTATCAGCATATCATGTTGCATTGACAAGCAAAGAAAAGAATTGTTTGAACATGAAGCAAAGAATGGAGCAAAATGAAAGGAAAACTGAGGTACAGAGAGGGAGAAGAGCTTTCAAAAGAACAATATATTGATTGCTTGATTGAAAATAAAGCTGCAGTGTGGCCTCTCCCAATGAGGGGCCAAACACAAGCCTGGTTGTACAGACATATTCTTTGCCTCTAGAAACAAGTCCAGGCCTCCCACACAGGAATCTTTTTTTCTTTTTTTTTTTTTAACTCATAAAGAAAGATCTGAAAAGCACTTTGCTTGGGGATAAAATAGCTCATTCAAATCAGAAACCATTTTCCAAATATTTCTTAGAGGAGACTCCTATCTATCACTGCCACATGTCACTGAACTAGCAAGGTCTCCAGGTGGCTCTAGAAATACTGTTTAGGCCAAACTTGCTATTTCCCAGAACAACCCATTTCCAATAGTCCCTAGAATAGGATTCTGGGCTTGACACAGAGGAAGGAGGATACTTTTAGTGTCAGAGTCTATTGAGGCAATGAAAGACCCTGTTGCCCACGTCTTTGACCCTTGCCAGAGAACCTGAGGGTCACCATGCATGCAGAAATCGAAGAGAGCAGAGAAAACAAGTATTTCTTTTTGCAACTTCACAATCTATTTCTGGGGTTGAACAGAAGCCATTAAAACATTCCCAGGACTCTGTGCCAAGCCCCCAAATTACTAATGACAGACATGCTGGCTCAAAGGGAGTCATTGCTGGCAAATATCCCTTTGGTATCTTGTTAACAATAATAACCCCAAGCCTTTCATTGAAAGATCTCAAAGCACAGTGCAAGCCTTAATTGACTCCCCCCCAACTCTGTCCCTGGAAAAAGTAATTATCAGTATATCCCTCAGACAGTTTATACAGGGGTTAAATGGGCAACAGAGGTTGAATGATTTATCCTCGTTTCATATTCCAAGTTGAAAGGGAAAGTCTAAATAATGTCATAACTTGGGGTGAACTCAGCTCCATGACTTGTTGGAACCAGTGGGATAGTAGAAGCAGAAAGAACAAGAGTCTAGTGAAGCTCACACAATTAGAGATGCATCCAACTAGTGGCCACAGACAAAGCAATGTGTACAGAGGTGCTGACCTGAACTTGGTTTAGCCTAGGATATTATCCCTAACTACCCAGTCCAGTAAAGAGGGAGCAGAGAATCAAGGCCAGAGGCCTGCAAGTGGGAGATACTCAATAGCATATATACCAGGGGTTCTTAACCTTTTTTGTTCCACGGACCCCTTTGCCAGTCAGGTGAAAGCCACAGACCCCTTTTCAGAATGTAGCAGCAGATAGTTTTATGACACTCAACATCGGAGGTCAGAGAAAATAAAGATAATAAGTTGACTTTCTTCAATTCAAGCTCATGGACCCCCTGAAATCTTTCCACAGACCCCTTGGGGGTCCATGGAACCCTGGTTAAGAACCCTGAATGAAAAAAAAATAAAAATAAAATAATAATAATAATAATAATAATAATAATAATAATAAAAGAACCCCTGAATGTTATATACAGAGTCTAAAGTGAGGATCCATGCTCAGCAGTTTAGAGAACAAGAAGGGTCCATTGTACTGGCAGAGACATGTGACAAGAGCTTCAAGGGAACCTGGGTCCCAAGTAGAGGAGGGGTTCACTCCTTGAATGCCAGGTTTGGCATCTAGGACCACCACCCAGACCTAGGGCCTAAGCCTCATGGAGATGTGCACCACTGACTTAACAGATCTGTTACTACTCCTGTAAATCCCCATGACAGTAAAGGGGCCTCTTCTCACTCAGGCACCATAACCAAAGTGCACAGACTTATCTTCTCCACCGCCATTTTGATCCCATCCCCAAGATCTGTTAATTCTATTTATCGCTCAAATTAGTCTTCTTATCATCATATCCTCCTCTTTGAACTCATTTCAGACCTCATCATATCTCCCCTGGATTATTTTAATAGCCTTCTATTCCTGTAGCTTTCAGACTTTTCCCCAAGAAAAACACTTCTTCATAGGACCATCCAAAGGATATTCCTAAAACACAAATGTAATCACAGCACTTATAAAATCTACTAATTAAACATTCAATAGCATATCAGGGTCCGTGGGGAAAAGTGCAAAAAATTCTTCCAATCTAGAATTCAATATCAACAAAATTGTATCTCAAAAATAAATGTGAAATAATGTTTCAGATGAATAAATGCTGAAATAATTTACTCTCAGTAGACCTGTACACCAAGAAATGTTAAAGGAAGTGCTTCAGGCGAAGGAGAATGATGTCAGGTGAAATCTTGGATCTACACATAAAGAATGAAAAACATTAGAAATGGTATATATGTAAGTAAATATAAAACATTTTTTTCTCACCTTTAACCTCATTAAAAGACAATCGTTTCAAGAAAAAATGCTTTTTATGACATATGCATAAATAAAAAAATGAATGACGTCAAAAGAATGGGAGAGGATAAATGAATGGAAGTAGACAGTTATGAAGTTTTAACTTATTCATGAGGTGATATGATATCATTTAAAGGTAGATAGAGATAAGTTAAAGATGAATGCTGTATACCTTAAAGCAACCACTGAAAATAAAAACAAGGGATATCTAATAAGCTAAGAATTGGGAATAACATAGAATACTAAAATAATAACAGTAAAGGAGGAAGGAAAAGAGAAAAAAATAAACAAAACCTTATGGGACAAATAGAAAACAAATAGCAAGATTTTGGAGTTAAAACTAACCATATCAAAAATTACATTAAACTTTATTGAGCTCAGCACCCCAATTAAAAGACAGAGATTGCCATGGGGATAAAAAATAATATCCAAATATATGCTAACTATAAGAAACCATATTAAATATAGTCATAGATAGGTTAAAAGTAAAAGAATAAATATGATGGGCTATACAAAGACTAGTCATGTACTGGCATAATTTAGGAGGATATCCATCCTTCACACTTAAGGCGTGGAGATCACTATGTTCTTGGAATACCTGATACCCAGGAAGATTACTTGTGTGGCCATGTGCAGAATTGGAGCTTGAGCCCAGG